>CM035412.1:128226654-128664154 GCA_020310875.1 Ceratopteris richardii | reverse complement strand
AGACTTCAAACATAGGCAGAATATAATGAATGTATCTCATAGATCCCTGAACCAAATGATATGAAATTTTATATCATAGAACTAGAAGGTCTAAGCTACATGTACCAAGTTGAATCACAGCAAAAGATTAAGTATGCGTAGAGAAATCCTCAAAACAAGTTCACTCAAAATGAGAGTATAGCAGTAGGTAGTAGTGAACATGAGATAGTTGCATAATCTGAAACAAATGTATATTGTATTGAATGTATGATACAAAGGAGATGTTGTAGGCTTACTCATACATGTGTGGACAAGGTGTGTCCACAATCTTGAATCTCAGAGTGTCCTTCTTCTGCTCACTTTTTCGCGACTGAGGGTTATGTGTTTTTATAGATGAATTCAAATTTGAATTTGGAATCTGCCACCTAAAAGTGATCCTATCTTTTAGGTTCCTAATTAATTTGATTCCAATCACTTGGTTTTTGTGAATTACAACTCGTAATGTTACAAGATTCCCTCATGCTTTGCCTTTTACAATTATCTTGAGTTAAACTCAAGAGAAGTTACAAGAGGTGTTCACATATGACTTGTGAATATTCATGCTCATCATATGAAGTAAACCTTTGACCTTTGGTCAAACATCAAGGCTTGCCAAATGTACCAACAGCTCCCCCTCAAGCCTAAGATGCTTGAGTCTTCAATCCATAGGTATCTCCTGCATTCCAATCATTGATTTGAACCTGTTGAGTTTGCTTCCATCAAGTGCTTTAGTCATCATATCTGCACATTGCATCTGAGTAGACACATAAGACAATTGAATTTCTTTGCTTGTTATCTTCTCTCTAACAAAGTGATAATGGACTTCTATATGCTTAGTCCCAGCATGAAAGATCGGATTAGCATCTAAATGTAAGGAACTCATGTTGTCCCCAAATATGTATGGAGTGCCAAATTCTAATCCTAAATCTGTACATAGAGATTTGATCCACATTGCTTCCTGAGTTGCATTTTCCAATCCTCTGTATTCAGCTTCAGATGAAGAGAGTGCTACTGTGGGTTGCTTCTTGGAAGACCAAGAAATGAGCTTTGTACCTGCAAAGGATAAATATCCAGATGTGCTTCTTCTATCATCTTTTGATCCTGCCCAATCTATATCAGTGAATAGCTTTACACTTAAATCAGAAGTATAAGGATAATATAATCCTTGATTAATAGTTCCCTTTAGATATTTCAATATCCTCTTTGCTGCATCCATGTGAGGCTTTCTAGGAGTGTGCATAAATTGGCTAAGTGCACTTACACCATAACAGATATCTACCTTAGTTAGGGTTGCATAATTCAGGTTTCCAACCAAGCTTTTGTAGCTTGTAATGTCATCAATGGGTTCCCCTTCATCAGCACTTAACTTGTGATTGACTTCCATGGGAGTACCTACAATCTTAGCATCCTGCATCTTGAACTTTGCAATTACATCTTTAACATACTTCCTTTGAGTAGGGAAGATTCCTTTATATGTATAGACAACTTCTAATCCAAGAAATTAAGTGAGCAATCGTAGGTCACTTATCTTGAATTCTTCCTTCATTTGGGCCTTGATCTTCTTCATTCCATCTGCATCATTACCTGTAAGAATAATGTCATCTACATACACACATAGATATATGACTTCAGAGTTACTCTTCTTAATGAAGAGTGAAGAGTCAGCTTTGCTCATCTTGAATCCTTTGTCTTGCAAAAATGTAACCAATCTATGGTTCCAAGCTCTAGGAGCTTGTTTGACACCATAGAGAGCTTTCCTGAGTTTGCACACATACTCAGGATGTACATCATCAATAAATCCAGGAGGTTGTGCCATGTACACCTCCTCTGAAATCCATCCATTCAAAAAAGCATTTTTTACATCTAATTGATAGATGTTCCAATTCCTTGAAGCAGCTATGCTTATGAGAACTCTACTTGTTGGCATCTTTGCCACATGAGAGAATGTATCCTCATAATCAATCCCTTGGGTCTGAGCAAACCCTTTAGCCACAAGTCTTGCCTTGTACCTATTTATTGATCTATCAGAATTCTTCTTTACCATATAGATCCATCTAGATCCAATGATCTTCATGGATTGACTCTTGGGAACTAGGTCCCAAGTCTCATTTTCTTGGAGTGCTTGTATCTCTTCCTCCATTGCTTCCTTCCATTCAGCTTTCTTGTTTGCTTCTTCAAATGTTGATGGTTCTTCTGAATTGATATCCTGAGCTATATAGATTGAGTGTTTAGTGACTAAAGAGGTGTCATATCCATACCTTTCTAGCTTCTTGTTTTCCCTATTTGAGCTTCTTATAGTTTGTTGAGAGGATTCTACAATATCCCTTAAGTCTTGCATATTCTCTTTACCTTTGTTGCTCCACACCTTGAAGCTCCTCCTTGGTGTTTTCTGATCATCATTAGAATCACTTGAATCTTCACATTGTGGATTGTTTACCTTCTGAATTGTAGGAAAATATTCTTCTAGGTGATAAGGTAGTTTGACTCTTCTGCAATCATCTTCAAACCACGAGTTGTTTTCATCAAAACAACATCTCTGCTAACAATGAAACCTTTAGTACTTGGATTATACAATCTGTACCCTTTTTGACTAAGATCATAACCTATGGACACACATTTTTTTGCCTTAGGATCCATTTTACCTCTGATCTATGATGGAACATGTGCATATGCAATGCACCCAAAGATTTTGCAATGATCTAGGCTAGGCCTTCTTTCATTCCAAGATTCATATGGTATCATCCCATCCAATGCTTTAGATGGGAGTCTGTTGATGAGATAGGTGGCTCTGGATACAGCCTCTGCCCATAGGTAGTTGGGCAATTTCTTCTCATTGATCATGGACCTTATTGCTTCCACAATGGTCCTATTCCTCCTTTCTGCTACTCCATTTTGTTCTAGAGTATATCTGGTGGTAATCTCTCTTTGATGCCTCTATCTTGGAGATATGCATCAAACTTATGGGAGAAGTATTCTCCCCCTCCATCTCACCCTAGCCTCTTTAATGTTTTCCCTCTTTGGTTTTCAACAAGAGTAAGATATTTTTTGAAACAATTGAAGACTTCATCTTTGTGCTTCATAAAATAAAGTATGGTCCATCTGCTACAATCATCAATGAATGATACATAATACCTGGAGCCTGAAATTGAAGGGTCTTCGCTAGGTCCCCAAACATCTGTGTGGACTAGCTCCAATAGGTCACCATGAATGTAACCTTTCTTCATAAGTGGTTGTCTATGAGACTTCCCAAATCGACATGAATTGCATTTATATATCATATGTTGCTTGGATATATTTGGCAATCCAAGCACACTCTGATCCTTGCATATTTTCTTTAAACTTCTTTCACTTATATGAGATAATCTTTTGTGCCACATTTCTAATTCTGATAAGGTTTGCCCTCCATAATTAAAAAGTGCTATATTTCTAGTATTTTGTACTTCAAATGTAAAGAGTCTACCTATCTTTTCTCCTTTGGCTATCTTTTTGAATCCTTGTTGCAGATCTTCAACAAATGCTCCATTCCTTGTAAACCTTATCTGCAAGCCTTTTTCTACAATTTGTCCAACACTTATCAAGTTCTTGGTTATGGTAGGTACATATAATACCTTACTAAGTAGATTCATGTTTCCATCTGAGGTTTTCACATTTCCAATCTTTTCAACTCAGTGCCTTGTATCATCTCCTATCTGAACTTCATGCTTATTCCTTGGATCCTGCAAATTAGATAATAATGCTACATTTCCTGCTACATGATTTGAACAACCAGAATCTATATAAAATACATGTTCATCTTCTTTACCTTACCTCATGGTCATGTTCATTAACAAAAGTGAGTCCTCTTCTATCTGCTCTTTAGTATAATTGCTGTAGTCTCTTCGTCCTATAGCCTCCTTGATTGTTGTAGTTGTTGTTATAGTTGTTCAAGTTGTTTGACCTTCCTCTTCCATAGCTTCCTCTGTTGAGGCCTCTTCCTCTCTGATTTCTTGGGTTCCTGAAACGATTCTCAGTTGTGTGGTTAGTCAAACCACATATGGCACATGGAGAGGTGCTTTGGAATCTCCCCTTGCCTTGTCTTCCTCCTCTGCCTCTTCCTCTTGTACCTCTACCTCTTCCTGCAAAGTTAGCTTGGGAGGTACTAGCTTCATCATCAGATCTCTTGCCTTTACCTTTACCATCCTTACTCTTGTTTTTATCAGTGTATAGGGCAGAGGATCGATTACCTTTTGAGTTGTCATTATGCTTCACAAGCTTGGATCCATGAGTAAACAATTGTCCCATTAGAGTATTGAAATTAGGTACCTGCATGTCCATGTATAGATCCATTGTAGTAGTGAATGCTTCCCATGTGTCATCTGCTTTAATTCCATTGATCACTTGCCTCACAATTTGCTCCTCATCAATGACTTCTCCGATGCTTCCAAGTTGATCAGCTAAGTCCTTCATTTTGGTGACATAATCGGTCACATTGTGTTTGGGCATCTTCTTGAATGTTGTGAACTCCATCCATAGTTGATTCTTCCTTGCTCTAGTGCTTGAAGAGAAGAATGCGTCAAGTGAATTCTAGGTTTCTTGTGATGTCTTACAATTCCTAATGTGAGGAAGTAAGAAATCAAAAATTGAGTTGAGAAGGTATGACCTGGCCAATGCATCCTTTGAGCACCATGGTGATAACCTTTCCTGTTCTTCTTGAGTGGGTCGCCCTTTGCTTCTAAGTATTGGCATTGGCTCATCTCCAGATATGTAACCATAAATATTTCTACCTTGTAGATATGCTTCCATTCTAATAGACCAAGCAGAGTAATTACCTCGATCGAATTTGTCAATTGATGATGGGCATCCATCTCCCATGTTGAGTTAATGAGAGCTCTAATACCACTATGAGGAGATGTTTGGATACACTCCAAAAATGAGCTGGTGCTGCACAAATCTTGCTCTACACCTGGCAACGTTACTTTAGATTACCTTAGTACACACCTTTAGCTTCCCAATTATGCATTTCGAAATAGTTGCATCAAAACAGACAAGTTCCAAGATTGAAGAGTAGTAGAAACTTGCTATTTATGGATTGGAACTTGCTCAATGTTTCACTCAGTTATCACTCACTGATTGTGCCTCGAAGTATTGGAATTAGCAAACCATTCCCTAGTTATGAGTGGCCTCACTTCAACTTTGAGTGGGTTAACTAGCTCTAACGAAAAGAAGCATGAGGCACCACCCCGTAGGGAGGTAAAGCCGAGTAAGCACACAAGTCCCAACAAGTATGGCGGCATAAGGCTCAACCTCAAGGCACACATGAACCCTCACAAACTCTAGGAAAGCTTGAAAGACCACTAAGCGTACCCCAATCAGGTAGTTACACATGGGAGGACTTAGGAGGCTCGAGTGAAGAGAAGAAACTATGCTACGAGGTAATATGTTTGGTCGCTCCACTATCAAAGTATCAAACATCTGAGTCTATTGCAGACATGCACTGCTCATGAGAAGAAGGGTCAAAACTGCAATCAATAGTAAACACCCATTCTTCTTCCTACACAAGGTTAGCGGACTGTGTTTTCGGTGTAGAGGCCTCTACAACAACCATTCCAACCTCTTTCTTCTTTGCTCTTTAGCATCTAGTTTTGGTCAGTTCTTTATGATATGATCATTTCCTTTACAATACTTGCAAAAACATTTCTGCTTTTTTGATTTCTTCTCATCTTTGTCTTCCTTCTTCAAATGTGCAGCATTTGCAGATTTTTGCTTGCTAATAGATGAGCTCCATTTACCTTTGCCCTTCTGACTAGCCAAGAAATCTTTATCTGCAACATGCATGATATACCTGTTCTGCCTAGATTGATCTTCCTGCAATAGAACAAAAACTAACTCCTCAAATGACAAGGAATTTGGATTGCCTTTCATCATCAACCGAAGAGTAGAAGCAAAACTTTGATATGAATCAGGAAGACCATTCAGAACGGTCTGCACAAGTGAGCTATCTGGTATAAATTCATCACCAAAAATCAATTGTTCTTTCAAATCCTTGATCTTCGTCAAAAAATTATCCATAGAATTCACCTTCATTCATGTGCTCACTCTCCAACTGTTTTCGGAGGTAAGCAACATGAGCCTCATTCCTATCCTGATACAATGTGGTAAGTGTATCCCAAGCATCCTTAGTTGTTCTGCAGGAGTGAATGTGAGGAATAATGGCACGTATGACAGACAAAGCTAACAATGCATGTGCCTGAGCATCTCTGCCATCCCAACAAATTTGCTCTGCAGTAGGTGCAGCAGAAACTACAGCACAAATAGGAATCTGCAGAATATCACCATCTTCGACACCATCTCCATTAGCTTGAGCACCTATATTTGCAATACCTATGTTTGCAGGTGTAACAAGACGTCTTTCAACACCTTGCACAATGTTCCACAATCTTTTTGCAACCAATACATTTCGCATCATACAAGCCCATAATGGGTAGTTGGTACCATCCAACTTATCCTCAATAACCAACATATAGAATACATCATTGCTTTTAGCCTTGGCCTGTGACTAAAATAACTTGATGCAAAAAGAATTGACTATATCTCAAAAAGTTGAACAGAAGCACCCAAATGAATTCTGCTAAACCTGTAGCAGACTTCGAGATGCTTATATTGGCGAACCAAAACTGGTATATACCTTTGGCAGAAAAAGACGAAATACCCTACACAAGTGCTTCAATAGTGCATTCGAAGGTGGAAACAAGCTCAGCTCATGATTTTAGCAACGCACGACAAAGCTGTTTTGATCTCTGAAACTTCTTTTCTTGCCTTTGATTGATCTCCATTGCCTCTTTCCTCATGTGTGTGTGAGTGTATGTGTGTGTATGTGTTTGCATTTCTCACCATCCCTTCGCGCACTTCACTTGCTCTTGATCTTCATATCAGCCTACCCTCTCTATGGATTGACAATTATGAGGTGGAACTCCTCACATTGGTGCTCACCATTTGTTGGGGGATTCTTGTGTAGAAAGGGATTTGAGTGTTTGTAGGAGAGGGGAGAAAGATAAGAAGAAAGATACAAACACTAGAAGCTTCTGTAGATTCATTATAAGGGGAAAAGTACAATGGTGATTTTCAATACAACCCAATGCTTTCTATGCAAAATACCAAAGAGTGCACAATCACAAAGTACAAAATACCCAAGGTTCTTGTTATTGCCAACCTTCTCTAAACCAGACCTCGATCTTCTCCAAGCTTGCACTTGTGCGCACCTTGCACTCAAGCTTCCACTAGGGGGAGGAATGGATACCTTCTGTCGACACGTGCACAACTTCAATGGAACCTTAGGACTTTGGTGGTATGCCTAGCACGTCTCTACACACTTCTTAGTAAATCTTCATGCACACCTTGCACTTCACTTCTCCGCATCGCACACTGTCACTCTATGTCTCTTGCACTTCTCTTGCTTAGTCTAGACTATGCTCACCTTGCTTAGTCCTCAAGAATAATGCCTTGCCTGGATTTGAGTGTCAGTTCACGTACGCTCCTAAATGCTAGAGTATCTTGGTGCTCACTTTGACGTCCCAAGATTGTCTCTAAAAGTGGGCAAGCAACAAATCCCTGTTTTGTCCTATAGTGACTTTAGAATAAAACAAGATCTTTAATTGGGGGGCCATACTTTCACTTCTGTGTACGTTGAAACTTCACATACCTTCACATTTTGCCTTTTAATTCTTCAAATCTGCACCTAAGAGAGGGTTCACCTGAACCTTCCAAACACTTTGCACCTTAGAGAATTATAGAAATACCTCTGCAGCCTGCAACCAACTTTCTATAATTTTACCCTTTGTGAACAATTAATTGTGCACTACCTATGCACCTTCGCACTCGACTTTGAATGCTTTGACTTCAGCGATGTTGACCTTTCACTTTGAACATGTTGACTTTGATCGATTTGATTTTGACGTTTTGACTTTGACTATAGTTGACTTTGACCAATATGACTTGTATGGGCTCAATAGTTGCCCACCACCTAATGGGCTCTTTGTCCCGGAGATCTATAGCCAAAACTCTGAGCAAAGATGACACCATGATTCCTGTGTTGCAAAATCTTTAAAAGGACACTTGAGCAGCTACCAAGTCCATTAGAAGCATTGGAGGACAGACACCAGAGAAGAACCAAAAGAGGAAATGTTGCACAAAAAAGTAAAGGATGGCAAATGGAGGGTAGGAAGGAGGGGAAAGGGAGGGTAGGAAGGAGGGGAAAGGAGGGCTAAGGGCGCTGATATTGATAGGGCAGGGAGGGGTAAGGATGCAACTAGGTAGAAGGGTAAAGGTAGGGGGAGGGAGTTGGATTAAGGGCTCTAGAGAGGGCCAAAATGATAAAACAGTAAAGCTACAGAGGGTGCATATGGGAAAATGTGAAACATATGGTAAAATGAGTTGAGACTGAAACATGTTGACCATGTGAGGAATGGAAAAACACGTGAAAAATGTGCTCAAAACATGGGGGTTTTGATTAAAAGTAAGAAAAAAGTTGGGATTTTGGAAAAATTAAGTCCAAAACTGAGTCGAGAGGTGCCAAAAGACATGAGAATGACTCCAAGTTTGAGAAAAATGGCCATCATATATATATATATATATGTATATATATATAATAATAATAAATGAATGCGGGGGCTTAAAAAGAAAAACATAAAAATAAAATAAAATGAAATAAAAGAACATAAAAATAAAGAAATAAATAATAAAAATAAAATACATAAAATAAAATAAAAAATAAATAAAAAGATAAAAACTAAAATAAATTAAAAATAAAAAATAAAATGAATAAAATAAAAAAGAAAAAAATCAAGGGGGGGCGGAGGGGGGGGGGAGAGAGAGAGCGGGGGCAGAGGGGGAGAGAGAGAGAGAGAGGGGGAGAGAGAGAGAGAGAGAGAGAGAGAGAGAGAGAGAGAGAGAGAGAGAGAGAGAGAGAGAGAGAGAGAGAGAGAGGGGGAAGAGGAGGAGGTTGTTTTTTTAATTATCCCGTCTTTTGGGAAAAAATCCATGGGGGCCCCTCTTTTTTTTTGTGAAAATATTTATAAATTAGAGAAAAATATAAAAAAATCCAAAAACATCTCAAAAAATCCGTTACAGGTCAAGGCCAATTTTCTCACTCAAAACCATTGGGAGCTTCCTTTATTCCTCCAATTTAGCAAGAAAATGACCTTTGAAAAGGATGAAAAAATGCTAGAAAAAATCTAAAAATGCTTGAAAAATTCTTGAAAATTTTGAAAAATTGTACTTATGCAAAGGGCTATGAAATGGTTGATATACATGCTAAAACTCAAGGAAAAAGCCTGAAAATGGATAAAAACTACTAAAACTTGAGCAAAATGATATGCGAAGGCTATGTAGAACTGGACAATTTTGCAAGTTCTAGGTGATCTAGAAAGCTTCAGTGGTGCTGATGATAGGCCTTGAGCCTTGATATGTTGACCAGTGGTAGGACCTCTCCTTTTAGAGTCTCTAGTTCCTAACCCCAATGCACCCCAATTTAGCATTGTCTTAATTCGATAAGGTTCTTCCTAGTGTGGAAGCCATTTTCCCCTTACTTGTGTGTGGATTTGAGGTCTATGGACAAGAACTAACATGCCTATTTGTAAGTTATTGGTCCACAAATTCCGATCATGTGCCTCCTTCCTCTTCATTTGAGCCTCTATCAGTTGTTTTGTAGCATGTAGATGTATCTACTTTATGTAGTGCTCCAAGCCTATGAGACACACCACAATCTTTTTTTTCCTCCATGAATGCTAGTTTTGGCGACCCATGCAGAAATTCAAAGGGTTCAATAGGCAATGTCCCATAAACCAATTGGAATGGAGAATATCTAATAGCTTCTTTGTAAGCTAATTTTTATGCCCATAGGGTACCTTGATACGCTATGCCCCAGGAAGTGGATTGTAACATAGATTCCTTCCTTAACATGGCAATTAATACCTTATTGGTGGATTCTACTTATCCATTAGCTCTTGCATAATAGGCACAAGAGGTCCTATGTACAATTTTGTCCCTATTAAAAATTTCATGTAGGACCTTGTTCACAAAATGAGTACCTTGCTCTGTAAAAATTTCAAGGGGGGCATCCAAATCTACAAATGATGTTATTATAAATGAAATCAGCAACAGTTTGAGCAGTGCAATCAGGGGAGGCAATAGCTTCATCCCACTTTGTTGCATAGCCAGTGGAGATCAATAGATACTTTTCTCTCTTTGGAATGGATGGAGGGTAGATGGGCCCTACGAAATCTAGCCCCCACTTGTCAAATGGTTACCAAGAAGTGGAAATAATCAAGGGGTTGTGCCTCTGTTTTGTTGGCTTGGGTCCACACCTCTGACAGACATCACATGCTTTTCCCCATTCCTCTGCATCTTTGAATAATATAGGCCACCATAAGCGAGCATCAAGGATTCTTTGGCTCATAATATGTCCTGGAAGGTGCCCACCACATGCTCTTTCATGTGCAAATTTAAGAACTTCCCTCACTTCTTCCTCTTCCATGCACTTTCTAAACCTATTATCCTTTCCTTGTCTATATAATTTTCCCTCAATGAAAGTAAAATGTCTACTTTTGATTAGGAGTCTCTTTCTTTGCACAACACTTGCCTTCTCTGGATACAATCCAGTTTTAATAAAATTCTTGACGTCATCATACCAACCTTGAGCTTGTACAACGAATAAATTAGCATTTGGAAAATCATCATTTATTCCAATTGCTTGATCCATCATGTTGATCTTTGGACAAAATGGAAAAATCAAATTCTTGGCACAAAAGTAACCACCTCCATATCCTCCCAGTCGGTTGTGACTTATTCAATAAATACCTGAGTGGTTGATGATCAGTGATGATAACAAATTTCACACCTAGCAAATAATGATGAAACTTTTGTACAACGAAAACCATTGCTAGGGCCTCGCTTTTTGTGGTGCTATAATTTTTTTCAGCCTTAGTCAAAATTTGACTAGCATACTGAATAGGTCTGTCAAGTTTGTATTCTTCACTATGTTGAGCCAAAACTACACCCATTGCATATGCACTAGCATCTACATGTACATAAAAAGTATTTGACCAATCTGGTGTGAGAAGAATTGGTGCAACCACCAATTTGGACCCTAATGTCTGATAAGCATTCTCTTCTTCTTCTTCCCATTTAAAGGGTACTTCTTTACCTATAAGTCTAGCCAGTGGCTTGGCTATCTCTACATACATTTTGATAAATCTTCTGTGGTACCGAGTATTCCCCAAGAAGCTTTGGATCTCTTTAGGAGATTTGGGTTTGGGTAACTTTAGTATAGAAATAATTTTATAAGGATCCGGAGCCATAGCTTTAGCAGACACCACATATCCCAAGAGGGTTCCTTCTGTCATGAGAAAATGACATTGCTTTGGATTTAGCTTTAGTTTAGTCTCCCTGCATCTTTTAAAAACATTCTGCAGTTGTCTCAAGTGATGGTCCAGGCAATCCAAAGGGGTCTCTTTGTGAGATCTTGAAAATGAAGAAAAGTCATCCATGAAAATTCTGAGTGTTTCTAGCAATAACGGTCCAAACATAAGGTTGATAGTCCTGCTAAAGGTGGCTGGAGCATTTCTGAGTCCAAATGGTATTTTTATAGACACATATATTCCCCAAGGTGTGATAAAACCAGTCTTTTCACGATCCTCTGGGTGGATGGATATTTGGTTATAACCGCTAAAGCCGTCCAAAAAGCTATATAATGCGTGTCTAGCCACTTCTTCAATGACTTGCTCTACAAAAGGCATGGGGAATCCATCTGGAATGGTTGCCTTGTTGAGTGCTCTAAAGTCAAGACAATTCTTCTTTGGTACTATAACCATTGGTGAAAGCCATTCTGAGTGTTCCACATGAATGATGATTCCTGCATCCTCCATCTTTTGTATTTCCACATAAATAGCTTCAACATATTTTGGGTTAAGTCTATAACTCTTTCCTCTTATTGGTTTGGCTCCATGAACAAGAGGGATTCTATTAATTGGCAGGTACTCCTTCTAAGTCTTTATAATGCCATGCAAAAACATCTACATAGTGTGTCAAGAAAGATTTTACCTTTTCAAACAACTCTGGGTGGCTCCACA
Source organism: Ceratopteris richardii (assembly GCA_020310875.1). Classification (NCBI taxonomy): domain Eukaryota; kingdom Viridiplantae; phylum Streptophyta; class Polypodiopsida; order Polypodiales; family Pteridaceae; genus Ceratopteris; species Ceratopteris richardii. Next base: position 128,652,032 of record CM035412.1, on the reverse strand, counting down.
ACCAAGTGGCCACCAAAACTAGACGATTATTTTCTTGAGTGCCTAATTGTACTTCTTTGATAGGGTTTCTCTCTACCATAGTATCTACATTCTCATCTCCAAACTTGTTTTCTTCTAATAGCTTTTCCTGCATTGTTCCATAAGTAGCAGTGTTCTAGATCTCAATGTATTCCTCTTTGTCCTGCATCTATCCTGCAGGGATTTCTTGAATTGGTAAAGAACATTCTTCACTAGTATGTTTTACCTTGTCTTTAAGTTTAGTAACTTCCTTCTCTGTTGTTGTTGCATCCTCCTCCTAGTTGTGTTTGAGGGGTGTCTTTCTCCCCCTTCTGTGGTCTGTGATGGGTTCTCTCAATCCATCAACCTGAACTTTATCCTCATTTTCATCATAACATTCATCTGTGCAAGAATTATTTAGAAAAACTCCAAAACAAGAGGAAGAGTTGCCTGCTTGCAGCCAATTCAGAATGTCTCTCCTCAAACTCTAATGGTGGTTTGTCCTCCATTTCTCGTTCCATGCAAATGCAAAGTGATTGCATCATGCTAGTGTTCCCTTGATGATCTAGACCCTCCTCTAAATATATCTGTGTAAGTTCTTAAATCTACCAAAGTAACGGTGAAGTGGGCTGGTCTGGATGGACGTAGGCCAAGCTTCTCCATGGTATGCTCAAGCATCAAATTTATGCCATACCCACCATCCACAATGATTCCTTGTAGCTTTCATAATTTAATTGTTACTAACAGTCTAGGACTCTTATAGTCGGTGACAGGTGCTTCTTCTACACGCTTCCCTTGGCCTAATGCAGTAGTCTTGGCCAGCAAGGTGGATGACGAAGCCTCATCAATAATCTGCAGTACTTTAGACCTGAATTTTGCATCCATATTTATCAACTCAAGAATACTAACCTCTCTTTTAATTGACTTCAATAATCTTGAAGCTCTAGATTCCCTAAGGTCAATTTTGATGTTTGATTTCTCAAGTTCCTTGTGGGCTCGGCTATATGCATTCCCAATGAAATCATTAGTTTATGAAAAAAATTCTTTTTGTGTTACCTCTTCACCTTTTGTTGAATTTCCTTTCTCTTGTTTTGCATCTTCATAGATATCTGATTTTCTCTGTTGTACCCTCTAATCTTCATCACTTCCAAAAGATCTTGATCTTTGGTTTGGTTTTTCTAGAATTTTCCCTTTGCTTCTTGTCTGCATGACCATGGAGTCGATTTCTTCTAGTTGTACCACTCTAGTGGATGGTGATTGTACAACAGTGGCTCCTTCTGCTGCTCCATGATTATTGACTAAGATCATTTGGAGATGGGTGTTGGTACATTTGGAAAGCCTTGATGCTTGACCAAAGGTCAAAGGTTTACTTCATATGATGAGCATGAATATTCACAACTCATATGTGAACACCTCTTGTAACTTCTCTTGGGTTTAACTCAAGATAATTGTAAAAGGCAAAGCTTGAGGGAATCTCGTAACATTACGAGTTGTAATTCACAAAAACCAAGTGATTGGAATCAAATTAATTAGGAACCTAAAAGATAGGATCACTTTTAGGTGGCAGATTCCAAATTCAAGTTTGAATTCATCTATAAAAACACATAACCCTTAGTCGCAAAAAAGTGAGCAGAAGAAGGAAACTTTGAGCTTCAAGATTGTGGACACACCTTGTCCACACATGCGTGAGTAAGCCTATAGCATCTCCTTTGTATCATACATTCAATACAATATACATTTGTTTCAGATGATGCAACTATCTCATGTTCACTACTGCCTACTGCTATACTCTCATTTTCAATGAATTTGTTTTGAGGATTTCTCTGCAATATACATAATCTTTTGCTATGATTCAACTTGGTACATGTATCTTAGACCTTCTAGTTCTATGCTATAAAATTTCATTTCCTTTTGTTCAGGGATCTGTGAGATACATTCATTATAGTCTGCCTATGTCTGCAATCTATCATCTTCCTAAAATGTCGCGATTACACCCCTAACTTCTTAAGATTATTTCTTAGCACATACTCAGTCTAAATTCATGAAATAACTTCCTATAGCAAGCTTAGGAGTCCAATTAGATATGTCTAAAATCTCTCGGGTGTAACTCATGACACAGACTTGCAAGTTCCAGCTGGAGCACACTTCTGTGAAGATTTAAGTTCACCGAGTAATGGTATAACCATTCGTGACCTAGGATCATGGGTTCTATTAGGTCATCGTCATGGCAAACCAAAATCTTAACTGTCATGGTGACCTCTATGATGGAGATTGGTAGCTCCACCTCGCCTATGCAAGGGGTTTCTAATACATCTAATCCTATGAGATAAGCTTCAATAGGCTTCACCTCTTGTTCATGTCCCTGACAATGAGAGAACCTATTCGCATTTGTTGCTACACTAGAATCGATTAAATCCCCAATGTGTGTATGCATGGGGTCATGACCTAGAGTGATGTTAACAAATGGTCTCATGTCAACAATACTAGGGATATCCTTTCCTGTGATTTGACACATGGCTACGGGATATCACGAGCATCTCATCCTAGCATTGAGACAATTTAAGACCATGGATTTGTGGAATATAAGCATGATTGTTAATCAACACATTCACACCATCGATAGAAAATACAAGTGGAACCAAGGACAACCATACCTAATTGAGCATTTTATTGTGATAGGTTTAGAGATTTGGCCATTAATGTTAATGCAATGAGAGGCACTTCCTCGAAAAGTTGGGATCATCTTGATAAATTTTGGGCTACAAAAAACATCTTTCAAAGATTATAGATGGAAGTCCCATTGAAGTCTATCATAAAATTTATCAAAGTCAATTTTGAGATAGAGAACATTCGAAAGGAACTTTCGTAGAAACAAGTCCTTCCCAAAGATCAACAATGACCTCAAGGATGGATCTTCCCTTTATTGAACAATTTTGTTCCTCATTAATCCATGAGCATAGGTGGCCAACAATGTGATTAGTTATAATGTCAATGAAGAACTTGTAGTGTATTTCAACATCATAATTGGCCTTCAATATTATTTTATATTGTCTTTTTTGTGACTTAGAATAATTGCCCCTACCTTGAGACAATCAAGTACCGTACCAAAGCCCATAGCTCCTTGAAGGATCAATTGTAAAGGGGTCACCATAACCTCTCTGAATGAGTTGGAGAACTGATTGTTCAAATTATCCATACATGGCATTTTACCATTAGGAAGAACATCAATTGTTTTTACCAAGGAGCTTTTTTATGTTGAGCACGTGGATTGAAGGTAAGAATCATTAGATAGTGATCCAAAACAACAAGATCCACATCCCACATGAGGGATAGAGGACCAAACCATATTCTATGATGCTCTAAGACACATAGCTTTTGTCTAGTCTGTTTTCATCAATTCTAGACCATACTAGAGCTTAGATCAAGAGAAATCATACCTATCTTTGACCTCCACTAGATCATATTTGAGGCCCACTTGGTCACAAATTTCCTTTTCAAGATCACAGATAACTTTTTGGCCTCTTTTTTACATGTATCTAATTCTCTTTGACCATATTAAAAATCGCACATATACTAACATTTGACTAAAGAGAGTCCAACAATTTCAAGGTAGCTTTTATTACTTTGTCAACATTGGGTGCATAAACTGACATGATGGTGAACGTTAGGGGTCCTTAAAATGCCAACCACCCAACAATGGTTTTGGCCTATAGTGAACTCCACATTCACATGAGGTAAATCTACTCAATCTCTACAAGAGGTCTTCAATATCAATCTTGTGCTCTTTCAAAGAGATAAAGTTTGGTTAAAAAACTTTATCAGGAAGCCATTAAACAATAATATCTCTTGAACGAAACAACTATCATTTTTTATGGTATTGATCTTCGCACCACAGATTCTGGTCCCTAATCTTATTAATTTCATCTCTTCTTCTTGAGGTAGAAGTTTTAATGTATGAAACATCACAAGACCCAAGCTAGTGTGATGTTGCAAACCTTCTATAATCATTATTAACTGATCAAGATGTGAATCCTAAAAAACTTTGACATTTTCTGTAGTAAATGTGAACATATACTCTTTATGAAAATACACCTTTTCTTCTAGCTTTGATTCTTCTCTGACTTGACTTGAATATCAGAGACTCTTGTGCTCAATGATTAATAGAAGTTCTTACATTATTAAGCAATACATTCTAAGAAAAGCTTTCAAGTAATTAGTTGCAAATAACTTGAACTTTCTTTTGAAGTTACACTATCTAAAATCTAAAAATTACCTTCATTGATTTGACATGCCTTCACTATTAATCTTATTTATATGAGCACACATCTCATTTTGGGAAGATCATTTGGTTGATGATAGCTAACGATGATATCTTTAAAATGAGCTATCACGCTAAAAAAACTTTACACCATACTCAAAGATCTAGTTCTTACAATATCAATGAAATCTATGCTTGAAAACTTGTAACTTTTGACTAACATTCATACAGTTATGAAATCACTTAGATTTCTTCACACAAGGAGAATCAACTCAAATCCTTCTACACAGACATTTGTGTACTATTAGACAAGATGTGTGTACAAAATTGATTTGCCTCATTTTGCTCATAGCCATAGAAAAATATGTATCTATGAATGATCTCTCACCATCATCTCTTAAAGAAAATACCCTGACTGCCTCTCTATTATCTTAGGACTTACAAATCAAGTTCATCTACCTTCCTTGTTTCAAATTAATTTATATACATTTGTTCTATATGCTCCTATTTCTCAAACCTATAATTGTGAAAGTTCTAGACTAACATTGAACCTAATTTCATCACGATATTACATGTGTGAATTTATCCCTTCACATAGGAATGATTTTCTGAGTGTCCAAGTTCCATGGCTCTTTGTTCTTCTTCTTTCCACTTATATCTTTATGTCTTCATGCTTAATTAGTGAGTGAAGCCCTAACAACTCATCCTGAATCACTAAGTAGCATTGTCTGACTTCTTCATACAATCTCCTTCTCCTTTATTCCTATCATTCCTTTAAATCTACTTGTCTTCACTCCATCCAAGTTTTTTGTCATGACATCCACCATTTGATCCTTTGTAGGAGTATACACCACTTCAATATCCTTTTCCTTTACCTTTCCTCTCAAAAAATGATCTTGGATCTCTATATGTTTTGTTCTTGCATGAAATATTGGATTTGCTACAAGACAAAGTGAACCCATATTATCACCATGTATTATAGGTATACCTTGATCACTGCCTAGTCTTTTGAACAAGGTTTGCATCAACAATACTTCTTTAGCTCCTTCCACAATCCATTTGTATTCTACTTCAATTGATGATAATGCTATTCTAAGTTGTTCCTTTGATCACAAACTTACAAGCTTATCACCTATGTACACCAAGTATCCATGTGTTGATCTTCTATCATCTTGACTTCCTGCCTAGTTTGAGTCACTATATGCTCTCAACTTTATGTCTGAAGTAAAAGGATAATATAATCCTTCCTTTATAGATCCTTTGATGTATCTAAGAACTATTTGACCCACAATCCAATGTTGATTCTTTGGACAATGCATGAATTGTGAGAGAACTCCCACTGTATAACTAAGATCAGCTCGTTTTAGTATAGCATAATTCAAACATCCCACTAAATATTGACAGTTCCTCATGTCTTTGCATTTTGCACCATCATATTTGCTAAGCTTATTATTAACTTCTAGTGGATTTGAAGCTTCTCTCCAATTCTCCATGTTGAACTTCTTCAATAGGTCCTTAAGATACTTTATTGTGATACATATATAGCATGATTTGCATAAGTGATTTCCATTTCAAAAAAGTATGATAACTTCCCTAGATGACTTATCTTGAATTACTTCTCAAGTAATCTCTTTATTTACTTTGAAAGTGCAAGGTAAGATTGGTCAAGCTTTGCTTACACATGGTCATGAACTGATTATACAATTAGACCTTTTGCATAAGAGGTTAGCACATTTCATTTAAAGAGGACTCAGAGCTATGGTAGCCAATAAATCTGTATTAAGGTTACCAAATGTGGAGAACCAACATATGGTTTACAAATGTGAAGCATGCAAAATGGGAAAAGCACATAGATTTCCAGTTCAAAAGAAAGGATTCAAGGATGATGGATTATTAGAACTCATACATACGTATGTATGGGGACCAACAAAACAAGGATCAATCATTCGCTCTAGGTATTATGTCAATCATTCGCTCTAGGTATTGATGATGCTATGAGATGGATGACTCTGTATGTTTTGACGGAAAGACAAAATATATTTGGAGCCTTGAAACCTTTTCCATGCACATGCAAAAAGAGTTACATGTCAAGAACGTAAGAGACTAAGGTCTAATGGAGGAGGATAATACGTCTCCCAAGACTTCAATTATTATCTTTGGAATGTAGGTATTAAGAGGGAAATAACTTGCAGGTTCACACCTCAACAAAATGGGGTAGCAGAAAGAAGAAATAGAACTTTCATTGAGTCTTCTAGGGCTATGTTAAATGAGAGAAATTATCCAAATTATATATGCGATGAGGCTATGAATACACCTACATATCTTGTGAATAGATTACCATGTACAACTCTCAATGGAATGACTCCTTATGAAGCTTGGTGGGGTAAGAAACTGACACTAGATCATTGTAAAGTGTTTCGATCAAATGCCTATGCTTATGTACCATCACATCTCAATCATAAGCTTGAAAAAAGGCTGAAAAATATGTGTTCATTGGGTATGGTGAAAAATAGATGGGTTATAGGTTATGGAATCCTCTAACCAAACAATTTCTTATTTCTAGAGATGTGAGATTTGATGAGCAAAAGATTTGGTATGTAGAACAAATTCACAACATTGAAGCATTTGAAGAAGAGGTGAGAATGGTAAATCAACTATATAGGTAAATGGAGATGAAGATAACATGCAAGCAAGCACATCCACAGTTGGATCATCAAGAAGAAACAAAGATGCACCTAGGTTTCATGAAGATTTGTACTCAGATACACATGAAGAAAATGAACCAAGAAGTTCAAGGAGATTAAGGAGACAACCAACATATTCCTATGATACTTCTTATATGAATCAAAAAAGCTATGCTTATATGGTCAAAAGAAGATGAAGAACCTTAGAACTATGATGAAGCAAAACATAAGAAACAATGGGAAGACGTAATGAAGGAAGACTTCAATGCACTTGAGGAGACCAAGACATGGGAGCTTGTTGCAAAGCCAAATGGTAAGAAAGTGATTGGACATAAATGGGTTTATAAAGTGAAGAATCTTGTAGATGGAAGAATAGCCAAGTATAAAGCTAGATTGGTGGTCAAAGGCTATGTGCAAATGCATGGCATAGGTTATGATGAGACATCAGTCCTCTAGCAAAGATCTCAACCATAAGGACAATCATTGCTATTGCAGCATCAAAAGGGTGGACCTTGATTCAATTGGATATAAAGAATGCATTTTTGAATGGATACATATATGATGAAGTATACATGGAGCAACCTCAAGAGTTTGCAAATTTTTGGTATCCAAATTATGTTTGTAGATTAAGAAGAGCACAGTATGGGTTAAAGAAAGCTCCAAGAGCTTGGAACTATAGGCTTCTAGAGTATCTCAATGATCTTGGATATCAAAGTTCAAAGGCAGATGCAAGTGTACTTATGAAAAGAATAGATGAAGGTATAATCTACATTTGTATTTATGTAGATGACATTATAATCATAGGTACCTAAAGTGAAGGAATCAGGGAGGTTTACCTTCCTTCTTACCATAAACAACCTAATTATATTAATTTTCTAGATCTTCGAGAAATACTCCATTTGCAAATCTGACTTGAAAGCCTTTCTCAAATATTTCTCCCTTATCAGATTCTTCGGTATTGTGGGAACACAAAAAAACATTGGTTAGTAAGTCTGATCCACTCGTGAATTTCACTTTTTTAATTGAATGCACATTGTGTCTTGTGTTCTTGTGTTATCACATGTTTGAACAATATGACTAGAAATGCCTGCTTCTTTGCCTGACATTAATTTTGTATCTCCTTACAAATGAGTAGAACAACTAGAGTGAATATATAAGACCTTTCGATCATCTTTCTCTGATGTGCTTACTCCCCAATTTCTTCCTCCACCTCTACCATAGTCACCTCTTTGACCTTATCTTCCTCTTTGAAATTGATTTTGATATCTTCCACCTCTACCTCTCTCATTTTTACTTTGATTTTGATTTGAACCTTGTTGATTGTGCCAACAATCATAAGACAAATGATTGCTTAGGCCACAAGTCCAACATGTCTTCTTGTTATTATTTTGGTTACCTTTTTGTCTTCTATTTCCTCTACCTTTACCTCTGCCATTACGTCTTCCTTTTACATAATTAGCATGGGAAGTTGATTCTTCTTCATCCTTTGCTTTACCTTTGTCTCCTTTATTCTTATTCTTCGCATACATAGTAGAACTTTGTCCTTTGTCTCCATATGAATTCAAGTCTTGCTCAAATGTGAGAATCAATCCAATCAATTGATTTAGATCTGGTACAAAATGATTAAATGAGAATTCTATTGATATTACAAAAGGTTTCCACCTTTCATCTTCTCTCAACCTTGCAAGTAATTGTGCAAGCAATCTATGATCTTCAATGTCTTCATCTATAGATCCAAGGCTATATGCCAAGTCCTTTAATTGGGTGACATAATTAGTGGTGCTTTGGCTTTGCTTGTTCTTGAATGTTGTAGAATCTGACCACAAAATAGCTTTCCTAGCTTTTGTAGTGTTTTGGAAGTGATGTTCCAATGCATTCCATACATCTTGCACTATTTCCAAACCTGTGATGTGTGGTAACAAATGATCTCTGATAATGTTGTATGTGTAGGCTCTTGCACTTGCATCTTTCTTTTTCCATAGTTAAGACTTCTGGATCTTCCTTCTTTGGTTGACTATCATCTTCAAATGTAGGCTTTTCTTCTTCACCTAATACATATATCATGAGATCCTTACTCATAAGTAAGGCATCCATTCTCATTACCCAAGCAAGATAGTTATCTCTATCTAATTTTTGAATAGAGATATGATGTGCCATAGTGTTCTTGCTTTTGCTACAAGCTGTGAGTTTAAGGTTTAAAGATTAGTACCTTTTGTGGATATCTACCCTTGAGGATGACTTTGAATTAGTTCATTGATTCCTTTTGTTGTTAAATGCTTATGCTTTCAACTTTCCAATAAAAGTTCTTCAAGATTTGTTATATCTGTACCTTCTTCTGCTCTTTACGACCTTTTTGCTTTGATACTGCTTTTTGATGTATGAAAGATCACAAGAAGAAAGCTAATGTGATCTTAGAAACCCTTTATAATCACCATTAACTTAGCAGGATTTCAATATTCAAAATATTTGACAATTTCCTTAGTAAATGTGAACATATACTCTTTTAGAAAATGTGCCTTTCTTCTAGCTTCAATTCTTTGCTGATTTTACTTGAATATCAGAGATTCTTATGCTCAATGATTAATAGAAGTAGTTACATATAGTAAGCATATCAGAGCTTCTTATGCTCAATGATTAATAGAAGTACTTAGATATAGTAAGCTCTTTTGGTCAATTGTAGTTAAGGATGATAGATTTAAAATGTGCTATCACTCATCAAATACTTTACACCATACTCTGGGATCTGACTCTTAGAATATCAATGAGATCTATGCAAAAAAACTTGTAACTTCCAATTAACATTCATATAGTTATGAAATCATTTAGATTTCTTCACTTAAGGAGAATTAAATCAAATCCACCTAAACAAACAGGTGTTTGCTATTAGAGAATATGTGTACAAAATGGCTTGGCCACATTCTACTCATAGCCATAGAAAGATCTACATCTATGAATGATATCTCACCATCAATTCTTACAGAAAATACCCCCATTGCCCCTCTATTAACTTAGGACTTACAAATCGAGTTCATCTACCTTTTTTTCTATAAAATTAACTTATACACATTTTTTCTATATGCGTCTGTTTCTCAAACTCATAATTCTCAAGCTTCTAGACTAATTTTGAACCTAATTTCATCACTATATTACATGTGTGAATTTATCCCTTCACATAGGCATGGTTTTCTGAGTGTCCAAGTTCCATAGATCTTTTTTCTTCCTCTTTCCACTTACATCTTCATGTCTCCATGCTTAATTCAGAGTAAAGCCCCAACAAGAAGGATCATGACCAAAAGTTCTACCCTTTAGGAGTCTCCTTCAAGGCATATTAGCAAGATGTTTCCTTTTTTGAGAATCTTTAATAGAGAATGAATCCGAAAACCCTTTGAAATTTCTAAACCCGAGGATTGAACTTTCATTTTCGGGTTATCTTCTTTGTTGATAGAGGATACATTATGTTTTCTTCAAGTGTATCCTTATGGATTGTCGTTATTCCTAGAGGAATAAACCTCTAACGTTTTTTGCTCATTGGGGGTCAAAAGTTTATTCAATCCCCTAGGATAATCTAATTGAAGATCTCCTTTCTCAAATTAGAGAAAATATTTGTATACGCAAAGGAGTGAGATGGACTCATCACAGAAACACATTTGGGGCTTCTCCTCCTTCTACCTCTTACTTCTTTAAAGCCTTGAGAGTTAGGGTAACCAAATTGTGCTTCTTGGACTTTGGATCAGGCAATTTGGGTCTACTTCTTTTCACGACCATATCATCTTCGTTGACTTAAGGGTTTTTATTCCCTTTCTTCTTTGTAATGGGCAAACTTTACGCATGTGACCCTCCATACCGTAGTGAAAGAAAGCATTTGGTAGGCCTTTATAGAGTACCACCTAGACTAGGGGTTTGATTCGCCAATGTATATTATGATTTTAGAGAGAAGATGATTGTTTAGGTCCACTTCAACACAATACGTGGGTGCCATCGCACATTGAATGAGTGCAGAATGCATTTCAAAAAGAGTCCACCAAAATTTTTGAAGAGTCCACCAAGAGTCTTCGCTAAAGGCCGTAGGCCAACGAATGGGTACACCTTTCTCACTAATGAACCTATACTAGAACTAGGGAAGGTTAGGGAGCTCATCCAAAGTTGGAAGCGCAAAGGTTTTGACTTATTTAGCACAAAGTTTGGGAACTGCTTGAGTAGGAACTAATTTGTGTGCCACATTTCCCAAGCGTCCACTAGCAAGTTGGTATGCTATTTCTTCATTTCCAAATACTAATTAAATGTACTTTGTTAAAATAAAGAAAGCACTTGCAAAAAAACTAGGACACGTGCAAACCGATCTTCTGAAAAACATTGGAGAGGGGCTGTCAGAGGTGATTTAGGATGATATAATTCCCCAATGAGAAAAACCTTTTTCAACTCGTCTTGCTTCGGCAAAACATCCCTCCATTGAAGGTGAAATCTGGGAGTTTTATCCTAAAGAGATCCAACGATGTGCTACGGGCATCAATTTCAACACTTGAATTCTCACTGTTAAGCACTAAGGATGGATGAACCTTCAACATGCCAAAACTATAAACTTCATGAGCGTAGAAACCCAAAAACTTTATATTCGCGAAATAGTTTATTTAGTTAAAACTTTTTGCTACTCTTTCACCCTTAACCCTTTGCTTTGAAAATTTCACCAATAGGAAACAATCACTCACAACTCAAAAAAAGGCTCTCCACTTTCTCTAAAATCTTGCCTATTATGTCTCACTTGACCCTAATCCAATGCTTTGTAGAGAATTGATAACTCCTTATACCCCAATATAGAATGGCGGAGCTGAGAGGATGAATAGAACTATTATGGATAGAGTAATTTCTTTGTTGAAGCATGCAAACATTTCACAAGGCTTTTGGGCAAAATCAATGTTAATTGCAGTTCATGTGATTAATTTTTCACGTAATATTCCGAAAGTTGTGTAGGTGGCACAATAGTTATGGATAAAGAAGCCACCCTATTACGATCATCTTTGACTTTTTGGGTGTGAAGCATATGTTCATATACCCAAGAATTGTAGACAACATCTAGGCTATAAGTCGAAGAAATATATTTCTCTTGGATATGGTGGAGATGGTCAATTTGGATGTCGCTTATGCGATCTTAAAACATCATCAATAATAATCATGAAAAATTAAGGTATGCCTATAGAGATAAGAAGCACTAGTGCAAGAATTTATAAATTAAAAACATCCAAGCTATGAAACAATTGAATTAAAGCGAGAGGACATTAATCATAGCCTTTGAATCGAGTACCTTGCTTCTTTCAAATTTCTAAATAAGCACATTTTAGTCGGGAAAGAGAAGATGTGAGGTTTTATAGTATTATAATGGCGCCCAACCAGGATAATAAAATTATAAAAACCAATGAAAAAATAAATTTGAACCTATGTGGACTAATACTGAATCACTAAGTGGACCTATACTAAATGCAATCAAGAGTTTTAGGGCCTCTAAACCCTTCAATAGAGTTGAAGAAGCAATCCTTCTATTTAAAGTTCTCCACCATTGAATTTGGACAAACACCAAATCGCACAAGTTTTGTAGGAACCAAAATACTGTGAATGATTCCGAACATTTCATAATGACATAAGACGTCTATTTTTATTTTGTCTAAAGAGTGAGAATTTTCATAGAAATGTTTGATAGGTGCTCAAGTTGACCTAGAAGATTTCTTGCAGGAAGAGTTTTAAAGGGACAAGTAAGATACATTGTCTCACACTAAAATGATATTGGACAAGGCCACACAGAAAAGCTCGCAGGAGGGAATGTCTTCCATTGGTTATGTATCCAAGGAATTATCCATAGAAAGGTTCGTAAAGCTCATATGTTGAGGAATCAAGAACCATAAAAATATGCCCACTTTCCCAACCAAGGTGATAAATTTCTTAAAATGGATTCTCCGTGAAGAGGGTAGTAGGTTTATCAAGATTCTTTTTATCTCCCTTTAATAGTGTCCTTGATTTCTCTCCTTTATAAGAGATTTAGATTTTAAATAAAGAAACTAGCTCTATGTATTGATATAATAGAGTTAAACTTTAATATAGTAATTCACATGTTTTCTTTTTTTTTGCAAACAATGTAATAGTAAAAATAAAACTTTTAATAATATTCTAAGAAATAATGTGGCAATTATAAAAACCTTTTTTGTTATATTTATTCTTTCAATAGATTAAAATCTACGATATTAAATATTCATGTTATTACTTTTTTATGAAATTAACGTTTGTTTTTAATAAAAAGAATAAAAAGCGAGAACGAATATATAAATAATAATGATATATTTTTTGTTCTTTCTATGATACAAATAAAAGGATAATGTGAGACCACTTTGCTTCCTTTTGCAATAATCATTTTGCCCTTTGATATCCATAATGATTGAGTGTAGGAAACACGCTTGTAACCAAGGTCATCAAGTACTTGATGACGACTTTCGCATTCACATTGATTTTGTTAATTTTCGTTTAACAATGATGTTCTCATGGTTCAGTTGGGAAGACGAAATGTTAAAAAAGGGGTTTCCGATCTACTTCAAGGACACTAGCAGGTTCCAAAGGGAGATCCTACCTCGTCAAGGACACTAGAAGATCAGAAAGTTCCCTCATCATTGTCAACAGTAACCTGAAATGAAATTATAAATACTGGTTTTATTTTTGATGGTTACATGGTTCATTTTGATTTGCGATTATTTTGCGATTATTATATTATTCATTTGGTGGCTACCCACACTAATAAAGGGCCGCATTTGGGTATAATGCCTCATGATGCATAATGCCGTACAAACTTGATGCTCCATAAAAATATATCAGACAGAAAACATAAAAATTAAACTATAAAACATTTCCAATTTATTTACTTCGTAGATGTGCAACATCTTACTTTACAACACAGTGCATACAATGACACAAGGACTGAAAGATTCTGAGAATGGATAAAACTCGGAACGTAAAAAAGTGTTAATGTATAATATAAGGACGTATTCTTCTGCCAACAGAACATCAAAATTTATCATGTTTTAGTATTCACCACTTTTCAATATCCTTCTCCTTTACATTTCATCTCAGGAAATGATATCGGATCTCTATATGTTTTGTTCTTGCATGAAACACTCGATTTGTTGCAAGACAAAGTGAACTCATATTATCAACATGTATTATAGGTATACCTTGATGAATGCCTAGGCTCAAGATCTGCATCCACAATACTTCTTTAGCTCCTTCCACAAGCCGTTTGTATTCTACTTCAGAGGATGATAATGCTATTATAATTTGTTCCTTTGAGGAAAAAATTACAAGCTTATCACCTATGTACACCATGTATCCATGTGTGGATCTTATATCATCTTGACTTCCTGCCTTGTTTGAGTCACTATATGCTCTCAACTTTATATATGAAGTACAAGGATAATATAAACCTTCCGTTATAATTCCTTTGATGTATCCAAGAACTATTTGACCTGCAATCCAATGTTGATCCTTTGGACAATGCATGAATTGTGAGAGAACTGCCACTGCATAACTAAGATCAGGTCATTTTGGTGTAGCATAATTCAAACTTCACACTAAAGATTGATACTTCCTCGTGTCTTTGTATTTTTCAGGATCATATTTGCTAAGCTTATTATTAACTTCTAGTTGATTTGAAGCTTCTCTGCAATTCTCCATGTTGAACTTCTTCAATAGGTCTAGAAGATACTTTATTGCGATACATATATGGCATGATCTGCATAAGTGATTTCCATTCCAAAGAAGTATGATACCTTCCCTAGATGACTTATCTTGAATTGCTTCTCAAATAATCTCTTTATTTACTCTGAAAGTGCAAGGTAACATTGGTCAAGCTTTGCTTACACATGGTCCTGAACTGATTATAGAATTAGCCCTTTTGCACATTTCATTGAAAGAGGAATCAAAGCTATGGTAGCCAATTAATCTGTATTAAGGTTACCAAATGTGGAGAACCAACACATAGTTCACAAATGTGAAGCATGCAAAATGGGAAAAGCACATAGATTACCATTTCAAAAGAAAGGATTCAAGGATGATGGATTATTAGAACTCGTACATACATATGTATGGGGACCAACAAAACAAGGATCAATCAATGGCTCTAGGTATTATGTTCAATTTATTGATGATGCTATAAGATGGATAACTCTGTATGTTTTGAAGGAAAGATAAAATATATTTAGAGCCTTCAAACATTTTCGTGCATATGCACAAAGAGTTACATGTCAAAATCTTAAGAGAGTAAGGTCTAATGAGTGGGGATAATACTTCTCCCAAGACTTCAATGATTATCTTTGGAATGTAGGTATTAAGAGGGAAATAACTTGCAGGTACACACCTTAACAAAATGGGGTAGTAAAAAGAAGAAATAGAACTTTCATTGAGTTTTCTAGGGCTATTTTAAATGAGAGAAATTATCCAAATTATCTATGAGATGAGGCTATGAATACAGCTACATATCTTGTGAATAGATTACCATGTACAACTCTGAATGGAATGAACCCTTATGAAGCTTGGTGGGGTAAGAAACCAACAATAGATCATTGTAAAATGTTTGGACCAAATGCCTATGCTTATGTACCATCATAACTCAAACGTAAGCTTGAAAAAGGCTGAAAAATATGTGTTCATTGGGTATGGTGAAAAATAGATGGGTTATAGGTTATGGAATCCTCTAACAAAACAATTTCTTGTTTTTAGAGATGTGACATTTGATGAACAAAAGAGTTGGTATGCACAAAAAATTCAGAACATTGAAGCATTTTAAGAAAAGGTAAGAAGAGGTGAGAGCGCTAAATCAACTATACAGGTAAATGGAGATGAAGATAACATGCAAGCAGGCACATCGAGAGTTGGATCATCAAGAAGAAATGAAGATGCATGTAGGTTTCATGAGGATGTGTACTCAGATACACATGAAGAAAATGAACCAAGAAGGTCAAGCTGATTAAGGAGACAACCAACATGGTATTCATATGATACTTCTTATATGACTCAGAAAAGCTATGCTTATATGGTCAAAGAAGATGAAGAACCTTAGAAATATGATGAAGAAAAACATAAGAAACAATGGGAAGATGCAATGAAGGAAGAACTCAATGCACTTGAGGAGACCAAGACATGGGAGCTTGTTGCAAAACCAAACGGTAAGAAAGTTACTGGACATAAGTGGGTTTATAAAGTTAAGAATCTTGTAGATGGAAGAATAACCAAGTATAAAGGTAGATTGGTGGTCAAAGGCTATGCACAAATGCATGGCATAGATTATGATGAGACATCAGTCCTCTCACAAAGATGTCAACCATAAGGACAATCATTGCTATTGCAACATCAAAAGGGTGGACCTTGATTCAATTGGATATAAAGAATGCATTTTTGAATTGATACATATCGGATGAAGTATACATGGAGCAACCTCAAGAGTTTGGAAATTTTTGGCATCCAAAATATGTTTGTAGATTAAGAATAGCACTCTATGGGTTAAAGAAAGCTCCAGGAACTTGGAAATATAGGCTTCTGGAGTATCTCAATCATCTTGGATATCATAAGTTCAAAGGGAGATGCAAGTCTACTTATGAAAATAATAGATGAAGGTATAATCTACATTTGTATTTATGTAGATGACATTATAATCATAGGTATCTAAAGTGAAGGAATCAAGGAAGTTTACCTTCCTTTTTACCATAAACAATCTAATTATATTCATTTTCTAGATCTTCCACAAATACTTCATTTCTAAATCTGACTTAAAAACCTTTGTCAAATATTTCTCCCACACTTATCAGATTCTTGGGTATTGTGGGAACACAAAAAACATTGGTTAGTAAGTTTGATCCACTCGTGCATTTCACTTTTCCAATTGAATGCACATTGTGTCTTGTGTTATCACCTGTTTGAACTATATGACTAGAAATGCCTTCCTCTAAGCCTAACATTAATTCTATATCTCCTTGCAAAGGATTAGAACAACTAGAGTCAATATACAATACATTTTGATCTTCTTTCTCTGATGTGCTTATTGAATTCATCATTAGTGTTGTATGGTTCTAATTCTATGTATCATTTGCATAATTGTAGTAGGTGGTACTGTAGGATTGTCACTATCCCCAATTTCTTCCTCCACCTCTACCATAGCCACCTCTTTGATCTTGTTCTCCTCTTTGAAATTGATTTTGATATCTTCCACCTCTGCCTCTATCATTGTTACTTTGATTTTCATTTGAACCTTGTTGATTGTGCCAACACTCATAAGACAAATGATTGCTCAAGCCACAAGTCCAACATGTCTTCTTGTTATTATTCTGGTTACCTTTTTCGCTTCTATTTCCTCTACCTTTACCTCTGCCATTACCTCTTCCTTTTACATAATTAGTGTGAGAATTCAATTCTTCTTCATCCTTCGCTTTATCTTTGTCTCCTTTCTTCTTATTCATTGCATACATAGTAGAACTTTGGTCCTTTGTCTCCATCTAAATTCAAGTCTTGCTGAAATGTGAGAATCAATCCAATCAATTGATTCAGATCTGGTACAAAATGATTAAATGAGAGTTCTATTCATATTACAAAAGGTTTCCACCTTTCATCTTCTCTCAACCTTGCCAATAATTGTGCAAGCAACCTATGATCTTCAATGTCTTCATCTATAGATCCAAGGCTATCTACCAAGTCCAATTGGGTGACATAATAAGTGGTGCTTTGGCTTTGCTTCGTCTTGAATGTTGTAAAATCTGACCACAAGATATCTTTCCTAGCTTTTGTAGTGTTTTGGAAGTGATGTTCCAATGCATTCCATACATCTTCAATTGTTTCCAAACCTGTGGTGTGTGGTAACAAATGATCTATGATAGTGTTGTATGTGTAGGCTCTTGCACTTGTATCTTTCTTTTGCCATAGGTTTAAGAGGGAGTTTCTTCCATTGGTTATGTATCCAAGGAATTATCCATAGAAAGGTTCCTAAAGTTCATATGTTGAAGAATCAGGAACCATAAAAATATGACCACTTTCTCAACCAAGGTGATAAGTTTCTAAAAATTGATTGTCTGTGAAGAGGGGAGTAGGTTTATCAAGATTCTTTTCATCTCCCTTTAATAATGTCCTTGATTTCTCTGCTTCTTTATAAGACATGTAGATTTTTAATAAAGAACCTAGCTCTATGTATTGATATACTAGAATTTAACTTCAATATAGTAATCCACATGTTTTCTTTGTTAACAAACAATCCAATAGTAAAAATAAAATTTGTAATAATATTCTAACAAATAATGTGGCAATTATAAATACCTTTTTTGTTACATTTATTCTTAGAATATATTACAATCCACGATATTAAGCATTCATGTTATTGCTTTTTTATGAAATTAATGTTGGTTTTTTAATAAAAAGAATAAAAAGCGAGAACGAATATACAAATGATAATGATATATGTTTTGTTCTTTATATGATACAAATAAAAGGATAATATGAGACCACTTTTCTTCCTTTTGCAATAATCATTTTTTGCTTTTCTATGCATAACCATTGAGTGTAGAAAACACGCTGGTAACCAAGGTCATCAAGTTGATCAATTGACATCAGACTATGAAACAACTGAGGCATATGTTGCACATTATGCATAGTAAATTTTGAACCATTTCTGAGCTCCATGATCACATCTCCAATCCCAACAACATTAGACTCATACACGTGTGTAATGCAAGGCTATACATAGAGTATCTGGTTTCCTAATTTAGTCAATTTATGCTTAGTCTAAGCATTAAGCATTAGGAGGTGCTAAAATGTGTATTTAAATATCTCATAGGTACTTTTATTTTGGGTCTCTTTTATAGTAGAGATGCTTAGCCATGCTTTCATGCTTTTCTAGGTTGTGATTGGTAGTTTGTTATGATACACATGCATCCACTAATGGTAAATTCTTTTTCCTTTGAGGATCATGAATATATGGGTTGATTAAGAAGCAACCTACTATGCCACATCAAGTTGTGAAGCTGAGTAAAGGGCATTATTCACAGTTACAATAGAATGTAAATGGCTAAGACTCCCATTGATCAATCTATGCATGGAGACTGATCCACATACACATTTCTCCATGATATTCATAGTGCATTGGGGATTGTAAATAATCCCATGTTTCATGCATGCACGAAGTACATTGAAGTTCATTATCATTATGTAAGATAGTGCCTTCACACGAGATATTTTTTAGGAATGTGTTCCTACACAAGATAATGTGATAGACATGTTCAAGAAAGCTCTTGGACAAGAAAAACTTGAAATTTATTAAGAGGCTCTAGAGTTATTACCTTTTGGGGCCTAATTTTTCACTACCTCTATGTGATCAGGTCATTTGCTTCTTGGGCCTTCTTACACATGTGTCCATCAAGTATCTTTGATGTGAATCATTTCTCTATGCATGCTCAGTTTATCTCTTAACATTGGATAGAGGTTTTGTCCCCATGAAACCATATATACATGATACATGGTAGTACGTAGTACTTAGGTATTCACATACTGCTTTCATTTCACTCATTCTTACATTACTAATCATTTTTCATCATCTATCAATAGAGAGCTCTTCTAGTTGTGAGGTTTCATCATTCATCAATATCCTTGTTTGTTTTTGTGTGTACTTCTATTCTTCCTTCCTCACTCTCATGCATCCAATACCTATTGAGGGCCTCTTTTAGGGTTGTTAGATTGTTTGTACATAGGTTGACTCATTCAAAATGATATAATAGTTAAGATTATCCGAGTATAATGTTATTCATAAGAGAAGCATCATTGCACACTAGCAATATGCCTCTCGTAGTATAACCAACAATATGGACAGGTATGGTTACTTAACTCACAACATGGTGTGTGTATGCGTGTCTTTGTGTGTGTATGCACGTCCCACACCTATTAGAAAGGAATTGATTAGTTAGATGCATTTGAAGCTTTCAGACAATTAATATATGTATCAAATTGCTTATGGATCCCATGTCTGATGATTTGTAAAGGTGTAGAAGAACTATGCCCTAGGGCAATCCATATATGTGGTCGTTCATTGAAGTTCCTTATAGAAGAATGTTCAATCTTACACATTCCCATGGGGAGCTTTTGTTGACAATCAATGCAATCATATTCTTATTGTAGCATTGACTTGCATTTTAGATGTGCTAATACCTCTTGCTTAGATTCCTAGTGTATTGAAAAGTCCTTTGCCTTATGTTCCTTTGCTTTCTGTACTTGTAGGAACATTTCTTCTAGGAGGGGTTTCTATTAGATTCAAAATCAACACCCATTTATAAAATTAGGAACAATTTCTTCCATTAAAGATGCAAGTTGTATAACATCACTTGGAAAAATTCTATGAGCCACCAAAGGGCCATTCTAATGTAGATTGTGTGTGTGTGTGTGTGTGGATGTGGGTGGGTGGGCGGGGGGGGGACTTAAGCTCAGTATATGCACTTGTTTGCATTTGGAATGATAAAACATTAAATCTTTACAAGATCTTAATTAGTGGCTGCACACATTTCAAAATCTAGGGAAGCTTGAAGCAATACGCTACAAAGCGGTGTGAATCATGAATGTGGGAAAGAGGATGAGCAATTTACATTCAAGAATATGCCCATTTTATTATTTCTATGATGTTCAACTAGCGAATCCTAAAGCTTACACAAGAACCATCAAATTTGAATGATACATTAAGAGACGCTTAAGATACATTCTTGTGAATAACATACCAAGCTTTTTGAGGATATGGCATACAAGAGCATAAGGGATTACGTGGCACTAGACTACTTTCCTCGATATTCACTCAATAGTGTAGACAATACATGCACCATTCAATTTATCAAGCAAGAAATTGGTCTAATAATCATCTCGTAGACTTTGATACTTCAAGGAGTCATGCAGGACAGTTACAAGTTCCTATAGAACCTATAACATGTTGGTGTAAATCACAAGCCTACACATTTGGCTTGGAAGATATCTTGAAGATCTTACATATGTGAAGAAGCATAGGAACCATTGCTAGTGGTTAATTACCACTTTATCTCATTGTAAAAGTAGACTTTGAATCTCTTGTAATCACCTACCAAAAGGATTCGTGGAAAAATTATTTGTTTGATTGAAAGAATATCTCCTAGCATATAGGAGCTTGAACATAGGGAGCCAAAAGTTTGAATTTGAATTCAAACTTTTACTCATTCCTTATAAAAATGGACATGAAAAGTCGTGGGTAAGAGAGAGCACTCCCGAGCCTATCATTACTGATTTTTGAGTGTGTGTGAGGTATACACTCAAGCCCACACCTCCCTACACCATTTGGCAATGATATTCATGCCAATGGAGTTGTATACAAGTGTTTATTAATACATACATTCAGATTGTCAATCTCTGAGTTCTCTGTTAGTCTACTCAAAAGTCTGTCAACTTGTGAAGGGCATATCTCGGTCAATTCTTCACCAAATTCAGTAATTCAAAGCTTGTTGGATTCCGATTGAAGTCATCTACATGCTATCAAAGTTTGAAGACATTCTATTCAGCTATTGTGGAGAAATCTGTGTCGAGGTGATCTCTGGTCATTTTCTGCTACAGTCCTAAAAAGTCGGGGGTATAGCTTAACTTGCTAAATTGATTTCTCTTAGCATAGTTTATCATTTTACATCATTCCACTTGGAATAGGTAGCTTACTAAGCTAATTAGATACCCCTAAAAGGAATTTTTCCAATTCCTACTGTGTTGGTCATACTAAGCAAAATACCCAACACGTATCAAGACAAAAATAGAAGGTTTTCTTGAGTTTGTGAACTACAAAGGTATCTGTTTTGATTCAATCATTGGACACATCATTTCCAAAGTACATAGGACATTTTATGGTGTCATTGGAAAGCTTAGGAGGTCTAGTTATCAAATCTGAAGCAAAAGAGGGCTGGTACAAAGGAGGTTTAGCAGTACCTACTCAGTCTCTTGGAGCATCCATCCATCTTTCCCAACAGTGGTATCAGAGCAAGTCAAGATAAAATGGGAGATGGTTTTCCTTCATTTATTGATAAATTGGATAGGAACATTTATCAAGCATGGTCTCTAAGGATGAAGACCTACTGATAAGGAAGGAGTCTCTATGGATACATCTCAGGAGATTAGGAATTGCCCTCATTCAAAACAAGAGGATTACCAACCAAGGAAGAACATGAAAAGCTCAACACATGGTGTGCCAAGGATGCATTGGCAAGGTCTTACTTACTCAACTCTATATCTGATTTTCTTTTGCCACATATTAGAAATTGTAAGACATCCCAAGAGACTTGGGAAACCTTGTCATCTTATTTTTCCTCCAACACAAGGGCTAGGAAAAATCAGTTGTGGATTGAGTTCACAACACTAAGGAAGCAACCTAAGCAAGCTGTTTCAGAATTTGTGACCAAGATTAAAGATGTAGCAGATCAATTAGCAAGCATAGGAGAAGAGATTGAAGAAGAACAGATTGCAAGGCAAGTGATCAATGGGATCAAGGCTGATGACAAATGGGAAAGCTTCACTACTACCATGGATCTTTACATGGGCATGCACACTTCAGATCTTACAACTCTCATGGGACAATTGTTTACTCATGAAGCAAAGCTCAACAAAAATGGAGATACATCCAAAGGTAATAACTCTTCTGCCCTATATACTGATAAGAAGTCTAAAGATAAAGGCAAGAGCAAGAAGGTGGAACATGAAGGTTCTACCTCCCAAGCCAATTATGCAGGGAGAGGTAGATCATCAAGAGGAAGGGGCAGAGCAGGTAAGCAAGGTAGCGGGAGATCTTATAACTCCTCACCATGCAACATTTGTGGTTTATCAAATCATACTACAGATGGGTGTTTCAGGAATTACAAGAATCAGAGAGGAAGAGGATATCAAAGATGTGGATACTCACAATCAAGAGGTAGATTCGACCATCACCAAGGCTACAACAATAGCTACAACAACAACTACAACAATAATTACAATGGCAACTACCAAGGAGGATTCAAATCTAGGAAGGATTACAACAACTACATACAGGAGTAGGATGACTCTCTTCTGATCATGAACATGACTTCAAAGTCAGGTACAAATGATGACCACCTATTCTACATTGACTCAGGATGCTCAAATCATGTGGCTGGCAATGTAGCACTACTCTTTGATCTTGAGGAACCAAAAGGTAAGCATCAAGTCCAAATAGGTGATGACACAAAGCATTCAGTAGTTAAAGTTGGAAATGTTAAGACTTGTGATGGAAATCAGAATTTGTTGAGTAGGGTACTCTATGTACCAACTGTTACCAAAAATTTAATGAGTGTTGGTGAGATTGTGGAGAAAGGTTTACAGGTTAGATTCAATCAATATGGAGGATATGTGGAGGATCCAAGGCATGGGTTCAAGAGGATTGCTAAAGGAGAAAAATCAGGTAGACTTTTCACTTTTAAGTTAGAAGATACAAATAATATTGCACTATATAGTTATAAAGATCAAATACTTTCAAAGCTTGAGATTTGGCACAAAAGGTTAGGGCACATAGGAGAAAGAACCTTGAAACAAATGTGCAGGGACCAATGTGTGCTTGGGATACCCAATGTATCCAAGCAACATATGATTTACAAGTGTGGTGCTTGTCAATTTGGAAAGTCTCACAGGTTACCCCTCTCAGAGAAAGGATACATGCATGAAGACTATCTAGAGCTTGTACACACAGATGTATGGGGACCAAGCAAAGACCTCAGTCTCAGGATCAAGGTACTATGTGTCTTTCATTGATTATTATAGCAGATGGACTGTATTGTACTTCATGAAGCACAAGGATGAGGTATTTAAGTGCTTTAAAAAATATCTTGCACTAGTTGAAAATCAGACAGGAAGGAATTTGAAAAGGCTAAGGTCAGATGGAGGAGGTGAGTACTTCTCCAATGAATTTGAAGACTTCTTGCAGGACAGAGGCATCAAAAGAGAAATAACCACAAGGTATTCTCCTGAACAGAATGGGGTAGCTGAGAGAAGAAACAGAATAATTGTTGAGACAGCTAGGTCTATGTTGAATGAGAAAAAATTACCTTACTATCTATGGGCAGAAAGTGTTTCTACTGCCACTTATCTCATAAACAGGTTACCATCTAAGTCTCTTGATGGCATGAAACCCTATGAAGCATGGCATGGTAAGAGAGCCTCACTTGACAATTGCAAAATATTTGGATGTGTAGCATATGTACACATTCCTTCTCAGATAAGAGGTAAGCTAGACCCAAAGGCTGAAAAATGCATCTTTATTGGGCATGATTTAAATAAAAAAGGTTACAGGTTTTATAATCCTACCAATAAGGGATTCATGGTAAGCAGAGATGTTGTCTTTGATGAAAATGATTCTTGGTATGAGAATGAATGCAGGAAGGTCAAATTACCCTATGATTTGGAAGAGGAATTTCCAAGTCTTACAAAGGAGGAACCTACTCAGAATGAAGACTCAAGCTCAGATGATGAAACTACTATCAATCTAGAAGAATTCAAAGCATGGAAGTACAAAGGCAAAATGAAGATGAAGAAGCTTGAAGGCATACCTGAATCTTCAACTCAACCATTTAGAAGATCACAAAGAGAAAGCAAGAAACCTATCAGATATGGGTATGATACATCTCTTGTTACTAAACATTCTGTTTATCTTGCCAAAGATTTGTCAAATGAAGAACCAGGATCATATGAAGAAGCAATAACCAAAATCAGAATGGAAAGAAGCTATGGATGAGGAGATTGATGCACTTAAAGAGAGTGACACATGGGAGTTAGTACCTAAGAAGGACTCAATGAAGGTAATAGGATCCAGATGGATCTATAAGCTTAAAAGAAATTCTGATGGCACAAATAATAGGTACAAAGCCAGATTGGTAGCCAAGGGTTTTGCACAAACCCAAGGCATTGACTATGAGGAGACATTCTCACCTGTGGCCAAGATGCCAACCATCAAAGTGTTGGTAAGTGTGGCTGCATCAAAAAATTGGAATATGTACCAATTGGATGTCAAGGATGCCTTCTTGAATGGATGGATTTTAGAGGAGGTATATATGTCACAACCTCCTCGCTACGAGGACCCTAAGAAGGTAACATATGTTTGCAAATTAAAAAAGGCTTTATATGGATTGAAGCAGGCACCTAGGGCATGGAATTACAGGTTAACTACATACCTCCAAGACCAAGGATTTGTCATGAGTAAGGTAGATACTTCTCTGTTCATCAAGAGAAGTAATTCAGAGGTAATATACCTTTGTGTTTATGTTGATGACATCATCATTACAGGTAATGATGTCAATGGAATCAGATATATCAAAAGTCAAATGATGAAGGAGTTCAAGATCAATGATCTTGGTCTATTGAAATATTTTTTGGGACTTGAATTAGTCTACACTAATTCAGGGATATACATCACTCACAATACATACATGATATGTTGAAGAAGTTTCACTTGCAAGATGCCAAAGTAGCAAGCACTCCAATGGAGGTAAACCTAAAACTAAGTGCCCATGAAGGTGATGAAGTCAAAGACATTACAGGTTATCAAAGTATTGTGGGTAGCTTGAACTATGCTACCTTAACAAGGATAGATATTGCATATGGAGTTAGTGTGCTAAGTCAATTTATGCACAAGCCAAGGACACCTCACTTAGAGGCTGCCAAGAGAATCTTGAAGTATCTCAAGGGTACACAGAAGCATGGTTTGTATTTCCCTTACACTTCAGATATTGATATCAAAATTTATTCAAATGCGGATTGGGCAGGATGCAAGGATGATAGGAGGAGCACTTCTGGATATATTTCTTTTGTAGGTGACAAACCAATTTCATGGTCATCAAAGAAGCAACCTACTGTTGCTTTGTCTTCCACAGAGGCAGAGTATAGAGGACTGGCTAATGCCACACAAGAAGCAATATGGATTAAGCTTTTGTATACAGAATTGGGTTTATTTACTAGGTCTCCAATAATCTTTGGAGATAATAGAAGTTCTCTTCATCTTGTAGCTAATCCTATTTATCATGCTAGGACCAAACACATAGAGGTCCATTACCATTATGTGAGAGAAAAATTGATAAGCAAGGACATTCAACTAACCTATGTATCAACCAACACGCAATGTGCACATTTGTTAACTAAAGCTTTGGATGGAACCAAACTTTGCAGGTTCAAATCCATGATTGGATTGCAGGATATACTTGAAGATTGAAGATGAAGACTTAAGCCAAAATGTTTGGCTTGAGGGGGAGCTGTTGGTGTAAATCACAAGCCTACACATTTGGCTTGGAAGATATCTTGAAGATCTTACATATGTGAAGAAGCATAGTAACCATTGCTAGTGGTTAATTACCACTTTATCTCATTGTAAAAGTCAAATTGACTTTGAATCTCTTGTAATTACCTAGCAAAAGGATTTGTGGAAAAATTAGTTGTTTGATTGAAAGAATATCTCCTAGCATATAGGAGCTTGATCATAGGGAGCCAAAAGTTTGAATTTAATTTAAACTTTTACTCATTCCTTATAAAAATGGACATGGAAAGTCGCGGGTAAGAGAGAGCACTACCGAGCCTATCATTACTAATTTTGGAGTGTGTGTGAGGTCTACACTCAAGCGCACACCTCTCTACACCATTTGGCAATGATATTCATGCCAATGGAGTTGTATACAAGTGTTTATTAATACATACATTCACATTGTCAATCTCTGAGTTCTCTGTTAGTCTACTCAAAAGTTTGTCAACTTGTCAAGGGCATATCTCGGTCAATTCTTCACCAAATTCAATAATTCAAAGCTTGTTGGATTCCGATTGAAGTCATCTACATGCTATCAAAGTTTGAAGACATTCTATTCAGCCAGTTTGGAGAAATATGCATCGAGGTGATCTCTGGTCATTTTCTGCTATAGTCCTAAAAAGTCGGGGGTATAGCTTAACTTGCTAAATTGATTTCTCTTAGTATAGTTTATCATTTAACATACTTGGAGTAGGTAGCTTACTAAGCTAATTAGATACCCCTAAAAGGAATGTTTCCAATTCCTAGTGTGCTAGTCATACTGAGCAAAATACCAAGCAGGTATCAAGACAAAAATAGAAGGTTTTCTTGAGTTTGTGAACTACAAAGGTATCTGTTTTGATTCAATCATTGCACACATCATTTCCAAAGTACATAGGACATTTTATGGTGTCATTGGAAAGCTAAGGAGGTCTAGGTATCAACTCTGAAGCAAAAGAGGGCTGGTACAAAGCAGGTTTAGCAGTACCTACTCAGTCTCTTGGAGCATCCATCCATCTTTCCCAACATAACGCATAGTGTAACCATATTACTTTTAATCTCTCCTTATAAGTAGTAGAAACCCAAATAAAATCCTTGAGAGACCTCCCACAAGGTAATTTATAATAAACTAACACATTCCTCTCTTCTCAATAGGAACATCAACAAAGATTAGATTTATCCAATAATGGCTCATATACACATTGGACAAAGGAGAATCTACCTAAAGTTTTTTGGAGAGGTCATAGATGATCATCCTAGTGCATAGGGATGCAAGGAGTGCATAGAACAAGAGGAAAACATCAAGATTACTTGCAAACACTCTATTTATTGGTGCATATATAAAGAATTACAATGTAAATGCTACCAAATTTTTTATAGGTCTTGCCATAAAATTTTCATAGCCTAGAAAAGTGCATAAGTTGCAAGAATGGATGATAATATTATGCAAATAGTGGGCGATAAACTTAACAAAGACAATTACCACATATGGTCTTAAGGGATGGAGAATTTCCTTATGGGATAAGGACTTTGAGGACTAGTGAATAGACAAGATGAATGTCTTGAATTGCCAAATAACCCCAATGTACATCAACCAAAAGAGTAGAAAACATTGATAGACAATCCTAAAAAGGTTCTCCATTGGATTTCTATATGTATTTCTAAGAGCCTTATCCCACATATATGAAGGCTAGTACACCAAAAGAAGATTGCGATATAGTTCATAAAATCTATGGTACATCAACAAAGGCTAGAAAAATTCACTTGAATAAAAACTTACACAGTGTATGGCATGACAATAGATCCATCACTCATTATGAAGCTCAAATTAGAAAGAGTGCTGATGACTTAGCTTCCATAAGTTGCAAGGTGGAAGATGACAATACGGTATTAGTAATGCTAAATAATATAGCACCATAGTATAAGAGCTTAGACAATTCTATTTCAATAACAGGGACTATGCTTAATTTCGATGAGCTGCTAGTGGCACTTTGTATGATAGAAGAAGTGAAGCTTGGTTATAACGCATGAGGAACTCACAAGTCAAGAGATCACGCACTCTTTCAACATAGAGGAAAAGGTTCGATCCATGGTCATTCAACCTCTAGAAACGTAAACACAATGTATATTCCAAGAGGTAGAGGTAGATTGAACTCAAGAGGTAGAGGAAGATCACACGCACCTAGAAACTGTTACCATTGCATAAAATATTGCCATTTTCAGAGAGATTACTATCATAAGCAGAATAACCAAAGAGGAAGAAGTAGATGCCATTATGCATCACATGGAAACTTCTCTACTAAAAGTTCATATAGAGATTATGCTAGAGATAATATGTTTTCAATGGAGCATGTGTTGTATACCATGTCTAAACCTACAAATGATACAAATTGATACATAGATTCTAGCTCCACAAATCATATGACAAGCATAGCAGACTAGTTTGAGTCTAAAGAGCCTTTGAATTCTAAAGAGTATGTGGAAACTAGTGATGATACTTTACACCTGAATAATGACTTTCGAAATGTACCACTAGTACAAAACAATGGATTCTAAAACACATTGAGTGATGTTTTACATGTGCTAGCATTAAAAAAAAACCTAGTTTCAGTTGGTCATCTTGCAAATCAAGATATGGAAGTGATCATTAATTAGCATGGTTGTTTCATACATTATTTTAGGTATGGAAAAGGAGGAAAAATACTTTGTCATGGAAAGAAAATTGGTAAATTGTTCATGTTTGATATGGGCAAACCTCTTTATGAGAATATGTATGCCAAGAACAATGGACACTCTCATATACCTGAATTGTGGCATAAATGAATTGTTCATATCAATTTGAGGAAATTGAAGTCTATGGAGAAGAAAATGTTAGTGGGTGGTCTACAAAGATTTGGTCATTTTAGTTTTGAAGGAATATGTGAAGCATGTGCATTTAGCAAACATCGTATGAAGTTTCCAAAAAGAGAAATGCATAGAAAGAGACCTCTAGAATTGATTCATAGTTATATAGTTGGACCTGCTAGAACACAATCAAGTGGTGGCTCACTCTATTTTTTGATATTCATTGACGACTATAGGGGATACACATGGATATATTTTTTGAAGAATAAGAGTGAAGTTTTTGAATGCTTTGTAAAATTGAAAACCATGGTTGGGAAGCAATTAAGCACATACATAAAGTCCTTATGATCACATTCAAGGGGATAATATATTCCAAAGGAATTTGATCAATATATTAGTGATCATGAAATTAAAAGAAAATTGTCTTGTAGATATGCACAACACGAAAATGGTGTTGGAGAAGGAAAGAATCGCATGATTGAAAAAGATTCTAGAGCCATGCTAAGTGAAAAGTGCATGCCATATACATTTTGGGCAAAAGCTTGTCATACAACTATACATGTAATAAATAGAGCTCCAACAAGAATGGCACATGATTTGACTCTTATGAGAGATTATGGAAGCATAAGCCCAATTTGAGCTATCTATGAGTTATTGGGAGTATTTGTTATGCACATACGCCTAGTCAATCGAGACATAAGTTTGAGCCTAAATCATAACTTGCATATTTGTTGGATACTCAAAAGAGAAGAAAGGATATATATACCCTATTACAAAAGAATGTATAGTGAGTAGAGACATTATATTTGTTGAGAATGCCTCATTGTATGCACCTAAAGACATGGCACTGATAGAGAATGATATGGATGACTCTATGCAAAATGTCCATGATAAGTAAGAAACAAGTCGTAGGCATTTTGATCATGAATAAAGCCAACATTCACTACAACATATGAGGCGTTCCCTTTACCAGAGATCACTCCTAGTGTTGGTATAAACAGTGGAAAAATGCACTTAAGCATATTGACAGTCACTTGACCGTCTGTATGACCATTTAAAATGGCTCGTCGGTATGTTTTGCGACTGTCACTATGGGCGTCGGTATGACCGTCGGTGTAAGCGTCAAGAATTTGCTCGAAATTACCAATAATCATACCAACGCCCATACCCGTGCCTATACCGAGGCCATGTTTTAAACATACCGAGACCCTGAGAGAAAATTTTAACATTTTGCATGTGTCTTACACTGCGTACTACTTGGTTGTATCGAACTTGCACACATGAACCGAATTGTGACCTGCATTGTCTTGTGGACACACACACATATACACACAAACCTCTCTCTACACACATAGTCACTCTCTCTCTCTCTTTAGATCTCGCATCTTGGTAAGAAGTGCGCGTACTCTTACCCTTTGTCTTTCTCTATGCTTTATGTTTTATAATTTTCTTCTCTTTGATTTTGCAGAAGATTTTTGACGACGATTCTTTGGAATTCGACTGTAGACGACATACATTACGCTTTGACGACAACGATCCAAAAGAGGGCCATGCCTGCAAGTGATTGTTTTGTTCTCTATTGATAAAGAGAGAAATAGATAGAGAGAGAGAGGAAGAGAAAGAGAGACAAAGAGAGTTGAAAAAGAGGAAGATAGAGAAAGAAGTAAAGAGAGATGAAAGAGAGAAAAATAGAGAGAGAGAGATAAAGAGAGATGAAAAAGAGAAAGATAGATAGAGAGAGAGATAAAGAGAGAGATATATAGAAATACAAAGATACACACATACATACATGCATACACACACATATATACACACATGCATACACATACATATGCATACATACATACACACATATACACACATGCATGCATACATATACATGTACACACATATACACACATGTATGCATACATACACACACATGTACACACATGAATACATACAAACACACGCATACATACACACACATGTACACACATGCATACATACACACACATATACACACATACATACATACACACACATATACACACACATACATACACACACATATACACACATGCATGCATACATACACACAAATGTACACCCATGCACACATACACACACATACAGACATGCATACATACACACATATATACACACACACATACATACACACACATATACACACATGCATACATACACACACATACACATATGCACACACATACATACACACACATACATACACACACATACATACACACACATGTACACATACATACACACACACACACAGACACATGCATACATACACACATATACACACATGCATGCATACATACACACACACATATACACACATGCATGCATACACACACGCATACATAGACACACACATGTTCACACATGCATACATACACACACATATACAAACATGCATACATACACACACATATATGCACACATACATACACACACATATACACACATGCATACATACACACACATACACATATACACACATGCATACACACACATACATACAGACACATGCATACATACACACATATACACACGTGTATGCATACATTCACACACATAAACACACATGCATGCATACACACATGCATACATACACACACATGCATACATACACACACACATTTACACACAAGCATACATACACACACACACACATACACACATGCATACATACACACACATATAGACACACACATACATACACACACATATACACACACATATACACACACGCATACATACACACATGCATACATACACACACATGCATACATACACACACATGCATACATACACACACATGCATACATACACACACATACACATATACACACATGCATACATACACACACATACATACACACACATACATACACACATGCACGCATATACACACACATATGCGATTTCAATATAGATAAATAAATATGAAAATATCTAGTGTTTTAATTAAATATATATAACTAAAGATATAAAAATAGGATTTTAAGGTTTTTTATCAAAGTAAATATATATACACAGACACATACACACACACACACATATATATACACATACACATACACATATATATACACATGCATACACAAATATACATATTTTAGGTCTAGATCTTTAAGATTAGGGTTTTAGGGTTTTTACATACATATAATTCAATTAAATTTATATAAAGAAAAAATAAAGGAAAAATTAAGAAAAAATTTTGAATATATATATAAATATATATATATATATAATAGGATATATGTATACATAAATAAATATGAAAAGAGCTAATGTTTTAATTAAATAAATTAAATATATATAATTAAATACATAAAATTAGGTTTTGAGGTTTCTTATAAAATTAAATATATATACACATACACACACACATATTATATATATATATATATACACACACATACACATACACATATATACACCAATACACATATATATACACATACATACACATATACATGTTTTAGGTCTAGATCTTTACGATTAGGGTTTTAGGGATTTTACACATGCATAACATATATACACACATACACATACACATATAATACATATATACATGTATATACACATGCATACACAAATATACATATTTAAGGTCTAGATCTTTAGGATTAGGGTTTTAGGGTTTTTACATACATATAGTTCAATTAAATTTTTACAAGGAAAAAATTAAAAAAAATCTGAATATATAAATAAATATATACATGTATATACATATATACATGTATATACACATGCATAGACAAATATAGATATTTTAGGT
This sequence comes from Ceratopteris richardii, assembly GCA_020310875.1. Lineage (NCBI taxonomy): Eukaryota > Viridiplantae > Streptophyta > Polypodiopsida > Polypodiales > Pteridaceae > Ceratopteris > Ceratopteris richardii. The sequence goes on along the minus strand of CM035412.1, from coordinate 128,619,126 downwards.
GTAGATCTTTAGGATTAGGGTTTTAGGGTTTTTACATACATATAATTCAGTTAAATTTATATAAGGAAAAAATTAAGAAAACATTAAGAAAAACATATGAATATATATATAAAAAATAAAATAATTTTATAGATAAATAAATATGAAAAGAGCTAGTGTTTTAGAGAAATAAATTAAAGATATATATTTAAATATATAAAAATAGGATTTTAAGGTCTTTTATCAAATTAAATATATATACACATACACACACAGACATATATATATACATATGCATACACAAATATACATATTTTAGGTCTAGATCTTTAGGATTAGGGTTTTAGGGTTTTTACATACATATATTTAATTTAAAGTTATAGAAAGAAAAGATAAAGAAACAATTAAGAAAAAAATTTGAGCATATAAATAGATATATATTTATATAAAACAAGATAATTATATAGATAAATAAATATGAAAAGAGCTAGTGTTTTAAATAAACTAATTAAATATACAAAAAATTGGATTTTTATTTTTTTATCAAATTAGGATTAGGATTAGGTTTTTAGATTTTTTAGGTCTTTTAGTCTTTAGGGTTTAGTATGAATAAGAAAAAGAAAATAAAAAAATTAGAATATAAAATTAAATCTATATATATTTCAAGTTTAAGTCTTTAGGATTATGCTTTTTAGGTTTAATAAAAAAATCAAATGTTCTAAAATATCCATATTGTATTAGATGGCTAGTTTGGATCCGGAGGAAGAGAATGGCATGTCCTTGCACTCAGTGCAAGTATCAAATTTATTAAAAACGATGGATTTGTACTTCACATGTTAGAGAGTATGGATCTTTTCATAAAAGTGGACTACAAAACCTATGCTACCATTCGCATGGTCCCCCAGGTGAGCAGATGGACCCAAATGACATTGCATCAGTAACCTCTCGTGGACAAAAGAGAACATTCCATGATAGAGGAGCAGTTCTTAGAATTCATATCTCAGGTACCTCCCATGTATATGACCATTGCATGAGAGTACTGGATGGCTCGTGGTAGCACTCCCCCTGTCCTCACTCTTGCCGGCCTCACTCCTACCGGTCTCACTCCTACCGGCCTCACTCTCGCCGGTGTCACTTCTACTGGTGTCACTCCTACCGACATCACTCGTACAGGTGGTCCTACTCCCGTCGGAGGTATGTCTCCTAGCTCTATGAATCCACCATGACCATCTTTTCAGCCATCCCCTACTAGCTCTAGTAGTAGACGTATGCGTTCGACACCTCAGCACGATACAGGTGCCAGTCCAGCTCATAGGCCGAGGTCATGCTCTGGAGTAGGAGGTTCTCACACCTGAAACATCATAAGTCAAAATGCTAAAGATTTTGCAAGGATAAAGGAGAAACGAAAAGAGAAGATGAGAGAGTACATGTTTGATTCGGATATTGATAATGAGATAGTCACACTTGGGATGTTGAAAAATAAGAAGGCAATCTACGAGAGTAAGGCATCCTATGGATAGAGTCAAACTATACAGTACTTCTATGAAGCCTCATTATGCATACATGACAAAGAGAATCAAGCATGATGAACCAGATAATTTTCATGATGCAACAAAAAATGACGATGGTACAAAGCAATACATGATGAGATGAATGCATTAAAGAAGAATGATACATGGGAATTAGTGAAATGGCCACCGAATAAGAGAGCTATTGGATGCAAATGGGTGTCTAAAGTGAAGTGAAAAGTGATGGTGATGGTTCACTAGAGAGATATAAAGCACGTCTAGTTGCAAAAGGATATGCACAAGTATATGTATTGAATTGTGATGAAACATTTAGTCTAGTGGTAAAAATGACAATGCTGAGAAGTGTGATTGCATGGGCTGCTATGAAAAATTGGAAATTGTATCATATGGATGTTAAGAATGCATTTTGAATGGAAAATTGCATGAGAAAGTCTACATGCAACAACGAGAAGGATATGTGCATCCAAAGTATCCTGACTATGTATGCAAGTTAAAGAAAATGCTTTATGGATTGAAACAAACATCAAGAGCATTGTGTGAACAATTCACTAAGAAGTTATTGGATATGAAATTTATGTAATCAAAGGCTGATTCCTCACTATTTGTATAGAAACAAGTAAGCAAATTGACTCTATCAGTGATGTTTATCGATGGTTTAATCATTATTGGGGATGATGAGAAGAGGATCGATGATTTAAAAATGCATTTGAAATCTAATTTTGATGTCAGATTTGGGAGAGGCGAAATACTTTTGGGGAATTGAAGTAATTTCAATGCAAGAGGGAATCTGGATGATATAATGCAACTATATGCTTAAAATGCATAGACCATGTAGAGTGCAGTTGGATGAAGTGAGATGCATATTGCGATACGTGAAAGGAACATGCAAGTATGGTTTGTTTTATTAGAGAAAAGTTCAGCCATGTATATAAGCACACACAGATGTAGATTGGGCAAGAAATGTTATGAATTGAACGTCAACTTATGGATTTTTATTCTCACTTGGAAGTGCGTTGTGACGCAACATGGATTAACTACCTACTTGAAGACATGGGAATCTACATTGATGGAAAGGTGATCATCTATTGTGACAATGTGATGTATTATGTTATTAAAGGATCCATTTTATCATGCGAGATCAAAGCACATCAACCTTCATCATCACTTTGTTCATGAGAAGGTCATTGAAGGAGAAGTGGAGCTGATTCACATCAATAATGGAGAACAAGTCGTGGATATCTTCACCAAAGCTCTTCCCAAAGACAAGTTCATATACTTCAGAGAAGCTTTAGGAGTTAAGAAGCTCTAGTTTGTATCTAGATTTCATTTCATGTTGATTTCGTCTTTTGTGTAATTAGGTATTTCTTTCATTTTCTATTGAAGCTCATTTTCTCCTTGAGGGGAGATTTGATGATGTGGCAAACAACTAAACATTGTAATTGATTTGAATAAAATTGAATCACATGCGTGGATCACGCTTAACTGTGTGGGTCTTATATGGAAATAATCTCTCTCTCTCTCTCTCTCTCTCTCTCTCTCTCTCTCTCTCTTTCTCCTTTCTCTTTGTCAATGATTGTGTGTGTATTGGTAGCGCCTTAGCCACACAACTTAAGATGCTGGCTATGGAGGAAGATACACATGACTTCGGAGGTTATTATAGATGTCATGCTCGGAGTCACATTTGCAGATTATAAAACTAGAGCGAGAGTCTTAACGTTTCTCTCCAAATTTGTCGATGACAACCCTCATGTTTTGAAGACGCTCCAGCTAGATAAATGGAGATTGATTTGTAGAATTCCTTATAAGTTAGTTCAACAAGTCAGTTGGTTTGTTAGTCAAATGTTTTCACTTAGATCATGCTTATTTGTAAACTTTAGTGTTGTACTTTGCATGTCTGCTTACCATATAAATACTATATTCTATGATAAGCCATGGATGACAAACACTATGGGATGCACATCTTTGACAAGGATGCAATCAACATCCGTCATTGCTTTTGTCGGTTTCCCCGGGGGGGGGGAGGGGTTTGCAGGTGGATTGTGAAATTCTATGGGTGGACAAAACACCATAATAGAAAAAGATAACATTGCAACATTGGACATCCTGAACAAAAGAAAGGAAAATCAAAAGGAAAAAAAACAAACGATAATGAATCTTGCATGCCCTTTAACTTTCTATGATTTCACATTCCTGTATTTTGAGGAAGATGAGAGGGGGTTTCTATAATGGAGCTATATCCATGCATTAATGGCAAGAATAAAGCAGTCCGTGGGCATAGTAAATTGAAAATTGCAACTCACATCTTCTTCACTTTTGTATAGTTGAAGAGGACAAGCACTTTCAAATCCTAGGTGAAAGAGCTTTCACAGAGAAGATCACTTTGACATGGGATGCTTTTAAATCGATGACGTTTACAGAGAAGGTACATTTATGATTCTTATTTCTAAGTTTTTTGATAAGTCTTGATTACAAGGAATGTGTGTGTTGTAGAAGTTTCGTCCATTGTTAGCCCTATAAAGCTTACGAAATGGAATAAGAAGACATCGGGCTAAGATTTGTTCTACAAGGCATGTAATTTCCTTTTTCCTCTATTTCAGCGTTAATACAGTTGTCTTATAATCGTATGGTACAGGATTTGGGAGTTCTAGAGATGGGTATGTAGTTTTTGTGCTATGCTTATCCCTAGAGATGAGGAATTGAGGCTAAAGCTTTTATGTTTTCTATCAAGACGAGCTGTGAAAGTGTCTAAAATGGAATAACATTTACAAGTCATGTCAACTGATTATCCTAGAAAGGATGATCACTAAATTTCTAAGAGAGGGATCTATGTCTATGTTTCCAAAGATTATCAAAGGCTTTTGTACTTGGCCATCAGAGGCCCTCTCATCTTACCACGATTCAAGACGTTAATATAAAGGAAGTTCGGCAATAGCCTACTCTCCCGGACTTGAATTAAATTAAGAAACAAGGGTACAAAAGAAGGGGACTAGTGCCCACGGGACCCCCCAAATCCCACAAAGCAGGGGAGGCTTGGTTGATTCCTAGGTTGCATTACAAAGAACAAGACGTTAAATGAGATCCACACATTTCCCCTTAATGCTTGTTTCTAGGTGGATAACTAGTCGCACGAGTATTGATCTTTTGCCGCCTTTGATGGATGCGAAAAACTGTGAGATACTAACTCATGACCTGAGTTTGGCATAAAAATAAGCTTGGATAATTAGCATTCAAAAATATTTTGAGATTCTTGCCGATTAATTGCATTTGGCATACAAATTAGATTCTCAAGGAGAACGTCAGCTTGTACGAAAAACGAAAAACAGCTTCGCTTTCATTTATAAAAGGCCACTTATTCTTAGTAGAATTAAATTAACCGACCCTCAACGAAAGATTAATCCCATTCCAATTACCATACTTGAAAAATCCCACTACTGTTATTTATTGTCACTACCTTCCTAGCCAATAAAGACACCTCCCTACATAAATGGTTGTTGTTTCATACAATATTCGAGGGTTGTCTCACCTCTCAAGAGTGATTGTGTTTGGTGAATAGCTTCGAGATATACATGTCAACCCAAATTTCATCTATCTTCAAGAGATAAAAAATGACGAAGTCGAACTACAAAAAGGTTGAAGAGCACCTTGGCATCGCATGTGTGGTTCACCATACAACACATAAGTGGGAGCGTTGGTGTGGCTATTGGCTTCAAACTGAATTGGAAGCTTTCTAGGTGGATAAATTTATGGATGAGAACAATCATTGGATTGCCACATCGTTAAGGGGGGCCCTCTTCATCTCACCATTGCTTTGATTTATGCTCCTAATCAAGACTTGAAAAGATTGGACACATGGCACTCTTTAGACTCTCTTCCTTTGGAGGTCATGCTCTTTGGGGACTTTAACATGGTGGAAGGATTGTCTGATAGATGGGACCAAAGGGAATGAATTACAAATGGAGTCGAGAAATATTTCTAGGATGAGGTTAAGCTACATGACCATTTGGTGGAGTTCAAAGATGTACATGGTTTCCCATGGCCTAACCTCAAGTCAGGAATAGATTTGTTAGAAAGCTAGATTTGACAGAGGCTATACATCATAGAACATCATAGACAAGGAAGGTCATCCAACCCTCTCCAAATGTGTGGAATTAGTCTTATCTAATTAATACCCAAGGATTCTCACCTTCAAATAGTTTCTTAGGCAGGCAACCCCTTGGTTTCATGTTAGTCCCTCAATCCTGTGCATTCCTTCCATTCAATATGCAATTTCCTTGGCTTGCATCAAGGCCCTCAGATGTTATACCTCTTCGGATAATTGGTGGAAGATGGATGTCAAGGAATCCCATGTCCTCCTTGTCAGAGCCCAAAAAGAAATCTATATTATTCGACAAGTTAGATGGTAAAATCTTTATTGTGAGCTCTGATGTCTAGAGATGGAAGTCAATAATGGTAATTCCCAACTGCAACTATGACTCTGGAAAATTAGGATCAAACTAAGATACAAAGACGAAATTTTAGGAGGAAACAAACTAATTTACTTTAAAGAATGGTGGTCATGCAAAGAGGGAAAGCCACTGAAAGAGATGTGTAAGATCTTTAGGAAGAAGCAACTCAAAATAGAAATCCCCTTTATAATTGATTATGTCACGATCGAATGCACTTTCTTGAAAGAAAATATTGAGCTTACAACCAATGACGTCTCAAAGGAGTATCCCATCTCAACATTAAAATTTAAAAAAATCCTGAAAACATCATGAATCTTCTTGTCTCCCCTACCACTAACACATAGATTCTTGAAGTGATTGATGCTCTTCCTAGTGGTAAAAGCTCGGGTCTTGATGGTCTTAGAATGGGTTCTTCAAGACTTTAAGTAGTGACATAGTGAAATCGATTCTTTTGGTATGGAAGGAGGCATTACACTTGAGTGATCTCCCGAACTTTCTCAATACTTGGGTAATTTAGCCTATTCACAAAAGAAAACGAAATAGGTGGAAGGAAAACTCGTGAACCATCAGTATGCTAAAAATTGGACATAAGATCTTAGCTACGGTTATTGCAGATTGCTTCATTTGCCATCTGTGCTCTTGGATTGATGAGGACTAACAGGGTTTCATAAAGGGTAGGTCCATCCTCGAGGCTATCATTGATGTGTGGGAAGACATGAAATATGCTAAGGAATCTTCCCAAAATATCCTCTAAACATATTATTGCCTAGAGACGGATTTCATTGAGCCATTCCTAAAAGTCCTTGATTGTGGACCTAAACTTATCAAAATGATCTGTACACTTATGAGAAACACCTGAGCTTGAATTAATATCAATGGCCAACTCACTTAAGAAATCACACCAAAGTGTTCTATTAGATAGGTTCTTCTTCTACCTCCACTTCTTTTTTCATTGCCACTAGTGGCCTTAGCTTCTTGGTTGACCATCAGGCCCTTATTGGGTAGATCTAGAGTCTTTGACTTTTCCATAGTAAGAACTAGATGCTAATGAGACTCTTCACTCATGACACAAATGCTTTTGTGCATAATGACCATTATAGTATCAACACCTTCCAGAAATACCTAAATATGTTTTTGTGCTACATCTAGATCTAAAATAAATCACTCCAAAATTGCTTTCTAATCCATCTATGGTCTTGTGCCACAACTCTTGACTAACCGAAAATATAAAGAACTACGCAACGGCCAAATCTTTTGTCTCCTCAGTATCTTGATGGTTTTGAAGTTTCTATGTGGTAAAGATGGATGGGTGGTGGCCAAAATAGATACTTATTTATCCTACTAGAAGGGCATGTAGCTCAACAACCTGGTGGGGCTTGGTATGGTCATCAACACCTTTGTCATTTCATCCATTATCTATTTTTTGGCATCTTAGAGACTAGAAGACAAAGAGTTGTCAAAATGTGAAACTACTTGTAGAAATTTCCTCTAGAATAGCAATCCCCATATAAGGGTCGTGCCCAAAATCAAGTGGACCTTGTGTGCTCAACAAAAAGAGTCTATTGGATTGGGCATTTGGGATGTGGGAGTTATGGTAGGTAAACTGTCTCCTATGTGGCTGATCAAAGCATGGTGAAATGCCGAATCTTCATGGGCAAAACATGTTCTTAGAGAAAAATCCTCTCATACACTTAAGGGAATCCCTAAGTCGGAGGGTCTAAATTCTCTTATCTTAATTTTTTCCTAGTGTCTCATAGAGTTGAAATCATCTCTCCTTGTTTGCTCCATATGGAAAAGTTGGAACAAGATGAAACAATATATCAATGTTAGTGAAGATTGGAAATGGGCTTTTGGTACTAGTAAAAAGGATTGTACTTGGTTTCCTAATAAGGGAATAAAAGAAGTTGAATCCAAGAAAATCTAAAGAGCAAAGAAGCTATGGAAGGAAGGTATTAGCAAGTGGAAACATCTCTCGAACCTTGGGAGAGCTTATTAGCTACAATTTGAGGACACAAAACCTATAAGGATAGTTGACTCTTATGACTGGTTCCTTCTGTTGGAGTTTATTGACCTCCAAAGTATCGCTAAAAGTAGGTGGAACTCCCTAGGAACTAGTTGACCTTCTTAGAAACATCAGCTATAGAACACTAAACTTGGATAAACACAAAAGGAGATATAACCTCTACAAATTGGAGGCTTATTGGAGACCTTGAGTATAGATAAACCCAAGAACACACATTAGTTGCAAAGAGTGCTCACAATTCACAACTTCAATAAAAAGAGATATACAAGCTCTGCAATCTCTATATACAAAACTACAATAGCTGAGAAATAGATGTTGGAGGAGATGGTGGAAAATCACAAGAGATGAATTGGTGCAACTAAAGCCTGCTTCACACCTACTCAAAGTGATGGCTAGAGAGTGTTTTGGGCCTCTTTAGCTAGCTAATAAGCATGATTAATCACATATTTTGCTTGGAAGATGATCCAATAGTGATGGGATCAAATATATAGGTAGGCATATGATCCAAGGTCAAAAACTTCCTATTTTGGTTAAGACACCTACTCAGAGTTTTGAACCATTCTCTGAATTTAGTAGCAATTGATAAAATTCCTTTTAAGGACATTCAATATGCTTAACAAGCTACCAATAATGAGTGAAATCATCTAAAATGATGAACTATATGTAGAGAAATATGTTTAGGAAATTAAGCATCCATCCCGACTTTTATGGGCCTTGATAGTCACAGACTAGTGAGTAGAGATTGATTAATATCTGATGATCACGAGAGGGATTATTAATGAAACTTTGTAGGATTAAAGTAGACAGTATGCTTGAGCTATCATGCATAAATCAAGAGAAATGATCCACTACACAGTGACAAAAACCTCTGACAAGTTCATATGATGGAGTGTGACAGAGATATAAGAGTAAGAAGTAATGATCATGTATGAATTAAATCATGTAAAATTAAAATGTCATTAGAAATAAAGCATTGCTCAATGAGTGTGAATTGAGTGAGCTATGAGATGAGCTCCTCTTCTCAATGAAAGTAAATGAATATGATCTCTGAACCTCGAGATACACATGGGCATTTCATATCCTCTTTTTATAGTTTTTGTTGGATCCAAAGATTCGAATTCAAATTCAAATCTACACCTAAAAGTGAATCCTAAAGTATAGGATTGAATCTCCTTTGACTCAACTAGGAGATGATACAAGATTATATGTTTCCTAACTCCTCATGGACTTATTTCACTTGTACAATGGGTAATTGTGAAGCAAAGTTATAAGAGGTTGTACATATGAAGCCTTCCAAGTGTAATGTCAATGCATCAATATTATGTGAGGTGATCAAGTACGTAGGCTTGGGCTTAATTGCACCAAAATCTCCCCCTGAAGCCTAACATGATTGTTCTTCATTGCTCCTTGATTTCATGTAGCCCAATCATCAATTTGAACATGTTCATCTTTGTTCCATCCAATGCTTTGGTGAGTATATATGCACATTGTAAATGAGTTGATACATAGGATAACTGGATATCATTGCTAAGCAATTTCTCTCTAACATAATGATAGTGCACTTCAGTGTGCTTAGTCGTAACATGGCCCTTAGGATTATCAGCCAAATGAAGTGAACTAGTCTCTACTCTTTCTTCTTCTTAGCCTCTTGAAATGAAGAAGGCTCTTCTGCCATAGAATCTTTTGTGATATACACAGAGTGCTTTGTGACTAAGGATGTATCATATCCATACCTTATCGACTTCTTACTTTCTCTTTTTGATCCCCCTAAAGCTTGATTGGAAGACTCGGCTAGATCCTCTAATTGCTTGAATTTGAACTTGCCTCTTGACTTCCAAGCTTTGAAGTCAATCTGCTCCTCATCTTTTGAGTTGATGTCCTCTGCTTGGTGTTGATCTTCTTGAGTGAGGGTTGGAAAATCATTTTCCAAGTCATATGGTAACTTGACTTTCCTACAATAATCTTCAAACCATGAATTATTCTCATCAAGTATACATCCCTACTAACTATAAATGCCTTGTTAGTGGGATTGTATAGTTTATATCCCTTTTGATTCTGATCATAGCCAATGAATATACATTTCTCATCCTTAGGGTCAAGTTTCTTTGGTTTGTGATAGGATGTGTTCATAGGCAATGCACCCAAATATTTTGCAATGATCCACTGATGGTCTCCTGCCATTCCATGCTTCATATGGTGTCATACCATTCAAATATTTGGATGGAAGCCTATTGACCAAATAGGTGGATGTGGAAACAACCTCTGCCCATAAATAATTAGGCAATTTATTCTCATTTAACATAGACTTAGCTGTCTCAACAATTAACCTGTTCCTTCTCTCTATCACTCCATTCAATTCAGGAGTATACCCGGTTGTTACTTCCCTCTTTATGCTTGTGTCCTATAGAAATAGATTTAACTCATGTGAAACTTACTCACCACCTCCATCAAACCTGATTCTCTTTAAGCTCCTTCCTGTTTGGTTTTAGACTAGTGCCAAATTCATCTTAAAACATGTAAATACCTCATCCTTATGCTTCATGAAATATAGAATTTTCTACCTACTATAATCATCAATAAATGAGACATAGTACCTTGAATCAGAGATATATGTATCTTTGCTAGGACCGCACATGTTAGTGTGTACAAGCTCCAAATAATCTTCATGGATGTATCCTTTCTTGTTGAATGGTTGCCTGTGAGGTTTTCTGAATTGGCAAGCTCCACATTTGTAAATCACATTTGTAAATCATGTGCTGCTTGGTTACATTGACAATGACAAGCACACTTTGATCCCTGCAAATTTGCTTCACACTTCTTTCACCTATGTTCCCTAGCCATATTTGCAACTCAAACAAGGTTTGATCTCTATAACTGATTAGTGCTATGTTCCTTGTGTGTTCAATCTCAAAAGTAAACAATCTACCTGAATTCTCACCTTTGGAAATCCTTTTGAAGCCTTGTTGGGGGTCTTCCACATATGTTCCATGCTTAGTGAATCTCACCTGTAGACCTTTCTCTACATTATGCCCAACGCTAATTAGGTTTTTAGTTATAGTAGGCACATAAAAAACTTTGCTCAAAAGGTTTATACTACCATCAGATGTTTTGGCATTTCCAATTTTCTTGATTGAATGTTTAGTATCATCACCTATTTGTACTTCCTGCTTCCCCTTGGGTTCTTCAAGATTAGATAATAGAGCTACATTTATTGCCACATGATTGGACCAACCTCAGTCAATGTAGAAGAGATGCTCATCATCTTTACCTTACTTGGATGTCATGTTCATGATGAGTAAAGCTTCTTCTTGATCTTTGGTATAATTGTTGAAATCCCTTCTTCCTCTAAAGCCTCCTTGACAGTGGTTGTTGTAGCCTTGAGGTGGATCTGATCTACATAAAAAATTATCACTTGGATTACATCGAAAGAATATCCGTTGGAGAGTTCTTTTACTATGCTCATTTATTGTATTTTTAAAAAAAGATTTTTCATGGATCTTTTACCATTCTTAAAGCCATGAGCTTTACACATGTAAAAGTAGAAAGATAGAGCCCAAATCCCACAAATTTCTAGCATTTTAGTTGCATCCAATCAAGCAGTCAATCACCTAAAAGTAGATCAAACTAGATCCTCACTTTTTCTAGATTGTAGCAAAGTGAATTGATTCCCTCCAACAACCATTCTCACCTTCATTTCTATTCAAAACCCACTTTTAGAACTTGTGGAACACTTTTAGAGTCTATATAATGACTTTAAATCACTTATACAATACATGGCAACAATATACATACACTTGTGACCATCATTGTCTCACTCCATTTTCTTGCATCATCTTCTTCACCTATGGTAAGCTTGCAGAGGCTCCTCCTCCCTCTACAAAGCTCCAAATTCGATGAGAGATGGCTCATTGGAGACTTATCATTGTCTAGTATAGGAGTATAAATTTCCATAGCATTTGGCTCACTAGATTGGGAGCAATTGTAGTTTTTCTGTCTTGGGGCAATGTCTACATATTCCTGAAAAATAGGAGGTACCACCATTGAGTGTCTGATTCATTCCGATAGCATATTTTGCTTGTTCATTATACTCTTGTGCATTCTACACACTCAACTCTATGTGTATAAATCCCATAAAAGGATTTTTTCTAATTGTAATCATGCTAGTCGCTATGAGCATTTGAAGTTCATTGTCTCTTCCATAGATAGTAAGTTTTTTGAGCAACTCGATGTGTGAACATATCTGCTTTGTATCAAGTCCTTCTCCTCGATGCTCCAAAGTCTATAGTGCATTTTTTTGGACTTATGGCATGCCTATAAGGTCTATTGAGTCTCCATAAGCTCAAGGACTGGTCTTGTGCTAATTGGCTGGATCAAACTTCATTGCTTCCAAACTCACTTTTCTACCTCCTACAAGCTTCTCCAAGTTCTTTCCTATTCAAGTCATGAAATAAAATTTTAAACCACATAATCTCAATGGTAGTGAAAGTTAAACCTCTATAATGAGCCTTTCTAGAAGGTAAAGCACTGTAGGTTGTTTCTTTGAGCTCCATGTTAATGACTTGTTTCTTTCTATTACCACACATTCACTTGTCGATCTTCTGTCATCTTTACATCCTACCCAATCTACACCATAAAAAACTTTAAGAGTTAGATCAAGATCATGACTATAAAAACAGTACTTTGCTCATGGTACCTTTCAAATACCTAAGCACTCTTTTGGCTGCATGCATATGAAGCATTGTAGGTACATGCATAAAATATGACAATACTCCCACTACATGCATATGACGTATTGTAGGTTGATGCATAAGTTGAGACAATACTCCCACTGTGACAATACTCCCAAGTCACATTATCTTGTAGTGCATCCATTCCCTCTCCCGCAAAGAGGGTATCTTACAACAATGGTCATCATCTCGTTTAATGCCATAGGGCGAAACAACCCCTCAAGAGTGACCATCATTGGTCAATGGCTTTGTGAAATTAACATAAACCCAGAATTTATCTATATTCAAGAGACCAAAATTGATGGAGTGGACCTCCAAAAATGATTCAGACATGTCTCCTCGACCCATGTTTGGATTTTGATGTCACACCGATGGGGGTCCGGTGCGATGGTAATCGATACTAATCAATTCTGGTTTGAAAAGCTTGAGAACTCCATAGAAGATGACTTTCAGCGATGGATTGTTGTCTCCTTTCGTGGCCCCTATCATTTCACTTTAGTTTCTATGTATGCCCCTAACGGGGGGATGGAGAGACTTAACGCTTGGGCCTCGTTGGACTCACTCCCCCAAAATCTACTAATTTGTGGCAACTTCAACATGCTGGAGGACCCTGGAGATAGATGGAAAGGCAAGGGCTGTGTCATCGATAGTCGAGAGAAAGAAATGTGGGACAAAACCAAACTGTAGTTGGATCTAGTCGAATTCAAAGATCCGAATGGCTTTTTGTGGTGAAATCTCCAAGTGGGCGAGGACTTGAGGCAAGCTAGAATGGATAGATGCTACATTGCTTAGAACATTATGCACTAGTGGGGCCACCCTTCCCTCTCATAACACATTGACCTTGCCATCTCTGATCACTACCAAATCGTTATCGCTTTTCAACCTCCCACCAGAATCCGTAAGGCTCCTTTGTTCCACAACTCCGCTACCTCTTGCTCTCTCCCCTCCATCCATCAAGAAATCACCGAAGTGTGGAAGGAGGTGTTTGCCTCCGGTGCATGCCCTACCAAGTGCTAGAGATGGGTAGTCAAAAAGTCAAGGCAGATCATGATTAGATCCAGGAAGATGCTTGAGACTGTTTGGCGGGCACATACAGAAGCTCTATATCATAGACTCTGGAGACTTGACGAGGAAGTGAACAAAGATACGAGGAAGAAATACAAAGGAAATATTTTCAAATCATCTTCAAGGAGTGGTGCGCTAGCAAAGCCGACAAACCCACCAAAGAGATGTGCCGCATCCTTAAAAGGAAACAAAATAGAGAATCGATCCCCCCATTGCTAGACTCAAATGGCAATGTATGCAATACGGAAGAAGATAATTTTGGGATCACCAAAAGGCGCTTTACAAGACTCTTGGGGACCTTGAACCCCCCTCTCCCACCACAAACGGGACTGCATGGTAGCCATATCTTGGGTATCCTCTCATAGGATCCCACTCAACCTTCCTTCCCTGCTTGATGCCCCAATCTCGGAAGCAGAAATCATTGAAGTCATTGATGCCCTCCCTTGTGGTAAAAGCCTAGGCGCGGATGGGCTCACTAATGAGTTCTTTAAGTCCTTCAAGTTGGTGTTCGCCACCCCTCTTGTGTTGGTCTGGCAAGAGGCGCTCGAGTTTGGCGTGCTTCCGACTTGTCTCAACAATGGCATTATCAAGTTAATACACAGAAAATGGGAAAAGAACCGGATTGGCATCGAATTACGATGCTCTGAATGGGTTATAAGATCATTGCCAAAGTCATAGCCAATAGAATTTCCAGCCATCTGAGAGCATTGCTAAGTGAGGACCAAAAAGGTTTCGTCAAAGGCACGTCAATCTTGGAAACCATTATAGATATCTAGGAAGGTCTCGACTTTGCAAATGAGTCAAGACAAGATGTGGTCTTCCTCAAGATCAACTTTGATAAAGCCTACGATAGGCTACAATGGGACTATATTCTAGAGTCACTTAAAGATCTCGAATGTAGTCAGAAATTCACCAAGATGATTGCGACCCTTCTAGGAAACACATCGACTCAAATTAATGTTAATGGAAAACTTTTGAAGTTGATCAAACTTAGAAGATCCATTAGACAAGGGTGCCCATTGGCTCCCCTTCTCTTTTCCATGATATGAACGCATTTGTCCACAACGATAGTACTAGCTGGAGACGTTCTAGAGGTGCCCCGATACTTTCTACATTCCCTCTAGATCCAAAGTCAACCAGTCTAAGACCGCTTTCAGAGCAAGTGTCGCGACCTAGTCTGACCCTCTCATTGATCATGGTTGTCATATCATTCCGGAGGGCCAAATCTTCCGGCTTCTCGGGATTCCCTTGGGGTTTGGTGTCTTGATGGAGCAGCGATGGAACTGAGTGCAACTAGACTCAAAAACAAGCTAAAATATTGGAGAGGTATGCAACTCAATCTTTGTGGTCCTGCTATGGTTATCAACACGTTCCTCATATCATCGACCATTTACTTCCTTTCTTGTTGGAGACCGAAAGAGCTAGATCTGTTGTGTTTATACATGTGTATATGAATGTCTGATAATAAGTATTTATTTGAATGCATTTATCGTGTGTGTATGTTTACATATGGAGGTGTGTGTATGCTCACAAAATGTGTGTTTATGAATGTGCATATACGTGCATATGAAAGTGCATGTGTACATCTATTTCTACATGTACGTGCACATTTGTGATTGAAAGCATGGATGCATTTACGTGTGCATGTAGGAATTCTCTCTCTCTCTCTATTCACTGACTGAGAGATCTGTGTGTGCTGTCAGCCTCCTGAGGGACGTTATACAGCCACGTAGGAGAAAGGAACTCTCGTTTTGAGAGGGATATGAGCAAAAAGTTGGCACATTGAAGAAGTGAGGAGCTCATTAGAATCTAAAAGGAGAGGAGTTAGTCGTGCTGATTACGGCATACAAAGATTGGTATTTGGTTCAACGAGGAGATCATTCAAGAGCAAGAGCTTCAACACCAGATGAATAATGGAAGGCATGTGATGGTGCATTGTATCACTACAAGGAATACGGGCGCATAGCGATGGTTAAGGCAACACAATTTCATCGCTATAAAATCTCAAAATGCGTCCCAATGAGCGTCGCGCATGGATCGTCGATTAAACGATGAGCCAAATGATGTTTTTTTCAACATGTGGCACGACGGGCTGTGTGACATCGCATAGAGCATCGCTAACCCGACGGTTTATAAAAGCTTCACATAAGCCATGCTTTTTGCATCGCATAAGCGATGCTAAAAAATGTCGCTTATGCGATACCAATTCCAGTGGTTTTTACGACACGTTACCATCACTTACGCGACGGTCTATTGACGAAAAAAATTAAAACGTTGGAGGCTCTTTGATCGGCATTTTCATGCATCTGATCGAAGAGCTCTCCAACGTTCGCAATTGCACTGCACTTACGAGCTGAAACAAGTATATGCAGAATTGTTGTTTTGCCTAAGCTCTATCTTATTGTCTCTCTCTATCTTTGTTTCTCTCTTTCTATGTCTTTCTCTCTTTGAATTCTGTCTCTCTCTCTCACTCTCTCTCTCTCTCTGTCTCTCTCTCTCTTCTTTCTCTCTTTATTGCAGGTTATTCAAGAAGCTAACAAAGCAAAAAGTATGGCTAACTATTGTAAGTACAATTTCTATTCTTTGTATATCATTTGAATTGTGTTATTTTCATTAGATAGAATACTCACACTTATTGATATGCACATATACACTTATACATGATGAAAATGCACGTTCACACATATACACATATACACATGCACATACACACACATATATACACACAAATACATGTGCACATACACTTAGACATACACACACATACACATGCATATGCACAAACATTTCTACAACCATATAAAAAGACTTAAATGCATGAGTTATTGGATAGATATATATACACATACACACATTAACATATACATAAATACATGTATATGCACATCCACATGCATGCACATTCACATGCATGCACATGGATGCAAATGGAAATGCATCCACATACACATGCATGTTTCATACATATTACATACATTATACACATATATACACATATATATGCACATATGTACACACACATATACACATGCACACACACATGCACATACATACATATACACATATACATGCACATACACACATATACACATAGAGTTACACATATACATGCACATACATATACACACACATACACATGCACATGCACATACTCATATACACTTACACATGTACAAGCACATACATACATACACACACACATACACATGCACATACATACATATACACACATACATATACACTTACGTACACACATATGAATGAATTATATAATTAAAGTATTAAAACACATGCTTAATATAAACAATAATAACAATCAATAGAACAAAACTCTTCATTACTTAATACCATACACACAATCCAAAACATAACTGAAATGAAAAATATATAGATAACACACACACACACACACACACACACACACACACATATATATATATATATATATATATATATATGTGTGTGTGTGTGTGTGTGTGTGTATGTGTGTGTATGTATGTATATATATATATATATATATATATATATATATATATATATATATATATATATATATATATATATATATATATATCAATGTAAATACATATAATCCAATGTCATAATCAAGAATCCTAATCATCATCATCATCATCATGATCATCATCATCAGTAGCAACATCATGATCATCCTCATCATCCTCATCCTCATCATCATGATCACCCTATGATGATTGAGATCGCCCATCTTGTGTCTGTCTCTCCACCTCATCCATATGTTCTTCTCCATAATACTTCTATATTACATATAACAAACATAAATAAGTAAAACAATCAAACCATTCATAAAAATAAAATAATTATATAAAATTTAATAATACTCACAAAGGCATCCGGATGATCTTGCGTATACTCGCTCAAATGCCGATATGAAAAATGTGTAGCATACTCGATCTCATGTTTCGTAGGATATCGGCCATAATCCTTTCGCTATTGAAACAAATAAAAAAGATTAGTTTCTTGCATTTTAACTAAAATAAAAAATATAATCACAATAACACATATACGTACAAATGTAGCTACAAAACCATGATGGCCCATTTAGCTTAGGTGCGATGTGTGGCCCAACTCCACTCTCTTCTTTGCAGCAATGTGTTTATTTAAGAAAAAAGAAATATATAAATTAAATATAAAATATTACTAAAATATATGAAAATTATAAATATAAACTATTAATTTGTATACCTTCTGCTGAGGAAATGACTCCTGAAGACGTAGCTATCTACGAAAAAACTGCCACATCTCAGGTGGTATGTTAGATCGCCTCTTATTTTTTTTCCACCATACAATATCTCCTGTTAATTTAATCTCAAACAGAAAAAAAAATCAGAATACATACACATATATACACACACACACACATACACATACCCACATACACATATAAATGCAAACATATACACATACATATATGCATACGTATACACATATACATACATATAACATAAACACACATATACATATCCACATATATACATACACACACATGCATGCATAAACACTCATTCATACAAAATACATGCATTTATCCCACAATAATGTATATTTGTGTATATGTGAATATGTGTGTATGTTTAAATGTGTATATGTGAATATGTGTGTATGTATTAATATGTATATGTGAATTTTTTGTGTATGTAAATAATCAGATTATTAATATCAATTACTATTATTTGTAGATTCTGATCAATCAGATGGAACTCCACCACCGTCTCCTCATCGTGCAATGACTATATACTGTAAGTATATCAAAAATTTAATTTTAAATATATTTGATGGATACATAACTTATATATATATATTTTTCTTGTTATTATCAGATTCTGATCAATCACAGGGTACTCCACCACCTCCTACCCATGCAACGACTTCATATGTGTCCTCCAATAGGAATTATGATGAATTTTACTATCAAGAGCATATTATATGTTGGTGTAACTCTTGGTATGGCACGTCTTGAAGACCACGATTGGAATGTATTGAACATGAGGCAGAGTATGGTACTTTTGAGCGTGCACCATCACATGGTCAACGTGATAATGCTTGGGTATGCATTTTTTATCTAAATTAATGTCATTATTTTATTTAAAAACCATATACAAAATCAAATTACTATTGATATAAAGGAATGCTTACTCGATGATGATGATGATGATAATTTTTCTCATAATGTTAATATACCTTGTACATGTCATGAACTTGCTGTTCATCAATTAGATGCAAAGGCTTCTAGAAATCCTCTACCTCTTGGTTTAGAGACTGAAACGGTTGGAGATTATCCATTGCCAGCTCGTGATCGTTCTCTAGTACAAACATATGATAGAAGAAGATATGGAGGATGGAATAGAGGACCACTTCCTTTAGATGGAGAGGTTTTCAACTTTTGGGGTAATCTCTATATGATTGCTCCATCAACTATTACTAATGGTGGTGGTGGTCTCTTTATTTTAGAGGATTTGTATGTGCCTCCGAACTCTGAAGTCACTCTTATGTCATTTTGTGGTCCTTTATATGGATGGGGAGATTGGCATCGACTTTCACGTTATGTTCAAAGCATGAGTACTTATGGAATATGCTTGAACGCAGCATCCCTTACTAGTAGAAGGATTTTACATGCAGAAAATGAAAGATTATATATTGATGGAGGACCTTACACACGTGGAAATATAGCAGGTTTAATAAATAGTAATCGAGGGTTACATAATAGTTCAAGGACTAATTGCAGATTTGAGAAGCATGAAAATAGTAATGAATCACCATACATGAGTAGAGATGTATCAAGATACATAGTCGTCAATGCTATTACTACATTACATGTAGGTGATGAACTATTAGTGAATTATGGATGGCGTAGACGTCCAAGAGCACCTTTTAGCTAGAGAGAATAAAAATTTTATATCCATATTTAATAACTTATATATGTAATTTTATGTTTAAAGTTTACTTTTTATTCATTTATGGAATACTAATGACTTTTATTTATATGTGTAGATTCCAATATATGATGTTGATGATATTCCTCCACACCATTCACAATTGCCAGTAAGACCTCATTGATCAGAAGCCTCTATGAGGAGGCTATGCAAAAGTGATCCTGTGGAATATGCAAGGTTGAAAGATCTATATTCAAAAGAAGATAAAGTACAAGATTTGTGTGACAATGATGAAGATGATGGCATCGTAGATTTTATTGAGGATTGGTATCAAAATGACAATGAGAGCATTGATATTTCTAAAAACTAGAAATATCTTCGAGAGGAATGTCTAAAGCAGGTATATGAAGGAAGTCGTTTGACATGACTAAGTGCGAACTTACTTATTCTCAATCCTAAAAATCGTTTTGGATGGAGTAATGTATCTGTTTTGACACTATTAAGGTATAATTTTCAATTTTCTATCTATCTATCTATATATATATATATATATATATATATATATATATATATATATATATATATATATATATATATATATATATATATATATATATATATATATATATATATATATATATATATATATATATATATATATATATATAAACATACACACACATATAAACACACACGCACATATACACACATACACATGTTATGAGAGTAAGGTCAAATTATACATACCTGTATCGAATGAAGATGTTTTGTCCATCTAGCCTTTAGAATTGTCCATCGAACCTTTAGAATCTTCTTGACACATACCTACTTTAGTCGACCTAATACCTATGCTGCTAGTTCTTTTTAATACAAATATTAAGTGGCACTTACCAAGGAAGGTATCAAGTCATATGTAAAATGAGAGGAGCAAATTTATCTTGAAGATTTTGAAGGATGGAAAAATAATTTTAAAGGATGGGTGAACAAAAAGTGCCCATTCAATGCAGGTTTTTATTCTTACTTTAGATAAGGTAAGAACAAGAACTTGAATCGGATGGACACTTTTTGTCCACCCATCTTTCAAAACTATTAATGCATCTTTCAAAATATTCGCAAAAAATTTGATCCTCCCATTTTACATATGAGTTAATACCTTCGTTGGTAACGGCTACTTAATATCTGTAAACAGCTTAGCAAGACAGGTAATAGACTGACTATAAAATGGGAAACTGCGAGACGATTCAAGGGTCTAGATATGAAAATCTATAAACCACAATATACAAACAACAAAAATGAAATCAAATATACACAGCTACACATGCATACATACATATACATATATATATATACACATTCATACATACATACATATACATGTATGCACACATATATATATGTATATGCATACATATACGCATATGTATATATGCATACATATACACCTATAAAACACATATACATACATATATACATATACACATACACATATGTATACGCATGCATATGTATATACACATCCACATACAGATACACATAAGCATACACATATATAAAATTATCTGCATATATATATATATATATATATATATATATATATATATATATATATATATTTAATTACTTTTTTTAATATATCTTTATTTGATGAACTTACAGGTTATTATCTGAAAAGTTTTTACCAAGTCAGAATATTCTTCTTACCTCACATGATGAAATGAAGAAGATAATCAACAATCTTGGTATAGATTATCAATGTATACATGCATGTTCTAGTGATTGTATTTTATATAGAGGGGAATATGCAGACTCTTTGACATGTCCCAAATGTCAATCTCCTCGATATAAGGGGGAAGAAGGTAAAATCCCCAAAAAGGTATTGAGACATTTTCAATTGGCTCCAAGGATTAGACATATGTCTCAAAGCCCCAAATTATCAAAGCTTTTGACATGGGGACATGATCATAAAAGTACTGATGGAATAATCAGAATTCCTCATGATAGTGTTGCTTTTCAGCATATTGATTGTACATGGCTTGAATTTGCACAAAATCCACAGAATCTAAAGTTAGGAGTTGCATTAGATGGAGTTAATCCATTCTTCATGAAATCCAGTAAATGGTCAACATGGCCAGTGGTAGTCATAAACTACAATCTTCCACCATATCTTAGCATTAAAAAGGAACATTTAATGCTTTCACTTTTAATCCCAGGCAAAAGACAAGTTAAAGATATGAATATATATCTTGCTCCTCTCATTGACGATCTCCAAGAGTTATGGAGAGGTATTAATGTCATTGATGTATCAAAAAGCATCAATGAAAGATATATTACGGTTTGTGGTATTGTTTCTTGGACTATTCATGATTTTCTAGGATATGGTGTTTGTTCAAGTAGTGATGTAATTTTTTTATTCAATATGCATATAAATAAATATGATTTGATCTAATTATATTTTTGTCGTTTTCATGATGCAAGAATATCTACTAAGGGTTATAAATCTTGTCCATATTGTGGTGATTGGTTGAGATCAATCTATAGTAAGAATCTCAACAAAAATATTTATCTTCGACATCGATGATTCTTGCCTGATGATCATCCATTAAGATCTAAAAGAGAAGCGATATATTTTAATGGAAAGCTTGAAATAGGTCAGTGTCCAAAACCTATGACGCCTATGGATTGGTATAAAAAATGGACAGATGGACCTCTGATAGATCCAAAATCAGAAATGTTCAGTGATGATGAAGATAATGAGTATGTGAAGAGAGGTAAAGGAAAATTGGCACTCGCAGTGAACATATCAATATGATATTCTTTGGAGTATTGGAAAGATTTAAAAGTATGTCATGTTCTTGATCCTATGCATATATTCAAGAATATTGGTTATTCACTATGGCAGCATCTTCTTGCACTAAAAGATACCATAGCATCAAGGAATGATTCACAGGAAACGACTTATAGACCTGCTCCTTGGGTACTTACAACAAAAGAGATATAGACTATCAACAATAGAATTCAATTGATTAAAACTCCTATAGGATATGGAGCATCTTTTCAAAACATGTTTACTATGGATGATAAGAGCTTATCTCGATTAGAGACCCATGACTGGCATAACGTTTTGAAACATATTTTACCTTTGGTTATCCATGGATGTACAATGAAAGGAGTACGAGATGTGATCTATCGGCTTGGATCACTTATAAGGTAATTATGATACTTTTATATTTAATATGTCTGAATATTGGATATCTTTTATTTTTGAATTAACTTCTTTATAATGTTTTTTATGATATGTATTGGTGGATTACGTCCAAAGAGATTGACAAAAACTCGATCCCACAAAAAAAAATGTGAATCCAAAGAGCTACTATGTTTGATGGAGAAAGAACTTCCTACTTCATTTTTTGATATTCAGGTTCATTTATTAGTCCATCTTGTACATGAAATATAGATTGCAGGTGTTGTCAACACTGGATGGATGCTTTGGGTCGAGCGATTTATGGGAATATTAAAAGGTTATGCGCGACAAAGAGCAAAACCAGAAGGATCCATGGCAAAAGGTTGGATGCTTGAAGAGTGCATGTATTATGTTATGAAGTATTATCAGGTAAGGGAGTTCCATTTTTATTTACATTTCTAGAAAAGAAATGATGTTTCTACTTCTGTAGCATATAATAGCGAATGCATGCAAGCATTCCTTAGCAAGTATGAACATGAACTTCAAAATCTCTGAAGTAAAAGGCGAAGAAACAAAAGATATAGACGTAATCTCGATAATAATGAGATTACATATATATCTTCTTTCATGGATTGGCTATATAGTGGTTTGCAACGTGCCAACGCAAATAATGAAGAAATCTCTCATGAGCAGAGAGAGTTATTGATAGGTTGTGAACGAAAGGTAATTTTATTTTAATAATATTTTATTTTTTTCATATATGTATATTAGTTTCTATTTACTAATTGAATTTCTTTTGTGGGCTCGAATGTTCACGAATATGTGGGCTTTTGGACAACGTATTAGAATCAATGCCATTGATACTTTACGTAAAATAGAGGATTCTAGTATTGTTGCTTCTTTCAAGCAACTATCACGTGCTATCTCAAAAGACACGAACTTGGTTATGTAGGAACTATTGTTGATATCAACAAAATTTCATTTTGTACATTCAAATAGGTAGAAAAAAGTTTATATTTTTTTATGATAGAGTGAGTTATTTTTTTTTAACACCTAATAATGGGTTTTTGTTTTTATATATTTTGATAGGTCATTTTGAAGGTTGACTGGTTTCAAGCCGAGTATAAAGGTAGTAATTCCACATTAAGAAAGGAATTATCTAGGTTTTGGACAGTTGATTCTTCCAAGGTAATGTGATCTACTAAAGAACCATATATTCTTGCTATACATATTGAACAAGAATTTTTTTATAAAAACCCAGATGCTCACCCTTGGTGGCAAGTCATTCATGTTCAACCTAGAGGCAGGTCATTGTTTGAACAATTTATTGTTAGAGAGATCGAAGAAAGTCCTCTTGATGATTCAACATCAGATACTGATACATCAACATCTGAAAGAGAAATTAGAATCATTATATGTGATAATGATACTAATCTTTTTGATGAAGAGGATAATTCTCTACATGCTAATTCTACTGATGAGGAAGAGGAATTACCAGAAGTTGATATTAATCCATCAATAGATGATGTAGCTCATGAGAACGTAGATTTAATAATAGAAGAAATAAATGAAATTAGTAAGGATAATGAAGATGAGACTATATTAATGTCTTACCAAAATGATGGCAATAATTAAAACATATGAGCAGATTAGATAGTAAATTCTACTCTAGTTATCAATCAATAACTTGAAGCTTCTGAATGGATATCAGATAATAAATTTTTTTATTCAACTTGAATAACAATGAATCCTACTAGAGAGATGAAACCATGTTCTTTTAAGTTAGAACATGAAGCTCGGGGGTATGCCTAATTATTTTATATATAGCTTTATCTTTGAGGAGAAAATTTTTATCATGTATGTATGCATATGTGTGCGTATTCATGTGTATTATATGTATACATATGTTAGTATGCATATATAAGTATTTCATGTATATGTATGTGTGTACATGTGTGTGATATATGTATACATGTGTTAGTATGCATATGTGTATATATGCATATGCATTTATGTAAATAATTTATGTATTCATGTAGTATATGCAAGTGTTTATAATTGTGTATGCATGTATAAGTATACATTTATGCATGTAGGCATGTATATGTGGTCTGTACATGTATATATGTATATGTGTCTATGTGTAAATGTGTACATGTAAATATGTATGCATGTATATATATATATTTATGTGTGCATGTAGGCATGTATATGTGATGTGTACATGTATATATGTATATGTGTCTATGTGTAAATGTGTACACGTAAATATGTCTGCATGTATATCTATATATTTATGTGTGCATTTAGGCATGTATGTGTGATGCATAATATATCTACCCCATTTTTTGTTTATGTATGTGTATCTACATGATGTGTATATATCTGTATATATATTATGATCCTCGTTGATTCGAGTAGCTATATATAGCGGCATAAGGTTGGGAGGAGAGACATCTCTCTAGTAGGACATCGGAGGAATATATGCAATGTGTACATATACTCCAATCATATGGCTAAAAGGTTGAATTAGAGTTTTTAAATTAGGGGTTTTAAAACCCTAATATCAAAATTAGTGTTTTGAATTTAGGATTTTTGAAATAGGATTTATTTATTTATTTATTTATTTGTGTGTATGCATGTGTTGTGTATGTATGTGTATCTATATGTGAATATGCATATGTTGTGTGTGTGTGTATATGCATGTGTATATGTACATATGCATGTAAATATGATTATATGAGTCTATGTGTGTGTACATATGACTATGCACGTGTATGTGTATGTGAGTATGTGTATGTGAGTACGTGCATGTGTCTATGTGTATTCATTATATGTGTGTAACTGCATGCATGTGTATGTGTGTGTAAAAATGTGCATGTATGTGTGTGTATGTATAAATGTGCATGTATGTGTATATGTGTGTAAATGAGCATGTATGATGTATATGTGTGTGTATGCGTGTACTTGTACCTCTAGTCTCACTTTTTTTCTCTCTCTCTCTCTCTCATATACATACATACATACATACATAAACACACATACTCATATCCACATATATATACATAAAAGCAATGCATACCGTGCATTATCGCAATGATGAGCCATAAGTGTCTGCATCTCTTTTAGACACCACTTATGCGACCATCCTGTCCCAAACTCTGTCTCAAGTGAACTAAGTACGTATTTTTTATCCAATCATGTAAATAAAACATAAGACATTTATTTCAATTTATATGTAAAATTTATACTTACTTCCACGGTAAGTGGACAAGGCGCAGGTAAGAGTCGCATAATGTCTGCATTCTTCTCTTGAACTCCAATCCATTCCCTATGTACACAATGTTCCCCTCTGGCTCTATATCGCACTCTAGCACTAAGGTGCCTATGCATGTCCTCATAAGAAACTCTGCTCTGCTATCATGATGTGGAGGTGGTATAGGCGTCCTGAAAATAGATAGATAAAAATAAATAAAAATATGTGTTATAATATCATTAAAAAAGTTTATGAAAAAAAGAACATACCTATGAGTAGATAGTTGTCTTCCTGCATGTGGAGCCGCAGAAGAGCCCTCCTCTGATCGTTGGATAAGCATCAAGAATGGGGTGGAATGTAAGAAGAGGAAGAGAACATTGGCATTATAGAAGCACACTTCACGAGTCTCTTGGGTGGTGCTTGTCCTCTCTCCCCCCATAGGCGGGATTGCATGGCCACCATCTCTCGGAATTCCTTGCACAGAATCCCACGCAACTTCAGTGCTCTGCTTGATGCCACCATTTCCGAACAAGAGATCCTTGAAGTTATTGATTCACTTCCGAATGGCAAAAGCTCGGGACCTGATGGGTTCACTAATGAGTTCTTTAAATCATTCAAAGATGTGGTGGCCACCCCCTTGCATCTTGTTTGGCTTGAGTCACTAAAGTTTGGTGCCCTTCCTACTTGTCTCAACAACGGCATCATCAAACTTATTCATAAAAATGGGGAGAGGAACAGAATTGAGAACTGGAGACCTATCACAATGCTTCAAACTGGGTATAAGATTCTTGCTAAGGTCATTGCCAATAGGATATCTTGCTATTTAGACCAGTGTCTTAGCAAAGACAAAAAAGGCTTCATTAAGGGAAGGTCAATATTGGAAGCCATCATTGATATCTAGAAAGGTATGGACTTCGCTGAAGAATCTAATAAGGGCATTTTCTTCCTCAGGATTGACTTTGACAAAGCCTACTACACATTGGAATGGGACTATATTTTACAATCGCTGAAAGACCTCGGATGTAGTCAAAGATTCCTCAGCATGATCTCCTCTCTCCTTGATAATGCTTCGACCAAAGTCAATGTAAACGGGAAAATTTCAAAGGCAATCAATCTGAATCGATCCATCAAGCAAGGCTGCCCATTGGTCCCATTGCTATTTGCCATTACCACTGAAGGACTTAGCTGACTTGTGGAGCGACAGATGGAGCTTGGTCGCATAAGAGGCATCACTTTTCCACACAACTCTGGGTAAATGACTATGAGGCTTTTTGTGGACGACACAAATGCCTTTGTTCACAATGATGATACCAGCTTGGACCTTCACACCTTTTGTGTGGCCTATGGGTCTAGAATTAACCATTCCAAGACTGTGTTCATGGCTATCAAAGGGACTCAAACAAATCTCCTATCTATGCACAGATGTCAAAGCATTCAATCGGGTCAGGGCGTTCGCACTCTTGGTATCCCCATGGGATTCGGTGTTACTCTAGAACAAAGGTGGGCTTGGGTCCTCGCTAGAATTAATAATAAACTTAACTATTGGAAGGGTTTGCAAATTAATATTGCTCGCCGGGCCATGGTGATCAACACATTTTTCATATGCTGAATCATATACTTTCTTTCTTGATGAAGATCGAAGGATCAAGGATTAGCCAAAGTGGAAAGCACTTGTAGGAACTTTCTTTGGACTAGGGAGCATAATAGGAGGGGAGTGCCTAAAATCAAATGGTCCATATGCACTAGCCGAAAGGAGATTGGAGGTCTGGTTTTTATGGACATTGGTAGATTGGCCAATAAACTGGCGACAAAGTGGATGATTTAGGCTTGGTGCCAGAGAGATTCCTCTTGGGCCACATTAATTTTTAGAAACACGAATGTGATTACTCTGGTGGGCTACCCTGGATGGAAAAACCTCGACATGCTCACCCTATTATTCTCTCTGATTCTAGTTTCACCCAAAGGATCAATCCTGGTAAGATCCTTGTGGTTGAGCTAGAATAGATTCAAACCTCACATCAGAGTTACTGAAGATTGGAAGTGGGCTGCATGTATAAGACAAAATGACTCTATTTGGTTCCCAATCCAAGGCATGAGAAACGTGGAGCCTTGGAATGTCTTAAGTGCCAAGAGACTATGGAATAAGGGATTCAAACAATGGAAGCACATCTGGAAATAGGACAGATCGGTGGACTTTGAGGCCCTTCACCCTAGTGTTGCGGTCACATATGAAAAATAGAATGTTTTGATGAGCAGATGCCATGCTGGGATGGATCTAAAATGTGACTATTGATGGGACAGGATGCTCTGGACCTATTGGGCCTTAAATGGTTTAATGGTAATTGCCTCTCCAAGCTTCCTTATGTCGAAGCTCGCAATGACATTCACATCAGTCTCAACAAGAAATGATGTCTCAACTGGACGCGACTTCGATGGGATATGAAATTTATGTCTATCTAGCACCCTCTCATTGAAAACAAAAAGTCGGTCCTCCTATGGCCAATTTTACATCGGGGAATGTGGACCAATGCGAAAGCTAACAAGATCTATGGTCTTCTGCCCTGGTGCAAGGGATGTTTCCATAGCAAAGAGGACATTGGTCACCTATTCTTTGCTTGCCCTAAATCCCTTCGATTATGGAGGATCCTCGATCATTCTCTAGGACTCTAAGAACAAATCAATTGGAAGCAAGCCCTCATTGGTGAAGTGACTGGTTGCTTTGCGACGTTGTGGGATGCGATCAGGGGAGAGATCCTTTGGAAGATTTGGTGGGAAAGATGCGCTCACAACTATGGCAATACCCCCAAGGAGTGGTCAATCGAGAAGTCCCTATTCCTTCTCGGCAAAAGAATTGCTAATTGTAAGAAACCCCCCCCCCCTTCAAACATCACAAAGAGTTATAGTATGTCAATAATAAAATTAAAACCAAGTGGGCTCCATATTTTGGGGATGCGAGGTTTATCAACCTCCCCTATAACTTCATGTAAGCTTTCTTAGGACCACCATGATGGCTCTAATAGATTATCGGAAAGAAAATCAAACTTCAGAAACATATCAATTGGATGAATGCTTTGTTGGGAGAAGCGTTCAGTTGCTCCGCCTCTCTAGAACGCCATCAGAGGGGAGGCCATATGGAAGATCTGGTGGGAAAGGTGTGCTTGTAGCTTTGGTGACTCCCCCATAGTGTGGTTGATTGACAAATCACTGTTCCTCCTTAACAAAAGGATTGTTAATTGTAAGAAATCCCCCCCTTTTTAGACATCAGCACGTGCTCCCTACAGCAAGCTTAAACCCAGGTGGGCCCCGCATGAGGGTGTTGAGAACCTTCTTTGTAATGCCATCTTAACTTTGTAAAAGCTACCCCCGCTCTATGGGATTCGGGGGATCCCATGGGCACTAGTCCCCTTCTCTTATACCTTTCTATTAATTAATTCAATTCCGACAGAGTAAGCTAAGGCCGAACTTCCTTTATTAAAAAAAAATAAAGTTAACTTAAGAAAGGGTAATGTTCAGGTAATGTTCGTAATGTGTGAGTAATGTTCTCTGTGTTGAAGGAGAGAGATGCTCAATGGAGACGTGTGGACCTCAGCTTTGATTGATAGAGAAGAACGTGAGCAACATTTCATTTAGAGCGGCTCGACACAGCAACCGCAACGACGCCGTGTTAGAGACGCACAAGACTGAAAACAAATCGTTATCGGTCGAAGGGAAGGGCTCTCAGCGCGACTGACGCAACGCATCAGCGCGACTGACGGAAACCAGGAAATGAAAAAGTGTGCTTCGAAGGGGTAATAGTCCAACGCAACGTCGTATGTCTGCGTCGTAGATGTTGGAGACTCGGAATGCATCGTCAAAGGTGAGGGCTCATTCGGATCCTTCGCGCGACTGACGGAACACACAGATCCTTTGCGTGGTAGACAGATCCGACTGATGGTACATCGCAGGGTGGTCGCTCATCCTTCGCGCAATTTCGAGTTTGGCCCTGTCCATCGCAAAGTCATTTGGGTGTCCATCGCAGTTGCTTGTCGCGATTCATTGGACTTTTCACAGCGATTGATCATCTGGCCTGTCCATCGCAGTCATGCGGGGTGTCCATCGTGTATCATTTCAGTTGCTTGTCCATCGCGACTGATTGGCCTTTCACTATGATCAATTATAGCTTCTCTTCAGGACTGACACTTATCTCCTAAAAAAACTCACTCTAAAGAAGAGACTAAATCCTCTTGATTCCTCTTCTCGGGTGGTTCCCTGTCCATCACATGTTCCTTATCGCAATTGATTGGGGGACTTTCCCTCATCGGGTGCCCATCGCATGGTTTTAGGAGGCGTTAGTGGATCTTATCTAAGTCTTATCAAAGAGGAATTATGTTTTTAAACAATGACCCCACCTTAGAGTATACACTTGAACCATGCCATGGGAATAATTGAAAATTTTCGAAAAGAGGATACATGAGAAACTTGTCTTGAGACGATTGAACCATGCTCCTCAATTCAGAAGGTTGGAACTTTCTCGATGGTGTAACTGGCGATGGACGCCGACAATGGACATGAAGCTTTTCTCACAGCTTGAACTCAAAGAAATTCGAAGGATACAAAGGAAACTAAGCCCATCGTAAGTCCGGTCACGATGCAACAAGGATTAAGTTTCACCCTTCTCTTTCGCAAATCCATCACAGCATTGAAGGTTCTTTTGATTAACTAAAATAAGAATTGAAGGTTGAAGGGTTCTTCTTCTTCTCGACCTTCTGAAGCTCCAGCTAAGATGCATGGGCATTACGGTTGGGATATAAGAAGACTTTGCTCCTTTCTCCTTGTGGCCACCTCTATGGATGTAGGGGTCCCTTCCCTCGTTATCAGTAATTTACCTCCAGTTATCACTAGTGAGGCGGATGTTGCCCCTAGCTCCTTAGAGACCGTGGTGGCCCCCTCGGGTTGCACTTAATCGCGAGGTGATCCTTTCAATGCAAAAAAACTCGAGAGAACTTGTCTCGTTGGCCAGTTGTTTAGTCCCAAGCCCCCGCTAGATTCTGTGTGCCAATAGTTTCACAAAGAGTGGTTCCCTTGTGGCATAGTAGTGAGTAAGTGCCAATCCCTTCCAACTAGACACCTCTTGCTAGTTTTTGAGAACAAAGAAATGGCACTTCACGCCCTTAGTGTCAAGTTTTGGCAAGTCGGATGCGCTACTCTATGCCTCTTCAAATGGGCCCTCGATTTCATGCCCGACAACTCTAAACCCCTTCGGTACCCTCTCTAGATCAAGCTCCCCAATCTCCCTTACTTCCTTTACGGCTTTTTGTTGGATATTGTCTCTCCGATTGGCAAGCCGCTAGCCTTGCTCGTAGATGTTGGGGGTTTTATATATGAGGGCACAAAACACACGTTTAATGCTCCTTGGCATCCTCAAATGTGTGTGGAAGTAGACCTCAGCAAGCCTCTCCCCTCGAAAATTATTGTTGACTTAGGTGAAGGGGAATCTTGGGTTCACGAGATCACTTTTAAAAATCTACCCAATGCCTGCTTTCAATGTGGTCAACAAGGCCATAGAATTAAATATTGCCCCCTGAAGTAGAAGAATAAGCAAGAAACACCCAACAAAGCCCAAACACTCAAGGGGAAGCAGGTCGACCCAACCTTTGAAGAGAAGGACAAGGATGACCAAATCCTAGAAACCGACTTAGAAGGGTTTATAGAGGTTAGAAGAAGAAGGAAAGCTAGCCCTACGAGAAGCTCAAGATGAAAGAGACTTTCACACAAGACCTGCACACCAGAAAAGTCACTCAATAACTAATATTGCAACCTCGAGAAGGAGCTTAATGAGCTTGACTATCCAGGAGGGATCTGGGCCTTTGCGGGCACAAGTAACTTACCCTTGGAGTGGCCCCCCTCTAATGAGGTCAATCAAGAGGACTACATAACTAGCAAAAAAGACGGATTCACCACCAGTAATGAAGACAATATGGACAATGAAAGTTCCATCATTGGAACAACAATACCAGAAAGGGCCTCTCCATCTCCCCCACAAGAGGCTTCCCACAAGGGGAAACAGTTGTTAGGTATGCCTTGGAAACGCCCCCTTAAACAGAAGGTGCATGGTCACGACCATCCCCCCTCAAGAAAGAAAGAAGAATCCAAGAGGAAAAAAGAGAAGTCCCACCCTTGGAATGAGGGAAGTGCAAGAAAATGATCATCTCTTCACTAAACACTAGGCGGATAACTAATCCTACAAGCGCCACCATTATTGGTCAATGGCTCCGGGACATAAGCTTAAACACGGATTTCATTTGTCTTTAGGAGATTAAAATTGAAGGAGAAGAATTTCAAAAAAGACTTAAGGTCATCTCTCAGTCCCATGTGTGGTTTTCCACAACCCATTAGCATGGTTCTAGTGGAACGGCCATTGGTATCAATCACTTTTGGGCTAATAAGCTTGAATACACCAGCGAAGTTAGAAACCATAGGTGGATGGCGGTTACATTCAGCACCCCCTTTCAATTCTCCCTGAGCTCAATGTATGCTCCAAATGAGCATGCTGCGAGGATCGATACTTGGTCCTCCTTGGACTTGTTTTCTCATAATGTCATGATTTGCGGTGACTTCAATACGGTGGAAGACCCCTCTGATAGGTGGAACAACAAGGGCTCCATCATTGATGGCCAGGAGAAAGATACATGGGACCAAACCAAACTGTTTTTGGATCTGGTCAAAGTCAAGGATCCGAATGGTTTTTCTTGGTCCAATCTTCAATTGGGTGAGGACTTGAGGAAAGCGAGGCTTGATAAAAGCTACATTCTACAGAATCTCGTCCATCAATGGGGTCCTCCCACCTAATGCAATGTATGGAACTCACCATCTCAGACCATTACCCTATGGTGCTCACCTTCCCCCCTCTATCTGAAAGTCACAAGCCACCTTGGTTTCACGCTTGTCCGTTTGTATTCTCAATCCCCTCTATCCATCAAAAAAATCACAAACCCTTGGCTTGAGGCCTTCGTCATCTGCACCTCTCCAGCCAAGTGTTGGAGAAACACAGTGGAAAAGTCTTGTCAGATCTTGACTAAGACCACGAAGGTTCGCAAAACCATCTCTCGAAGACGTAGAGAAAACCTATACCACCAGCTCCGGAGACTCAAAGAAGAAGTTAATAAAGGGAAGATTCAATCTTAGAAGGGACTCCAAAATATCGGAGGAAGGTTTAAGATATGAGGAGGAGATCAAAAGAAAAAATCTTCAAATTTATTTCAAGGAATGGTGGGCTCATAAGGCAGATAGACCTTTCAAAGGGATGTGCAATATTCTCAGAAGAAAACAAATTAGAGACGAGATCGTGCTACTGCTTGACAAGAATGGGGTGGAATGTAAGATAGAGGAAGAGAACATTGGCATTAAGAAGCAAACTTTACGAGTCTCTGGGGTGGTGCTTGTCCCTTCTACCCGCATGGGCGGGATTGCATGGCTTCCATCTCTCGGATCTCCTTGCACAGAATCCCATGCAACTTGAGCACTCTGCTTGATGCCACCATTTTCAAACAAAAGATCCTTGAAGTTATTGATTTGCTTACGAATGGCAAGAGCCCAGGGCCTCATGGGCTCACTAACAAGTTCTTTACATCATTCAAATATGTCGTGGCCACCCACTTGTGTCTTTTTTGGCTTGAGGCACTCGAGTTTGGTGCCCTTCCCTCTTGTCTCAACAATGGCATCATCAAACGTATTCATAAAAAAGGGGAGAGGAACAAAATTCAGAATGGGAGACCTATCACAATGCTTCAAATCGGATATAAGATTCTTGCTAAAGTAATTGCCAAGAGGATATCCTCCCATTTAGACCAGTGCCTTAGCACATACCAAAAAGGCTTCATTAAGGGAAGGTCAATATTGGAAGCCATCATTGATATATGGAAAGGTCTGGACTTCGCTGAAGAATCTAGTGAGGACATTGTCTTCCTTAAGATTGCCTTTGAAAAATCCTATGACAGATTGGAATGGGACTATATTTTATAGTCATTGAAAGACCTTGGGTGTCATCAGAGATTCCTCAAGATGATCTCCACTCTCCTTGGTAATGCTTCAACCAAAGTCAATGTCAACAGGCAACTTTCAAAGGCAATCAAACTGAAACGATCCATTAGGCAAGGTTGCCCATTGGTCCCACTACTCTTTGCCATTGCCATAGAAGGACTTAGCCGACTCGTGGAGGGACAGATGGAGCTTGGTCGCATAAGAGGCATCACTTTGCCACATAACTCTAGGCGAATGACCATGAGGGTATTTGCAGATGATACAAATGCCTTTGTTCACAATGACGATACCAGATTGGAAACTTTTGGTGGTGCCTCAATACTTTTTGTGAGGCCTCTGAGTCTAGAATTAACCATTCCAAGACTGCGTTCAGGGCTATCAAAGGGAATCAACCCAATCTCCTCACTGTGCAGTGATGCCAAAGCATTCAATCGGGTCAGGTCATTGGTATTCTTAGTATCCAAATGGGATTCGGTGTTACTCTGGAACAAAGGTGGGCTTGGGTCCTCATAAGACTTAATAATAAACTTAACTATTGGAGGGGTTTGCAAATAATCTTGCTAGCCGGGCCATGGTGATCAACACGTTCCTTATATCCTCAATCATATACTTTCTTTCTTTTTGGAGACCAAAGGATCAAGAATTAGCCAAACAAGAAAGTACTTGTAGGAACTTTCTCTCGACTGGGGACCATAACAGGAGGGGAGTGCCTAAAATCAAATGGTCCATATGCACTAGCCGAAAGGAGAGTGGAGGTCTGGGTATTATTGACATTGGCAGCATGGCCAATAAACTTGCGCCAAAGTGGATGATTAAGGCCTGGTGCAATAGAGATTCCTCTCGGGCCACATTAATTTTCAGAAACATGAACGTGATTACTCAGGTGCGCTACCCTGGATGGAAAAACCTCGACGTCTTCACCCTCTTATTCTCTTCAATTCCAGTCTCACCCAAAGGATTGATCCTGGTAACATCCTTCTGGTTAAGTTGGAACAGATTCAAACCTCAAATCAGAATCAAGCGAAGATTGGAAGTGGGCTGCACGTATAAGACAAAATGGCTCTATTTGGTTCCTCATCCAAGGCATGAGAAATGTGGAGCCTTAGAATGTCTTAAGTGCCAAGAGACTCTCGAATAAGGGATTCAAACAATGGAAGAACCTTTGGAAATAGGACACAAAGAGACGGGTTGACTTTGAGGACCTTGACCCTAGTGCTGCGGTCACATATGAGGAATGAAATGTTTTATTGAGCAGACACCATGCTTGGGACAACACTAAAATCCGAATACTTATGGGACAAGATGCTTTGGACCTAATGGGCCGTAAATGGTATAACGGTAATCACCTCTCCAAGGTTCCTTATGTTAAAGCCCGTAATGACATTGACATCAGTCTCAACAAGAAATGGTGTCTTAACTTGACACGACTTCGATGGGATATGAAACTTATGTCTATCTGGCACCCTTTCATTGAAAACAAAAAGTCGGTCCTCCTATGGAAAATTTTGCACCGTGGAATATGAACCAATGCAAAAGCAAACAAGATCTATGGTGTTCCGCCATGGTGCAAGCAATGTTGCCGTAGCAAAGAGAATATTGGTCACTTGTTCTTTGCTAGCCCTAAATCCCTTCGGTTGTGGAGGGTCCTTGGTCATTCTCTGGGACTCCAAGAACAAATCAATTGGAAGCAAGCCCTCATTGGTGAAGCGATGGATTGCTCTTCGGCATTGTGGAATGCGATCAGGGGAGAGATCCTTTGGAAGATTTGGTGGGAAAGATACGCTCACAGCTTTGGCAATACCCCCAAGGAGTGGTCGATCGAGAAGTCCCTTTTTCTTCTTGACAAAAGAATTGCTAATTGTAAGGACCCCCCCTTCAAAATCAGAAAGAGCTACATTATGTCAGCAATAAACTTAAAGCCAAGTGCACTCCGCATGATGGGGATGCGAGGTTTATCAACCTCCTCTATAACTTTATGTAAGATTTGTGAGGTCTACCATGAAGGCTCTCACAGATTGTTGGAAAGAAAATTATACTTTAGAAACATATCAGTTGGAAGCAAGCTCTGCTGGGAGAAGCCATCGGTTTCTCTGTGTCTCTCGAGAACGCCTTTAGAGGGGAGGTCCTATGGAATATCTGGCAAGAAAGATGTGCTTGTATTTTTTGTGACTCCACCGTAGAGTGGTCCATTGAGTAATCATTGTTCCTCCTTGGCAAAAGGATCACTAATTCTAACAAATCCCCCCTTTAGGCATCATCAAGTGCTCCTTTTGATCAACAACAAGATTAAACTTTTGTGGGCCCTGCATGAGGGGGATGAGAGGCTGAATAACCTTCTTTGTATTGCCATCTAAACTCTGCAAAAGCTACCCCCACTCTGTGGGATTCGGGGGATCGAGTGGGCACTAGTCCCCTTCTCTTAGACTTTTCTTTTAATTAATTCAAGTCCAAGAGAGTAGGCTAAGGCAGAACCTCCTTTATTTAAAAAAAAAACTTAAGAAAGGGACTAGACACACACAAAAACAAAGCAAGAGAAACTTTAGTCCAAGTGATCGATGGGTGAATATAATTTTGACTACTAA
Organism: Ceratopteris richardii; assembly: GCA_020310875.1. Lineage (NCBI taxonomy): Eukaryota > Viridiplantae > Streptophyta > Polypodiopsida > Polypodiales > Pteridaceae > Ceratopteris > Ceratopteris richardii. The sequence continues at coordinate 128,582,408 of CM035412.1, read as the reverse complement.
ACTTGAAGGAGCTATATTTTTTAACATTCATGGAGTAGGGTGCTGCTTATATGATGTATGGAGTTGGCCAAAAAACTCAATTTTTTTACTCTCTTAGATAGATCATCTGAGACTTTGTACACATAAAGAAAATCCTTAGAAATTCTTTGAAGCAACCTCTAAATCGCTCCAATCAGATTCTAGGAAGTCTATTAACCTTTCCACACCATTAAAAAGTAAACAATGACAAAATAAAGATAGAAATGATCCTTTTTTTTTTAATATAAAGGAAGTTCGGCAATAGCCTACTCTCCCGGACTTGAATTAAATAAAGAAAAGTACAAGAGAAGGGGACTAGTGCCCACGGGACCCCCCAAATCCCACAAAGCAGGGGAAGCTTTTACAGAGCTTAGATGACATTACAAAGAAGGTTAATTACCCTCTCATCACCCTCATGTGGGGCCCACTTGGGTTTAAGCTTGTTATCGATCAAAAGGAGTACTTGATGATGCCTAAAGGGGGGGGATTTTTTACAGTTGACAATCCTTTTGCCAAGGAGGAACAGCGATTTCTCAATTGACCACTCCTTGGGGGAGTCACCGAAGTTGAAAGCACATCTTTCCCGCCAGATTTTCCATAGGACCTCCCCTCTAATGGCGTTCCAGAGAGTCGCGGAGCAGCCGATCGCTTCTCCCAGCAGGGCTTGCTGCCAACTGAGACGTTTTTGAAGTCTAATTCTCTTTCCAACCACCTGCCAGAGTCTGTTGGAGTTGGGGCAGGTAAAGAAGATGTGTGAAACATCTTTACAGCAATAACGGTAAGATAAAATAACTACACTTGGAGTCCAAGTCATATACAAAGAGATATGCCTCTGTGAAAGCCTATACCTATGCGTGAACTTAAACTAGCATCACGTGGCTTAGCTAGGGATAACTTGGAATGACAATTCTACATCAAAGAGATGCTCTAAAAATAGTGAAATGAGTCCACAACTCATTCCAATCATTGTTTATATAAGAAGGAGATAGGTGCTTATTTGAGTTTGAAATTCACCTCCATCTCCCCGAATTTTTTCTTCACGGTAGTTAAATCTTTCTAGTTACTTATAGCTTCTGACTTTACTTCATGGAGTCACCCAGAAGTGCGGACTGGTGTACCATATATTGTAAGAGTCCATTCACATACTGGGATTGCCAAATCCAATAAATGTAAACATACATACATACGTACATGCATATGCACATATCTACATATATACATACATACACACGCACATACATTCATACATACATACATACATAAATACATAGATGCATAGATACATACATACATAAATCAATACATACATACTTGTCTTGAACAGTTGCGTTTGCTTAACAGTTATCACGTGAGGCATATGCACAGAAAAAAACAACACACACACACACGCTTCATGGGTGGATGCATCTCAATGCGATTAGGTATGGTGTAAATACCATTGTGTACTCAGGCTCCATATCATCGTATTTAACTTAAATGCATGATATTCATGAGAATGTTTGCATCCATAGTTTTTTAGGTAGATTGATTTTTGAAATTTCAAATCTAATGTAGATCCAAGCAATAACATAAGGAACGCAATTTTTTAACCGCTCTTCGATGATAAGCTGGATTTTACATTTATCCATCTACTTCAGAGCTCTCATGGGAATGGTTCGAAATGCTCATAGCAGAACCAAATTGATATATATTTTTTTAACATACATACATTTCTCTATGTTCTCATCGTAGTTCTCTTTGGCTTAGAGAAGGGGGTAATTTCCATGCGTATTCACTTAATCTCATTACATTGCACGCTTAGCTTGAATATTATACATCTTGAGTTTGAAGAGTGATTGGGTATCCCGTAGTCTTCAGAGCTTATAGACGTGAGATTCTGGTGATAGTTTTTCCCTTTAATCAGTTACTTTTTCACTTTTGTTTTTGCTGACACATTCTTTGATTTCTACATGATCCATACTCTGAGAATGAGATTTTTTGCATGGACCAAAGCAGGTTCTTCTGAGTTGAAGAAACTCTGTTTAGTCCATATACAGAGATAGCGTATATTGTGTTCCATGTGATGATAAAAATCCATTCCTTATTGTGGGACTTTTTTCATTATGTTTCCATGTTCAGAAATATATTGTTTCATTATCAGTCAGAAATAGGAAACGCACTTAAGTTTTCGCAAGGTATATCAGTGAGCATCACGACACGCACTTAAGTTTTTGCATGGTTTGGGAAGAGGAATTTGTCTTGTAGTATTTGTTGGCGAGTTTTTCTATAAGTGTCTATATGCTTCCTTCATAAAATCTCCGCTCCTATTGTTTTTAAAACTTTGTCAATTTGTTTGATTTTAAAGCTTTGTCACCATATCCAAAGAGAAGTTTTTGTGAAAAGGGAATGAGATGAAGTCTACTAAATGTTGAATAATAATGGAATTTTCAAAACTCCTTGATTGACCAAATGTTGAGACCTTACACGATGTATCATGTCTTGGATGGCTGCTAACGTTTAAGTTTTGTTTATATATACTTAGTATGGACCTGAAGATGTGACATGGTCTATGATCTACACGTAGGGATGATCTTTGCTTACACATAGGAAACTTTAATCGTTGGTAACTCATGGATTGAAGGCGTTTTATGTAGGTTTATGAATGAATTAAACCGTTTATGTAGGTTTATGTACGTTTAATAGTTTTATGTAGGTAAATTGAATCTTTGACTTCCGAGCTTTATGAATAACTTTGGGAAACCAAAATGGTTCTGTTTGTTAATGGATATTATGGTGTTATGCAGAGTAAACAAGGAGTGTTCTAGTATTGTCAGCAAATGTATGGCTGCATGCGTTTAATGATAGGGGAAGGGTTTATACTACCTATGGTACATTTTAAGAAACTCATTTTGTGCTGAAACATTTGGAGTGGTAGTAAAAACTGCATTTTTCTTTCATTCAGAATAGAAGAAACTGCATTTTTGTAGGATGACGATATGACATTTGTTTTGAAGTTGTGTGAGTAATGGTTGGAAATATGTACAGCGGTCGTGTTTTAACTTTATTTGTGGACTAAACTAGTTCGTCATAAAACAGGTATTCGTCCTTTCATAAATTTGTTTGATACAATAGTTAAGTGACTCACTGATATAACTCAATTATGTACGTAGGGGTACATGAATGTAGTTCTAATAAATTGAATCCCATAGTTACGCGTCCTTTATTGAAGTAATATTAATGACCGTGTCCTTTAGTCAAGGGGATTGGTAGAAGTGTAACGTGACTCAACGATTTGTGTAGGGGAAATGAATGCGGGCTATAATAAATTGGATCCCACGATGGTATCATGTTAGACAATTTAGTGTATTAACACAGAAAATGCAAACCTAGGAGAGGTTGGAAGCTAGAAAGGAGACATGTAGTGGTGTAGGACGAAAGAATGCAGATTATATAAGGATGAATAAAATCATAGAGGTAAATTTTGGGTCTTAGGATGATAATTTATGAATAAATTTGGCTTATTAGAGTTGTTAAAGCGACCCAAAGAAATTTATGGTGAGGAAGAGATTTAGGAAAGCATTAATGAAAGTGTTAAGACTAGTGATAGGATGAGGAGTGCGAGGAAGAACTCTTTTTTAAAAACTATGCATAGCCAATTCGCTAGTAATGTTCCTAAACACATACATATACTCATTTCCGCACAATTCTGAAAGAATAAGTGTAAATAAATTGCTTAGTGTAAACTATCAGTAACCTTGTTACAATTCGATGTAAATAAATTGCTTAGTGTAAACTATCAGTAACCTTGTTACCATTCATAGCTGAGAGTAATCCATGATATAGATGGATTGTAAGAGGGGTTCCTTACGCAATAGTCCAAATTAAACATCTTTACACCTTTTGAGCTGCAAATTTCCAATTTTGATTTTTATTTCTTATAGGTGAATCAGTTTGATAACACCTTCATTTAGAAAGTTGGGCAAGCCACCAAAGTGCACGGCTTATTGCTAGATGATAAGTGAAAGGTTCATGAGAACGCTCTTGAATGTCTCAAGGAGACAAATGCAAAGGAAAGAGCTCAACTTTGAAAGAATCATTCTACTTGCTTTCCGGCTTTTTCAAAAATTCTTCGACCTCTTCTACCCTTTCAACCAAGCAGATGGCTAGATACAGTGGTTTCACAAGCAAAGGTAGCAGGTGAAGATATCTCTAAACAAGAGGAGGAACTCACAAAGGGGTGTGATTGGGATTATTCTAAATACAATGCACTATGGTCTCATCGACGACATTTTTGGATGGCATGAATCGATGAAAATAAGTCTACTTTTGATAGTGGGGTGATGATGAACCTCTTCCAGAAAAGTTGAGCTAGTGCAGGATAGGAAAATGCTCAAGAATGCTAGCTCGGGTATTGTGGAATGATCCAACATATCTTGAAGCTATCCTTTACAAGGTTTTATTACTTTTTGTTTGAGGTGAAATGGTTCAAACTAGTCATCTCTCAAAGCAACGCAAGAATGAGCAAGGATAAGAGTAGTTTGCTTGAAGTGGACTCCACAAAGCTATGGACAAATGAAAGAGATACATTTGTACTTTCCAAACACTGTGAGTACATTGTCTTTATGCTAGATCAAGAATGGCTATTTGTTTTACAAGTCTCCCCACATAGTAGAAAAAATTGTGAGAACATAGACATAGAACAAAACTCCATCTGTAGTGGACTCTAAACTTCATTTAGTAGTTGAGTAGGAAGGGATCATTGTCTGAGATGAAGAGTTCTTGGAAGAAGAGGAGATACACAACGAAGTAACAAACAATAATATACGAGAACAATGATCAAGAAGGATCTAGCATAACAAGAGATCTAGAAGTTGCCAATGTAGAGATAGATATCCTCTATGCACGAGATCTTTAAGAGGGTATGAGAGTAAAGAAATTTTGAAGCAAACACTTGTATGTACTAATTTGTGTTTATTTCTTTTGGTAGACCTTTTGTGTACACTACTATTTTTCTATATTACCATTATTATCATATGCTAATTATTTGGATTTTTTCTTGCAAAGCACGATGGGAGACAGTCCTCTGGTCACTCTGCATTTCATGACAAAGGAGCAGTTCTTAGGGTTTATATCTCAAGCACCTCCTACTTATATGGCTGCCGTGTCACAGTATTGTATCGCTCATGGTAGCACTCCCCCGGGTCTCACTCTTGCTTGCCTCGCTTCCAATCGCCTCACTCGCATTGGCCTCACTCCTACCATCATCACTCTTGTGGCCATGGCTACTCCCATTAGAGGTACTCTTTGCTTTATGACTCCACCATGACTCCCTTCTCAACCATCCCAAAGTGTCTCTATTAGTCGACGTATGAGTTCAACACTTGAGCGCAATACAGGTGTTGGCCCGTCTCATCGATTGAGGTCATACTCTAGAGGAGGAGGTTCTAGAAGTGGATTTATAGGTGGCTTTGGAGGAGGTGGATGTTGTGGAGGTGGTGCAACAGATGTTGTGTCTCCCATTTCTACTCCAAGAGCGAGTACCTTATATGCAGGTGTGCCACGTGGTACACCATATAGACCTTGGTATGCTAATGACCATGATGCCTCCAAGGTGTATCGTATATGTGATGGAGCTCAAGTGATGGATGCACCCAAAGAGGCCATGTGTAAATGCATAGGAAAGCTTTTCTCCATATAGTTTGGACACTGTATCATGTGGAAATGGAGTGAGTAGGATAAAGATCACTAAAATTATATCATAGAGTCGATTTTTCAGGAATGCCGACCAATACTTGGGTATCCTATTGTCAGCTCAAAGTGAATTCAACACACGATACATGAGATGATGTACCATCGATGATCCGAGGCTCGTGATGCTTTTAGAGCAGGCTTACCAAGCGTGTATGGTTAGATGCAGAGGAGTGGGATATGATTCGCATAGATGGTTAGGAGGGTCCGCACAAAACTTAATTTCCTCTATTTCCTAAGATAGAACCTCTAAGACTTTGTATACATAAGTTATATCCTTAGAAAAGCTTTCAAGCAACCTCTAAATCGCTTTAATTCGATTCTAGGTGGTATGCGAACTTTCTACTACCATTAAGAAGTAAATAATGATGCGATAAAGATACAAATGATCCTGCCAACGATAACAACAAGATAAAATAATTGGTCGTGGAGTCCAAGTCATATATAAAGAGATATGCCTATGTAGAATTCTATACCTATGTGTAGAGCTAAACTACAAGGAGGTGGCTTGTCTAGGGGATATCTTGGATCGAAAAAACTAGATCAAAGAGGGGCTTGAAAAATAGTGAAAGAAGACCACAACTTATTCACAATGAGTGTTTATATAATTGAAGAAGATTGATGCTTATTTAAATTTTAAATTCACCTCCATCTCCCATACTGTCTCCTTCACGGTATTGATTCTTTCGAGTTACAACGTCTAAATTGAATTGATGGACTCTCCCAAAAGTTTGTAGTGATGTGCCATATGCTGTAAGACCCCATTCACATACGTCGGATCACCAAATCCATCATTGCAAACATACATATATACATACATACGTACGTACGTACATATATATACATACATACATAAATACATACATACGGACATGCTTACGCACATATGTACATGCATATATACATACATACTTAGTTTAGTTATCTTGAACAGTTGTGGTTGCTTACCAATTATTACACGAGGGATAGGCACAAAAGAACACAGGCTTCATGGGTTGATCCATCTCAGTGCTCTTAGGTATGATATTGTATTCAGAGGTGTGTAATTTCCTTGCTTAAACACCTAAGGTCATTACAATGGAGGTTTGGCTTGAATATTAGACATCTTGAGCTTCACCATTGATTGGGTATCTCATAGTTTTCAGAGCTTGTAGACGTGAGGTTGTGGTGGTAATTTTCCCCTTTAATTGGTTATTTTTATTCATTTTTGTTTAGCTGAAATATTTATTTATTTTGACGTTATTCATACGCTTAAAAAGTGATCTTCTGCATTTTCTCGAGGGAAAGAAAGTGTGTTTAGTCCATATGCACAGATAGTGTGTATTCACCATCATTTCTGTAAGGTTTAGGGACACAAATTTGTGCTGTAATATTTTTTCGGCGGGTTTGTCTAAAAGTCTTTATGCGTAAAATCTCAACTCCTATGGTTTGTAGACAGCATTGTCAATATATCTACAGATAAGTTTCTGTAAAAGAGGACGGACATGAAGTGTGGTAAAAATTGAAGAACAATGAGGTCATGGCTTTGATGGCTTGTAACATCGGAGTTTTGATTTTATGCACTTAGTTTGGACCTCGGGTTAGTACCATGGTACATTGAGAATCTCGCATGGTCTATGATCTACAATCAGGGATGATCTTAGACACATGTCTGCATTTGGAAAGATAAAGTCTTGCAATAATTTGGAATGAATATCATGATAGGAGTGTGGTTTTTTGAGCTTACCCCCTTCCAGCTTAAAGTAGTTGCAAAACGGTTGCTAGCTTATATATTAATAATGGTGTGAATAATGGTTGTTTTGTTTTGTTTCCAACGTGTGAACAATGGTTGGAAATGTTTGCACTCATTGATATGAGTCAAAAATGTGTTCAGCTGAAAGGAATGGAAAATTATGGAAGGGTGGAAATTTAGGATCGATGAGATCGAGATTGAGAACACAACATTGATATGAATCATGTGCGTACTTCAAACCGTTCCCATGAGAGCTCCGAAATAGGCATCCATTTTATCATCGTGTAAGGTCTAAACATTCGGGTGATGAAGCAGGTTTCAAAACTTCATTATTCTTTAATCTGTACTATACTCCATCTCCTTCCTTTTCTAAAGAAACAATAAAAGTTATACTCCATCTTCATTTTTTAAGAAACTTATCTATACTCCATCTCCTTCATTTTTTTAAGAAACTTATCTCTAGGTATAGTGGCATAGCTTTCTACAAACAATAAAAGTTGAGATTTTACACATGAATCAGAAGCGCTTTTAGACAAACCCACCAAAAACAATATTACAACACAAATCTGTGTCCCTAGACCTTGCAAAAACTTAAGTACGTTTCTTGATGCTCATATTTCTTAACATGGAAATATAATGAAAAGAGTCCCACGATAAAGAATGGATTCTTAACATTACATGGTACACATTATACACTATTTGTGCATATCGACTAAACACAGTTTCTTTACTTCGAAAAATCCTACTTCGGTCGATGAAAAAAATCACATTCTAAGAATATGAATAATGTCAAAATAAATGAATATTTCAGCTAAACAAAAGTGAAAAAATAACTAATTAAAGCAAATAATTACTACCAGAAGCTCAAGTCTACAAGCTCTGAAAACTATCAGATACCCAATCTCTCGTGAAGGTTAGGATGTCTAATATTAAAGCCAAGTGTGCAATGCAATGTACATATGTGCGTTTGCATGCATGCGTGCATGCATGTATCTATGTATGTATGTACATATGTGAGTATGCATGTATGTATGTACGTATGCAGTTATGTATGTATATATGTTTACAACTATTGGATTTGGCATTCCTTGTATGTGAACGGACTCTTACAATATATGGCACATCACTACACACTTCTCGCTGACTCCATCCAGGCAATTGAGAAGTTTTTAGTAAACGGAAAGAATCAACTATCATGAAGGAGAAAGTCAATGAGATGGAGTTGAATTTCAATTTCAAATAACCACCCCTTTTCTTCAACTATATAAACTCTCATTTGGAGTGAATTCTGTACGTCTTCATTGTGTGGTAAGGTGCCGAAAATACAATTGGAGTAATTTAGAGGTTGCTTTAAAGGTTTTTCTAGGGATGTTCCTTACGTCTAAAATGTCTCAGGCGTTCTATCTAAGGGAGTCGAAAATTGCGTTTTTTGTCGACTCTAGTACACTTATCGCTATGAGATCCTCGAAAGGGTCCTCGGAAGGGTCCAACACACGTTTTTTGCAATTTGGAGTACATATTCTCCTTAATGGAAGTACAAATCATCTTCGAGCATTGCAAACATCAAGAGGAGGCGAGTTAGAAGAAGGCCAATTTTGAATAAGTAACGTATGAATAATCGAACACCATATTCGAATAGATGATTGATACTGCCAGAAAAGAATGGAAACTTTATATTTTATTCACGATTTTCAACGTATAAACAAATTCACTATTAGAAATGTTGAAAGAGGACCTATAATAGATGATTTTGTTGAAGCTTTTGTTGGGCATTCCATTTTCTCTATTCTTACCTCAATTTTTCTTCATGAAATGAAACGAACCATGCTATCAAGTTTCTCTTAATCACTTTTGAGGTCCATTGATAGCTATGTTCTTAGAAGCATCAATAACACATCGTTGGGTAAAAAACAAAAAACATATCGCCCTTCTCAAAAAAGCTCATAACATTCTCAGAAAAGTTCAGTCAAACAAAGGAAAATAAAAAGGGTGCAGAGTCTTACCTAAATTGCCATGCCGCAACTTGCATTGGTAGCCACCCTTCCCATGGACTTTAGAGGGATCTTTGAACACCCACATGTTTTCCATAGCTTTTTGGCATTGTTAGAGAAGAGTTTCTAGTATTGAGTTGAAAATTGAAGGACGCAACTTGTGAGCATCTTCAACATAGTCGGAAGTTAATTATTGCATTTTACCTATTAAAAGCAGATATGTGGGAATCCTCCTTACATAAAATTTAGTTTCCCTCTAATGAAGTTGATAAGGTTCACGCGTTTCTCCAACTTCGGATGCATATGCCCCCACACCCAGCAAAGTTGTCGTTCAACTCTCTACAGATGACAATGAGAGGAAAAAAGATGAGCTCGCATAGACATACATTATTTTTAGTGATGAAAGTTCCACTTTATAATAGCCAAGTCCAGATAGATGCTAATGTCAATCGGGTTTAGCAAACTCTAGTGCAATCCTCTCTTTGCAAGATCTAGTATTCACGCATGTATAGGGAGAATATGAAATCCAAAAACATGTACAAACAGAGATGCATAGTAGACGAGACAATATGTAGTATTGGGTTCAACTTTTCCCCACACATTTTATTGGCCAAGTCTCCAAATTGCATGTACTTATATGCCCCTGAACAAGGCTTCAAGCGGATTGCAAAAGGTGAGAAATCTCGTAGACTGTTTACATTTCAGATTGAAGACACCAGAAACATATCACCCTTCAATACAAAGATCAAACTCTATCTGAACTAGAGATATGGAACAAAAGGCTAGGTCATATAGGAGAAAGAATACAAAAGCAAATATGCACAGATCAGAGTGTGCTTGGCATTCCAAATGTATCCAAGTAACAAATGATATAGAAGTGTGGAGCATGCCAATTTGGCAAAGCTCATAAGAAACCATTCAACAAAAAGGGGTACATGTATGAAGACTACTTGAGCTTGTACACACTGATGTGTGGGGTCCTAGCAAAGATTCATCAATTTCAGGTTCAAGGAACTATGTTTCATTTATAGGTGTTTACAGTAGATGGAAAATTCTCTACTTCATAAAGCATAAGGATGAAGTATTTACATGTTTCAAAAAGTATTTAGCATTGGTTGAAAACAAAAGAGGTAGAAGCTTGAACAGGATAAGATTTGATGGAGGTGGTGAGTATTTCTCACGTGAATTTGATTCATTCTTACAACACAGAGGTATAAAATGAGAATTCACAACAAACTTCTGAACTAAATGGAGTCGTAGAGAGAAGGAACAGGTTGATAGTAGAGGTTGCAAGATCAATGTTGAATGAGAAGAAACTACCCAACTCCCTATGGGTAGAGGCTGTTTCCATAGCCACATACTTGGTTAATAGGCTCCCGTCCAAATCATTGGATGGAATGACACCCTATGAAGCATGGAATAGAAGGAGACCCTCATTGGATCATTCTAAAATCTTTGGGTGCATTGCTTATGCACATATGCCCTCACATATTATAGGGAAGCTTGATCCCAAAGCTCAAAAGTGTATATTCATTGGATATGACCAAAACCAAAAGGGTTATAGGCTATATAATCCCACTAACAAGGGATTCATAGTTAGTAAGGATGTAGTGTTTGATGAAAATAATTCATGGTTTGAAGATGATTGCAAGATGGTCAAGTTACCTTATGATTTGGAAAATGACTTTCCAACTCTCACTCAAGAAGATCAACAATTACTAGAAGATATCAATTGAGAGGATGAAGAGAAAATTGATTTCAAGGCTTGGAGGTCAAGAGGCAAAACCAAGTTTGAGCAGTTAGAAGACATTCCAGAGCCCTCCAATCAAGCACTTAGGAGAGCACAAAGGGAGAGCAAAACGCCCATAAGTTATGGCTATGACACATCATTAGTCACCAGCATTCTGTGTATATCACTAAAGATTCTATGACAGAAGAACCTTCTTCATTTGAAGAGGCCAATAAGAAAAAAGAATGGAGAGAAACCATGCAGGAAGAAGTGGAAGCACCTCAAGAGAACAATACTTGGGACTTGGTTCCCAAGAAGCCAAGCATGAAGGTAATAGGATCCAAGTGGATATATAAAATAAAAAAGAATTTAGATGATTCTATAAACAGGTACAAGGCAAGGTTAGTGGCAAAAGGGTTTGCTCGAACCCAAGGAGTGGACCATGAAGAAAATTTTTCACCTGTGGCTAAGATGCCAACAATTAGGGTTTTGGTAAGTATTGCTACTTCAAGAATTGGAACCTATATCAGTTAGATGTCAAGAATGCATTTCTAAATGGTTGGATCTCAGAAGAAGTGTATATGGCACAACCACTAGAGTATGAAGATGAGGATAAACCAGGTTTTTGTATGGAAGCTAAGGAAGGCACAGTATGGCCTAAAGAAAGCTCCTAGAGCTTGGAACCATATGCTTATTACTTATTTGTAGGATCAAAGTTTTGTGGCTAGGAAAGCAGAAGACCAACTTAGAAGTAATCTACTTATGTGTCTATGTGGATGACATTATCAATTTACAAGGAATGATACTAATGCTCAAGCAAGTTAAAGCTCAACTGATGGAAGAATGTAAAATTAATGATCTTGGTTTGTTAACATACTTTCTTGGTTTAGAACTTATGTATACAGATTCTGGTGTGTTTATTACTTAGAGAAAGTATATCCATGATATGTTGGTAAAATTCGAGATGGAGAACACCAAAATTGCAGGGACACCCATTCAACTCAATCATAAGCTTAGTTCTCATGAAGGAGAACTTCTTGACGATGTTAGAGATTATCAAAAAAAAATTGGAAGCCTCAACCATGCAACCCTAAAAATAGTAGACATTGCTTATGGAGTAAGTACATTAAGTTAGTTTATGCATGCACCAAGAAAGCCTCACATGGAAGCTACCAAGGGGGTACTAAATGTTGGTGTAAATCACAAGCCTAAACATTTGGCTTGGAAGACATCATGAAGACTCCACATGCATGAAGAACCATAGGAACATATGCTAGTGGTTTATTACCACTTTACCTCATTGTAAAAGTCTAATTTGACTTAGAATCTTTTGTAATCACCTACCTAAGTGATTCGTGGAAAAGTAGATCACTTGATTGAGAGAATATCTCCAAACTTTTAGATGCTTGATCATAGGAAGCCAAAGATTTGAATTTGAATTCAAATCCTAAGTCATTTCCTATAAAATTGGATGTGAAAAAGTCGCGGGTAGATCACTCCATTCCCGAGGCTCATTCTGTTGAGCTTGAGTGTGTGTAAGGACTATACCATATCCTACACCTCTCTACACCATTTGGCAATGCTAGACATGCCAATGGGATTGTACACAATTGTTAATCAATAGAGATCTCGCTCAGTTCTACTCAAAATTCAGTGCTTCAAAGCTTGTTAGATTCAGTTCAAAGTCATCTATATGCTGACAAATTTTGAATTGATTTCATTCAGCCAATTCAGAGAAATCGTTGTTGAGGTGCTCACTGGTCTATCTCTGCTACAGTCCTAAAAAGTCGAGGGTATAGCTAATTTTGCTAAATCAATTTCTTTGAGTATAGTTTGTCATTTTACATCTTTCCACTTGAAAATGTTAGCTTACTAAGCTAATTGAATACCCCTAGAAGGAATTGTATCAATTGTTACTGTGTTGGTCACACTGAGCAAAACATTGAGCAGGTGTCAAGACCAAAATAGAAGGTTTTCTTGACTTTGTGACTTCCAAAGTTATCTGTTTTGATTCAATTATTGCACACATCATTTCCAAAGGACATAGACTATTTCTTGGTGTCATTGGGAAGCTAAGAAAGTCTACTAATCAAGTCTGAAGCTAAAGAGGGCTGGTACAAAACAGGTTTTAGCAGTACCTACTCAATCTCTTGGATCATCCATCCATTTCTCCCAACACTAAAGTATCTAAAGGGTAACATGAATGAAGGGTTGTTTTACCATATCACTTTTAAATTAGACATAAAGATGTTATCTGCAGATTGGGCTAGCTCCAAGGATGGTAGGAGGAGCACCTCAGGATACTTGTCTGTTGCAGGTTCAAAGCTTATATCATGGTCATCGAAGAAGCAACCAACTATGGCATTGTCATCTAGAGAGGAAAAATATAGAGCTCTAGCAAATGCAACTCAAGAAGCTATGTAGCTACAGCAACTCTACACAGATTTGGGTTTACACTATTACGCTCCAATAAGTTTTGGAGACAACACTAGCTCAATTCATTTGGCTACTAATCTTGTATATCATGCAAGGAATAAGCACATTGAAGTGCGTGATCACTATGTAAGAGAGAAATCGCTAATCAAGGACATTCAATTGTCCTATGTATCAACTCAATTACAATGTTCATATATACTCACAAATTCTTTGGATGGAAGAAAGATGAACAGGTTCAAATTGATGATTGGTTTGCATGAGATCAAGGAGGAACAAAGACCAAGCATGTTACCCTTGAGGGGGAGCTATTGCTAAAAGAAAATCCAAGCCCACATACTTCGATGATTAGCATATTTCTCATGGAGCCTTATATGATCAATCCCACGTAAAATCAATGACATTTACCTTTGTAAAAGAGTCCTACATCCACGAGGAGGTTAGGTGTGTGTTTGTGTATGTATGCATATGCATGTATGTATATGTGTGTGTACGTATGCATGCATTTGCATGAGTATGTGTATGTGTGTATGTATTGCTATATGTCTCTCTTTCTCTCTCTTTATCTCTATTTTATATCTCTCTCTCTATCTCTCTCTTTCATCTCTCTCTCCCTCTCTCTCTCGCTCTCTCTCTGTCTCTCTATCTCTAGTTGTAATAAATAACATAACAATCACTTACATCTATGTGTGTGTGAATGTATGTCTAGCTTTGTATCTTTCTCTCTCTCTTTCATATGTCTCTTTAATTCTCTTTATCTTTCATCTCTCTCTCTCTCTTTCTCTCTCTTTCCTCTCTCTCTCTCTCAATTTCTCTTTTAATTCATCTTACTCTCTTTTTCCCTCTACATCTCTTTCTCTCTCTTTCATCTCTCTCTCTCTCGATTTCTAATAGAGAACAAAACAATCAATTACATTGATGTAATTATTTTCATGATTTTTATCAAAGCCCAATCAATATCATCTTTTGCCAAATTGCAAAGAACGGATGCCAAAAAGCTCGTGCAAAACCAAAGAAAAGAGAATTTCAAAAAGAGAAAACATAGAGAAAGAGAAAGGATGAAAGTACGCAATGTCAAGATGAAATCCCTCAGGGAAGTGTACATCATTTTTTTTCAATTTCATTGATTTTCTTGCGATTGAGAAAGAGTTATAATCAGTGCATGTTTTTAGTTGTTTTAATTGATTATGAGATGAGAAGCCATGTCGTGTTTATAGATTAGGCATGTATATTTGTACATAGCTCATTGCAACTAACTTCTAACCCTTGAAAATCCTTGAAACCCTGGGTTTATCCCCATGGAAACCTAATTTATCTCTTGAAACCCTATGTTTGACCCTTAGAAACCCTAGGAGTTTAGGCCATAAATGTAAATAAATCCATTAATTGATGGTCCTCATCTTACTCATAGGCAGAACATAACTTTTCCCATTTGAAACCCTAAGTTGGAACCTTAGTTTTTCTTTTACCCTAAGCCTAATCCTTTAGTTTCATTTAATGTGATTACAAGTGTGAAACCAAACCTTAGCCCAAGAAAAATAAAAAGACAAAAAGAAAAAGATACAAAAATAGAAAAAGAAAAATTGAAAAATAAAAGAAGAAAAACCAAAAATTGAAATAAGAGATGGGGTTTTTCTAAAATAGCAGAGGAACATGCAAGATGATTCTTGAAATAAAAAGTCAAATAAGGAGGATAGAAGATTCTAGAGAAGTCCTAGGGGGACGTATAAATACGTGTCCAAGCCTCATTTGTTTCTTCTCTCTAGGTACGGTATCTTACCCTTATCTTCTTCATTCTTTTATTGTTCATGTTCATTAGTCTGCATAATGTTGTGTATATATGCATGCATATACATGAGTATGTGTGTGTATGTATATTATATATATATATATATATATATATATATATATATATATATATATATATATATATATATATATATATATATATATATATATATATATATATATATATATATATATATATATGTGTGTGTGTGTGTGTGTGTGTGTGTGTCTCTCTCTCTCTTTATTTCTCTTTTCTCTCTCTCTATCTCTCTTTCATCTCTATCTTTGTCTCTTTCTCTCTATCTATCTCTATTTTTTAATAAAGAACATAACAATCACTTATATGTATGTGTGTGTGAATATCTCTCTAGCTTTCTCTCTTTCTCTCTCTCTTTCAACTATCTCTCTCTCATATTCTCTCTCTTTCATCCTCTCTGTCTCTCTCTCTCTCTCTCTCTCTCTCTCTCTCTCTCTCTCTCTCTCTCTCTCTCTCTTTCCTCTCTATCTCTGTCTCTCTCTACCTTTCTCTCTCTCTCTCTCTCCCCCTCTCTCTCTTTCATCTCTCTCTCTTTTATCTCTCTCTCTCTATCTATCTCTCTCTCTTTCATCTCTCTCTCTCTCTTTTTCTCTATCTCTATTTCTAATAGAGAACAGAACAATCACTTACATAGATGTAATTGTCTGGATCGCTATCATCAAAGCCATGTCTCCCGAAATTTCAAAGAAATGATGCCAAAGCTCTTGTAAAAACAAAGGAAAGAGAATTTAGAAAAGAGAAAACATAGAGAAAGAGAAAGGATGAAAGTACGTACATCACTTACCAAGATCTCAGATCCAGAGAGAGAGACATAGAGAGAGACGTGTGTGTGTAGAGAGAGAGATCTATGTTGTAGGCAATACAATCACAATGCAGGTGGAGGAGCAGAATGTATGTGTGCATAGAAACTCGACTCTAGCAATTCGCAATTCAAAACTGTAGCAAATGTAGACTTTTCGCTCTCGGGCCTGGTTATGATTTAAATAGGCCATCAGTATACGCATCGATATAAGCATCGGTATGAGCGACCATATTTCGAGTAAATTACTGGCATGCATATCGGCACTCATATTGATGCCTATAGCGGCGCCTATACCGGTACCCATACCAGTAGCGGCAAAGTCCAATGCATATACCAAAAACATTAATCTAATGGTTATACCGATGGTCAAGTGACTGTCGGTATGATTTATGTGGTCTTTTCAGGCACTTTCAACGGTCATACCGTTGGCAAGGCATGACCATCGGTATGGCTAGCATTGTTCTACCCTTCATATGTTGTAGTGTTCAAACCAAAAAATAATGAACCAAATTGGGAATAAATGGGTTTACGAGGTGAAAAGAAACTATCATGATTCTATAGCTAGATATAAGGCATGTCTAAGTCACAACCTCAAGCATTTGTGCATCCTAAGAAACAAGAGTATGTGTTTAAGCTTAGGTAATATTTGTATGGTTTGAAAAAAGTAGCGAATGCTTGGAACAAAAAGCTTGTGGACTACTTATTTAGGTGTGTATATCAATCAGCTGATGGAGAACCTTGTCCATACCTTAAAACAAATCGAAACCTAGTTGCATACGTATGCATATATGTTGATGACCTAATGATAATATGAAGAGATGATGCAGTCATGAAGTTGATTACGTTCAAGCTTGTGAACAAATTCAAGATCTCTCATTTTAGAACATTTAAATATCTTTTGGGGATTGAAGTAATCTACATAACAAACAATGTATACTTCGGAAGAAAAGTAAGTACTTGCTAGATATGTTGTATACCTAAGGTATGAGTAGATGTAAGCCACTTGCACAGCCTATACACCCAAATGCAAAGTTATGTGTATGTCAAGGAAATCCACTTGAAGATATTATAGCATAATAGAAGCTTAGTTGTGAGCTAAAAATATGCAACAATCACATGACTAAATTTGATACATGTCGTAGAGATATTGTTTCAATTCTTGAATTCCCCAATTGATGTTCATTTGAATGGAAGTAGGAGAGTTCTCATATATATATATCAACACATCACAACAAAATCTATTATAAACTTTTCGAGATAACATAAAACCCTTAGGATCTATGGATGTATGCATGTATAGTTGCATACATACATGCATACATTCATACAAACACAAATACACAAATACACACACACACACACACACACACACATATATATATATATATATATATATATATATATATATATATATATATATATATGTGTGTGTGTATATATAAATATATATATATATATATATATATATATATATATATATATATATATATATATATATATATATATATATATATATATATATATATATATATATATATGTGTGTGTGTGTGTGTGTGTATGTATGTATGTATGTATGTATGTGTGTGTGTGTGCGCGCGCATGCATGTGTACATGTTTACATCCATACATGCATGCATAAACACAAATCCACATACACATGAACATAAGTAAAAATACATAGATAGAAACGTATATATATATATATATATATATATATATATATATATATATATATATATATATATATATATATATATATATATATATATATATATATATATATGTATGTATGTATGTATGTATGTATGTATGTATGTATGTATGTATGTATGTATGCATGCATGCATGTATGTATGTATGTATGTATCTATCTATCTATATATATATATATATATATATATATATATATATATATATATATATATATATATATATATATTTTTTTTTTTTTTTTTTTTTTTTTTTTTTTTTTTATGTATGTGTGTGTGTGTGTGTACATGTATGTATGTATGTATGTGTGTGTATATGTGTGTATGTGTGTGTATATATGTGTGTGTGTGTATATATGTATGTATGTATGTATGTGTGTGTGTACGTATGTAAAAAACCTAAAAGCCTAATCCTAAAGATCTAGATCTAAAACAGTATGTGTATGTTTGTGTATGTGTGTATGCATATGTGTCTATGTATATGTGTGTATGCAAATGGCTATTTATGTATGTATTCATATGCATGTGTGTATGTATATGTACGTATGCATGCATTCATATGCATGAATATGCACATGTGTATATAATATGTATGTGAGTGTCTGTGTATATATGTGTGTCCATGTGTGTATGTTTATATGTGCACATGTGTGAAAAAGTGTGTGTATGAATATATGTGTGCATGTATATGTGTCTCTCTTACTCTATCTCTATTTTTAATAAAGAACATAACAATCACTTACATCTATGTGTGTGCGAATGTTTTCTAACTTTCTCTCTTTCTCTCTCTTTCATATCTCTCTCTCTCATTCTTTCTCTCTTTCACCTCTCTCTCTCTCTCTCTCTCTCTCTCTCTCTCTCTTCTCTATCTCTATATGTATTTCTAATAGAGAACATAACAATCACTTACATTGATGTAATTCTTCGGATCACTTTCATCAAAGCCCAGTCAACATCGTCTCTTGCCAAGTTGCAAACAACCGATACCAAAAAGCTCCTGCAAAACCAAAGAGAAAAGACTTTAGAAAAGAGAAAACATAGAGAAAGAGAAAGGATGAAAGTACGCGGGTCACTTACAAAAATTCGAGATCTAAAGAGAGAGAGAGAGAGAGAGAGAGAGAGGGAGGGGAGAGAGAGAGAGGTGTGTGTAGAGAGAGAGGTCTCTATGTATGTGTGCACAATACTATTATAATGCAGGTGGACGAGCACAATGTACATGTGCACAGAAACTCAACACTTGTAGTATGCAATTCCAAATAGTAGCAAATGTTGACTTTTTTGCTCTACAGTCTGGTTATGTTTAAAACATGCCATCAGCATATGTGTCGGTATAAGCATCAGTATGAGCATCGATATTTCTAGTAAATTAGCAATGTACATATTGGCACTCATATCGATGCCTATATCAATGCACATACCGATGCCCAATGGTTATACTGATTGTCAAGTGACCGTCGGTGTGACTTATCTGGTCTTTCCAGGCATTTCCAATGGTCATACTAATGTCGAAGCATGACCATCGATATGGCTAGCGTCGTTATGTACCTCATATGTTGTAGTTTACAAAGCAAAAAGGAATGAAGTGAGTTGCGAATAAATGGGTTTACAAGGTTAAAAGAAACTCTCATGATTCCATAGCTAGATATAAGGCATGTCTAAGTCAAAACCTCAAGGATTTGGGCATCCTAAGAAACAAGAGTATGTGTTTAAGCTTAGGAAAGCTTTGTATGATCTAAAGAAAGTAGCTAACACTTGGAACCAAAAGCTTGTGGAGTACTTATTGTTGGAGACAATGGTAGATAGTCATAAGAGATGAAGGGTTTCGCTAGATCCTGGTTCACATTTGCTAAGAATGATGGTTGGAGAGTGTAGTGGGCCTCTTTAGCTAGCTAATGAACATAAATGCTCATATATGTTGCTTGGAAGATGATCCACTAATTGATGGATGAATACAGATATGTTGGAGTTGATCCAAGAACAAAAGCCTTGCTATTTTTCTTCTTACACTTGTTCAATGTTTTGAACAACTATCTGAGCGCAGCAACAATTAGCTTCATTGTTTTTGGGGAACTCTAATTAACTTAGTAAGCTATCAACCATGAGTTATTTCATAAAAAATGATGGACTACATGCACAAAAAGATGTTTAGCAAATCATAGCTCAATCCCAACATTCACGGGCTGCAATAATCATCAAACTAGTGAGCAAAGATATGTTAATATCTCACGATCCTAAGAATCAATGATAATGAAACTTTGTATTGTATAGTAAACAATATGCTGAATCTAACATGCTTTAAATCATAGAAAATGATCAACTACACACTAAGAACAATGTCTTAGAAGATCACTGTTCTGATTGAGTTACAACAAAGAAGTAAAATGAGAATGTAATGATCATATATGTATTGAAACATGCACAAATACAATGTCATTGGCAATCATACATTGCTCAATGTGTGAGAGGTGAATGAGCTATGAGATAAGCTCTCACCTCACAATGAATGTTCTTCAAAATGATCTCCTAAGCTCGAGATACACGTGGGTCTTTCTTATCCTCTTCTTATAGTTATGCTTCGAGCTAAAGTTTGATTTCAAATTCAAAATTCTACCTTAAATGTGAATTCTAAAGTGTAGGATAGATTCCCTCATCACTCAACAAACAAATGATTCATGATTTTAGAGCTTCCTAACTCCACGTGGGTGTGGATCACTTTTAGAAGGATAAATGTGAAGGCTTTTTACAAGGGTTGATATTAGTAGGTGATATTGATCTTCTTTATGTGAGAACAAATGAGTAGGTTGCTGATATTTTCACTAAATCACTTGGAGTAGAGCAGTTGACGAAATTTCGGAAGATGCTTGAATGAGAGGATATGACATTGAGCTTCAGGGGGAGTAATGAGATATCAAGCTCAACATGTGATGATCTAGGATGAGACATATCAGTTTTTCATTTCTCTGACATGTATAGTGGTCACGCCGGTATATGCCAGGGATGCTTCATTGAGCTTTATTAGATCTATCTACCGAGAGTGATGGCACATTTGTTTCTTACGAGCTCACTCATTCGCGGACATTAGGTTTTATCTTATGTATTGGTCTTTGTATATTGCACTTGTTGTATTCTTGTTTTTTAGGTCATTCTTGTACATTCATTTTATGTAATATAAGAAGAAGAAGAAGATTATTCTTCCTTGCCTCAATCTCTATGTGTGCTCCTCTTTGATTGTGAGAGAGTGTGTGTGTGTGTGTGAGCTTTCTTCCTTAACTCCTTCCTCGTGACACAATTTTGTAAGCCCTTATCTTTCCAAATGCATACATATGTCTTTACGTACTGAAAACAACTTAACATTCAGATGCTAACGAATACTATAAAGTACTGAAAAGCTTCCAAAAATTGCTATCGAAAATTCCAAATACAAGGTGCATTTGTTTGTCTAACATGATACCATTAGAGCCTGCATTCATGTCCCCTACATACATTGTTGAGTACAGACAAACTTATCCAGATAAAGTGACATAGTTTTCTACAAACAATAGGAGGTGATATTTTACGCATGCATCATATAAACCCTTTTAGAAAAACCCACCTAGGAAATATTACAACACAAATTGGTGTCACTAAACCTTGTAAAAATTTAAGTACGTTTCCTGATCCTCAGTGATAATCAACCAATATATATTTCTTAACATCGATATATAATGAAAAAAGTCCCACAATAAGGAATATTGGGTTCTTAGTATCACATTGTACACAATAAACACTATCTGTTGATGTGGACTAAACAAAGTTTGTTTACGTCGAAAAAACTTTCTTTGGTCCATGCAAAAAATCACATTCTAAGACTATGAATAATGTCATAACAAATTAATATTTCAGTTAAAGAAAACTGAAAAATTACCGAATTAAAAGGATAAATTGCCACCACAAAACTCTGAAACTATCAGATACCCAATAACTCGTGAAGCTAAAGATCTCTAATATTCAAGCCAAGCATGCAATATAATGAACTTAGGTGTCTAACCAAGGGACGTAACCACTTCTCTAAGCCAAAACATCTACGATAAGTACATATAGAAATGTATGTATGTTAAAAAAATATTATTTTTGTTATGTAATAAGTATTTCAAACCGTTCCCATGAGAGCTTTGAAGTCGAGGGATAAATGGATCACCTCGTTCATCATCGAAGAGAGATTAAAAAATTACTTTCCTTATGTTATTTCTTGGATCTACATTACAATTCAAATTTCAAAACTCAGTCTCATCAAAAAATTATCGATGAAAACCTTCTTACGAATGCGTATTTAAGTAAAATATAATGGTATGGAGCCTGAATACAGAAGGATATGTAATGATATGGAGCCCGAATATACTCATATGTAGACGCATTGAGATGCATCAACCCATGAAGCATGTGTTCTTTTGTGTTGATCCTCATGTAATAATTGGTAAGCAAGCACAATTGTTTAAGATAAGTATGTATTTATGTATGTCAGTGCATATGTATGTATATATGTATGTATCTATTTATTTATTTACTTATGTATGTATATATCTATGTATGTATGTATGTATGTATGTATGTATGCATGCATGTATGTATGTATGTATGTATGTATGTATGTATGTATGTATGTATATATGTATGTATGTAGGTAGGCATATATGTTTACCATTATTGGATTTGGTGATCCGAACTATGTGAAAGGGGTCTTATAGTATATGGTACATCAGAATGCACATTTCGGTGATGTCACAAGGAAGGAGATAAGGAAGAGAGCTCATACACACACTCCCACTCTCAAGGAGAAGCACACACATAGATTGAGGCAAGGAAGAATGATCTTCTTCTTCTTCTTCTTCTTCTTCTTCTTGTATTACATAAAAGGAATGTACAAGAATGACCTAAAAAACAAGAATACAACAAGTGCAATATATAAAGATCAATACATAAGGAAAAACCTAATGTCCGCAAGTGAGTGAGCTGGCAAGAAACAAATGTGCCATCACTCTCGGTGATAAATCTAATAAAGCTCAATGAAGTATCCCTGACATATACCAGCGTGACCACTATACATGTTAGAGAACTGAAAAACTATTACGTGTCATCCTGGATCATCACATGTTGAGCTTGATATCTCAACACTCCCCCTCAAGCTCAACAGCATATCTTGTAATCCAAGCATCTCCCGAAACTTCTTGAAC
This sequence comes from Ceratopteris richardii, assembly GCA_020310875.1. NCBI lineage: Eukaryota > Viridiplantae > Streptophyta > Polypodiopsida > Polypodiales > Pteridaceae > Ceratopteris > Ceratopteris richardii. The sequence continues at coordinate 128,559,231 of CM035412.1, read as the reverse complement.
TTCTCAGCTCCAAGTGCTTTGGTGAAAATATCAGCAACCTGCTCATCTCTTCTCACATAAAGAAGATCAATATCACCTGCTAATACCTTCTCTCTGATGAAGTGATAATGTACCTCGATATGCTTTGTTCTAGCATGGAAAACAGGGTTTCGTGCTAACTGTATGCTGCTAAGATTATCACAATAGATAGTGATGGGCATTTTCACTTCCACACCTAAATCAGCAAGTAACATCTCCAGCCATGATGCCTCACATGCTGCCATTGCAGCACCTCTATACTCAGCCTCTGTACTCGACAAAGCAATAGTGGGTTGCTTCTTACTGCCCCATGTAATAGCTGCACCTCCAAGTAAGAAAAGAAAGCCACTAGTAGAACTTCTACCTGGAGTACTACCAACCCAATCTACATCGGTGTGTCCATGAACGTGCAAATCTACACCAGCTCCATAAAACAATGCATAATCCAAAGTAGTAGTCACGTAACATAGAGTGTGCCTCAAAACATCCAAATGTGGCTTCCTAGGGACCTGCACAAACTGACTTTGAAGTCCAACAGTATAGCTGAAATCAGGCCTTGTAATTGTAAGATATATAAGACTTCCCATAATTTTCCTATACATAGTAGCATTTTCCAATGCTTCACCTGATGTAGTATCCAGCTTCAAATTCTGATCTAATGGCATAGAAATTGGCTTACAATCAGCCATACCATACTTTTGCAGCATATTCAGGGCATGTTGCCTTTGCGACATCCATATACGTGTTTCTGTATGTACACTCAATGCCCAAGAAATAGTGCAACACACCAAGATCTTTCATGTCAAATTCCTACATAAGAAGTTGTTTTACCTCTTTGATGCTTTCTTCATTATCACCACCTACAATAAAGTCATCAACATAAATGGCCACAATCGTGATGCCATCATGAGCCTTCCTTGTATATAGTGAATGATCTGCATCACACATAGAAAAGCCAATGCTGGTTAAGTAATCAGCAATCCTTGCATCTCATGCACGCAGAGCCTGCTTCAGCCCATACAAAGCCTTTTGCAACCTCCAAACATATTCTGGATGCTTTGAATCTTCATATCCTTGTGGCTAGTCCATATATACTTCTTCCTGTAACTCACCATGTAGGAAAGCATTCTTCACATCCATCTGATGCAAAGTCCATCCTTTTGTTGTAGTTAATGCAACAAGTGTCCTAACAATAGACATTTTAGCTACAGGGCTGAATGTTTCCTCATAATCAATGCCATATGTCTGTGCATATCCTTTAGCTACCAATCGGGCTTTATACCTGCTTATGCTACCATCAGCATTATGCTTTACCTTGTAAACCCATTTACCGCCTATGGGTTTCTTTCCTTGCACCAATGGAACTAGCTTCCATGTATCATTTCCAGAAAGTGCCGCCATCTCCTCATCCATAGCTTTTCCCAATCTGCAATTCCAATTGCATCTTCAAAGAAAGAAGGTTCAGCATCTTGTATTACCTTTCTCATCTAGGCATAATGACGAGCCATGTAACTATCATATGTCAATCGTTGCACTGAATTCCTCATCCTGCCATATCTTCTTGGTCCTGGATCACTTCTCCTTGAATCATCTGCATGTGCCCTTCTTACTCTTGGAGTCTTCACAGAGGGCAATCCAAGTTCCTCATCAAGACTCTTTTCTAAACCGCTTGAATCTCCATCAATGTCTTCAAAACCTGCACACATTTTATGACCAGTAGAAAGCTTTTCTTTACCTTTCTTGGATGTATTTGATGAATTTGCTGGACTGAAATTTCCACGTAATCTTCCACTCCATAGATTTGAGTTGGAATTATTGCTTGGTGATGCATCTCGTCCACTCAAAACCTGAGATTCTGCACTTGCTTTTTCAACATTTTCTTTGTCATTTGGTTCAAGACTCAGTCCTTCTCTGGCATCTGCATAGAAGCTTGACATTTCATTATATACCACATCTCTCCTCACCTTTACCTGTCGTGTGAGTGGGTTATAACATTTATATCCCTTTTGCTCAAGGGAGTATCCAATGAAGATAAAATTTTCTGCTTTTGGATCAAGCTTTGTCCTCAATTCATCTGGGACATGTAAATATGCAATACAGCCAAAAACTTTTAGATATGATAAGTTTGGCTTTTTACCTGTAAACTTCTCTTCAGGTGTAACTTGATGTATAGCAGCAGTCGAAGTTCTGTTCATGATGTATACAGCAGTGTGCACAGGTTCTGCCCAATAACAATGAGGCATATTCTTCTCAGCCATTAAGACTCTTGCTATTTCTGCAATATGTCCATTTTTGCGTTCAGCAATGCCATTGTGTTTTGGTGTGTACCTGCATGAAAACTGACGCCGAATTCCATGATTTTAAACTGCTAAACTCATTTGACATGTATTCACCTCCTCCATCAGATCTTAGTGTCTGAATGTACTTCCCTATCTCCTTTTCCACCATAACTTTAATATTCTGGAAGTGAGTAAACACCTCGCTCTTCTCTTTCATGAAATATACCCATACTTTGCATGTATGGTCATCCATGAAAGTAACATAAAACCTGCTACCACCCATAGATGTGGTCTTTGCTGGACCCCAAACATCTGTATGTACTACTTCTAGTACATTCTCACTAACATGCTTGTCATGTGGAAATGATGCTCTTGACTGTTTACCAAATTGACATGCTGCACATAACTTTTGCATTTCTATAACTTTGAAATTTGGTAGTCCATGGACAATCTCCTTTGACTACATCAGTTTCAACCTTTGCAAGTTTGCATGTCCAATCCGTTTGTGCCATATCTCTATATCTCCAATAACTCTTGCACCTTTTGCAAACATGGCTGCATTCATTTCAGAAATCTTCACATTTAAGGTGAATATCCTGCCCACTTTGTTTCCTTTGGCAACCAATCATCCATCCTGCTTGTACTCTTCTACATATAATCCATCAGCATTGAGCCTGACTTGTAATCCTTGGTCAACCATTTGTCCAACAGAAACCGGATTCTTTGTTATATTTGGAACATGCAACACATCAGCAAGATGTTTTACCTTCCTGTCCTCCATAGACAATGCTATGTTTCCTGTATGCTCAATAGGATGTGATGTATCATCACGTGTTTCAACATATCTAGGAGCTGGCATTGTTTGCAAACTACTAAACCATTCTGCATGACTGGTCATGTGATTTGAAGCACCTGAATCAACATACCAGACATTATCATTCAATTTTGAAACACCAGTAGACATCCTATTCATCATGTGATGTTGAACCATAAACAGCTTCTCAGAATCATCTGCACTTGTGGATGCATAGTTGTTTTGTTGCCTTCTATTAGTTTGATTCTTCAACCTGCAATCACGTTCAAAGTGTCCAGATTTACCACAATTCCACCATCCTTTACAATCATTACTTGAATCCTTTCTTTGGAAATTTCTGCGACCTCTTTGGCTCCCCCTGCCTCGAAACTGTCCTCTTCCTCCAGCTGCATGATTCTATTGTTGACCTTGGTCTTGGTTACTGTTTCCTCTTCCACTTCCAAAACCTCTACCTCTGCCTCTTCCTCTGCCAGAGTAGAATACCTGCTCAGAACTGGGCTTTCCTTGGGAGTTTGAATCCTCACCAAGATTCTTTTCTTCAATAATCAGCATAGATACCAGATCAGCAAAATTCGGAATATTTTCACTGGACTATATGGAAGTTCTGAACTGCTTATATGCAACTCCTAAACCACGAAGGCACACTTCCACCTTATCATCATCATCTACATTCACGCCAATAGATGCAAGTGACTCACATATGCTTTTGATTTTTAGAGTGCAGTCACTTACCGACATGCTCTTCTTTTCTAATGTATGCAGCTCGTTCTTGAGTTGCGATTTCCGTGCCTTTGTATTAGTCTCATACAAAGTGACCAAACTGTTCCAAGACTCTTTTGGAGTCTTGGCATCGTGTATGTGTCCAATCATGCTATCCTGTATGCTAACAGATAGCCAATACATTACCTTTTGTGCTCCTTGATTTCATTCCTCATATGCTCTTAACTCGTGTGCAGTCTGATTCCTTTCTGGTAATTGCGGAGCATTTTCATTCTCTCCCTTGATGTACTTCCAATAGCCTTTTCCCATCAGGAAATTCGTCATTCTAAATCTCCAAGCATGGAAGTTGTCCTTGTCCAGCTTATCGCTCATAAGCTGACTCATTCCATTTGCGTTTGCCATTTCTGCAACAATTCATAACGCTGCAAAACACTACAAGCAGCACTTCTGCTTGAGCACTCTTGCACTATGACGTGACAGTTCGATCTCAAAAAAACACAGTTTTTGTGTATCAACAGTACACAGAAACGCTTGAAATTTTGGATCTGGAATATATGAGTGCCGTCAAACACAACGCAAGTTACACTTTCTAAAACTGACCTATTTTTTTGTGGGCCCCACCTTGTAGGCTCGAAACGGAGGCCGTTTGTGAAATTGCGTTTTCTCCACTCCTTCCCGCATAGTCTTCACCGTCACCTTCTCCACGAGCTCTCTACAGCCACGCTCCTTCTGATACCATGTCATAAGGAAGGAGATAAGGAAGAGAGCTCACACACACACTCTCACTCTCAAGGAGAAGCACACACACAGATTGAGGCAAGGAAGAATGATCTTCCTCTTCTTCTTCTTCTATTACATAAAAGGAATGTACAAGAATGACCTAAAAAACAAGAATACAACAAGTGCAATATATAAAGATCAGTACATAAGGAAAAACCTAATGTCCATGAGTGAGTGAGCTGGCAAGAAACAAATGTGCCATCACTCTCGGTAGATAAATCTAATAAAGCTCAATGAAGTATCCCTGACATATACTGGCATGACCACTATACATGTCAGAGAAATGAAAAACTGTTACATGTCATCCTGGATCATCACATGTTGAGCTCGATATCTGAACAGGTGAATCTATCAAGTCAATTTAGAATTTGTAAGTAATTGGAAAGGATCAACTACCATGAAAGAGAAAGTCGTGGAGATGGAGGTGAATTTGAAATTCGAATAAGTACCAATCTTCTTCAATTTTATAAACAATAATTTGGAATGATTCATGGTTATCTTTCACTGTTTTTTGAGCATCCAAGACATCCCCTAGCTAATTCACCTTTTGGTAGTTTACCTCTACACATAGCTATAGAAATTCACATAGGCATAATATCTCTTTGTATGTGACTTGGACGGCAAGTCTAGTTATTTTTATCTTGTTTCTATTGTTGGCAAGATCATTTATATCTTAACTGTATCCTTGTTTACTTCTTAATGGTGTGGGAAGGTTAGCATACCATCTAGAATCCGATTAAAGTGATTTAGGGGTTGCTTCAAAGCTTTTATAAGGAAATACTTTATGTGTCCAAATTCTTAGAGGTTCTATCTGTGGGAATAAAGAAAAGTCAAGTTTCCACCCGACCCTGATAGGTATCGATGAGGTCTTAGGAAGGCAATAACACACTTTTGTTGCAATTTGGAGTACATATTCTCATCATTAGAAGCACAAATCAAATTGGAGCATTGAAGACATCAAGAGGAGGCCTTGAAGTTAGAAGAAGGCCGATTTTGAAGTAATGAGTACATAGCACTCAAGGACAACAATACTTGAGTATCGTTTCAAACCAACAAGGAATGAAGCTAATTGGGAATGAATGGGTTTACAAGGTTAAAAGAAATTGTGATGATTCCATTGGTAGGTATAAGGTATGTCTTGTGCCAAAAGAGTTGGCCCAATCGTATGGGATGGGATATGAAGAGCCCTTTAGTGTTGTAGCCAACATGACCAAAGTGAGGGCTATCATTGGAATGGCCACTTAAAGAAGATATACGACCTATCAATTGGATCTAAAGAATGCTTTTCTTAATGATGATTTATAGGAAACAATCTACATGTCACAACCTCAAAGATTTGGGGACCCTAAGAAACAAGATTATGTGTTTAAGCTTAGGAAAGTTTTTTGTGTCTCACCAAATCCCCTAGTTCTTAGAGCTAAAAGCTTGTGGGGTACTTTTTTTAGGTATGGATATCAATTTAGTGATGGATAACCTTTCATATACCTCAAGGATAGAAGGAAACCTAGTTTCTTACATATGCATGTATGTATGTATCTACACATGTGTATATGTATGTATATATGCATATATTTATGTATGTATTCATGTTATATATGTATGTATGTATGTATGCATGCATGCATGTGCCTCTTTATGTATATATGTATGTATGTACGTATGTATGTATGTATGGATGCATGCATGTATGTATGTATGTATGTATGTATGTATGTATGTATGTGTGTATGTATGTATGTGTGTATGTATGTATGTGTGTGTATGTATGTATTTACATGTGTTTGCATGTATGTATGTACAAATATATGTACGAATGTATGCATGTATGAACGTAACGTATGTATGTAAGTAATGTGCATATGTATGTATGTATGTAAGTATGTATGTATGTATGTATGTTTTAATTCATCAAAACCTTAGTTAAATCTAAAACATGAAAATTACCCTTGTAATACTAACTAAAAAAATCATAAAGAGTGAAAAAATAGATCTTTCACCTTTTTCCAAGTCAAGTGATTACAAAGAGGAAGTAGGAATCACAGCAAGATGGAACTTTAATGCTTCAAATGGATTTCAGGTCAGTCAAGTACAATGGTTTAGAATAGTATATAGGTGTGTATGTATATGTGTATATGTATGTATGTATCTATACATGTGTACATGTGTATGCATGTATGTATATCCATATATATGTATGAATGTATGCATATATGTACGTAATGTATGTATGTAGGTTATGTACATACGTATGTACGTAGGTATGTATGTGTTGCTCATCAAACCCTTGTGATGCTAGCTAAAAAATTATAAAGATGAAGAAAATACATCTATCACCTTTTTGCACCAAAACTGTTGTTGTAGTAGCATCGAGATGTTATGAAGCACCTTTCCTTACTTACCACCATCCAGCAAATTGTTGGTGTAGGCGTAATCCTTTTCGCCTATAGCATGGGTGCCTACAAGAATTTGAGACATACTGGAATTATGCTAACCCAAATGACCAATAAAATTCATAATAAAAAAATGTAGAGTCGATTTGTGTAACTAACATGACTTATTTCTACCATGCAAGGGAACAATTATATAGCATTGCCCATATATAAGTTACACATGTAGATAAGGTAGATTAGTACTTTAGAAAAGAACGATTCAAAACAACTCTGAGGAAAGTAAAGAAACTAGAAATCACATTTGGAAGCAAGGGCTAGAATCTTCAAGATTGATGACAGAGACACAATTTTTTCAAGAACACTAGAGAAAGATATATATATATATATATATATATATATATATATATATATATATATATATATATATATATATATATATATATATATATATATATAGAGAGAGAGAGAGAGAGAGAGAGAGAGAGAGAGAGAGAGAGGGAGAGATGGATATGACAAGTATTTGTAGATGAAAGCTATGTACTACTCTGATTCATACAAAAGCAATTGCACTATCCATAATCCGTACATACTATAAAGGCCAACCTTCAAAGGTAGTTCTAATATTAAAATGCAATATCAGTTTCCAGCAAAGAAGCTAATATATGCGAAATTTTGTATACGCGCATTGAAAATGTGCCCTAACATTCTATTTAATTTACTATGCTTCAATCCTTAAGTAAAGGTCCTATTTTCTATAGGCTTCGTAACAACGTAAAAGAACTTTTTTTAACATACACATTCCTGAGGAAAGCTATAACACACAACTATCAGCCTGCACGGATATCAAAGAACACCACCACGATACATATACAAAACATAAAACAACACTGCCATGATACATATATACATACATGATCATCAAATGTGAAAATGCCACCATGTCATATCTTATTCAACATAGGAACTTACACAAGGATCAAAGATCAGACTCACCAAGAGAACTGCACTAATGCCTGTTTTCATTGCTATAAACAGGGGCATTTGATTAAAGACTGTCCTTCTATGGTGCTCAATCATGGTAAGGAGAGAAGAGAGGATAAATCGGAGAAACAGATCCTTGATGGTAAGAAAGAAGAGAACTCCAAGGAAGAAGGATTCTTCAGAAAACAGTCAGGTAAAATCAGAAGGAAAAATCTTCAGGTTGGTCTTAAGCCTGAAACACTAGTTAAGGTGATTAGCAATCCCTTTCAAGTTCTTGATATGTCTAACAATGACGGGTCTGAGATTTTGGAAGATGCAGATATAAAAAATAACAATGTTCACTTGAATAAGCTTTCGAGTGAGTCCCTTCCAGAATGCGAAGAAGGCTGGACTGTAGTTGGTAAAAAAAGTGGTGTTAAGTCCCAACCCCTCAACTTACACTCCTCCCCTGTGCAGAAACAACGTGATGAAGAATGTGAGTCTCCTACTCAAAAACCTAGGGATCAGTTTGTTGAACAACTGAATAAAAGTGATGAAGAAGGCTTGTTAAAGGATGGTATAATGGTAGATAATGAGGATAAGATGATAATTGATAAGGAATCAAGTCCTACAGTCAAAGATAAATCAAAGTCCAAAAGAAAAGATGTGATTAGGTCTTCCATCTCAGCTGTTAAACCGATCAAGAATCATAAAAAATAACTTTTTCTTATGGATTGTCTCAATATTATTTCTTTAAACACTAAAGGGTTGACTGATCCTACTAGAGGCAAGGTCATTAGCAACTGGTTAAAAGATTCCTCCTTGTCTCCTGATTTCATTTGTTTGCAGGAACTCAAGATTGGTGGAGATCAACTAATTGCCAATCTGAAGGTTGTTTCCAGTAATTCCATCTGGTTTTCCACTAATCATAATGGTAAAGGTGGAGCAGTTATTGGTATTAAGTCTAATCTCAGTCATTTTGTGGAAAAGACTTTGTTAAGTGATACCAATCAATGGATTGGTATCAAGTGTAAAGAGCCATTCAATTTCACTCTAGTTTCTGTTTATGCTGCTAACAATCCTTCTGACAGGTCTAAGTGTTGGGAGGAGATTGGTAAGATTGATGGTGATCTTATTCTCTCTGGTGATTTTAACATGGTTACTAATTCTGCTGATAGAATTGGCAATTGTAACAACGTGATTGCTGGTAGTGAAAAAAACAAATGGTTTGGTCTTGTGAATTCTCATAATCTGGTTGATATTTCGACTTGTACTGGGCATACCTGGAATAATAGGTGTTCTTATAATAGACTTTCGGCCAGGTTAGATAGAATTTATATGAACTCTTCCAAATTCCAGGGGTTGTGGAACTGTAGTTGCATCAGTGACCCCTCCCTTCAGGTTTCTGACCATTTCCCTTTGATTGTTAAACTGGCTAACAATAATCCGGCGTACAGGGCTGGCTGGCCTCATGTTGACTCGTCTCTTTTCAGATTGCCGATTGTTAAGCTGGAAATCAGCAATATTTTTAAAAAGCATTTTGTTCATGGTTGTTCTCCTTTCAAGGCTTGGGAGTTTGCTATTAAAGATGTTCAATCTGTTCTTGCTTTCTTCAAGAAAAAAGCCAGGGAGATTAGATACAACAGAAGAATGATGCATCTTAAGGAGATAGACAGAGTTGAAAACTCTAACTTAAGTAGTAATGTTAAGATTCAGAAGATCCTGGACCTTCAGGAAAAGGTGAGGTATGAAGATTACCTTCTGGCTAGTGGTGCCCTAGCCACATCCAGAGAATTCTGGGCTGGGAAAGTTGATAAACCTAACAAACATATGTATGAGATTATGAAGAAAAAAAAATCTAAAGACTTCATTCCTTTCTTAAGGAAAAACAATGGTGAGATGGCCACAAATATCAAGGAGAATTTACAGGAGGCTGTTTCCTTCTTTACCAATGTTTTCTCCTTACCTCCCAAGAGAGGGGACAGCATCTGGAGCGCAAGAGCTGCCATTGCCCTTTGTAGGAAAAAAATGGTTCCTCAGGGCTTGGTCTCCCTCCTTGATCTTCCCCTCTCTGCTGGTGAGGTTTTAGAAACCATTAGTAAATTGAAGCCCTGTAAATCCCCGGGACATGATGGTATTCCTAATGAGTTTTTTCAGGAGTTCAAAGAAATTTTGGTTCCCATTATTCTCTGGATCTGGCAAGAAGCCATTAGTAGAGGGTCTCTTTCTACTTTCATTAATACTGGAGTGATTAAACTTATTCATAAAAGAGGATCTAAGGATGATCTTAATAATTGGAGACCTATCTCTTGTCTGACTTCTTTGTATAAAATTTATGCTTCCTCTCTGGCTAGAAGGTTAAGTCCTTTGATGGACTCCATTATTCTTCCTGAGCAAAAAGGTTTTATAAAAGGAAGATTTATTCTTGATGCTATTATATCTATATGGGAAGGATTGGACTTTGCTAAGGATAAGAACATTGACACTTTCTTTTTTAAGATTGATTTTGACAAGGCCTATGATAGGATTGAGTGGGACTTTATTCTGCAATCTCTTCATGACATTGGTGTTGGGAAAAACTTTATTAAATTCACTAGTGTTTTGTTTGGCAATGCTCATTCTAAAGTTGCCATGAATGGTCACATGTCTTCCCCTTTTAAACTCTGCAGGTCTGTGAGACAAGGTTGCCCGTTAGCCCCCTTACTCTTTGCTATTACTAGTGATGCTCTGGGTTGGCTTGTTAAAGATGGTATTAATAAAGGTCTTTTAAGAGGAATTGAAATTCCTCAAGCCACTGACATGCTCTGTTTGCAGATGTTTGCTGATGACACAAACCTCGTGATGAAGGCTGATCCTACTTCTGCTAACACTTTTTTAAAATGTCTTAAGACTTTCTGTCTAGCTAGTGGGTCTGTTGTTAATCATCACAAAACCGGTTTTTTTTCCTCTAATGGCTTGATCCCGGACTGTGTGGTTGCTGCAGGGTGTGAAATCATTAAAAAGGGTTCTGTTTTCAGGTTACTGGGCATCCCTATGGGATTTGATATTTCCTTTCAACAGAGATGGGACTGGGTCTTGGACAAATTTAGACTCAAGATTTTTAAATGGATGGATATGCAGTCCAATATTTCCCAAAGAGTATTTGTGTTGAAACATTATATTCTTCCTGGTCTTACTTACTTTCTTGCTTGTTGGCAGCCTACCAAGAAGCAGCTGGCTCAAGTCATTGCCCTTTCCAGGAGATTCCTATGGGGTAGTTCCAAAATTCCAAAAGTTGCTTGGAAGATTTGCTGTATGAAGAAGTCTCAGGGAGGCCTTGGCCTGATATGTCCCTCAAGGATGGCAACCCAAATGGCAGCAAAATGGATTCTGAGAGCTATTTCTTCTTCTGATTTTTGGGCCTGCTTGATTAAAAGAAATATCAATTCTTTTTGCTTGAGAAGTAATAAGCAATGGTGTAATTTCTCTCTTTGGGACATTGTGACATCCCCTGCCATTTTCATTCCCAAAGGGAGCCAGCTGGTTTGCAACTTCTGGAAGGCCTGGATGTCTATAAAGGAAATGTACAAGCTTCCCATATGGTGTGCTAAGAATCAATCCTTTTTATTACAGGACTCTCTATGGATTGGTTGGTTCTCCTGTTATAAGGAGGCCTCCATGCCAATAAGATGGCATAAATGTAAAAAATTTGGTTTTACTAAATGGGAAGATTTGATGAGAAATGGGCAGGTGATTGAGGATATTCACATTTTGAATTCTAATGTCCTGTCTATGTCATGCAAACAGGTAATCAAGGAGAAGAAGTTGCAGCTGCTGAGATTGATGACAGATAAGCTGTGGGACAAAAATATTGCCTTGTCTGTGGTGGCTCAGGATATGTATTCCTGCTTCAAGTCTTCCTACATCAGTATCTCTACTATTTGTGGTCGTCTGAACAAAAAATGGGATCTGTCTTGGAATAATCATCAATGGAGTTACAGATTTCAAAGTCTTTGGGCTTATCCTATGGCTAACAAACAATCCTGTCTTTTGTGGCTGATTCTGCACAAAGGAGTTTGGACTGGGAGCAGGGCTAGAAAGTATAATATTGATGCAGGATTGTGTAAATCTTGTGACAAGGTTGAAGATTTGGAACACCTTTTTTTTAAATGCAAAGCAAGTATAGCTTTTTGGAAAATCATACAGCTCTATTGCCAGACTGCTGGGATCTATACTCTAGGAGTCAAGGAGCTGCTTATTGGGGAAACTTACAGGATGGACATTGCCTTGTGGCAGATGGTGAGGGCCCATATCCTGTGGTACGTGTGGAAAAGCAGAAACAGCAAGATTTACGACAAAAAAGGAAAAAATCTTCTCTTTTCCTGTCTCATTGGAATCAGAAGAATTTCTTCCAGATGTAGCAACATTCCCCTCAATGAGAAACTTCAAGATAAGAACCCCTTGTATATAGTTAAAAATTTTCCCTTTGGTACTTGGAAGAACAAATTGCTTCAGATGTACTCTAGGGACAGAAACAATATGATTAGTTTCTTTAATTGGTACATAAGAAATTATGTCAAGTAAGTGATAGCTTGCTTGGGCCTTCCTGTCCTTGAGCCTTGCTGCAGTGGTCCCTCCTCACAAAACTTTTGTGGGAGTGCTCTTGTAATTTCCTTTTCTGCATCAATATTATACTTTCTGTTTGTGTTCAAAAAAAAAAAAGTGGAAAAAAAAAAAGATTTTTAGCTGCAGAAAGGAGCTCAAGTCTGCTGTAGTTCTTTGTACTAAGTCATCCATAACTCACTGCAACGTGCGTTTATCGTCATTCCTGCGAGAGACAGGGCTTAGTACCACGTTGGCACTTCCCACAATAGACAAGAGGACTGGGTGACGGCTTAGCGCCACGTCGGTTTCCTGCGACATACTGTAGTGTTGGGCGATAGACGGTGCTGCTTTGAAGTTTTGGCGACAGAGGGAAGTTCTGGGTACTTTGCACCAGAGAGGAGAGTTTACGCAGAGGGAGTCCTGGGTACTTTGCACCAGAGAGGAGAGTTTGCGGCGTTAGTGAGAGGTTATTTTGACGGATTTAAATCGAGGCCCTCCCTCCATTATAAACGTCCGCGAAGGCCAAGGCGTGTATCGCGCATGTGTCCCAGACTCCCAGAGCGTCTATCGTGGAGGATTTGGAATTTGAAGCTCTATCGCATGAAGGTGTCTAGGTTGAACGCGTCTGGACTCTGTCCTGTGCATCGCCCGCGAAGTCGTCTATCGGGCATGTGTGTGGGCACGGTTCATTGAACCGGTAGCCCACGTGTATCACATGTGTGTGGCACCGTTCGGAATTGATTGAACCGGTAGCACACGTGTGTCGCATGTCTCGGGAACGACTCTGATTGAACCCTTCTACTTGGTCCATGATTGAGTTTTATGTCCATATTGGGCATCAAAGCATGGATTGGGCATCAAATGATGCCCACTTTTAGGACCGCGCATCCCTTGGGATGCCCATGTTCAAGAGTCGGGCATCCTTGGAGTGTGTGTGTGTGTGTATATATATATATATATATATATATATATATATATATATATATATATATATATATAGTCGTGATTGTGAATATGTATCTGATGGAGAGGGTTAATCTCCAAAAGAACAAGCTACTCTTGAAGTTAGAGCACCTCTATATCAAGAGTAACTCAAAACATTCATCAATTTAGAGGATTAATGATCAATTATAAAGACTTTGGATAGACTGTGAAGAAGATGATTCTACAGAAAGTGTGCTGCACATATTTCTCTTATTGACTTATTAAATGTATAAAGCTTTTTATAAAACTTTGCACAAGGTGTCGCCTATAGTTTGCGCACCTTCTCCAAGTTAAATCATTTCAAAAGATTTAGTAGATCTTGAGAAATGAGCTTAACAAGTCACCTATGTCTAAAATTGTTCTTCTAAGAAGTCGATTTAGACACCTGTAACTTCTAACACTTGGTTCTCTCAATCTAGAACCCGTTTATGCAAATGCTTTTAGCCATAGGTAGCTTACCTTCCAACTTAAAGAATGAGTGCTTGCTTGCTCAAAACTTTACCCTATGGAAGGAGAACTGACCAAAACATTAGCATCGAATTTTGCGCCTCCTGCAACTTCTCTTCTTTCCATTTACACATGTAAATGTTCCTACACTCAATTCTCTCAGCCTGATCACAATTAGAAGCTGAAAATTTGTACAGAGGTCAATCAACTATAGGCTTAGACTTGTACAAAAGCATTTCATAAAAGATTCAACACAAAAGGAGAATACTTAGAAAAATTGGGCGCAATATTTTCCATTTTTGAGAAAATTTACATCTGAGTGATGAGAGAGATTCTACTCACTTCTAGATTGTCTAATGACATCTAATTCTCTTCAAATCTTGTTCTCACATAATCTCTCATATTTTCCCCGATATTTTCTTTGTATATATATAGGCAAATATTTACAAGCTCATAACTAATCAAAGGCATTGTGAGCTAACTTCAAAATAATGTACATATGTGTCCACATCTTCATCTTCTGGATATGCACTTCCTTGCTTCATAACTTGCTTTTTGTCTTCAGTTCTTGACTTCAATTCTTCATAAAAACTTCAATTGTTGATTGCCCTGCACCAACAGCTCCTCCTCAATCATCAATTGAGGGTTTCTCTATCTTCTTTATGCATGCCATGTCTTTGAATCTTTGTAGCTTTGGTCCATCCAAGCTTTTGTTAGCATATCAGCTATCTGATCTTTTGTTGAAGTATGTATGACTTTAATCTCTTTATCCATCACCTTCTCTCTTAGGAAATGGTACTGAATCTCAATATGTTCAGTCTTGTCATGAAAAACACGATTCTCAACTAAATACAATGAACTCATGTTATCTCCATGAATAGTGGATATACTCTGAGTAATGTCAAAACTCTTCATGAGAGTCTTGAGCCAAATCACTTCCTTTGCAGCTTCCACCATACCTTTGTACTCTGCTTCTGTAGATGACAAAGCAACTCTGTGTTGCTTCTTTGAACACCAAGAAATTAACTTATCTCCCATATAACACAAGTATCCATATGTTGATCTCCTATCATCAGGATTACCTGCCCAATCTGTATCACTATAAATCTTGATGTTTGTATCTGATGTAAAACCATAATACAAACCTTCTTTGAGTGTACCATTAATGTACCTCAACACTCTTTGACCTGCAATACAATGTTCTTTCCTAGGACAATGCATGAATTGAGACAATACTCCCACTACATATGACAAGTCAGGCCTAGTTAAAGTAGCATAGATCAGACTACCAACCAAACTTTGATATAGCTTCATGTCCTTGAACTCTTCTCCTCCACATCTGCTCAATTTGTGATTCACTTCCATTGGAGTAGATGCTATCCTGCAATCATCCATTTTAAACTTGATCAACAAGTTTTTCAAAAACCTTTCTTGAGTTACATACACTCCATGCTGAGTGTATGAGATCTCCATGCCCAAGAAATATGAAAAATCTCCCAAGTCACTGATCTTGAACTCTTTCTCCATTTGCTTCTTTAGACCTTGAATGCCTTTCTCATCTGTACCTGTAAGAATTATATAATCAACATATATGCACATGTAAATAAACCCATCTTCACTTGCTTTGACAAGCAAACTACTATCTGCTTTAGATACTTGGAATCCAAGTTCTTTTAAGAACTTCACAAGTCTATAATTCCATGCCCTTGGGGCCTGCTTCAAACCATACAAAGCTCTCATGAGCTTGCACACATGATCTGGATACCTTTCATCTCTGAATCCTTGTGGTTGCTCCATGAAAACATCATCTGAAATATAGCCATTTAAAAAGCATCCTTCACATCTAATTGACATAACTTCCAACCTTTACATGCAGCAATAGCTATGAGTGTCCTGATAGTTGTCATCTTTGCCACAGGACTATAGGTTTCATCATAATCTATACGATATGTCTGAGCAAACCCTGTCACAACAAGACTAGCTTTATACCTAGACACACTTCCATCTGCATACCTCTTTGTCTTGTAGACCCATTTGCATCCAATGATCTTCTGACTATTTGGTTTAGGAACCAAATCCCATGTCTGATTCTCCATCAATGCATCATATCTTCCTGCATAGCTTTCTCCCAATTTTCGTTACCTTTTGCCTCTTCATATGTAGAAGGGTCTTCATCTGCTTTTATCATATAAGCATAGTCTTTGGTGGCCAAAAAAGAAGTGTCATAACTATACCTTGTAGGTTGCCATTTGTGTCTTGATGACCTTCTAAGTTCTCCACTCCTTGAGGTTTCTGGTTCATTACATTCTGGATCAAACCTTGGCACTTCTTCAACTTCAACCTGTACTTCATTGTTCTCCTCTTCATCAAATATCTGAACCTTTGATTTACCTTTCTTTTGATTTACAACTTCTTCATCACCTACATAAATATTGATTGTACCTGCATACCAAGTACCTTGCTCATCAAATGTAACATCCTTAGACACAAGGAATTGTTTTGTGGATGGACTCCACAACCTATATCCCATCTGCTTATCATTATATCCAATGAACACATATTTTTCAGCTCTAGGTTCCAATTTGTGCCTTAATTGTGATGGCACATATGCATATGCCAAACATCCAAATACTTTGCAATGATCTAAAGTAGGTCTCTTAGCCCACCATGCCTCATATGGTATCATACCCTACAAAGCTTTACATGGTAATCTATTGACCAAATAAGTAGCTGTGTTTACAACCTCAGCCCACAAGTAATTTGGGCAATTTTTCTCCTTCATCATGGATCTTGCAAACTCAACAAGAGTTCTATTCCTCCTTTCTGCTACACCATTTTGTTGAGGAGAGTACCTGCAAGTAATTTCCCTTTTTATACGTGCATTCCACAAGTAATCACTGAACTCATTAGAGAAATACTCTCCCCCTCCATCTGACCTTAGTCTCTTCAACTTATGACCTCTAATTCTCTCTGCATACACATGATAATGTTTGAATGTATTGAATACCTTTGACTTATCTTTGATCACATAGATAGTGATCCATCTGGTAGCATCATCAATATAAAGCACATAATACCTTGAACCATTGATGCTGAAATCCTTTGATGGTCCCCACACATCTGTGTCTACCAATTCAAGCTTCTCTAAATACATAAAACCATGCTTGGAATAAGATTGCTTATGAGCCTTACCTAATTGACATGCCTCATATCTGTATGTCATATGTTGACCTACAACATTAGGCAATCCAAGCACTAAACCATTATTAACCATATCTTTGATACCTCTTTCATTAAAATGTCCAAGCCTTTTGTGCCAAAGATCTAACTCAGAGATCTTATGTCCTCCATACAAGGCATGACCAACATTACCTTGGATCTTCAATGTGAACAATCTTCCTTCTTTCTTCCCTGAAACAATTTGTTTATACCCATTGCTAGGGTCTTCCACAAACACTCCTTCATTAGTGAACCTAACTTCATAACCTTTTTCAACAATTTGGCCTACACTTATCAGATTCTTAGGAATTATAGGAACATACAAAACCTTACTCAAGAGAGTACTTCCATCCTTAGCCTTTACTGATCCAATTGAATTTACATCATGCTTTGTATTGTCACCTGTTTGAACAACATGATTAGTTATCTTATTTTCCAAATCAATCATCAAAGCTATGTTGCCACTCAGGTGATTGCTACACCCTGTGTCAATGTAGAAGACTCTTTGGTCTTCACTTTGCCTTTCACAAGTTGCATTCATTATCAATGTTGAATCCTCCTTCTGATCTGAAGCATAAGTGTAGTAGGTATTGTTGTATTGTTGAATTTGGAATCCTCTACCTGCATTTCTTCCAAAGTAACCTCTACTACCTCTACCTCTGAAATTACCTCTTTGATTTCTGCCACCTCTTCCTCTTGAATTAAAGTTTTGATTATATCCACCATTATTCTGAGTATTATGCCAACAATCATTATCTAAATGATTTGTCTTACCACAAGTCCAGCAAGCTTTAACTCCATCTTTATTATTCTTGCCTCTTCCTCTACCTTTGCCACCTCCTCTTCCTCTTAGGAAGTTGGCTTGGCTAGTTGTACCTTCATCTTCATTTGCTTGTTGCTTCCCTTTGATATTCTTCTTCTTATCCTTTGAATACATTGCATGACCTGTACTTTTATCACTTTCACCTTTGACATCCTGCTCAAAGGTTAGCATATGTCCTAGCAACTGATTTAAATTAGGAGTGAAATGATCAAGTTATAATTCAGTAGACAAAATGAATGGCTTCCATTTGTCATCACCTCTCAAACCTGTAAGAATTTGCCTTACCAATTTATCCTCCTCAATGTCTTCATCAACTGCTCCTAATGCATCTACAATGTCCTTCATCCTTGTTACATAATCTGAGATGGATTGAGATGCCTTCTTCTTGAATATGGTAAATTCTGCCCACAAGGATGACTTCCTTGACTTTGTGGTGTTTTGGAAATGCTCCTCCAAAGCATTACATATATCACTTGCACTTTCAAGACCTCTAATGTGAGGTACCAAGTAATCATTAACTGCCATGTAGATAATGCTCCTGGCTTGAGCATCTTTCTTCATCCAAGTCTTCAAATCTGATATTCCCTAGTTGGAACACTAGGATCTCTGAACTGAGGCTTTTCTTCTTCACCTGTGATATAACTTATCAAGTCTTTGCTCATAAGATGAGCTTCCATTCTCATTGACCATGCTGGATCGTTCTCTCTATCCAACTTCTCTATCTGAAGAGAATCTCCCATCCTTTCTTCACTTGTGTATTGAATTCTTCAAACTTTATGAGTAATAGATGTACCTTTACTTCGAATGATACTCCTTTTGTCTTCCTTGATGTCATATGGCCTCCTTCTCAAGCTTTTCTCTCAAGCTTTCACCTTTTCAATCTTCAGATGTTGAATTCTTTATGACTGCAGCAGTGAGAATGCTCCTTTCTTCAATTTTGATGTTTCCTGCTCTGATACCACTGATGGAGAGGGATAATCTCCAAAAGAACAAGCTACTCTTGAAGTTAGAGCACCTCTGTATCAAGAGTAACTCAAAACATTCACCAATTTAGAGGATTAATGATCAATTATAAAGATTTTGGATACATTGTGAAGAAGATGATTCTACAGAAAGTCTGCTACACATATTTCTCTCATTGACTTATTAAATGTGTAAAGTTTTTTATAAAACTTTTCATAAGGTGTTGCCTATAGTATGCACACCTTCTCCAAGTTAAATCATTTCAAAAGATTCAGTAGATCTTGAGAAATGAGCTTAACAAGTCACTATGTCTAAAACTGTTCTTTTGAGAAGTCGATTCAGACACCTATAACTTCTAACACTTGGTTCTCTCAATCTAGAACCCGTTTTTGCAAATGCTTTTAGCCATAGGTAGCTTACCTTCCAATTTAAAGAATGAGTGCTTGCTTGCTCAAAACTTTACACTGTGGAAGGAGAACTGACCTAAACATTAGCATCAAATTTTTCACCTCCTGCAACTTCTCTTCTTTCCATTTACACATGTAAATGTTCCTACACTCAATTCTCTCAGCCTGATCACAATTAGAAGCTGAAAATTTGTATAGAGGTCAATCAACTATAGACTTAGACTTGTACAAAAGCATTTCATAAAAGATTCAACATAGAAGGAGAATACTCAAAAAATTTGGGCGCAACATTTTCCATTTGTGAGAAAATTTACATCTGAGTGATGAGAGAGATTCTACTCACTTCTAGATTGTTTAATGACATCTAATTCTCTTCAAATCTTGTTCTCACATAATCTCTCATATTTTCCCCGACATTTTCTTTGTATATATATAGGCAAATAATTACAAGCTCATTACTAATCAAAGGCATAAGTGAGCTAACTTCAAAATAATGTACATATGTGTACACATCTTCATCTTCTGGATATGCACTTCCTTCATGCTTCATAACTTGATTTTTTTCTTCAGTTCTTGACTTCAATTCTTCATAAAAACTTCAATTGTTGATTGCCCTACACCAACAGTTTCATGTATTTCCTATATAGTAGACAATTTGCCAATGGGGCATAGGCAATGGGTAGTGGACCATGGCCTAGTGGGCATGCCACAAAATCAGATTGGATACGTGCAATATTGAAAACATTACCAAATTGTCTGCCGAGTGCCCAGACACATCACATAATCTCAAACCTCTAACTTACAGTGCGTCGAACATTTCTATGAAAATTTACAGTTTCTCTATAGCGATTGTAGTCATTTCTCTGGTTCATTCTCTGCATATAGCCTCAGCCTCTATGACCATAATCTTTTGCAGAAAAAAAACCTAGGATTGAGCCTTGGGTCGAGCCTTGGGCATTGTTTTAGGTTCCAAAATCCAAGTCCAGAGACTCAACAATAGAAGTTATAACACAATTTTCAGTCGAGACTCGAAACTTTCGGCTGCTCAGGAGTTGGACCTCTTTTCGGCATTCAAACTTCGCTCAGCAATGAGAAGGGCATGGCCATTGGTGTCAGCATGCACAGTGATGTATGAGTCATGAGACCTATAACTCAGAGCTATCCGACTCCCTAGTGATGACGCATGAGACTTAAGTCCATCGCATCCCTCCGACCTCAGTGCTCGCCTAAAAGATGACCTTCAGGCTTTGGCTTTGAAGTTTGCTGCTCGCACAGAGTCATGAGTGACACAATGAAAATATATTAGATCTAATGGTCCTCAATCGTCTCAGCCTTCATGTCAGTCTAATGCTTAAGCTTCATGCACAGTGTGCACACATCTATAGAAAACTAGATTTTAGTTATCTGCCATTGCCTGCCATTGGTGTTAAGCACTCACTCCATTGACATGAATGGTTTTTGTTTTATGTGTTATATTTTATGTTTTCTGCTTCACTCAGAAGTTTACTTTCTTCATAGATTATCTCAATTTGTGGAATCATTGACATCAAAGAGAAAGAATTGGAGAGTAGAAGAATCAATTATGATCAAAATTTTGAAAATTTCCTCAACTTTTCAAGTATGAAGCAAGTTAGTTTTGCAATTAGATATTCTTGTGAATTTTTTTTTTTAATTTTCTTTTTAATTGAAAAATGGTATGTTTTATACATTGCATATCTTGATTATGTAGCTTTATGAAATTTCTCAATGTACTCTATTTGATGCTTACAAAAAAATTCTTGATAAGAAAGAGTTAGAAATACCCAAGACGAACATGCATACAAAAGATGAAATGATGTATGCACTTTTGGGAAGTGATGATGAGGTAGATGTAAATGAGATGGATAATATGCATACTGAAGTTCTTGATATTGACTTGAACAATGCTATGGCTGAAGAGAATGCAAATTCATCCATGCACTATATAGAAAGTGTGCACAATCATGATTCTTTAAGGATAAAAAAGATGATGAAAATATTGTGGTTGTAAAGAGTTCTTTGCATAATGGCTCAACATCTTTTGTATCTTTGATGAAGTATGAAGCATTATGTGAATTGGCATTCTCATTGGATGTGAAAGATATGCTGTTAAGAAGAGATTGTTCTTCTTATATCCACATTATGGTAGCAAAGGAATTTATCGCATGCATATCTTGTTATTTGGAAAATCAACAAAGGAGTGATTTATCACAAAGTCCCTATCTTGCATTAATGATTGATGAGTCTACAGATAGGGTTTAGGAGAAACATTTAACTGTTTATGCTTCCTATTTGAACAAATATGGGCTTGTAGTTTCGAAGTGTGAATTTTTGAAGTTGATATTAGTTGTAGATGGATATGCACAAACAAAATATATTGCAATAATGAATATGTTTTTGGAAATGTCGTCGGATATTAAGCATTTGGTTGGTATATCTACAGATGGAGATAGTTCAATGCTTGGATGCCATGAGGGACTTGTCTCAAAGCTCAGTAGAGATGTGCCAAATCTGATTGTTGTGCATTGAGTTGCACATAGGGAAGCTCTAGCGACTATTGATGAATGCAAAGGTTTTCCTTGTATTTCTTATATGGAAAAAATTTCTAATAAACTATATTCTTAGATAAATGATTCAAATGTAAGACATTCAGACTTTCAAAAGTTACTTCAAGAAATGTATCTTCAAGTTTTGGAATTGTTGCATATTCATGATGAGATGCTTGGCAAGAGGAAATGTGATGGTACGCTTAGTTAAACTATTACCAAAAATTTTGAAATTAATTTGGAATGCCAAGCACCAATGTGGTATGAAAATTATGTATACTCAAATTCCTATTTTGCATACATCTATTGGAAGATGTCATATTGAAATTGGATGGATTGAATAAAATTTTCCAAAAAAGATATTACTTCTTTCAGTACATGTATAGAAGTATGCTTGAACTCTTTTAAAAAGAAATTTCTTGGTGATATATTTGCAAAGAGTACCATATACTTGAAAGTATTCATTGAAAATGTGCAAATGGGTTGCTTGAAACATGTAAATGAGAATGGGGAGGAGTATATTCACACTCTTTTGTATGAATCCATGGTAGGTAAAAAAAAAAATGGTTTTCCATTAGATATCCAAGATGGATCTTGAATACATGCATAGGTATGGAAAAATATTTTGTGCTCAAAGTAACTCATTCTCTCAATGAAAGGTTTCTTGATATGTATTTTCTCAATGATAACAAATTATTTAGCCCTATGTACTACCCAAGTAAAGACGATGAAAGAGATAGAAAATCCATCATATGGTTATCACATTTTGCTTACATGTATTGGTAATCATGTCATCAATGCCAATGGATTTGAAAAAGAGTTCAAAGCATTTGTAGATACTCTATATTATGGATGTGAAGGTATGAATTTCGAAGGTGCTTGGAGAGTTTTCTCTAATACTTCACATTGGCAAGAAAACTTCCAAATCTATTGAAGTTCTGGTAGATACTCTTGGATGTCATGGACACAAAGAAAACCATCCTAAACCTTAGATTCCATGTCACTTTCTATATCTCATGATTTGTTGAGAATTTTGGGAAACAAGTACTTCCATTGCATCCGAAACATGCAAAACCCTAAAATCGATTGTCTTCTTGTTTGATTCTGACATCTAGAGATCATGTTTCTAGTTGATGACATCATCGAGGATATCATCAAATCATAACCACCCTAGAACCACCCTTGGAAAACCTATATAAGGAAGGGTTGGCCACATTCATTCTAAGTCTTTCGAATGCCAATCTTGGGAGTTAAAGGAGTTGTGATCACCAAGTAAGTACTCTCCAAGTTCTAGTTCAAGTTCTAGTCTTGTATCTTGGACATCCTATTGTGTCCCCTTGTAATCTCGTAGTACGAAATGTTGTCGATTTATTTCTTGTAGCTAGTTCATCTCCTTGAAGGGAGTTCTTGTAATCCAAAGATCTTGCTCTAGACCTACGATCTCGGGTTGTGGGATCTCCTATATCATCTCTGGTTGAGTTATCCATACCTATCAATCCTGGGTTGTGGGACATCTTGTATCAGTTTCCCTACATGGGTGTTCTTATAACCAGAAGTGTAATTTCAACCACTATAGTTAGAGAGCACAATCTAGTGCTCCCATGACACTTTGGCAAGACTAGATCCTATCCAAGACCAGAAACCATGGATTCCCTATGCAAGCAGATTCAATCTACCATAAAGGACTTGATCAAACATGTGAAAAGATTGCTACGACAAGATGATCGATCAATTTCAAGCTATGCCTTGAATATCAAGATGTTGTTTTGTGGAACTACATATAAAGAAGACTACATGGTTAATCAATTTTGAAGTGGCCTTAGTACTCAAGTCAAATATCTCTCACTATCCATGCCTCAAGAAAGTACTTTGGAGGATGTTCAGTGTGAGAATCAATTGTTAAAACAAAGCCAAGCACAAGTGTCAAAAGTTTTGAATAATGAAGAAACTATTCCTCAAGAATCTGAATCAAGAATCTTTCAAGGCCAAAAAGTCATTACAGATGATATGGAGTATACATGTTATGAAGATATCAAGAAGGTAAAGGATAAGGAGGAGCTCATGTTCAATCAAGGAGGTGTGCTTACTCAACACTCTCCTTCAAAGATCTTGGAAACAACACAACATTCCACTAGAAGCTCAAAGGATCTATCGCATGAAGAACCCAAGGAAGCTCAAGAGAGACCTAGTCGTTCACCACCTATCAGGATTGAGGACCATGAAGAAATGGAGGTCATGCATGTATTAGATTCAAGGATCTCTCCAAGAATATTGGAATGCCTTATTGATTGGAAAGTGTATGACATGAGTGATCCTACTTGGGAACTTACAAAAAATCTTCAAAGAGAAAAATTCCAAGTTCGTGAATTCCATAAGAATAATCCAATGAAACCCAAGCTAGAGAACATGGCCGCTCCTCATGGAACTTGTCGCTTGAGGGGGAGGTGATGTCATGGACACAAAGAAAACCATCTTGAACCTTAGATTCCATGTCTGTTTCAACATCTCATGATTTTTTGATAATTTAGGGAAACCAACGCTTCCATTGCATCCACAACGTGCAAAACCTTGAGGTGGATTGTCTTCTTGCTTGATTCTGACATCCAAAGATCATGTTTCTAGTTGATGACATCATTGATGATATCATCAAATCGTAACTACCCTTGAACCACCCTTGGAAAACATATATAAGGAACGGTTGGCCACATTCATTCTCAGTCTTGCCAATACCAGTCTTGGGAGCTCAAGGAGTTGTGATCACCAAGTTAGTACTCTCCAAGTTGCAGATCAAGTTCTAGTCGTGTCCTTGTTCTAGTCTTGTATCTAGGACATCTTGTTGTATCCTATTGTAATCTCGTAGTACGAAATCTTGTCAAACTACTTTTGTAGCTAGTTCATCTCCCTGAAGGGAGTTCTTGTAATCATCTTAGGTTGCGTTATCCATACCTATTGGTCCTACATTGTGGGATGTCTTGTATCAGTTGTGTATTCTTGTATCAATTTCCCTACATGGGTGTTCTTGTAACCAAAAGTGTATTTTCAAAATCTTGTCTTCTATAGTCAGAGAGCAGAATCTAGTGCTTCCCATATCATTAGTACCTTGTGAGAGAGGATTTTCTAAGCAAATCATCATAAAAATTGATCATAGACAACATCTTAAGGTGGAGAGATTGGATATGCTTTTGCCAATCTCCATGCTTGGACCCTCATGTAATATTTGAAATTGGGATGACAGGGGAAAAATCAAAAGATAATTGTGCGGCTGATCTTTAGACTCATTGATCTTTGTTTCAAATGCTTATGGAGTATATGATTTGCATTCCAAAAAGTCAAAGAGCAACCAATTGTTTCACCAAGTAGAGCTTGTTTCTAGCTGATTTGTCTTATGAAGTTCAGAATCTTAGTGAGAGACTGCCAAATCGAGCTGCTTTTATAGCATGAGAAGAAGAGATGACCAAGCTCCTCTCCACCATGTATGCAATGCTTACTTGAGTGAGAGGCGCCATAAATTTAATTAGCTTTGGCATTGGTCTAGATTTCACGATAGAGGATTTTCCACATTAGAACATACTTTTGTTTTCAATAAGAGGGTGCCACAGGTATCTTCACATGACTTGCCATCTGATGCTAGACCAGTTCTAACACCATCCCTTGTTAAAGGAAATATTCAAGTCAAGGTGCTTTTGTAACCTCATAATTTTTCCTAATTTGTTACCATTGGTCCATCTTGTTCCACAGATGTTTCCACTTTCTAAAACCTTTGTTCCATAACTTCTTTACTTAGGATGTTCTCCAGATCCACTTCTTTGATTCCCTTAATAGGAAACTAGATAGAATCATTTTTCCTAATTTCGGCCATCCATTTCCAATCGTCATTAACCTTGATGTACGGTTTCATCTTGTTCCAACTCTTCCAAATTGAGCAAACAAGTTCAGAGCCTTTAGGTCATCGGATGCTAGGATAACAATAAGGTGAGCATATCAAGACCCTTCCACCTAGGGACCCCTTGAACTGTAAGAGAGGATTTATCTCTAAGAATTAGTTTTGCCCAAGAAGCTTCTACATTGCACCAAACTTTGAGAATCCATTTAGAAGCCAATGTATATGCCAAACCTATGACATTCAGAATGGTCAAACCACTATAATCTTTTTGGTCAACACACAAGGCCCACTTGATCTTGGGCATGCCCCTCTTGTTGGGATCACTCGTCCATAGAGCATTTATGCAAGTACTTTCAAGATTTGCTAATTCTTTGTCTTTTAGTCTCCAACATGCCAAAAGATGATAGATGAGATGAGGAAGGTGTTGATCACCATAGCTCATCTTGCCAAGTTGAGTTGCATGCCCTTCTAGTAGACAAATTTAGAATCTAGTTTGTTTAGAACCCAATTCCAATGCTATCTAATAGATACTTCAAAACCCATTGGGGTATGGAGGAGCCAAAAGATCTATCCACTATTTATTTCTTTACGTCCATGGTTAGCCGAGAATTGTAGTGTGGGCCCCAAAATAGGCTTGAAGGTAGTTTTGGAGATCTTTATTTTAGATCTAGATGTAGCACATAAGACATTTAGACAATGCCAAAGGGTGTTGATACTATTAGGGTCATTATGCACAAAAGCATTCTTGTCATCCACGAAGAGCCTCATTAGCATCTGATTGTGAGAGTGGGGGAGCCGAAGGCCTTGGCTCTATCCTAAAAGGGCCTGATGGCTAACAAAGCAGCTGAGGCCATCAATGGCTATGGCAAAAACAAGAGGGGCCAAAGGACAACCTTGTCTAATAGAGCATTTTAACTTGATTTCTTGAGAGAGTTGACCATTGATATTGATTCGAGCCAAGGTATTCCCCATAAGCATAGAGATCATGTTGATGAATTAGGTCCAAAACCTATATCTTTTAGGGATTTAGAATGAAATCCCACTCCGATCAATCGTATGATTTGTTGAAATCAATTTTGATGAAGAGGACATCTTGTTTAGCAGAGTCTAGACCTTCCCACACTTTTATAATGGATGTTCCCTTTATGAATCTCTTCAGGCCCTCATTGATCCATGAATGTACATGGCTCATAATACGATGAACCTTAGCTAAGATCTTATAGCTAGTTTGTAGCATAGTCATGGGCTGCTAGTTTTTAATCTTTTTTTTTTCTATCTTTTTTGTGAATTAACTTAATCACCCCTTCATTGAGAGCATGAGGGAGCGTGTGAAAGCATAACGCCTCCTGCCTAACCATACGTAATGGTTTAACTAAGTCATTCTTGAAGGTCTGGTGAGACCATCGAGACCCTGGCTTTTACCACAAGGGAGAGCATCTATGACTTAAAAAAAAATCTTTGGTAGTGATTGGGGAATCCAAAAGATGCATGATAATTTTTGGAATTTTTTTACTTGATTCTAGATACGGCAGCCATGCAATCTCGTCTCCGAGACGTGAGCGGCATGGACACCCCATAAGTTGAGTGAAGTGGTTGTTTATTATCTATATATTCTCTTCCACAAAAATGCATTCCCTCCCATAGTTATCTACCATAAAAGGGACCTCTTCCTTCATTTTATTCTTCTTTAGTAGCTTACACATCTGTTTTTTATTGGTTTGTCAGCTTTCCCCACCCATCAACCTTTAAAATAAATCTGCATATTACTTCTTTGAATTTCCTCTTTGTATCTTAGTTTGCTTCTAATTTTCTCGAGTTCAGATTCGAGGCTAGGATTGCCATTACTAACTTCTATCTCCAAATGCCGGAGCCTACAGTAAAGGTTTTCCCTTCTCATCTATCGAATGCTAAGGATTTCCTTATGGGCCTTGACAAGAAGAACTTGGGACCACTTCACCACAAACTTCCAACACTTGGTCAGAAAGGGAAAGCATCTAAAGAACTCGTTCCATGTAGAGGAGTTTGCTTGTTGTATGCAAGGAAAGGAGAGGATTGAGGGGCCAACATGAAACCATGGGCCTTTCTGTCCCTCGTTAAAGATGAGAGTCATCGGGTAGTGTTCAGATAAAACTAGGTCCACACATTGCAAAAAGGATGAGGGACCCAACTTGTCAATTATATCCTACAACATATAGCTTCTATTCAGTCTAGCTTTGCACAAGTCTTTGCCCAACTAGAGTTTTGACCAAGAGAAACCATGAATATCTTTGAATTCCAGTAGACCGTCATGGAGCTCAACCTAGTCCTAGATGTCTTTCTCAATTCTGTCAATCGTCTGTCCCCTTTCTTCCCATCTATCTGATATGAATTCAACCATATTAAAGTCCCCATAGAGGATGACCTCCAATCGGAGAGAGTCTAAAGAGTGCCAAGTATCCTCTCTATCTAAGTCCAGATTAGAAGCACAAACTAAAGCAATGGTGATCATATGGGGGCCCTTAAAAGATGTAGCAATCCATCAATGGTTTTGATCAGTAATAGTATGCATAAAAAAAGAGTGCCATTTTGGAGAGAAACGAATCGTTGGAGCACCACTCCCATGTTATGTTGTGTGGTGATCCACACGTGAGATGCCAAGATGCTCTTTAACCTCTTTTGTAGCTCAACACCATCAACTTTGATCTCTTGAAGTCAACTAAAGTCTGGGTTGACATTTTTATCTCAAAGCCATTCACCAAACATTCTTGCTCTTGAGGGGTTAGACAACCCTCGAATGTTATATGAGCCAACAATCATTTATGATGGGAGGTATGTTTTTTGGTGAGGGATTGAGCCCTCTTTTTCGTTTTTTAATCTTCCTCTCTTCTTCTAGAGGTTGAAGGATCTTGGCACACAATACATCCTTTGAGGAGGCTCTTCCATGGGAGTCCAATGGGGAACTTCCCTTTTTGAGACACCACCTCATGGCGACCAAGAAGCGTGGTGCCCATGATAGAAATTTTGTTGGTGCAACTAATCCAAGCCTAAATGCTTGATCATTTATTCTAAGGCTCATATGTACATTCATGTATTAGCACATGAATGATCCCTTGTAAAGATTGACCTTTTACTACTTGTTAAGGTGCACATATGGAATCACTTCAATCATGAGTTGTAAGGAGAATCTTTTCACGAAGTATTGGTGAGTTAGATGGAGATTGAGATCCTAAACTCTAGAGATACTTTTAGGTAGAAGTTTGAATTTCAAAATTCAAAAAGGAGCTCCAACTTTAGCTATAAAAGAGCACTTCAAAAAGTCACAGTGTAGTAGCCTGAATTAGAGAGATACTTAGAGGGATTTTAAGTTGATATTGATCTCACACCATACCTTTATCATTGACCTCACATTGTCCAATTATTCATCTCCAATGTCAATGTAATCTATGTGCACTAAGACATATAGTTTTGCTATATCTCATATCTTCTACTCTGTGATGTACCACTCAGAACACTAAGCTTCTCTAACATGTTTCTTAGTGTATACTTGATCATTTGATGTGATTTTATTTGATATAGATGGACTATCTAGTTTTTGATTACTAAGTTTCATTATCATTGCCTTATCCAATCTCGAGTTATGAGCTAAACAATGCTCACTGGTTTGCATACTGCTAGTACCTGAAAATATCAAGATCCACCTCTAACTTGCTAAGCATCATTCTCTAAGTATGATCCATTATTTCAAGTGAAATAACTTGCAAAAGTTAGCTATACACGTTAGTTAGATATGCCCAAAAGCATTTCATTCAATTTTTAGCAGAGATGGAGTATTGTTCATTTCTTTGAGCAAGTGTAGTGACCAAAGTAGTAAGTTTTGGTTTATAGTTGAAACTCCTACTCATTTATTTTGATCAAATGATTTGAGGATCATCTTCCAAAGTACTTGGGTAATTCTTTGTGCTTCTTGGAAAGCTCAAGAGGTCTACTTTGCAGTTCTCAACTCAGTTTTGGCTATTGTGAAGTAAGAACTTTCAACATCAACTTATCTCTAGAAGGTGTACTCCACCATCTCCTCCAACAGTGGTATCAGAGCAACATCAAGGTAAAATGGGAGATGGATTTCCATCATTCATTTTGAGAAGGGCAACTACCCATCATGGTCCCTGAGGATGAAGGAGTATCTCCAAGGAAGATGCTTATATGGATACATATTTGGAGATGGGCAAAGGATGGTGTGCAAAGGTTGCTCTAGCTAAGTCTTATATACTCAACTCAATATCTGATTTCTTATTACATCATATTAGGAATTGCAAGACCTTCCAAGAGACTTGGAAGGTACTTTCTTCATACTTCTCATCAAATACAAGGGCTAGGAAGAAACAACCTTGGATGGAGTTCACAACCTTGAAGAAGTAACCAAAACAAAGTGTAGTTGACTATGTGACCAAGATGAAGGATGTAGTTGATCAACTTGGGAGTATTGGAGAAGAAATATAAGAAGAGCAGATACTAAGGCAAATCATAAAAGGCATCAAGGCTGATGACAAATGGGAGTCCTTTACCACAACAATAGACCTATATATGGACATTTAGATACCTGGCCTCAATACATTGATGGGGCAACTCTTCACACATGAGACAAAGCTCAACAAGAATGAAGAGACTTCTAGAGGTGATCAATCTTCTACCCTTTACACAGATAAAAATAAGAGTAAAGATAGAGGCAAATGTAAGAGGAATGAAGAAGAAGCAAGCACCTCTCAAGTGAACTTCACAAGTAGAGGAAGAGGTACTAGAGGAAGGGATAGAGGAGCAAAGAAAGGCAAGGGGAGACCATACAAATCTTCACCTTGCAACATTTGTGGCTTGAACAATCATACCACAGATTAATGCTTCAGGAACACAAAGAATGAGAGAGGAAGAGGCTTTCATAGAGGAGGTTATGGACAATCAAGAGGCATGTTCAATAATGGAGGAAGCAACTACCATCACAATTACAACGAAGGCAACAAAAACAACTACCAAGGAGGCTTCAAAGGAAGAAGAGACTATAACAACTATACAGATGATCAAGAGGAGTCTCTACTACTCATGCATATGAAAACCAAGCAAGGTAAAGATGATGAATACCTATTCTATATTGATTCTGGTTTCTCCAATCATGTAGTAGGCAATGTAGCATTGTTGTCTCATCTTGAAGAACCCAAAGGAAATCATGAAGTCTAGACATGTGATGACACTAGGCATTCAGTAAAGAAGATTGAAAATGTTAAAGCATCTGATGGTAACATGAATCTTCCAAGCAGGGTATTGTATGTGCCAACAATAACAAAAAACCTATTCTGTGTTAGACAGATTGTTGACAAAGGTTTACAGGTTAGATTCACAAGGCATGGAGCATATGTGGAGGAACCTCAATAAGGCTTCAAAAGGATTGCAAAAGGTGAGAAATCTGGTAGACATTTTACCTTTGAAGTTGAACATACAAGGAATATTGCACTCTTCAATTACAAAGATCAAACCCTATCTAAATTGGAGATATGGCATAAGAGACTAGGTCATATAGGTGAAAGGACATTGAAGCAAATTTGTAGGGATTAGAGTGTGCTTGGCATCCCAAATGTGTCTAAGAAACACATGAATTACAAATGTGGAGCATGCCAATTTGGAAAATCACATATGCAACCATTCAACAAAACAAGATACATGTATGAAGACTACTTGGAGCTTGTGCACATAGATGTGTGGGCTCCTAGCAAAGAACCATCAACCTCACAGTCAAGATATTATGTTTCATTCATAGATGACTATAGTAGATGGATAATACTTTACTTTATGAATAATAAAGATGAAGTCTTCACTTGTTTCAAGAAGTATTTGGCATTGTTTGAGAATCAAATGGGTCGAAGCTTGAAGAGGCTTAGATTTGATGGAGGTAGTGAGTACTTCTCAAATGCTTTTGAATTCTTCTTACAGGAAAGAGGCATAAAGAGAGAGACTACAACAAGGTACACTCCTGAATAGAATGGAGTCGCAGAGAGAAGAAATATACTAACAGTAGAGGCTCCAAGATCAATGTTGAATGAGAAAAAACTTCCAAATACTTATGGGAAGAGGTTGTTTACACAGCCACTTGCCTAATCAATAGGCTTCCATCCAAGTATCTAGATGGAATGACACCTTACAAGGCATGGAATGGCAGGAGACCTTCTTTAGATCATGGTAAGATCTTTGGGTGCATTGCTTATGCACACATACCCTCACATATTACAATTAACAAAGGATTTACAATTAGTAGGGATGTGTTATTGATGAAAATAACTCATGGTTTGAAGATGTGCAAGAAAATAAAGTTACCCTATGACTTGGAAAATGATTTTTCAAATCTCACCAAAGAGGAACCAAATACATCAGAGGTTATCAACTCACAAGATGAAGAACAAATTGACTTCAAATTGGACAAAAATAAGTACAAAAGTCTAGAAGACATTTCTGAGTCATCCAATCAAGCACTTAGAAGATCTCAAAGAAAAAGCAAGAAACCTATAAGGTATGGCTATGGCACATCACTAGTCACATCACTAACCTAAAGATTCTATGCCAGAAGAAACTTCTTCATTTTAAGAGAAAAACATGAAGGAAGAATAGAGAGAAGCTATGCAAGAAGAAATTGAAGCACTTCAAGAGAATAGCACTTGGGATTTGGTTCCCAAAAAATCATTCATGAAGGTAATAGGATTTAGGAGGATTTAGGATCTGAAAAAAATTCAGATGGGACAATCAACAGGTGTAGAGCAATGCTAGTAGCAAAGGGGTCTTCTCAAACCCATGGAGTGGATTATGAGGAGACCTTCTGACTTGTAGCTAAGATGGCAACTATCAGAGTTTTAGTAAGTATTGCTGCATCAAAGAATTGGAATTTGTACCAATTAGATGTTATAAATGCATTCCTTAATGGATGGATCTCTGAAGAGGTCTACATGACTCAACCACTAGGATATGAAGTTAAAGAAAAACTTTATTTTGTATGTAAATTAAGGAAATCACTTTATGGTTTAAAGCAAGCTCCTAGAGCTTGGAACCATAGGCTTGTCACATACTTGCACGACCAAGGATTTGTTGCAAGCAAGGCAGATCCTTCATTGTTCATTAAGAAGACTAACTTAGAAGTTATTTATCTATGTGTTTATGTGGATGATACCATTATTGTAGGGAATGATGCCAATGGCATCAAGAGGATCAAAGCTCAGAGGTTCAAGATCAATGATCTTATTTCTTACATATTGTCTTACTTTATAGATTATTTATACAGATTCTGGTGTTTTCATTACTCAGAAGAATTGTATCCATGATATGCTAGTTAAGTTCAAGATGGAAAATTCAAGAAAATGCACGTACACCCATAAAACTAAACCATAAACTCAGTACTCATGAGGGAGATCTACTTGAAGACATTATAGGTTATCAAAGTCTTGTTGGGAGTCTCAATTATGCAACCCTAACAAGAGTTGGCATATGCTATGGAGTAAGTACATTGAGTCAATTCATGCATGCACCAAGAAAACCTCACATGGAAGCTGCCAAAAGGATCCTAAAGTACTTGAAGGGTACCAGAAATGAAGGGATATTTTATTCATTCACATTTGACTTGGATATCAAGCTATACTCTAATGCAGATTGAGCTGGCTCAAAAGATGATAGGAGGAGCACCTCTGGCTGCTTATCCTTTACAGGATCAAAGTTGATTTCACGGTGATCAAAGAAACAACGAATTGTGGCATTGTCATCAACCAATGCTGAATATAGGGGTTTGGCAAATGCAACACAAGAGGTAATGTGGCTTAAGTTACTCTACTCAGATTTGGGGACGTGTACATACATTCCAATGATTTTTGGAGATAACACTAGCTCCACTTCATTTGGCTACTAATCCTGTATAGCATGCAAGGAGTAAGCACATTGAAGTGCATTATCATTATGTGAGAGAGAAGCTATTTAGCAAGGACCTATGTATCAACAAGCCTAGAATGTGTAGATATGATAACCAAATGTTTGGATGGAACAAAATTGAACAGGTTCAAGATGATGATTGGATCGAAGGAGATTAAAGACAATTGAAGAGCAAGCATATTAGGCTTGAGGGGGAGTTGTTAGTGCAATTAATCTAAGCCTAAATGCTTGATCATTTATCCTAACACTCATATGTACATTCATGTATTAGCACATGAATGATCCCTTATAAAGATTTAATTTTTACTACTTGTAAAAGTGCACATATGGAATCAATTCAATCACGAGCTATTAGGAGAATCCTTTCACAAATTATTGGTGATTTAGATGGAGATTGAGATCCTAAACTCTAGAGATACTTTTAGGTACAATTTTGAATTTCGAACTTCAAAAAGGACCTCCAACTTTAGCTATAAAAGAGGACTTCAGAAAGTCATGGTGTACTAGCCAGAATTGGAGAGATATTCAGAGAGATTTTAAGTTGATATTGAGTTCACACCATAGCTTTATCATTGCCCTCACATTGTGAAATCATTCATTGCCAATGTCAATGTAATCTATGTGCATTAATACATATAGTTTTCTAATATCTCATATCTTCTACTCTATCATGTACCACTCAGAACACTAAACTTCTCTGACTTGTGTCTCAGTGTATACTTGATCATTTGATGTGATTTAAGTTGTTATAGATTAAGTGGACTATGTATCTTCTGGTTATCAAGTTTGGTTATCATAGCCTTATCCAATATCGTGTTATGAGCTAAAGAGTGCTCACTAGTGTGCATAATGCTAGTACCTGAAAATGTCGAGATCCACCTCTAACTTGCTAAGCTCATTCTCCAAGCATGATCCATCATTTCAAGTGAAATAACTTGCAAAATTAGCTATCAAAGTTAATTAGGTATCCCTAGAATCATTTTATTCAATTATTAGTAGAGTGGGAGTACTATTCATTTCTTTGAGCAAGTGTAGTGACCAAAATAGTAAGTTTTCATTTATAAATGAAACTCCTACTCATTTCTCTTGTTCCAATGATTTGAGGATAATCTTCCAAAGTACTTGGGTGATTATTTGTGCTTCTTGGAAAGCTCAAGAGGTCTTCTTGTCAATTCTCAACTCAATTTTGGTTGTTGTGAAGCAGGAACTTGCAGCACGAACTCATCTCTAGAAGGTGTCCACCATCTCCTCCAACAATTTTCGCTATCTAAGTTTTCTTCTTTGCTAGATGAGATTCTTCTTTGTTGGATGTGACTTCTTCTTGATTACCTTGCTTGTTTGTGGTATGAGTCTTTGTGGTTTCCTCTTTGTTCAACTATTGTTTGCATTCACCTAGGTAGTCCATCATATTGAGCTCCCTATCTAAATTAAAAAAAAATATTGTTGGTTGCAGGGATTGAGTGATTGGGCTTCATCACATCGCCCCCTTTGGGACTTCTTCTCCTTCTGTGCCTAAATTTAGTGAAGGGATCTAAATTAAGATCCTCAAAGTGATTTATTTTGACTTCTTTTAGTAGTAAATCTTGTGATTTATCCATAGGGATCATAGCAATTATGTCATTCAAAGCATGCAAGTTTCCCTGGGTGTTTTCCTTATTCTAAGCTTACCGAAGTGAATTCCGCCTGAGAGGGAAATCTTTGATCCTATGGCCTTGCGCCCCCAAAGAAAGTAAGCATTTGGTAATTTTGAAAATTGCCTCCTATTTGAGCGGAAGTCCTTCTCCAATGTCCATGTTTATCTTCGTGCGCAAGACTTGATTAAGGTCTATTGATACACAAATCTCTCGGTACCATCTAGCATTGAAGGAGTGTGCTACACCTTCATAAGTGAAACCCCTGACATCATCCTTGGTTGCCAACGGGTAACCATTAGAGCAACAACCTCCCTAATAAAGCCATAAAGGAAGAAGGGAATGTTGGGGAATTCCACCCATAGTGGAAAACGAGGTGGATTGGAATTATTCAAAACAAAGTCAGGGAACCACTTGAAGAGGCATAATGTCGAGCACCAAACTTGCCAAGAGCCAGCTTGAAGGGCTTGGAAGGTCATTTTTTCATTCTCAAAAACCATAAATATGTGCTTAGTCGACAAGAACTGACACTTACAAACCACCAAGCCATGAGGGAAACATGCTTGGAGGTTTTAAGATTTAGAAATAAAAGCAATTAAAATCTTTGTGAAGGGAAGTGGCAAAGGGAAGTAATGGATTCATAAGCAAGGGGGTTTTGAGTTTTACCCAAGGGTTTTGGTTTAAGAACTTTTGCTTTGAGTCTTTGTTTTAAACACCATCCTCATGTTGGAGTTAGACGTCTGTAGAAGCACGCGAACAACACAAGGAAGAAGAAGAAGCTTGGAGCACAAACACACAATACTGAATGTATTACTAGAGAATGTACAAAGATAAGTAGCCCATTAGGGAAATAGGCATATATACAAGCCGGGGGAAAAAAACCTCCTAAAGAGGGAAAAAAGTACCCCGGCGGTCCTAGTGTTTTCACACACATCACTACCTAAATATATCAACAAATCCCCCCTAGGAGTGATGCGGTGATCAAGGAGCTGGCACTCATGTATAAGGAAGTGCCAAGCTATGTGGAAATCACTCCACAAAAGGAAGTAAGCCCAAAGCTTTGCGGAAAGCTTCAAACTTCTCCCTGGGCAGAGCCTTCATGAAAAGGTCTGCTATGTTCTCCTGCGTGGGCACATATGCCAAGCTGATCTCCCCAGCAGAGAACCTCTCCCTGACATAGTGATAATGCACCTCAATGTGCTTAGTGCGAGCATGGAACACAGGGTTCCTCGCAACTGACAATGCGCTCTGACTGTCAGTGAAGATGGTGGTGGTAGAAGACTGGCCAACACCCAAATCAGCCATAAGACATCTGAGCCACACACACTCAACAATCGCTATGAAAGCTGCCCTATACTCAGCCTCACAACTGGAAGTGGCCACAGTAGGCTGCTTCTTGCTCAACCAAGATATACATGAGCTACCAAGCATGAAGCAAAAACCACTGGTGGACACACGAGTGTCATAGCAACCAACCCAATCTGAGTCAGAAAAAGCATGCAAATCTGGCGGTAGTGATCCCCCCTTGGGATAAAACAACCCAAGTATCCGAGTACCACTCAAGTAGCGAAAGATGCGCTTAACCACCTTCCAATGCGTGACTCGTGGGCAATGCATAAACCTGCTCATCTGTGAGATAGCAAACTGAATATCTGGCCTAGTAATGCATAAGTAAATCAAGCATCCAACAGCCTGCTGATAGAGAACAACATCAAATGCATCTCCAGCATCATGAAGACTAAATCGTAAACCAGTCTCCATAGGAGTGGCAATAGGCTTATAGTCTTCAAGGCCAAAACACTACAATAATGTGTCAATATATTTTGTTTGACACAAAGCCATTCCACCATCAACTTGCATAAACTGAATGCCCAAATAGTGATGCAAATGCCCCAAATCAGACATCTCAAATGAGGCATGCAAATCAGCCTTGAAATCAGCAATATGCTTCTCAATAGGACCAGTGAGCAGCATGTCGTCAACATAGACAACAATGATCAGAAGCACATCATTAGCATGCTTAACATATAAGGTGATTTTAGTTGGACTGTTCACAAAACCATGTGCAACCAGATAGGCATGTATCTTCTCATACCAAGCACGTGGTGCTTGCTTTAAACCATATAATGCCTTCTTTAACCTGCACACCTAGTTTTCATGCCCTTTCTGCACAAAGCCATGGGGTTGAAAAACATACACTTCTTCATGCAAGTCCCCATTCAGAAATGTTGTTTTAATGTCCAATTGATGTACATTCCAACCATGATGGGTTGCAAGTGCACAAATGCTCCGAACAGTAGTCATACGGCATGTAGGTGCAAAGGTCTCATCAAAATCAATGCCTCTTTCTTGCGCATAACCCTTTGCAACAAGCCTAGCCTTATACCTGTCAACTGTACCATTAGGTTTACGCTTCAACTTGTATACCCACTTAGTGCCAATGGCCTTCTTGCCAGGAGGCAAGTCACATAAAGAACATGTACCATTCTTCATTATAGCATCATATTCAGATTGCATGGCAGCCATCCAATTTTCTGAATTCTGTGCTTCATCAAAAGAAACAGGCTCATTCTCATCACAGAGACTAGATGTAGCCATAGCATAGCAATCTGATGCAAAGGAGGCACTATGAGAGCCTGAACGAGTACGATATGACAAAGGTGCATCTAATTTGCTATCACGCAAAGTCTGCACCAGCCATTTTGGCATAGTTTTTGCCTGCTCAATATCAGCTCTCTCATCAACAAGTGCATCATGTAAACCTGCATCAGAAACAGAATGATCTACATCATCATATGAAACCTGCAAAGGCTGAGAAGTTGCCTCATTAGGACCAGCACTAGACTGTCCACCTGTAAAAAGAGGCATCAACGTATCATACATGTCTTTGGAGCTAATAGATGTCTCCTTAGTACATGAAAGCAATGGCTGAATAGCATCTTCCACAAAGACAACATCACGGCTAACCAGAATGCGTTTAGTCTGTGGATGATACAGACGATAGCCTTTACTTTCAGAACTGTACCCAACAAAAATACATTTTACTGCCTTAT
Organism: Ceratopteris richardii; assembly: GCA_020310875.1. Lineage (NCBI taxonomy): Eukaryota > Viridiplantae > Streptophyta > Polypodiopsida > Polypodiales > Pteridaceae > Ceratopteris > Ceratopteris richardii. Next base: position 128,520,783 of record CM035412.1, on the reverse strand, counting down.
CATCCAATTTTCTACGATGTTGTTCAGGCACTAATGCATATGCCAAACAACGAAAAACATGCAGATGAGCAACAGATGGCTTGCGGTCATGCCAAGCCTCATATGGAGTGATAGACTGCAACGTTTAGTGGGACACCTGTTCAGTACATATACTGCACACATTACAGCCTCAAGCCAGAAACTATGTGGTAAAGCCTGACTCTTGACCATGCACCTCGTCCTCTCCATGAGTGACCTATTCTTTCGTTTAGCAACTCCATTCTATTGAGGTGTATACGACACTGTACACTGGTGTTTTATCCCACGTTCAGCCAGAAATGCATTAAAATCAAAAGACATATATTCCCCCCTCGATCGGAATGGAGGGTGCCCATTTTACATGCTGACAGATTTTCAGCCAAAACCAAAAAATGTTTAAAGCACATGAACACTTCGGACTTTGCTTTGAGTGGATATACCCATGCATGCCTGGAAAAATCATCAATGAAAGTCATGAAGTAAAGGTAATTCCCAAAAGAGGGTGTCTGCATAGGACCACAGACATCACTATGTACAAGCTACAATTTCTGCGTAGCCCGAACTAAACCATCTTTTGGAAAGGAGGAACGCTGCATTTTGCCCAAAATACAGCCTTCACATACATGTTTTCTAGGTGCCTCAAGCTTGGGCAAAGAAGACACCATATAAGGTTTTTGTAGGCGTAGCAAACTAGCAAAATTCAGATGACCAAAGCGTGCATGCCAAAGCTTTGCATCTGACATAGCCTGAGAATCATGAACTGCACATGCCGAATCATTCACAGATCTTTCATAGTCTATGAGCTTATACAAACCATTACATAAAATGCCAGAAGCAATAATCGCATTGCCATTTGATAGATCATGAACTGTACACCTGTCATCAACGAATTTCACAACCAAGACAATCTTGGCTAATGCAAAAACTGATAAGAGATTCTTCTTGATCCCTGACACAAATAAAGCATCTGACAGGGTGAAAGAACTACCATCAACAGTAGTCAAAATGATCTTACCAACTCCCATAACAGGATAAGAGGAGTTGTTGGCGCATGTGACAGTATTCCTTGTAGGGGCAGGCTCGAGTGAAGAGAAGAAACTGCGCTGCGAGGTAATATGTTTGGTCGCCCCACTGTCAAAGTACCAAACATTTGAGTCCACTGCAGACATGCACTGCTCATGAGAAGATGGATCAAAACTGCAAACAGTAGTAAACACCCATTCTTCTTCCTGCACAAGATTAGCAGACTCTACTTTTGGTGTAGAGACTTCTGCAACAACCATTCCAGCCTCCTTTTTTTTTGCCTCTTTTGCAGTCAGTTTTGGACAGTTCTTTATGATATGATCATTCCCTTTATAGTACTTGCAAAACAATTTCTGCTTTTCTGATTTCTTCTCATCTTTATCTTGGTTCTTTGAATGAGCAGCATTTGCAAATTTTTGCTTACTAGTAGAAGAGCTCCATTTTCCTTTGCCCTTCTGACTAGCCACGAAAGCTTGATCTGCAACACACATAATGGACCTGTTCTGCCTGGACTGATCTTCCTGCAACAGAACAAAGACTAACTCCTCAAATGATAAGGCATTCGGATTGCCTTTCATCATCAACCGAAGAGTAGAAGCAAAACTCTGATATGAAATAGGAAGACAATTCACAACGGTCTGCACAAGTGAGCTATCTGGTATAACCTCATCAACAGAAATCAACTGTTCCTTCAAATCTTTGATGTTCGTTAGGAAACTGTCCATAGAATCACCTTCATTCATGTGCTCACTCTCCAACTGTTTTTGGAGGTAAGCAACACGAGCCTCATTCCTAGCTTGGTACATTGTGGCAAGTGTATCCCAAGCATCCCTAGCTGTTCTGTAAGAGCGAATATGAGGAATAATGGCACGTTTGATAGACAAAGCTATCAATGCATGTGCCTGGGCATCTCTGCCATCCCAAAGAATTTGCTCTACAATAGGTGCAACAGAAACAGTAGCACGAACACGAATCTGCGGAATATCATCTTCGACACCATCTTCATCAGCTCCAGCACCTATATTTGCAGTACCTGTCGTTACAGGTGTAACAAGACGTCTTTCAACACCCTGCACAATGTTCCACAATCCTTTTGCAACCAAAACATGTCGCATCATATAAGGCCATAATGGGTAGTTGGTACCATCCAACTTATCCTCAACAGCCAACATACGAAATACATCATTGCTTTCAGCCGTGGCCGGTGACTAAAATATCTTGATGCAGAAAATTGACTATATCTCAAAAAGTTGAACAGAACTGCCCAGACAAGTTCTGCTAGACTTGTAGCACACTTCGAGATGCTTAAACTGGCGAACAAAAACTGGTATATACCTTTGGCACAAAAAGACAAAATAGCCTGCACAAGCGCTACGATAGTGCGTTCGGAGGCCGAAACGAGCTCAGATTGCGATTTCGCACCACACAGCGAATCTGTTTTGATCTCTGAAACACCTTGAGTATGCTCACCAAATTTCATGCAAATCTGAGACTGCAAATGGAGTGTCGACGGCGCCCTAGATGAAGCGACGACCTCCTCTGATACCAATTGTTGGAGTTAGACGTCTGTAGAAGCACGCAAACAGCACAAGGAAGAAGAAGAACCTTGGAGCACAAACACACAATACTGAATGTATTACTAGAGAATGTACAAAGATAAGTAGCCCATTAGGGCAATAGGCATATATACAAGCCGGGGGAAAGAAACCTCCTAAAGAGGGAAAAAAGTGCCCCGGCGGTCCTAGTGTGTTCACACACATCACTACCTAAATATATCAACACCTCGTGACTCTTGTTGAAGGCCGTGCTGCTCGGATAAATTTTGCTTAAGTGGGATTATAAGAAAAAGATTGAGAGGTTGTTCTTTTTGTTTTGGGCACTCGAGGAGAGGTTTTGTGAGGTTTAGTGGTTTTAAGCTTTTTGGGTTGTCGTGGATTGCTTCATGGGGGGTTTGTTCCCCTCATTGGTTGTGATTAATGTGGGTCAATTATCAGAGGACAAGGGTACTTGTGAGCCTTTAGAGTTGTTTAGGGTCAAGCCTCTGATCGTCTCCCTTTGCAAGGATGATGTTGTGGCAAAGCAGGAAGATCTTAGAAGAATCTGTCTCATAGGAAAATTTTTTGGTCTTAAGCCCCCATTGGAGTCCTCTCGTCAATGGTTCCATAAGGAATGGTTCCCTCATGGTCTGATTGTGAGCAAGTGTCAGTTCTTACCGACAAGTCACATGCTCTTGGTGTTGGAAACTGCAGATATGGCCTTACAAGCTTTGCAAATTAGCACTTGACAAGTATGGAGGACCACCTTATGCTTGTTTAAATGGTTTCTTGATTTTCTCCCAAATCAATCTAAACCCTTGCGCTATCCACTTTGGATGGAGATCCCAAAACTTTCCCTTTTTCCTATATGAATTCATAAGGGAAATTGTCCCACCCATCGGCCAACTTCTAGCCTCGAGAGAAGAGGTAAGAGGCCCCATATATGAAGATGAAAAATACTCATTCAACCATAGATGGAACCCACGTATTTGTGTCGAAGCTGATCTAAACAAAGATGTCCCCTCTATAATCTCCATAGACATTGGAGAAGAGAAAACAATTGAACATGACATTTTGTACAAGAACTTACCAAATGTGTGCTTTGATTGTGGAATGCAAGGCCATAGAAATAAGGAATGTTACCTCAGGTAGAATTCGAGTAAGAAAAATCGAAAGAAAGATAATGCTATAGGGATCAGAGTGGCTGCTAGGGCCCAAAACCTATCAACAGATTATCCATGGGAGGCTGATAAGGGGACAACACAAGTACTGGAAACGAACCCTGATGGCTTCATAGAAGTAAGATGAAGGAGGATCCCCTCTTGCACGAGTCAAGAAAGAAAACTCTTTTGCAACTAGTCTTGGAAAAGGAGTTCAGTCACCTAGATTACCCAAGAGGAATGAATCACGAAGATTATCAGAGCGAGGAGGAAACCCTTGAAGATTTAAATTGCAAGGAGAGCAACCAAGATGGAAATGCCACTAGCAAATAGATTGGCCTCACCAACAGCAATAATGTTAGCTAGGACAGTGAAGGCTCGATAATTCGTTCTGCAATCCCAACAGTTAGACTTAGTACATGCATAGATGGAAGCATACAAACTAACAAAAATATCATTAACAGGTCCACTAAGGGTGATAGCCACCCATTAGTGAGAGGAACTCATAATATATTCTTAATCACATGGTAAATAGTGTTAGAAATACCTATACAACAATCACTTTATCCCTCGATTGGTGAGTAGTACAATGCTATTTACTAGAGGTAGAGTTGAGATTGGTCGAAAGCTTATTACCACTAATATTGAGCTCTTCTAAACATAAGATGTCATGATATAGAGACAAATCAAACCTATACTTAAGGGAACACTTGGCCCCAACTAGATCCATAATGCCATTATTCTTGAATGAAATCAGATTCAAAAGATTCATGGTAAAAAATCAAGGGAGCAAAGAACAAAAAAAATCAGAACTTAAAAAATCCAAGTAATGGAGAATGAGAACATTATTATCTATAATTCATGGAACTGCGTTGTTAATAGTATCTTATATTTTAGGTTTTTGTTTATACCAAGGGTGTCATCCTCATCACATTGAGTCATTTTGACATCTTCTAAGATAGTTCTATTTTGATACAATTCATTAATCTTACATAGGTGATAATTGTCAAATTCCTTAGAAATGATAGTGTCAAGATGCACATGATTAGTTTAAGACTTAAAGTTAGTAGCAGCATTACCAAGATTGGTGCCATTGTTTTTTGTTTTTGGACAACATCACTCCAACCATCCATACCTATTGTTGGAGTTAGAGGTCTGCAGAAGCACACAAATAGCACAAGGAAGAAGGAGAAGCTTAGAGCACAACACACAATACTGAATGTATTATCACTACAACATACAAAGATAACTAACCCATTAGGGCTATAGGCATATATACAAGCCGGGGGGAAAACCCTCCTAAAGATGGAAAAAAGTGGCCCGACAGTCCTAGTGTGTTCACACACATCACTGCCTAAATATATCAACAAATCCCCTCTGGAGTGATGCGGTGAACAAGGAGCTAGTACTCATGTATAAGGAAGTGCCAAGCTATGTGGAATCAATCCACAAAAGGAAGTAAGCCAAAAGCTTTGCGGAAAGCTTCAAACTTCTCCCTAAGTAGAGCCTTCATGAAAAGATTTGCAATGTTCTCCTGCATGGGGACATATGCCAAGCTGATCTCCACAATAGAGAACCTCTCCCTGACATAATGATAATGCACCTCAATTTGCTTAGTGCAAGCATGGAACACAGGGTTCCTCGCAACTGCCAATGCGCCTTGACTATCAGTGAAGATGGTGGTGGCAAAAGAGTGACCGACACCCAAATCAGCCATGAGGCGTATGAACCACACAGACTCAAAAGTCATAGTGAAAGCTACCCTATACTTAGCCTCACAAATGGAAGTGGCCACAATAGGCTGCTTCTTGCTCAACCAAGATATACGTGAGCTACCAAGAATGAAGCAAAAGCCACTAGTGGACACAGGAGTGTCATAGAAAGTAGACCAATCAGTGTCAAAAAAAACATGCAAATCTTGCAGTAGTGATCCCCCCTTGGGAACTGTCCAAGTACTGGGTACCACTCAAGTAGCCAAAGATATGCTTAACCGCCTACCAATGCTTTCACACTTGGGAAATGCATAAACCTGCTCATCTGTGAGACAACATGAATATCTGGCCAAGTAATGCATAAGTAAATCAAACATCGAACGGCCTGTTGATAGAGAACAACATCAAATGCATCTCGAGCATCATGAAGACTCAATCATAAACCTATCTCCATAGGAGTGGCCATAGGCTTTAAGTCTTCAAGGCCGAAATGCTACAATAATGTGTGAATATATTTCGTTTGACACAAAGCCATTCCACCATCAACTTGCATAAGCTGAATGCCCAAATAATGATACAAATGCCCTAAATCAAACATCTCATATGAGGCATGCAAATCAGGCTTAAAATCAGCAATATGCTTGTCATGAGGACCAATGAGTAGCATGTCATCAACATACACAACAACGATCAGAAGCACATCATTAGCATGTTTAACATATAAGGTGCTCTCAGTTGGACTGTTCTCAAAACAATGTGCAATCAGATAAGCATGTATCTTTTCATACCAAGCACATGGCACTTACTTTAAACCATATAATGGCTTCTTTAACATGCACACTTAGTTTTCATGCCCTTTCTGCACAAAGCCATGCGGCTGAAAAACATACACTTCTTCATGCAAGTCACCATTTAGAAATGCTATTTTAACATCCAACTAATGTACATTCCAACCATGATGAGATGCAAGTGCATAGATGCTATGAATAATCGTCATTCGGAATGTAGGTGCAATGGTCTCATCAAAATCAATGACTCTTTCCTATGCATAACCCTTTGCAACAAGTGTGGCCCTATACCTGTCAACTTTTTCATCAGGCTTATGCTTCAGCTTGTATACCCACTAAGTGTCAATGGCCTTCTTGCCAGGAGGCAGGTTGCATAAAGTCCACGTACCATTGTTCATTATAGAATCATATTCAAATTGCATAATAGCCATCCAATTTTCCAAACTTTGTGCTTCATCAAATGAAACAGGCTCATTCTCATCACAGAGAGCAGACGTAGCCATAGCATAGAAATCTGATAAAAAAGAGGCACTATGAGAGCCTCAACAAGTACGATATGATAGAGGTGCATCTAATTTGCTATCATGCAAAGTCTACACTAGCCATATTGGCATAGTTTTTGCCTCTTCAATATCAACTCTCTCATCAACAAGTGCATCATGTAAATTTGCATCAGAAACGGAATGATCTGCATCATCACATGAAACCTACAAAGGTTAAGAAGTTGCCTCATTAGGACCAGCACTAGATTCTCCACCTGTAGAAAGAGGCAACAAAGTATCATACATGTCTTTGGAGCTAACAGATGTCTCCTTCATACATGAAAGCAAAGGCTAAATAGCATCTTCCACCAAAACAAGATCATGGCTAACCAAAATGCATTTAGCCTGTGCATGATACAGATGATATCCTTTGCTTTCATAACTGTACCCAAAAAAATACACTTTACTCTTTTATCATCCAATTTCCTACGATGTTGTTCAGGCACCAATGCATATGCAAGACAACCAAAAGCATGCAGATGAGCAATAGATGGCTTGTGACCATGCCAAGCCTCATATGGAGTGATATACTTCAGTGCTTTAGTGGGACACCTATTAAGTACAAATGTTGCACACATGACAGCCTCAAGCCAGAAACTATGTGGTCAAGCCTGACTCTTGACCATACATCACGCCATCTCCATTAGTGAATGTTTTTTCGTTAAGAAACTCCATTTTTTTGAGGTGTATATGGCACTATATACTAATGTTTTATCCCACCTTCAGCTAGAAATGCATTAAGGTCAAAAGACATATATTCCCCCCCTCGATCAGAACGAAGGGTGCCCATTTTACATGCTAACAGATTTTTAGCCAAAACCAAAAACTGTTTGAGGCACATAAACACTTCGGACTTTGCCTTCATTGGATATACCCATGCTGGCCTAGAAAAATCATTGATGAAAGTCATGAAGTGAAGATAGTTTCCAAAAGAGGATGTTTGCATAGGACCGCATGCATCACTATGAAACAAGCTGCAATTTTTTAGTAGCTCGAACTGAACCATCTTTTGGAAAGGAGGAATGCTGCAGTTTTCCCCAAATACAGCCTTCACAGACATGTTTACCGGGTGCCTCAAGTTTGGGCAAAGAGGACACCATTTTAGATTGTTGCAAGTGTAGCAAACTAGCAAAATTTGGATGATCAAAATGTGCATGCCAAAGCTTTGCATTTGACATAGGCTGAGAATCATGTACAACACATGCTAAATCACTCATAGATTTTTCATAATCTATGATCTTACATAGCCCACTACATAAAATGCAAAAAGCAATAATCACATCACCATTTGACAGATCATGAACTATACCTATCATCAACAACCAAGCCAATCTTGGCTAAAGCTGAAATCGATAACAGATTCTTCTTGATCCTTGGAACACATAAAGCATCTCACAAAGTGAAAGAATTACCATCAACAGTAGTCAGAATGATCTTACCAACTCCCATGACAGGATAAGAGGATTTGTTGGCGCATGTGACAGTATTCCCTGTAGGGGCAGGCTCGCGTGAAGTGAAAACACTGTAGTGTGAAATAATATGTTTGGTTTCCCCACTATCAAAATACCAAACATTTGAGTCTACTGCTGACATACACTACTCATGAAAAGATGGTTCAAAACTGCAAAGAGTAGTAAATGCCCATTCTTCATTTTGCAAAAGATTAGCAGACTCTATTTTCAATGTGGAGGCCTCTACAACAACCATTCCAAGCTCTTTCTTCTTTGTCTCTTTAGCAGCTAGTTTTGGACAACTCTTAATGACATGATCATTTGCTTTACAATATTTGCAAAACAATTTCTATTTTTTTTATTTCTTCTCATGTTTTTCTTCCTTCTTCGATTATGCAGAATTAGCAAATTTTTTCTTATTAGTAGAAAGAGCTCCATTTTCCTTTGTATGTTTGACTAGCCAGGAAAGCTTGATCTCCAACCCACATCATAGACCTGTTTTTCCTAGATTGATCTTCTTGCAACAGAATAAAAACTAACTCTTCAAATCTTAAGGCATTTGGATTGCCTTTGATCATCAAACAAAGAGTAGAAACAAAACTCTGATATGAGTCGTGAAGGCCATTCAAAACAGTTTGCACAAGTGAACTATCAAGAAAGACTTCCATTTGTTCCTTCAAATCCTTGATCTTTGCCAGAAAATTATCCATAGAATCACCTTCATTCATGTGCTCACTCTCCAACTGTTTTCGAGCGAATGTGAGGAATAACGGCATGTTTGATAGACAAGGCTATCAATGCATGGGCCTGAGCATCTCTGCCATCCCAACAAATTTTCTCTATAGTAGGTGCAACAAGAACCGCAACACGAATAGGAATCGGTAGAATATCACCATCTTCGACACCATGCTCTTGTATTTGCAGGTGTAATAGGATGTTTTTCAACACCGTGCACAATATTTCATAGTCCTTTTGCGACCAATACATGATGCATCATCTAAGCCCACAATGGGGAATTGGTACCATACAACTTATCCTCAAGGGCCAACATATGGAATACATCACTACTTTCAGCCATGGCGACTAACTAAAATACCTTGATGTAGAAAAAGGATTGTATTTGAGAAAGTTGAACAAAATTACCCAAATGAGTTCTTCTGGAACAGAGTTTGAGATACTTATACTAGCAAACCAAGACTTGTATATACCTTTGGATCAAAGAGATGAAATAGCCTACACAAGCACTATGACAATGCGTTCAGAGGCTGAAATGAGCTCAGATCATAATTTTGGCACTAGATAGTGAAGTTGTTTTGATTTCCAAATCACCTTGAATATGCACACCAAATTTCATGCGATTCTAAGACTGTGACTAAAGGAGTGTTGAGGATGCCCTAGATGAAGCAACACCCTGCTCTGATACCAATTGTTGGAGTTAGACGTCTATAGAAGCACACGAAGAGCACAAGGAAGAAGGAGAAACTTGGATCACAACACGCAATACTGAATGTATTACCACTAGAATGTACAAAGATAAGTAACTCGTTAGGGCTATAGGCGTATATACAAACGGGGGGAAAAACCCTCCTAAAGAGGGAAAAAGTGCCTCGGTGGTCCTAGTGCGTTCACACACATCACTACCTCAATAGATAAACACCTATGTCATTAGGATGAGCTTGATTAGATTCTTGATTCACATCTAGATAAGAGACAAAAATAACAACATTACGTTCTAAATTTCCCATGTTACTAGTCTTAGAAACATCCTTATCAAATCCATTAAAATCATCAAAGGGGTTAAAAACTTTCTCAATAAGAACGTAATAGGTATTGTTCCACTTATTACTTTTCAGTTTCAAATTTTTTTCAAGTGGACTTTCTCATAACTAACCTTTGGGAGTAATTCTTACTAGTAGCAAAGTCCTGCTTCTAGTTCATGCTTATTCAAATGTTGTCAAAGAGTATGACTTCTCCAAAATTGCTAGAGAGAAATAATCATACGTTTAGAACATCCCATCAAAATTTCTTGCACTTCTAGTTTTTGTATAGATCTAAGTTTCTCCTAGGGTATATGATATTCCCAAAATTTCTTGGCATGCCCATAGTTGATAAATATGTGATATAGATCTTCCTTCCTGACACAAAAAAGGACAATTTCCTTCACTAACATTACTTTTCTTGGCTCTAGTGCCATTCCATAAACCATAGCTAGGATTGCTTGATCAGAGTTGGGCAGGCCCAGATACAATTAAGCATGTATCTCCCATAGAGATATCCTTCCATGCCACGGGGACTCTTGCAAGTAAAAGTTAAGATTACAAAAAAAATATTGCTTAGGAATATAAGCACTTTAGACCTTCATGCATGAGTGCCAAAACCAGCAAGTTAAAGAACCGCAAACAAGGTAGAATTGTATGGAAACAAGAATGTCCTAAATATGGTTATTATTGCAGACATTACACTTGAGAAGGGTGGAGAAGACAAGAAATGGTCGAAGGAAGAATGAAAGAGAACTGTAGGAGCAAGTGTGCCTTATGAAATTAGGAGCAGCGTGATACTTTTTCTACGAAGAATGAAACTCTGAAGTAGATCTTTGTATTTGCGATTATAAAATCTTTGTAATTGAAAGATTTTGGCGGATGTTTCTTATATATTTTGTTTCATGCGTGAGGAATGTTGACGAAAGTACTTGCGCATACATGTGTAGAATTGTAACATGTAATTCCATTCACTCTGTAATGTGTGTTCGATGAAGTTAAGGATCTTTGACATAGTATAAGTAATACGAGAATGAAAGCCTGTTTGAATGGTAGATTCTCTGTTGACGAAGACCAGTAATGAGTAGGTTGATCAATTTGAGAGTTAATTTGTGATGTGTTGATCTTTGAACCCCAACACATTTGGCGATCCTACTGTACTGCTGAAGAAGCAAGAAATGCATGAAGGAAAGAAGGAAACGATTTGGTAAAGTGTATTTTACAAGAGCGTAGGCAAGAGCAGCGAACGTGGAGTCATCCTCAGAATTCTACGATTGGTACGAAGCCGAGGAGGAAGCAAATCTGGAAACTGAAGAGGAACAGGGAGAAACAGGTGCAGCAGAGGTAAGGTTAGTGGGCGGTATACTTGGAGCGCTATTCCTAACAGAAGCAACTATAGGAGTAAGAAGACAACTCCAGTTTGATCCACTTGTAGTGGCAACCGGTCAAAGAACTAGGCGTACACCTCAACCATAACCAATGGCGCAACCACCTCCCAATCCCAAAGTAAAAGCAGCTCATTTCAGAGGAAGCTCTAAAGAAGATGCTGATTGCCATGTGGCTCAATTTGAGATAAAATGGACAGCTAATGGATACCCAGCTATCTATGGGGATGACATTAAGCTCCAGCCATCTGCTGCCACGTTGGAAGGACGAGCTATGAGCTGGTTCAGTCAATATGGTATTGCTCATTTTGCTATATATGATGCATTAAAAATAGCATTATTGCAACGATTTAGAAAAGAAAAGACTCCTTCCGATGTGTTATGGAAGTTGAGAGCTATCAGACAAAAAACCATGTTAGTGGAAGACTATGCTCAGAAGTTCAAGACTTTAATGGAACGATTGCAAGGTACTGAAAGAACTTTTGATGAGATGTTGGCAGGATATTTTCTGAAAGGATTATGAAGCACAATTAGACATGCGGTTGCAAGTGTGGATATTGCAAATGGCTTTGATGTATTAGTGTTAGCAGCTACACGCGTGGAAAGAAGATTTGGACGAGCTAAAAAGAGAAATTCTGATTCTGGTTCAAAGACTGAATCAAATTCAGAAACGGAGTCAGACAAAGGTTCAACGGATTCTGACTCTGATGACCAAGATGAAGAAATAGTGGGGAAAAAGCATCGCAAGCATAAGGCTAAGCAAAGTAAAGAGGAGGCATGGATTAATAAGTTAAAGAGACATGGATATTCCATCGTAGCTGCAAAGGAAAAGAGATTTTGTGATATCCGTGACAAAGAGGGACATACAATAAATCAGTGTTGGTACAATCCCAAGCATAGTGGGAAAAGTTTGCGGCAAGATAATAGGAATATTAATGAAGTAGCGGCCAATCAGGCTATTCCTGTCTAGGGGCGGGGTAATTTTCAGAAGCAGCAACAAGTAAGACCTCCATGGAGAGTTCAAATGAATAAGACCTCCATGGAGAGATCAAGTGAGTCAGCAGGGGAATAACCAATAAGGTAATCAGTAGGGTCGACCGGCACGGGTGATGCCTTGTGGATATTGTTCAGCTCCCGATCATTGGATAGGGCCGAATTGTCCCTTATGGGTAAAGCATAGGGAAGAGAGGTGTATACCCGTTCTTAGGTACAATTAGAATAATCAATAGGGACAACATCAACAACAGGGGCAGCAGGCGGCTCAGGCAAATGACATGCTTATAGAATGGCCAGATCAGATAGGGGGACTGATGCACCAAGTACATATGAGAGTATACACGTTAAGAGTGATAACCAATGGCAGTGTGATTGCAAAATGTGGAAAAGGCAAAGAAGTGGAAGTGTTGGAAGTTACTAGATCAAAAAATAAAGGACCTATCAATTGGCAAGAACAAAGACATATCAGAGACAAGGTCTTGAAGCAAGTTCAGGATGAGCAACATAAACAGGTAAGGTTTGTAAGTCAGGTAGAGCAAAAACAAGAAGTAGATTTGATACCTTCAATAACAAAGGGGAAGAGGAGTCAGAGCAAGCAAGATCCAGAAAAAGATTGGTTTGATGTAATCATTAGCTCACTGTTACAATTGTCTTTCGATCAACTTTTATCTTTGGTACCAGCGTTTCGAGAAACGTTGTTGAAGAGGTTACTTGGGCAGCGTTTAGAGCCAGAAATTAGGTCGGTACCTTCAACTTCGGCCAATAATATTGATCCAACAGTTGTTGAATTTGTAGTGCCAGTAACTCAGGTACAATACGACCAGAGGCGATTTGACGAAGTGTTGCTGGATGGGGGATCAGGGGTAAATATATTACCTAAGCATATTTTTATAGAAATGGGAAGAGGGGCATTGGCTCCAGCACCTTTTCAAGTCAAAATGGCAGATCAAACTCGAGTTCAGCCGGTTGGCATTCTGAAGCAGCAACAAATTATCATTTCAGGAATGTCATTTATGGTAAATTTTGTTATCATTAGGATGTTTGAGTCAGCATATCCATATGAAATGTTGTTAGGGAGACCTTGGTTTAGGATTGCTAAAGTCAAGCAGGATTGGGGTCTGAATGTGGTAATCATCACAAAGGGTAAAAAGCAAGTGACAATTCCTATGCGAGGAAGAAGAAATATGTCAGTACGGGAGAAACCACTCATGGCTCAGACAATTAACTTAGCGGACGAGATAGAAGATGATGAAGAGGAAAAGTTTTTGCAAGCAAATCCAACGGTAGTACCGGTATTAGAAGTTGATGTGGCAGGGGTATTAAGTAAGGATAATCCGATTGTGCAGAACATAGAGGGGCCAGTTCCGGGTGAACAGGTTGAAGGTTCACAAATACAAAAGATGTTTGAACAAAGTATGGAAACTCCACTACAGCAGCGATTGGAACAACAAGAGAAAGAAGTAATAACTCTCGCTGAATGGATATATGATCAGAAGTATGCAGGTTCTACGTGGGTAAAGGAGGAGGAGCTTCAAGAGGTTGATTTAGGGATAGAATTTGAACCAAAGATGGTGCGGATTGGTAAAACATTGGAAGGAAAGTTTAGGGAGGATCACATTTGCTTACTAAAAGAGTATGTAGATGTATTTGCTTGGGATTACTCTCAAGTGAAAGGAATAGACCCTGATTTGCATCAACATCGAATTAATCTGAAGACGGATGCAACACCCGTAGTGCAGCAAAGATATAGAATGAATCGTAACTTTGCTAAACAGGTGAAGGAAGAAATTGATAAACTATTGGCAGTCAAATTTATCAAACCTATGAATCAGGTGACTTGGTTGTCTCCTATTATAGTGGTCCCAAAAAAGAATGGGAAGCTCAAAATTTGTATCGATGATAGAAAGTTAAATGCGGCAACGATTACAGATCTGTTTCCTATGCCGTTTTGTCATGCAGTGTTGGACGCAGTAGCAGGGCATGAAATGTATAGTTTCTTGGATGAATTTTCAAGGTATAATCAGATTAGTGTGGCTGAGGAGGATCAGCATAAAACAACATTTATTACTGAATTTGGTGCTTATGTGTTTACAATCATGAGTTTTAGATTGAAGAATGGACCACCATCATTCAATTATGTGGCGCACAAAGTGTTTGAAACTTATCTATAGGATTTTATGCAGGTGTTTGTAGATGATTTCTCGGTCTTTGGTAAGAAGGTACAGCATATGCTGCACCTAAAATCATGTTTTGACAGATGTCGGCAGTTTAGGATGGTGTTGAATCTGTTTAAAAGTGTTATTGCAGTTAGAAGTGGTATTTTATTGGGCCATGTCATTTTGCAAGAAGGGATGGCTATTGATGTTAAGAAGATTGAAGCTATTAGCACAAGTAAAGCACCGACCAACGTGAAAGAAGTAATGCGGTTTGTTGGTCAGATGAAGTGGCATGCTAGATATTTATGGTATTTAGCAAATATCTCTCTACCACTTAGTACACACTTGACCAAAAAGGATGTTCCATTTGTATGGGCAGATGCTCAAGAGAAAGCATTTCAATTGTTAAAGAAGATGGTGCCGGTAGCACCAATTTTGCAGCCACCCGATTGGTCATTGCCATTTCACATATTTGTTGATGCATCCGATGTGGCTGTAGGAGCAGTTTTGATGCAGCAGAAAGAGAAAGGATGGTGTAGAACCATCTATTATGCTAGTAGAGTATTGTGTGCGGTTGAAAGGAACTACCTGGTGATGGAAAGGGAAGCTTTGGCAATGGTATATGCTCTTAACAAGTTTCGACATTATTTGTTGGGCAATAAGGTTGTTTTTCATGTGGATCATCAGGCTTTGGTCTATTTAATCAAGAAACCCTTATTAACAGGACGATTAGCTAGGTGGATGCTTTTATTACAAGAATTTGATTTTGTGATTATGCATACTCCAGGAAAAGAGCATGGAATGGTAGATTACTTTAGTAGATTGGATTCAGGAGAAGCACCTATAGGTGTAAGTGATGAATTTCCGGATGCTGAGTTGTTTAATGCACAAGTGGTGGAAGCAAATTCTTGGTATGACCAATTATTGGTTTTTTTATTTGATGCTTCATTACCACAATACTTTACACCTGATCAAAGGAAGAAGTTTGCACTTAAAAGTAGGCCGTATTTGGTTATAGCTAGGGCATTATACAAAAAAGGGGTGGATCAGGTCATGAGGAGGTGTGGACCAGAATTTGAACAACCAATCGTGTTACAGGAAGCACATTCAGGTCTAGCAGGAGGTCATTTGTCAGGGGATATTACAGGGAAGAAAGTTTTACAAGCTGGGTTATGGTGGCTGACTGTTTTAAAGGATGCACATGAGTATGCTAAAGGATGTGTGATTTGCCAAAAGTTGGGCCAACCTAATAATTCAGCTTGGATGTCTGATCATCAAGTTTTACCATTTGATCCCTTCCAAAAATGGGGCATGGATTTTGTGGGGCCCATTAAACCTAATACTCAGCGGGGAAGTAGATATATACTTGTAGCAACAAACTATTGTACCAAATGGGTGGAAGCAGTGGCATTGAAGGATAATAGGGCAGCAAGCGTGGCAAAATTTCTTTATCATAATGTTATGACCAGGTTTGGGTGTCCGATTGAGTTGGTAAGTGATAGAGGTACTCATTTCCTTAATGAGGTGATTTCAGAGTTAACAAGAATTCATTTAATCATGTATAAAAAGACTACAACATATCATCCACAAGAAAATGGTCAAGCTGAAAGTACGAATAAAACCTTAATTCGTATTCTTAAAAAGCTAGTGCATGACAATCAGAAGAATTGGGATTCGTTACTTGACTCAGCTTTGTGGTCATTCAGAACAGCATTTAAAGTGACAATAGGAATGACACCATTCCGATTGGTATATGGTTTAGAGGCAGTAGTACCTATGGAATTTGTAGTTCCAAGTTTGCGAATCATAGCAGAAAAGATGTCTCCTGAGCTATCGGTTAAACACAGGAGCAAATATCTTCTTCAAATGGAGGAGGATCGTTTGGTAAGTGCATATATTACCAAGGTAATTCAAAGGCGGAGACAAGCTTGGGTCAATCAGAATGTGAAGTTTAAGTTATTTAAAGAAGGGGATTGGGTGATGGTGTATAATTCTAAGCTCGGATCTCATCCAGGAAAGCTTACATTGAGATACAAAGGCCCATATCAGATTGTGTAGGATTTAGGACAAGGAACTTTTCGAGTGGCAGATGTGTTTGGCACAAGGATGGACAAACCAATCAATGGATTTAGGCTGAAACTATTTCAGGGGAAGCCGCCACATTTGGATTGGCTATCTTCTAATGTTATGCAAGTGATCCATCATCTTGAAAATCAAATCAACAACGTTAGTGATCATCGTAGTAAGAAGGCTTATTTCTCTGCATTTTCATCTGTGGTGAAATGTTTTCTTGATTTTTGCTGGTCCAAAATTACATTAAGTACTTTCTTACGATTACAATGGGTTCCATGTCCAAAGCTGCAGTATAACATTTTGCTAAGGGTTATTCCACAGCCAAAAATTGAGAAGGTGGTATTACTGGATCGGATTGCATATTCAAATGGATATTTTGAGGCATCAAGTAATGAAGTTCCGTAGACAGGTACAACAAGGGTTGCAAGTGGTCAGAGAGATGACGAACAGGTGTATCAGGGGGAACATGAACAGAAACATAGTGCTCAACCAAATATTATCTTGCAAAGTAAGGTTAGTCGAAACATTGTGGTGGGAAGGTCGTGCACCAGAAAAGGGAGTGTTAATGAATTTAAATATCAGTTTTGTATTCTTGAGGTGCGCATTAGTTTTAATGATTATCAAGGCACGTGTAAAAGATCTTTTAGGCGTGTTATGGTAATGCGGGGAAACAGGTTGCTAATGATTTTTAAAGTGACCCATACTAAAATATTGTTGAATTGCATGAACTGGTATGTGAGTAAGTACGTCAAACATCTCCGTCAGTGGCAAGTCGAACATTTGCACTCGCAGTACTTGTGTTCTCAATCCTATTTTATGGCCCCAAAAGTAACATCTCTTCCTGTGTCTACTGTGTTGGTGCATGAACCAGAAGTCATGCGAGGACATATGAGAAAGAGCGAAGCTGTGTTGCGCAAAGAAGAAACCACAACTGAGGAAAGTAATAGCTTGCTTCAGGATGACGAGGAGGAGATATCAACACCATCAGCGAATACCAAATTTGTGCAAACTCTCATGGAACCATTTACAGATTTCAATGTGGAAATTGATACACAGTCCACCACAAATGAGAATTGGCTCCGTAAGATCGGTTTATTTCAATTTGCTACTTTTCCATGGGCGAGAGGGCGATGCAACAACTATGCAAAAAGTCAGTTGGAGATCATCACAAAAACAAAAGGTCAGCTAGCATTACAGGTAAAATTTTTGCCTGAATTAGTTGCAGAAATATTTAAGTTACCTATATACAAGGATGTGGTCATTCCGAAGTGTTCCTGAGGACGTCTTGAAGAAAGACTTTGGGTCCAGGGAAGGGGGACAATAGTATTATATGATGAAGAATGAAGGTTATGTTCGACGAGAGCAGTTAAAATGGTACTTGGAGAGGTTGTGTTTCATCATCAAATATGATTACATGTCCAAAGAAAATTTTGCACCTTTGGCTTATGTAGAGGCAAGTGGACAGGTTAGTTGGGCTCATTGGTTGCATGATCACATGCATAGTGAGATATTTGTAGGGGATAGACGTAAAACGTGATCGAATAGTAGGATGTCAACATATTTGGCGGCATTGTTCGAGTTTGTGAAGCTGGTGGACAGTCAAAAGTTGTCATGGCCAAAGGAGATAAACATTCATAGTGACGAGCTGATGAGTAAAAATGAGGAATTGCTAGCTAAGAGAGAAGTGGACAGACCTTTAGAGACGTGTATGGATCTTCTGAAAGCAGGTTATACTGTACAAGCATTGGAACCAGTTATGCAGATAATTCAAACTGATTTAGGAAAGGCAGTGATAAAGGAGGATAATCTCCTGCAGGTGGTAGATAGGTACGAACAGAAAAAAGTATCTATTAACATGGAGGATTATCAGTCTTTACAGAGGCAGGTTGAAACACTTAAGGAAGAATTGAATAAGAAGGCACAAACATTAGAGAAATATATTCAACAGAGCAAGATGCAACAAGTAATAGAGTTGTCCAGAATAAAGCGGTCCATGCAAGAATTTGAAGAATGGCAGAGGTCTATACAAGATGAATTCAAAAAGAGATGATGGATTTTTCAACACTTAATGCTACTCTACAGAACGAGCAAGTGATTCTTCCCTCTAGGATGCAGGGTATTACACGTGCTGGAGAAACAGATGTTAAAAAACGAAGATGTGGAGCTGGATGCAGTATTAATGACAGGGTCGGATATTGGATTATTAAAGCAGCATCTGCATAAGTATATTCAAGATATTTGGACTGTGTTTCAAAGTCGTTGGCAAAGTATGTCCACGATTCAGAATGAGCAGGTGGAGGCATGCTTTGTGTCAAAGTATGAAAAAGATTTACTCCATATTACTGAAAAACAAGAGAAGCAAATTGAAGAACATGCACAAATAATTAAAGAGCTACAAGAACATTTGTTACATAAGAATCTAGAAGAAAAGGTGGATATGATAATTGAAAAGCAACAATTCATTATTGATAGGGAGTTTCAAGAAAAGCAGGATTGTTCTAAGGAGGATTTCAATATGCTGCAAAGTCGAAAGGTTGGAGCAGAGGAAGCGGCTATTTCTAAACAATCGAAGGAAATAATTTTATATGATCAAGGGATTGTAATTTTGAGTCTAATTTTTGAAAAAATTTCCCACCGGGCTGTGCCAGGTGTTAAAGACACAGAAATCTGGACGATAAATGATTAATTTGAATTATGAAAGATTGTTAAATTTAGACATTACTTAGTTGGATGTCTATTTTTTGGTGCATCGGATTTTTAACAGACGGTTATATTGAAGTTCGCGTGGATGTCATAAGAGGGGGGAAGATGTTACACTTGAGAAGGGTGGAGAAGACGAGAACTGGTCGTAGGAAGAATGAAAGAGAACTGCAAGAGCGAGTGCGCCTTATGAAATCAGGAGTAGCGTGATGCTTTTTCTACGAAGAATGAAACTCTGAAGCAGATCTTTGTATTCGCAATTATAAAATCTCTGTAATTGAAAGCTTTTGGCAGATGTTTCTTATATATTTTGTTTGATGCATGAGGAATGTTGACGAAAGTACTTGCATAGATATGTGTAGAATTGTAACATGTAATTCCATTCACTCTGTAATGTGTATTCGATGAAGTTAAGGATTTTTGACACAGTATAAGTAATACGAAAATGAAAGCATGTTTGAATGGTAGATTCTCTGTTGACGAAGACTAGTAATGAGTAGGTTGATCAATTTGAGAGTTGATTTGTGATGTGTTGATGTTTGAACCCCAACACTCTGATCACCCCAACATTTATATGGATAGGAATAGCCCTTTTCTAGTAGCCTCCTCCCAAATCAAGAGAATGTATGGAGTCTAGCAGCCTTTAAGCACCAAGAAGAATTAGTTACTTATCCCATCAATATGAGGAGACTTAAAGGGTTTCATTTTAATAACGATTTCTTTAATCTCGTGGATAGTGAGGCATGAGGCTTGGAGAAATTATTTTTTTTCTATTTAAGGCAATAGAAGATCTAGCTCTATGGATACCCCCCACACTTGGGAGTACTAGGAAAAAACATTGGTAAAGAAGCATGTGGCCTTCTCTAGACTATCCTCAATGCTATAAGGAGTACCACCATTCCTCTTATTCATCAAGGGGATATAATCCCAATTTTTTTTATTTTCAACAAGGAGAACATCGACTTATTAGTTTGATCCAACTTCCCATCCCAAAAAACGCTTGATGAGGCCAGAGAAAGAAACTAGCTTCTAGATACCGTTTGTCTCAAATTATATTGAAGATCAAGCATGTAATAAAGTAAATCTATGATCTAAGGATCTGAATGGCTTCGATAGATCTGAAATCGGTCACTATTTGGTCACTCGTGTGTTTGGCCAAAGATCTCGAGGCTACACTTAAGAATAAATTAATGTGATCTCTTAAACAAGTAAACCACTTGGCATAGTGGTTAAGTCTCAAGGTTGTGAAGGAGCAGGACTTGGGTTCGATCCCCATGCGGAGCATGGGAAGAGAGTTTTGCCCAAGGAGCTCTATAGCCTTCTAACTCACGTTATCTTGAGTCTAGTGAGACTTAACTCGAGTGGCAAGTACACCAACCACTAGTGGACTCTAGTGGAAGGTACTAAGTTAGTGGTTGAGATCACTCCAACCACTAGTAGAATCTAGTGGAAGATATTTAAGGAGTAGAGGAGATTTGCACATGCACTTGTGTGTATGGACTCAAGTTACATTTGTGCTCCTCGTTGATTCGAGCAGCTATATATACAAGCTTAAGGTTGGGAGGAGAGTCATCTCTCTAGCACTTGCTGGTCCTAATCCTTAGTTTCTTGCATCGGTATCAGAACTCTAGGCAAGCTTTCATGGAGACATTGCTTTCATCACCTTCTTCGCAAGCTCTCATGGAAATCTATAGAGGATATTCCTGATTTTCATTACTTAATGAACTCTTGGAGAATTTTTGAGCTCCTTATTTCATTTTATTTGCATGTAACCAACACATACATGCTTCTATATTCCATTGGCAAATCCTTCAAGTGATCCATACCAAATCCTTCTTGTGACTTTGAATTTGGAGATGGTAAAAGAATATTTTTCCATATCTTGCGATAGCGCATCTGTAGGATGCGGGTTTTGAACTCCGAATCAGCCAAATCCCAATTGCGCGTGATATCCACCCCATCAACCTTTGTAGGTGTTGTAGAAGATATGGGCAATACTTGTATTTTAGTGTTGGGGCCCTTGGCAGCAAAATCCTAGATTCAGATCTTACATCTATAGCGACAAGTCTCGAAACGATGACCAGAGGCATACAAACTTGCTGTCAGAGCAATTAATCGACACTGTTGAGTTACAATCAATCTTAATTGTATAAACCCGTTAAACCCGTGACACTGCCACAAATTTTATGTACCAAGGCCAAGCCGCCACGCTAGTACTGAGGCCTCCAACTGACGAGTTTAGAAGAAAATAAAATATAGCAACAAACGTAATTCATATGTGCACCACAGAGGAATTGAATATCGGACCTCGTATATCAACCTCCAATAGCTCGACCACTATAGTAAAGACATGTTGGGCATTCGTTTAATTTACCTTAACATCTATTGTATTTTTCTACTACATCTGATCAATGAGCCGATTGCTCCATATCGATTTGATCCGTAAAGAGCTTTGTCTTTTGAGCTCTTTGCTTCAATTCAAATCTAGTTCAAGTGACACATCATCCAAAAATTATGTGAAGGCAAAGGATGGGCTAAGACAAGCATAGTCCAAGGAAGGATTCATTTCTTCAAAGAAGAGGACAAGAGGAAGCAATGGTCTTCAAAGAGGAGTATGTAGTTTTTCTCATGACCAAAGGATGGAGAGTAGCTCTTCCTGAGGACCAATGGAAGAAGGTAGCTTAATTGGGAGATAATTATTTTCTAAGGTGATGTTTTTATTTCAATACTTGTTGTATTTGTCGCTTTCATGTAACTTGCATCTAAATATTATTGAAGCATGGTAGTAGTCTTCATTTTTTATAATGCTTATGCAAATTCTATGAATTCAATGAAAGCTAAACAGACATAAAAGTATTCAGAAATAGATCAAGCACTTGCATGCATCTAAAAGTTCATGCCCAAAAAAGAATGATTGTTGGTGCATTTCTCCTTTTAAAAGAGTGTTTTTATGCACAACACACATTTTCATGTTCCTCAAAAAAGGTATACAATGCATATTGTTTGTGCATGGATGCTTGGTTGCATACATGGAAAGCTCAAGAACTACTTGATTTAAGTTTGGTGCATGAAAAGAAAAAAAAACATGCAAACACATGAATGCACTCAAATGCATGCAACAACATGCATTGGCATATGATTAAGCATGATTTTTGATGATTTTTTCCTAAGTAGTTGAACAAATGTGCTTTCCTAATTGTTACCTAGTTTTTTTAACTCGAGTTAGATAATTAGGGAAAATGGAAAACTAGTTAGTTGCAAATCTCTTAGTTGCTATGCAACTCAAGTAGTTAGTTCATTTTTCCCTGAAAGTGATACTGAGGTACCACATATTAGGGGTCTTGTTTAGGAAAAGTAGGCCCACTGAAAGTCAAGCGTTCAATTTTCTTCCTCATTTGAATGCCAAGAAAATAGGGATACTTGCAAATTTCCTTAATGACTCTAAGTCTAAGAACAAACTTAGAGAATCCTAACGATAAGCTTGGATGTAAACAATTTTATGCATCCAAGTAGGATGATTTGAAATGCTTTTATGTGATTCTATCCCAAGGTGTGATAGAAATCAACTAAAATCCAATGGAACTTAAACTAATTGAACTTTTGAAGTTCAAAAGATAGTTCAGATGTTCCAAATTTGTAAAAAACTAGAGTTTTTGAAGTTTTCACTTTGCATTCATCCTAAGGAGTGATAAAAATTTGAGAAGTGATTAAACCTTACCATCAATTGAACTTGAACATTCAATAAATGGATGCTAGGTTCCATCATTGCATCTCTAGTAATGATGCAATGTACTAAGCAAGCATGCAATAGATGGATGCTAGGTTCCATGATAGCATATTTGCTAATGATGCAACTTACTATGCAAGCATGAAAACTTGATAGAACTCTTCTTTTTAGAAGGATTAGAGAGTTAATTTTTGGTTCCATTTAAGCTAATTAAAGATTCAAGATGAAACCGAAGCAAGCAATCTTTAGGATATAAGATAAGTTCCTAAAGACATAAATCGAACCATGAACTTTTCATTTAGGAATACAAAGTTTCAAGAAATGGGTCTCTAATGCATGAACTTTTCCTAAACAAGCTATAAAGTTCAAAATTATGTGTTCATAGTAGCATTATTATTGAATCAATCATCAAAAGATGCTTGGACTTCAAACGTAATTTTGATTGTCGAAATATGTTTAAAATACTCTAGTAACATCTAAAGATAGACCAATAACAATAAATTTTGATTCAAACTCAAGAAAAGGAATCAATATCACATAAATGAAAGTTCAAGTAAAACTTTCATAGCGGAATGGGAAACCATATCCTAAAGGTGATATTTATTCTCTAGTTTGATACTCAGGAAATGAACAAAATTGAATCAGTAAAGCTTTTAGATATTCTTTGAGAGTCTAAAAATTCTTTCAAATATCCTTTCAGCATTACAAAATAGCCCAAGATGAATCATTTGCTCATGTTATTCGATTCCCTAGAATGAATGTCAAGTCCTTGAAGAATAACGTTCTCCAAGTAGTGAGAATGATATTCTTCAAACTCATTAGACAGTAAGTAGTTACCCAGAAGACCCAAACCACTAGAAGTGCTACTTAAAGTCCAATGGTTGATATCACCTAGAGTTGTATCAAAGATTCTTACCTTTAGAATCTAAAAGGCATTATAAGTACATGCTTGAACTTGAGTTGGGGAAATATCTCTAAAATTTCATGGGTAAGCAAAGAAGCTTTCGATAGTTCAAGAGATCTTAAAGATAAAGAATAAGTCTTTATTTTTGTCGCAAGGTCAACAAGACTTGATCAAGCTTGGAAAGGTTTTTCCTAGAAATTGCTATTGGAACTACTATGAAGTTTGCAATGTACTGGAAATCAAATTTCTTTTGGGAAATTTTCACTCAATTTCTATTTATCCAATGGAGAAGTGTGAAAAAAGTAAGTTGTTCCAAGTCTAAACAGAGTAAAAACTCCAAGTATGTAGCTTGAAACCATGATGATGGTAATTAAGTCTATGAAAGGTACAACATAAGAGTTTACCTATCCTTAAAGGGATTTTTTAAAAATGAAATCCAAAAGCATTAGTGGATGCTTGAACTTAAGTAGTAGAGAGATTCATAAAAAATCCTCGAGGAAGCTCCTTAAAGCTTTAGTTATCAAGGTATCTAAAGACAATAAGTAAACGACTCTTATCACTACAAAATTGATCAAGTATAACCAATCAGACTTGAATTGGAAAAATTCAAGTACTTCGAATTATAACTAGTTTTTGTTTGAAAATCCGAGCAAAGAAAAATAGATATTCTATCTATTGGTTTTCGCATTCCCAAAGGAAAGCACAAGATCATGAAACGATCATGTGAAGGGATCAAAACCTAGAATATCAAGTTAGAGGTAATGCCTAAAATTTCAAAATTCTTTTAAAGAGTTGAAGTAAAAAGGTACTCTAAGATATGTTTAGATTTTAGGATACGTATCACCCACACATTAATTTGAATATAAAATAGGGTGGTATGAGACACCAGATTTTATACTCAGATTGATGTAGGAAAGATGGTATGGGATATCGGACTCTGGGATGATAATTATCTTTTAATCTGCGAATGGATTTTGAATTTACATTTTATCTTTAAGGGAATCAAAACTTCCAAAGAGAAGTTTAAATTCAAGGAGGATAATATCATGATCTCAAGATACTTCGAGATCAAGGAAGCAAAAGATATGAAGTTGGTAACTTTGAAGCTTTTTCAACTAAAGACTTGTTCTTATTTGAATTATGAAACACTCCAACATTGTGTTGTTGATAAGAAATATTTGTTACATTCCTAAAGAAGAAATTTGATATTGAAATGATCCTTTGAACTAAGGAATAGATTAATTAAGTCAAGCACCAAGTTTCTATGTAACTCGGTAACTTCAATCTTTTGAATCAAAAGTAATGCACAAGAATTGCATTCCTAGTAGCACTCATAAAAGATTGAATAAAGTCATGGACTTAGTCTCAAGTGGAGTATTATTTGATTAAAAGTACATCAATAGAGCCTCAGTGGGTCCACACACTGATGTTGGATACCACACTAGTATCTTGTGGTTGGATGATGTTTAGATTTACTCTATGACTCTTTTTGAGAATCTAGTTTATTTCTCTTAAAGATAGAAAAAATGCTTCAGTACCTTGCTGAAATAGATCCTTAAGAAATTAAAGTCTCGAGTTAAAGTCTTGGGTCATCAAGTATTTGACTTGTAACAATTTTATATCTTAGACCTTTGAATTAGTTATACACAGTTTTTGTTATTTCCTTTTTCTTTCCAAATCTTTTGGAATTGACTCAAATATGGTATGTGATTCCTTTTGCAAAAGTCCAGGGCTAGCGGATTGGAACTAGATAACTAAATTAAAGATCCTAGATAGATGTTATGTATAAGAACTTATTCAATCTTCAAAAGATGACAAGTCCAAGATTGACTTATTCATTTGCGTTTGCTTCTATTTACTAGCATAACTCTCATAACTTTCCAAACTTTAGGACAATCTAGAATAGTGAAGTTAGGAATTATTCATAAGATTGATAATTCCTAGGAAATTTTAGCTAAAGTCTATGAGAAAAGTGTTCTAAGTTGGAAAATTTTCATTTTGAAGTTGATTTGGTCAAGATATAGTAAGGTTGAACCAAAGTAAATGGAAAAGTTTCTCCTATAGTTTACGTAGGATTTTCAAGCCTATTAGGATAGACTAGTCCTCTAGTTGGGTGAAAAAAATCAAGTGACTATTGGATAGGAGTAAACCATTACACAAACATCCAAGTTCAATGTTTGGATCAATCCAACTAATCAAGTAACTATTGGATAGGAGTAAACCATTATACAAACATCCAAGTTAGATGTTTGGATCAATCCAAATTCAAGTTTTCCAAATCAAATTTAAGTGAATCAAGAGTTCTCAAAGTCTTGATTCGGATAAAAATCCCACCTTAGCTACTAATTCCATGCACCAGTTATTCCTAGAAATGGACTAGTTTTTGGAATCCACCCATTTCATATGTTTGTGCCTAGATCACACATTGAGAAACAATGAAGTGGCTAGGGATATTTTTTGATCCACCCTTATTATTCATTCACTAATTTGTACTTTGATTAGTTCATCAAGTTACAAAGCAAGATGATTTTTTGAATTATTTGGACAGGGATCCAACCATAGAGATGAGACATGTTCTTCTAGTCTTAGAACATGACCATGTTCTTCCAATTTTTAGAACATGAGGCTCAAGGGTTGCTGTAGCTCAGTGATGAGTAGCACCTTCTTTAATGTCAATCCGGGAAGACGTGAGGATGGTATGGAGACCTCGAGCAAGTGGCGGCACAAGTGCGTGAGTGAGAAGCACACTAGCATGCACACACATACACACACGCGCACACACGGCAAGAAAAAGAGAGAGAATCAATGGAGTTCTTTAGATTACTTTCAAAAGCTATTACAAGTTCGTTTCAATTACAATCTAACCTCAAAAATGAGCTCTCTAGCTCCTTTTATAGTTTTTGACTAGCTTTGGCCCTGTCCAGACCTAGTGTCCGGCCTAGTTAAAAATTAGGTTCCAGGGCTTATTTGGGGGCTCAAACGAGATCTAAAAAATACGAAAATTGGTACGCAACTACTTCTAAGGCTCCTCAAGCTCAAGGACTCCTTGGCTTGCACAAAATGGAGCTACAAAAATGTGAAATGATATTTACAATGATTGTTAGTGATAAAAATCACTGTTGTTGTAGGGATTTCTTCTAGTGATCTGCCATACATATCTTCGAGCTCCCTACTTGCTCTTCCTCCCTGCATGTCCATCTCTTTGATCTGCATTAGTGTCTTGAAAAAATATTGGCCTACTTGCCAGATCTTCTTTGACTGCCCTGTTTGCTTGTGCTGTCCCTTCGCTCTGACTCCCTTCTTTGACTTTCACGTCTTGTAAGTCCTAGTGTACCAAGACTACTGCCAACACCCCCCCCCACTCTCGCGTCTGTCGCCCCTAACAGACCCTTGTCTAGCTGCTTTTTGGACGTAATATTGGACAACATCGGCGGCGAGGTGGTGTTCTTCTAACCTGAGTCCCCTTGCTAGATCTGTCAGCAATGCATCCCAATTGACTGGCCCTGGGACATCTGGATGTGGCACCCGTAATTGTTCTGAGTGAATGGTTCGCTCCACAGCAAATAAATGGAGGAGATGTGAGGGTCTGGGTACAAATATTTCTGAGTGGTATTCCCAGAACCCTGTTATGAACATCTCCTCGAATGTTTGTTTAAAGCAGGCTGGGAGGTATTTTATTCTGGCGTGCCAAGCATATACCACCTCTATGGAAGGAGTGGTGCTCATGTCATAAACTAAATCCTGGTTTCCTGTAAGGAATCCGGCACCTGAGAAGTGTGGGTCCTTGATATTCTTGAATGTCCTGAATGTAATAAGCATTAATTCAAAAAATTTCATGCACATCTGGGCCATCACATCAGGGGTATTCCTTAATCGGATGCTCCAGTGCCGTATGGTGGAAATCATGTAATTGACGGTGGGAGGTCCTTGAGGGGGTGCTAGATAGACGTAGTTTAACCATTTGGCGTAGCCTTTGATATTCTTGACTGCAAGGGTAAACTCTGGCCATGTGCGTCTGCGGAAGACAGGAACGTAACAAGGGTTATATTTAATAAAAAGAGGCATATTCGTCCAGGTGCGAACCATCTCCGGGTAGGTTTCAAGGAGTCGGATCCTCCAGGTGCGTTGATGAATGGATCCTTTTTGAGCGCTCTCTGGGATGTCATCTGGCCCGAACTGTGTAGCAAACGTTGGAGGTTTGCCACATCTTTGTTGGATATCTGCATTGTAGTCCGCCAGGAGTATACAATATGGCACGTATTGATCATCATTGGTTCCGATCCATCTATGGTGGGACATGCTGCGGAAGTATTCTGATTTAATAATAGTGTCCTCTATCTTTGCCATAGATTGGATTTGAACTGCCACTCGATCTTCATGAGTTGATGCTGTTTTCTCTAGTGTCTGGAGCCACTCAGGTACTTCAATTTCTAACGTATCCATTCCTTCTGCGGTTTGCTCACCACCTGGCATTGGCATAGGAACGTATGGTTCCTCATACGTCTCATCTACCTCGATGGGTACCAAATCCTCGGGTTCTGGTTCGACAACTGGAGAGGGCTGCCTTTCGTGTGCGAGTAATCTTTCCTGTAATTCGGCCACCTGCTCTTTCAATGTCTTGACTTCCTCTGAAGTCGTGGTCGTTTCTGTTACTCTGGGTGCTGTCTTTTGCTCTTGGAGCTGATTGCGCAGCTCATCATGTTCCCTTTTCAAGTCATCATGAGCATCTAATAGATTTGCATAGCTTTCCAAGATGGTCTTCATTGTCTCTGAGGGTACGGCTTTAAACTGTTCTGGATCAATTTCGTGGGGAGAGCCTTCCATTGCTGCTTCTAGATTTGCTTCATTTTGCTGCTGCAGTCTCTTGTTCTCCTCCAGTGCTGTGGCCCTATGTTTCCGTAGTAGCGCCAAGTTGCGTCTGACTCGCAGGTTATCGGTCTGGTATACTTCGAGCAAAGCTTCTAGTTGTTTGACACCTGATTCTGTCGATGGTTGGGGTGCCTCCAATAATGTTTGGTGAGCCTGCTCAAGCGTTGTGTAGCGTTGATTCAGTTCTGCATTTTCTGTTTGTAGAATGTGAAATTGTCTTTGTAAGTTCTGATGGTGCGTTGTCAGTTGTTGATACCGGTCGTCCAGAGCTCTGTACTCATTCTGGAGCTGGTATACACATTGATTTAATGCTAAAAATATGCTATTTACATTAAATAATGCTGGGAGGGGTGAAGATGCAGGGGGAATGGGGGCGGGAATGGGAGATGTGAATGATGTGGATGCAAGCGGAGATGTGGGTGGAGGGGGTATGGGAGATGAAGGTGGCATGGGGGGAGGGAGCGGTGCTGTGGCAGGTGATGTTTCCATCGTGTCAATTGTTTGAGTGACAGTGTAGATGGGGATCGTGGGTGGAGTGGATGTGACGTCAGTGAACAGGGTGGTGAAAGTGGGCATGGTGACTCCCCCGAATTGGATTCCCGGAGAGAGTGGGATGCCCATGACAATGGTAGTGGTAGTGGACGTGGTAGTGCTAGTGTCATGTGGTGGAGTGAATTGTGTAGTGCGAGGTGGGGATGGTGGTGACAGTGGTGCTTCCTGATGTTCTTCTTCTTGCGTTGTCTCTCCTGGTGCTGATACATTGATGTGAATTTGTTTCCCGGACCTCCTGGGACAAACGGGAACCCTTTTCTCAAATCTGTGAATGTAGGCCATTGCCTCATGTATGGCCTCATCCAATCCTACTGTGTCGGCATGAAGGTTTATGGACTCAATGAACAACTCGTCCACACCTTCCTCAGCTAGCAAGTCGTTCATGAGTCTCTTGCCTGCTTCAAGTGACATTTTATGCTGTTCTTGAACTAGCTTCATGGTTTGATACAGTCTTTTTATTTGTGCCGAATACGCTGGGGCACTTGCTAACTCGGAGAGTTCGTCATATTCTTGATGTTGTTCTTCGTCGGCTTCTTCTTCGTCTCCTCCTGCCTCTTGTTCATCTACATCGACTTCTGCAACTTGTGGTTGGGTGGGGGCCGATGTTGTTGTTTGGGGTTGTTGTTCCTGAGCTCGCTCTGCTTCAGTTTCGAGATTAGAGTCATAGATCAACCTGGCAATTTCTTCATCCGTGAGGTCCTCAAGAGTAAATCCCTGTGGAAATTCCAAATCTGATGGAATGGGTGGAAACACCAGATTGGGTCCCTCTGTACTTGGTCTTGGTAGCCGGATAGTGAATGGCCTAACGCGTCGTGTCTGGGGAGGGGTAATTTCTGGTGTAGTGGTGGCTCCCCTTGGTTGAGCGCAAGGTAGTTGGACTCCCCCCCTCATCTTCTTTGATGGGGGACCTGCTGCTGATAGTCTTCTCTGGAATTCTTGGGCCCGGGACCATACGAGTGCCCGCTGAACAGGCACGTCATAAGCCAAGCATCTATAGATTATTCTGGTCAGAGCACAACGCTCGTGGAGCACATTTTTCTGCTTCTTGTTCCACCTTTGATGGGCTAGGTGGATCTGATCTATGATCCAGTGTGGCACATTGATGGGAAGGCTTTCTGTCTCTGCTAGATACAAGCTGAACCATATTTTCTTCGGGGGCATTGTGAATCGTTCCTGGGCGGGGAAAGCAAAATGTTGCATGAGGGTCCGCAGGTGAAGCGCAATGGTAGGTGTCATCGCTACCATATCCTTCAACTTATTAAGATCTTTGTATTTCATTCGGCCTGGAACCATGGTTTCCTTTTCTGTTGGGATGTGCATGCCATACATACCCAATGCTTCTCTTACCAGATTGAGGGTCAACTTGAATCTTTTAAGCTCATGACCCGGCAGCAGTGATGGCAACACAAAGGTGCTGTCGCCTCCCTTGGCCCTGCTTGGCGTGATGGTACTGATCAGATATGAACATCGTAAAAAATCCGGCTTTGGTAAGTGGGCCCTGAAATAACTGTCCACACCTGCTTTGATCCAAACTGATCTCATGACTTCGGCGTTTTGATAGCTTTCAAACTCGCGCGTGAAAAAGTGGTATCGACCCCATTTGCCATTAAATTCCAATTCTGCTTCCCAGAAATAGGTTCCATCGCCCAGTGGTCCAGCAACATCACTGAACCAATGCGCATGCTTACCTACTTGAGAAGTGTGCCCTTGAGGAGGATCCTGAATGGGGAGCACATGCACAGCTTGAAGTTCTTGCGGCCTTGCGGTGAGATGTGGCTCGAGGAGAAGTGTTTCTATGTCCACAATTTGGACACCAGATCCGGCTTGAGAACTGGCACCTGCTTCTGCCATGGCCCTGTTTGCTGGTTGGTTCTGTGAGAATATAGAACCAAGTGTTAACATCGTAATGGACAGAATAAATCCGTTGTTGTCCCCATTACAACATTAACATGAGGTAGATGGTGAGTTAGTGGTTAGTAAGTGCACGAAGACAGTGTGTGTAAGTATTGCTTGGGTTGTCCTAGGAGACTAATACAGTTAGTAAGTGGGTATGAATTTACAAATTGGGGTCGGGGGGTTTATTACAGGTCTTAGGCTGCCAAATGCAGTGGATGAGTTTTTCTCTTGGTTTCGGAGAGACGCAAGAGAACATTATAGGTGTATTAGCTTGAACATGAGGCCTTTTGGGGACCCGTTTACAAATGATTCTATTCGTGCTCATGGGCCCTGGTGTGTTCGTGAGTGTTGAAAACGAGTGGATGCCGGTTGTGCGAATGACTGGTTTACGCTGTATAGGTTGTGGCTTCGGCGTAGCTATTTGCGCCCGCAAGCAAGCCTTAGGCACCTAAATCTGTCTGGATTGTGGGCTAGCCTTCATCGACTTCTTGGGCACCCAAATAGGTTTCACGTTAGCAGAAGAATTTCCGAAAGACTTCTTATTAGTGTCGTGTTGTTGGTTACTAATAAGAGGCTTTGCTCGTGTGGTTGGCTTGAGTGCAACCGGGTGTTCGCCTTTCCGCACCCACACTTGTTTCACTTGCTGGGACATTTTGCTGCGCAGGTACTTTGGATCCCCGACATAGGTAGTACTCTGCTTCTTCGGCCTTTGATCCACCTTGGGTTGTTGCCTTCTTCTGGCCTTTGGAAAAGAGGGGAGTTCCTTTGCATCCCTGACTCCTTTTTTGCGAATATCATTCCTCTGCAACACATAGTTTTGGACAAGAACAGCATGGTCAACTTCATGTGCACCCCTGGAAGGACCAGGAGTCTGTGCCTTTCCTAGTTCCTTGAGTGCTCCATTGTCTAATTCAACTGTAACTCGACTATGATTGACCCATACCTGAAGAAGTCCACTTCTTAGGTTTAAGTTGACTGCTTGGTCATAGATCTAGTCTTGACCCAAGACAAGAGGCTCAGTGAGATCCTCATCTTGACACACTAGTACTTTAACTGTCATTGCCTCATCATGAATGTAGAGGGGAAGTTCCACCTCGCCCATGCAAGGGGTTTCCACGCCTCCCAATCCTATGAGATATGCTTCCACAGGATTGACAGTTAACTGCAACTCTTGACAGTAAGACACTCTAACAGCACTAGTGGCTGCACCTGAGTCAATCAAGGCTCTTACGGACCTTGCACTCTTTCCTTGTCCTATCTCTAGGGTTACGAAAGGACGTCGATCAGTTATCCTATGTGAGCTGGTTCCTGCGACTGCACACATTGCCATATGATATCCTTGATCTGCATAGTCATTTGTCCTAGGCTGCTCTCTACCTTGCCTACGTAATTTCATCCTTCTGATGCGTTCTAAAGCTTCTGCTTGAGCTTCTTCTCGAACTCGCTTTTCTTCCTCTTTGCGTTTCTTAGCAGTGTTGAGCCAGCTGAGCATTTCCTCCGTGAGGGGTTCCTGATACAACTTGACTCTGCAACCGCTAATATAATTTGGGAGAACATCACCCTCTAATGTGGCCAATTGTACTGCTCCACTCGTGGAGATCCTATTGATGATCATAGGTCTGTAGCCTCTCTTTTCTAGCTTCCTCGCGTGTTGTTTTAGTGTATAGACTAAGACTAGATCTCCTGCTTTCAAGCCTTTATCCTTCACATGGGCATCGAAATATGCCTTCTGTCTCTTCTTGGCTGCATATATTCCTGCAGCGGCTCTTAGTCTTGTTTCCCCTAATCGTTCAAGGTCAAAGATCCTAGAGGAGAGCTCGTGACCTGTCCATTCG
This sequence comes from Ceratopteris richardii, assembly GCA_020310875.1. Lineage (NCBI taxonomy): Eukaryota > Viridiplantae > Streptophyta > Polypodiopsida > Polypodiales > Pteridaceae > Ceratopteris > Ceratopteris richardii. Next base: position 128,487,704 of record CM035412.1, on the reverse strand, counting down.
TGCTCTTGTGCTACTCTCAATGTAGGGATCAAGAAGTCCAAGGGTAGCACAGCGTTTTGGCCAAATACCATCTGAAAGGGGGTGGCTTGGAGTACCGTTTTGTAGGCCACTCGATATGCCCAAACAGCATGGTGTAGCTGTTTGTCCCAATCAGAGCATTTAGTGTTCACTAATTTCGTCAGTACATTGCATAAGATCTTATTAGTGCTCTCAGCTTGCCCATTAGCTTGAGGGTGATAAGGGGCAGACTTCTTGTGTATTACCAAGAATTCTTGGAGTAGATTTTCAATCACTTCGTTCAAGAAATGAGTGCCTCTATCACTTACAAGCTCTATAGGTAGTCCGTATCTCGTGAATACATTCTCAAACAAGAATTTGGCAGTTGTTTGAGCATCGTTCTTGGTCGTAGCCTTTACCTCTACCCACTTGGTGAGATAATCTGTTGCAACAATGATGTATTCCGCATGAGAACCTTTAGCTGGGGGATTAATAGGACCTACGAAGTCTATTCCCCACTTAGAGAATGCACGTCCACCCATCATAGGTTTCAGTGGCATCTCATCTTTGCGTATAGGATACTGAGTCCTCTGACAGACATCACAACGTTTCACATAGGTATGTGCATCCATGTGAAGGGTAGGCCACCAAAAGCCCGCAAATAGGACTGCCTTGATCACCCGATCCGGTCCAAAGTGTCCTCCTGCTACACCTTGGTGAGCAGTTTCTAAGATCTTCAGATATTCACTTTCGTGGACACATAGTCTCAGGTAACCATCTTTACCACGCTTATATAGATTATCACCAATGAGTGAGTAATCCAGGGCTTCTTGTTCTAAACTCCTTTTCCTAGCCAGAGTCATGTCTGGAGGGAATGTGTTTGTCCTCAGGAATGATACTAGTGGTTCGCTCCAATCTGGCACAATGGATACTTGATAAAGAGTGGCGTGTTCCACTGGTGGTTTAGTGCAACAGATTGGGCATTCCTTGCACAACTTTTGGACATCCGCTTCCATAGTTGGCCAATGCACTCCGAATCTCTTTAGAGTCTGTAAAGTTCGTTGCTTTGAATGGTGTTGCTCTAATGCACCTACATGTGCTAATTGCAACCATTTAGCGTACTCATCCTCTTCTACGCAACAAGCCAAGATCCCTTGATCGGTGTGCTTGTACATGCTTCCTGCCATGATGTGGTACTTTTGGGCTTTTACAACCTCTCTATTCCGTGTGTTTACCACTGGATGGTTAGGCCCGTATGTCAATACTGGTACCAATGGCTTAGCCCACTGCGGTACAACTTCCAAATTAAACAAGTAAGCATCAGGAAGGTCATCTGACACTCCTTGTGGGGCTTCTCCCGATGTGAGCCTAGAGAGGTGATCTGCTCTCAAATGAGTCCTCCCTTTTCTTACCACAACCTCAAAGTCATATTCCATGAGCAAGAGAAACCATCTCACTAACCTTCCTGTATTGCATGGCTTGTTTACGAGATATAGCAATGCCTGATGATCGGTAAAAAATTTAAACTTATTTGCAAGCAAATAGTGTCTAAATTTCTTAACTGCATATACCATGCCTAATCCTTCTCGCTCTGTAGTGGTGTAATTCCGTTCAGCCGCATTCAATTGTCTACTGGCATAGGCAATTGGAAGATCCATATTACCTTCACCAATAGGTTGTGCAAGCACACATCCAATAGCATAATTGGATGCATCCACATGAACATGGAAAGGCTTATTCCAATCTTGTGTGGTTAAGATTGGTGCTGAACATAATCTTCGTTTAAGCTCCTGGAAGGAATTCTCGCATTCATCCATCCACTCAAAGTTAGTCAGAAGTCCGTACATGGGCTTTGCAATGACAGCATACATGTGTATAAATCGTCGATAATAACCACAGTGCCCCATGAAAGCTTGTACTTCTTTGACATTCTTTGGCCTAGGTAGCTCTGCTATGGCTCTCACTTTTTCTTCGTCGGTAGATATGCCATTCTTTGACACTATGTGTCCTAGAATCTTGCCTTGCCTGACCATAAAAACGCATTTTTCTGGGTTCAGGCAGACTTGATATTCTCTACATTTGTCAAAGATTTGTCTGAGTTCAGGAATATGGGTTTGTCTAACATTGGAATGAGCACAAAGGTCATCAACATAGACTTCTAAACTCTTCCTCAGGAACTCCTTAAACACATGCCACATCAACCTCTGGAAGGTAGCTGGTGCATTGGTAAGCCCAAATGGCATTACTCTAAAAGCAAAAATGCCCCATTCTGTGGCAAAGGTTGTCTTATGCTGATCCTCTGGAGCTATGGCTACTTGATTGTAGCCCGAAAATCCATCAAGGAAGCTATACACTTCCTTGCCTGCCACTCTTTCTAAGAGATGTTCTGTGATGGGAAGTGGATAGTTATCTCGAATTGTGGCTGCATTAACCTTTTTCAAGTTAATGCACACGCGCAGTTTGCCATTCTTCTTGGGCACCACTACGATGGGGGATACTCACTCAGTGTGCTCAATTTCATAAATAAATCCAGCTTCAACCAATCTATCTATCTCTTCCTTTATCTTAGCAGCATAATTATCGTTATATGTATAAGGCTTCTGCTTAGAGGGTTTGGCATCTGAAGTCATGGGGATGGTGTGTGAGCATATATCAGGGTCAACACCTTTCAAATCCTTGTAACTCCAAGCGAATACATCTCTGTATTCTCTTAGCAAGGCAATCAATTCGTGCTCTTCTTCTTCTGTCAGGTCATGGCCTATATACGTGCATCTCTCCTCTCCTTCTTCCATGGCCACTACTATTTTCTTGGTAGTTTCTTTGTTATCATAGGCCTCTCCTACTTGTGCCTCTCGTTTAGGCATTCTTATCATGACTCTCCTGTTGTCTATCTCATACTTCTTAAAATTTTCCGGGACCTCAAACAAAGATTCTTCCTCTTCTGGTGAGACTTCTCTCTTCTTTCGTTTCTTTCCTTCTTCCTTTGGGCTCACGTGTGTTGCTAATCTTACCTCATTTGTAAGCTCTCCATGCCTCTGGGGTTGAAATTCTACTTCATGGAAGTATTCTTCATCTGATGCAAATGGTGGGTCCATAATGATTGACTCTAGATCGGAGTCACTTGCATCCTCAAATGCATCAGGGCTAGGTTCGCATTCTTCTAAAACTGCCTCTCCCATGATTGGCTCTATGGAGAAGACTGAAATGTCATAGCCATCCTCATCACAGTGAGGTGTCCATTGTTCTTCATTGATGGCTACGTCCATGGTTGCTAAAATTTCCGCCCAGCCATGGGGTTCGAATTCCTCGTCTGGGAAAACTACCGGTGCATAGGCTGGGTCTTGAATGGGTCTATGAGTTTCTTTCGCACCTACCTCTCTGGCTTTCTCTCTCTTCTCTTCTTCTACTGCTACCTTGCACATCCATAAGTGAGTGTCTTCATGCATCCATGAGGATCCAGACCCTATGGAATGCACCGATTCTGTATCCTCTTTGGCTCTATGGATGGGATTCCATTGGATAGGAGGGACATCTCTATGAGAATAATCCTTGAGATTGACTTTGGTCGTGACACCTAAGTGTTGCAGGTACAAGGAGTTGGTTCCCCAATCCTGTACCACTTGCAACTGTCGCATAAATGGTCTTCCCAAAATCATCTCATAAGCATGATTTTTGCTGAAGTCACATATAGCAAAACTATGCTCAAACTCGACACCACAAGTGGTGAGAGTTATTCCTTCTAGCAATCCTAGGGGTTTCTCTATGTGACCATCGGCCATCTGCAATTTCATTCTCGTTGGCCTGAGTGCCGGCTTGCCCCAACGCTTCCATAAGGAGGTGGTGGCAATTGCAACTCCTGCACCTGAGTCCAAAATTGCCTTGGTGGTGTACTCCTGGTAGGTGATGGGCAGATAGGTGTTCCCTTCTTCACCTTCACACATATCTCCTATCTTATCCAAGGGAATTTCTGGCACTGTCCTATGGGATCCTGCCTGGGAACGAGGTTTTGCTATCTCTAGTACTTGTTTGGCTACATGTTTCCATAATTCAGGTCTAACCTTGAGTAGCTCTTATAACTTGAGATTACACTGCACGTTAGTGTTCTTCACTACCTCTGTGTTCCTAGGTATGACTGAGTCGTCGTTCCTTACCATGATTGTGGGAGCTCTCATACATGTGGATTTTGCTTCCCATGGGCCTGTGAAGTGGGGTAGCTCTTGTATGGAATTAGACTCAAAGTCCAATCTCTCGTGAGACTGAGCACTCTCATGTTCCCCGTAAATAGATGGGATGTCTTGTGGGAATTGGTCGTGTGCATCGTCCACAAGTTCAAAAGGAGGGGCGACCTCGCTTTCGTTATCCCATTTGTCTTCTTGAATCTCTCGTAGGAAGTCTGGTGCAAACCGATTCATAGAAGAAGATGTGTCTGGCTCCGTAGAATTAGGCACATAAGCAACCTGGGAAGGAGGGCTTATTCTATCGTTGGCTCTTTCCTCGTTCTCATAGATAACTGGAGCACAAGCTTCCTGGGGAGGGTTACTTATTCTATTACTTTTCCGAACAGGCTCATACGCTCCCTGAGAAGGAATGTAGGCAACCTGTGGAGGTACACAAGCTTCCGAGAGAGGCTCTTGTGCCTGTTGGGGGGGAAGATAAGCTTCTTGAGGAGGCACATGGGCTTCCTGAAGAGGCTTGCTTATCCGTTCTCTTGCCCTTTCCTTTCTTTGAGGGGCAGGTTCCTTTTCTGATTGTGCCATTAACCTCTCTATTCGCTCTAGGGAGGGGGAATTGTTTGGTTCCATGGAATTTGGCACATAAGCTTCCGGTGGGGAATGGGTCATGATTTTACTTACATTCTCCCTTCCTTGATTTTTTTCTTCCTTGGCAACTCTAGCGATTATTCCCTCTAATTTCTCTAGAAGTCCATCCAAGTGTAATTGCGTCCTGGCTGAGCCCGAGTAATTGAAAAGGCGACTGGCTTCAAACATAGTCTGAGCCAATGCGACCATTTTCGCGCACAGTTTGGTTCTTTCTATCTCTAGGTCAGCTCTAGGGTAACACTTGTCATGATCTGTGACATTTGGCCCTTCTTGAATTCTGGCCTGATATGCTTTAAGCATCATGTCTATGTCTTCCGGAATGGGATCAGCTAATACTGATCCTACTCTAGGGGGTGGTGGAATCGTATGACGTGGGTTGGAAGGTGGCGGGTCGGAGGGCGATGGGAGTGGTGGTGATGGGATAGTGTGAGAGGGGGTTTGAGAGGTGATTTCAGTTATCCTAGCTTTGGTTTCTCTTATGCTTTCCTCAAGTTCACTCATCTTTTTAGCCCATTGTCTTTTCATTCTTTCCCGACTATCTTTCCATGCTCTAGTCCTTTTCTTTGTTACGCTCTCGGTTTCACTAACCTTTGAATTCTTATCCTGGTTTACCCCTTGATTCTGCTGCAAGGCTTGAGCACGAGTGACTACCTGTACGGGAGCAGTGGAGGTGACACTTCCTGTGGAATCTACCACTAACCCAATAACGTTGATTGGAGTGATTTTTGGCATATTATTAGGATTCTTAGGGCAATCTCGTAAGAGATGTTCTTTTCCACAATCTTGGCAAAAACCTTGGATCGTTACTGACTGGGGTTGTGTAGGTGGTGGCAAGGGACAATCACGAATGAGGTGATCTCCTTGGCATCTGTAGCACGGTCCTCTTGGGAATGGAGGTCTTATTTGCCTAGATTGAGGCCTAGGATTGGGGTTTGCATACATGACGTTCGTGTAATCTGACTCCCAACTAGGTTCGTTTGTCTCTTCGCTATAATAGGACTCACCATGCTCAGGAGACTGCATGTAGTAGGCCTGGGGGCTATCAACATGTGTAGAATCAAAGCTATGGTCACTTGGGTCACTTTCTGAGATCAATGGGGTTACTGGTACTATAGCTCTATTCAGGTTCTCTTCTGCAACAGTATACTTTACCGGAATCACATTAGCTGGGGCTGGGGGTTATTGTGCTAGCACAGGTTGAGGCCTTTGTTGGTTTTGGTATTGTGGTTGGTAATTTTGTTGTGGCCTGCCATATGGTTGTGGAGGGTACGGGTTCTGGTATCTTCCTTGCTGCGGGTATGGCTGAGGGTAGGGTTGCCTAACTGCCTGCTTGTTGTATGGGCAATCTTGTGCGGTGTGATTGGTGTATCTTCGTTCTATGGTGCAATATTGGCTATTTGGATTGACCTGGGGTTGATCCATAATGGGACACACGTTTGCCATGTGGTCGCCACCGCATGTATAGCACCTCTTCGTTGGGGCAAACCTTGGGATTTGTTTGCTAGTTACACATAATTTCTGAGCTACTTTTTCGGCAAGTTCCTCAATTGATGTGGACTGCGTGGAAGAGTGACTAGATGCACTATCTGAATCTTTGTAGATTTTGGAAAGCTCTAGTTCTTCTCCTAGGTTATCTTCAATGTCAATGCACATACGTACACACTCTTCTATAGTCCTAGGGTCTTTCAGATACACATAGGATCTCAATTTCGTACTCAGCAATCCGTCGAGGAATAAGGCTACTTGTTTGGCAGATGTGGGTAGCTCCGAAATAGGGCACCTTTCAAGATATTGTCTAAATCTTCTTCCGGCCAACCTGACAGTCTCTTGGGGGGTCTGTTTGAAGCTGTGAATCAATGAGGAGGTGTTGTGTCTTATGCCGTTCTTAGAGAACTCTACAATGAATGCCTCTAGGAGTTGGTCTATGCTCCTGAACTGCCGCTCATCCAATGGCTGAAACCATGTAAGTGCCGTATTCCTAAGGGTTAGACCGAAGGCATTGTACTGTGTGAACAGATCCTCCACTTGTTCAGCTCTGAAGACTTGCTTGAACTCCGCCACATGATCATAGGGATCTCCTGTGCCGTCAAAGTAATTCTTCATGGACTTAACTAGCTGGGTGGGTCTCAAAGTTCTTGTGTGCTCTCTAGGCCTCGGCAGAGGGAATCCATCTATATTTCTTTGGTTCCTGTGGGCTCTAAGCATCTCAGGTTCTACCCTATTCGTCTCCATCCTCGTTCTTTCTCTGCCTACTGGGTTGGCAAAACTTACTTCTGGTCTATCTCTGCTTCTGTCTCTTTGCGTACCATGAGCTTGGGATGTTCCAGCTCCAGGGTGACCATAGGATACGTTCGATCTTGGTTGGGGGAAAATGAATTCACCCTTCCAAGTGTAAGCATGCCTATCATTTTCTGTCACCACAAAGATCCTCTCAGAAGTGTGATCTAAGTAGGTCACTCTGCCTGGGCTATCAGGATCCTTAAACTCATAGATCATGATTGTTCCTATATCAGTTGGCTGATTGGATTTATACCTCCAAAAGGCTTCATCAGTTTCTCGATTGAGGAGCAACTCTATGCTCTTGTTGTCTTGGGGTACCCACTCAGGTGTGATAATCCTAGTGAGAACTGATTTACCTCGAGGGGTTCTAGGTTCCGCACCCATGTTCCCTTGTTCCAAGTCATCTAAGTCCGCTTCTGAGATTACATTACCAAATTCATCCGTCCTATCTAGGTGACTGGTGACTACGTATATGGTTCCTTCTTTATCTAGGTATGCACCGTTTTCAAATTTGACAGCTGGGTGCTCTAGTCCAATGGATTGATCAGGATTTTTAATCTGGACCACGGATCTTCCTAGGCCATCCTCATAGATGCTAGCACCTAATCGGTTGGTCCTAAGGTATTCCAACTGTGTTTTGTAAGGGCCTTCTACCCTGTACAAGTAAGGCACACCTGAACTTCCCGTAGGTCTGTCCATGCCTTGAGACGTCTCTGACTCACTGGTCTCAGAGCTAGGGTAGTTCGAGTGGTGGCTCAACTGCTGGGCCCAGGACCTAGCAGTGTGGTTGACACTAGCCTCTGAAGATCTAAGGCTTTGTCTCTCCCTTGCTAAATGTCGTCCTGATCTAAGGTTCATATGCCTAACTAAGGAGCCCAACTCTTGACCCAGAGTACAACCTTGTTGCCGATCAATTGGTATCAGTCACTTGATTCTTTTTAGTTATTTATCGTGTTTAAGGTCTTGTCTGGTGTTATATCGTCGGAATACTTGAACGTTCTTCGTGCTTTCAGGTTGACCGCTCCACGTTAGATTCTTTTCCTTTATGTTATCGACAGTACAGAGATTAAGTTTTTAGCTTGAACTTGAGTTTTTAGGTAGTCTTCAACTTGATAACTGCCTATCGTCGCTCTGACTTACTCCTACCTCTCGTCGTTCTTAGCCTAAGCTATGAATTGACAAAGGGGGTTAAAAGTGTCCAACCTTTTGTTTCCTGCTCGGTCGCCCTTGAGTGCCCAGGAAATGTGTTCCCAAGCTCGCACTTACACTTGCTTAGAACGCCTCTCGATGCTCTGTAAGAGTTTCAAAGTTAGCTTTGAAATTTACATTCCAAAGACAGAACCAATTATTTTCATTCATGTAGCACAAACACAAACTTGCATAGTGATTTTCAAGAAAACAATCCTAAGGACCCCTGACTTTGATCCCCCTGGGTATGGTCAACTTCAAAATTCCCTAGCAAATATTCCTGATCTTAATTTAACTATAACCAGTCGATGTTTTTGTTGTACTCCCTGTGAGCTTTCCAACAAAACAAAAATCACGGCAAACGGATTTCGTATGAGAAAGTTATGCCGGTTCAGGGTTTTGCGGCTAAAACAGGATTGTGCTCGGTTATCAGGCAAACAGGAATTCTAAAGTTACTTGGGTCGTGTCCTCGTAATGCAATGCTACACCCTTGTGTTTGTCCCACACTTGGCCAAAATTTAGACCACTACTTTTGCCTTGAAAATTTGACCTAAATTGCCCTTCTAACATGTTCGCAAAGTCTGTCGGTCGCGATTGACAGGTCAGTCGCGATCGACGTGTCGATCGCGATTGACAGGTCCGTCGTGGTTGTCAGTCGCGATTGACTGGTCAGTCGCGATTGACAGGGGTTACGAAAAGTCAATCAGTCGTGGTCAAAGGGTCGTTGACTCTGTCGGTCGCGATTGATGAGTCGATCGCGATTGACAGGTCGGTCGCAAGGGTCTGTCGATCGTGGTCAATCAGTCGTTGACTGTGTCGATCGCGATTGGCAGAGCCGTCGTGGTCTGTCCGTCGTGGTCAAACAGTCGTTGACTGCGTCGGTCGCGATTGACACGTGTCGCGCGTATGATCCGTCAGTCGTGGTCAATCGGTCGTTGACTCTGTCGGTCGCGATTGACAGAGCCGTCGTGGGCTGTCGGTCGCGATTGACGTGTCGATCGCGATTGACAGGTCTGTCCGTCGTGGTTTGTCGATCGCGATTGACAGAGCGATCGCGATTGACAGAAATCTATGGAATTTCAAAAAACTAAACACATTTTTGGGAAGCTCTAGGCCTATAGGTCATGGATATGCACTTTGTTTAGCAATTAGAGCAATTTTTCTGTCGGTCGCGATTGACAGAGCTCGGCGACACACAGACAATTACTCAGATTTCCGTACCTGCGCGGAGTGCTGGGGATGATGATGCAGCCTGTACCTGCAAGACAACTCAGAAAACATGCAAAAACAGCACATGCAAAATCGCTCTCTCGCTCTCTCTCACAAGTGAAATGAGGGAAATGAGGTGGAGATGGGGATATAGTCAAAAAACTGAAATTTTCGCGATGATGGAGATGGAGGTGGGAGATGGTGATGATGATGATGGAAATGAAGATGGTAAAGAAAGTAAAAGAAAATCGATGAGAGTGAAGAAAATACCTACAACTCCAACGCGTAAACTCTACGTCTTACCATCACACGCTCCTCCTCAAAGCTCGATCCCCGACAACGGCACCAAAATTTGGTGTAGCTCAGTGATGAGTAGCACCTTCTTTAATGTCAATCCGGGAAGACGTGAGGATGGTATGGAGACCTCGAGCAAGTGGCGGCACAAGTGCGTGAGTGAGAAGCACACTAGCATGCACACACATACACACACACGCGCACACACGGCAAGACAAAGAGAGAGAATCAATGGAGTTCTTTAGATTACTTTCAAAAGCTATTACAAGTTCGTTTCAATTACAATCTAACCTAAAAAATGAGCTCTCTAGCTCCTTTTATAGTTTTTGACTAGCTTTGGCCCTGTCCAGACCTAGTGTCTGGCCTAGTTAAAAATTAGGTTCCAGGGCTTATTCGGGGGCTCAAACGAGATCTAAAAAATACGAAAATTGGTACGCAACTACTTCTAAGGCTCCCCAAGCTCAAGGACTCCTTGGCTTGCACAAAATGGAGCTACAAAAATGTGAAATGATATTTACAATGATTGTTAGTGATAAAAATCACTGTTGTTGTAGGGATTTCTTCTAGTGATCTGCCATACATATCTTCGAGCTCCCTACTTGCTCTTCCTCCCTGCATGTCCATCTCTTTGATCTGCATTAGTGTCTTGAAAAAATATTGGCCTACTTGCCAGATCTTCTTTGACTGCCCTGTTTGCTTGTGTTGTCCCTTCGCTCTGACTCCCTTCTTTGTTGGAGACCTTTTAATCTCCAAAGGTTTGATCTACACTGACTTAAGAACACTTCTATGTCAGCTATAAACCAAACTTTACACAAACAATGTTCCTTTTTACCAAAACTTCAAGCAACACTTCTCTGAGTGAAGAAGTGTCAACTTCAGAAAGTCTGCTTCAGATATCAACTTCTTTACCTGCACAAATCTTCAAATTTCTTCAAGTAAATGATGCACAAGTATTAGCAATACCTTTGCGCAATCATACTAGCCATTAGTTCTCAAAACTAATCACCAAAAGTTTAATTTGATCATTAAGATCAAATACATGTCAGAAAATGACTCTCAGAAGTTGCGCCTTCGACATAGTCAACTTCTTAACTTGATTTCTCTCAATCTGGAACCCGTTTTGCTAAATGCTTTTAGCCATAGCTTCCTCATCTTCTAACTTAAATTTTAAGTGCTCACTCATCAAAAACTTTACAGTATACACTCAGATCTGATCAAAATACTGAGACGGAAAAGTGCGCTACTTTTGGCTTCAGTTCTCACATTCTACATATGAATGTTCCTAATGATCATTCTCACAGTAGGAGAGGAATTAGATTCTGAAACTCTAGACATAGCTTCATTAGCTTCTCAATTAGATGTGTACAAAAGGATTTCTGATCCACATGATCAGACAGAGAGCACTCAGAGAAAAACCCGTCGCTATTTTCTGGGAAAAAACTCTCTACACATCTTCCTCAAAATTGTCATCTACAAAATGACTCTATTACTTTCTCTCATACATTTCTTGTCATAATTATCTTATATATACATGACTTTGGACTCATCTCGCGTCTATGACTCTACTCCTTATCATCCTAAGGATTTAACTATGGTAGCTTACAAGATTCTTCACTTATATGTACATATGTGTACAAGACAACATTCTGACTTCTTCTTCATTTTTGCAAATGTCTTCCTTTGCTTCATTCTGACCATAAGCATTCTCCAAGATCTGTGTAATCACCAATTTGTGATTGGTTTGCTCCAACAGCTCCCCCTCAATCACTAATTGTGATTATTCCATTCTTCTTCACTCCTGCCATCTCCTTGAATCTCTGTAGCTTAGGTCCATCCAAGCTCTTTGTCATCATATCTGCCACTTGTTCTTTTGTTGGAGTGTACATCACTTCAATCTCTTTATCAAGTACCTTTTCCCTCAAGAAATGATACTGTATCTCTATATGCTTAGTCCTGGCATGAAAAACAGGGTTAGCTGCCAAATACAAAGAACTCATATTGTCTCCAAAAATTATTGGAGTACTATGATCAATCTCAAAACTTTTCATCAAGGTCTTCAACCATATGACTTCTTTTGCAGCTTCTACCATTCCCTTATACTCGGCTTCTGTGGATGATAAAGCAACTGTATGTTGCTTCTTTGAACACCAAGATACTAGCTTATCTCCAACATAACATAGATATCCATGAGTAGACCTTCTATCATCTGAGTCACCTGCCCAATCTGCATCACTAAACACTTTGATTCTTGTGTCAGAAGTGAAACCATAGTACAAACCTTCACTTAGGGTTCCTTTGATATATCTGAGTACCCTTTGGGCTGCAATCCAATGAGTCTTCTTTGGACAATGCATGAATTGTGACAACACACCTACTGCATATGATAGATCTGGCCTTGTCAAGGTAGCATAGATTAGACTACCTACCAAACTCTGATATTTCTTCACATCATTGAACTCTTCACCTCCATACCTACTTAATTTATGATTTACCTCCAATGGTGTAGTTGAGGTCTTGCAATCTTCCATGTTAAACTTGGCTAGAAGATTCTTCAAATATCTTTCTTGTGAAACATATACTCCATGTTGAGTATACACAATCTGCATTCCTAGAAAATAAGATAAGTTTCCCAAGTCACTTATCTTAAACTCCTTCTCTATTTGCTTCTTGAGTTCATTGATTCCTTGAGCATCTGTTCCTGTAACAATAATATCATCAACATAAATGCACATGTAAATATATCCATTTTCACTTGCCTTCACTAGCAAGCTACTATCTGCCTTTGATGCTTGAAATCCACATTCATTCAAGAACTTGACCAATCTGTAATTCCAAGCTCTTGGGGCTTGCTTCAACCCATATAAAGCTCTCTTGAGCTTACACACATAATCTGATCCAATTGATTTCATGAAGCCTTCTGGTTGTTCCATATATACTTCATCTGCAATGTAACCATTAAGAAATGCATTCTTCACATCCAATTGTGATAATTTCCATCCTTTGCAAGCAGCAATAGCAATCAATGTCCTAATTGTAGACATCTTAGCAACAGGACTAAAGGTTTCATCATAATCTACCCCATAAGTTTGGGCATAACCTTTGACCACAAGTCTAGCCTTATATCTAGACACCTTACCATCTGCAAACCTCTTTGTTTTATATACCCACTTGCATCCAATGACCTTCTGATTCTTTGGTCTTGGTATTAACTCCCAAGTTTCATTTTCAAGTAGAGCATCATACTCTTCTTGCATTGCCTTCTCCCAATTCTGTTTACCTTTGGCTTCTTCATAAGTGGTTGGATCTTCTTCTGTTTTCACAATGTAGGCATAATCTTTTGTTGTTAGGAAAGATGTATCATAACTATACCTTATAGGCTCTTTCCTTTCTCTTGTAGATCTTCTGATTTCTGCACTTCTTGAAGTTTCAGCCTCATTTGATTCTGGATCAAATCTTGGCCCTTCTTCTACATGATCCTGCACTCTACATCTAGAGTCAACTTCATCAACAATTTCTTCACAAACTTTTACCTTTGCCTTTCCTTTCCTTTGAACTTCTTCAACACCTGTATACTCATTTGGTGATCCTGTATACCATGTGTTTTGCTCATCAAATGTCACATCTTTAGTAACAAGAAATTGCTTTGTGGATGGACTCCACAATCTGTAACCCATCTGTCTATCATCATATCCAATAAACACATACTTCTCTGCTTTTGGTTCTAGCTTATGTCTTAATTGTGAAGGAACATAAGCATATGCAATACATCCAAATACTTTACAATGATCAAGACTAGGTTTCTTACCCCACCATGCTTCATAAGGGGTTCCTCCATCCAAAGCTTTGCAAGGCAACCTATTCACAAGGTATGTTGCAGTGTTAATGGCCTCTGCCCATAAGTAATTTGGACAATTCTTTTCCTTCATCATGGCTCTTGCAAATTCTACAAGAGTCCTATTTCTCCTTTCAGCTACTCCATTTTGTTGAGGGGAGTACCTGCAAGTCACTTCTCTTTTGATACCTGCATTCCACAAATAATCATCAAACTCTTTTGAGAAATACTCTCCCCCTCCATCTGATCTTAACCTCTTTAGCTTTTGTCCTGTGATCCTTTCTGCATAAGCATGGAAATGTTTGAATGTCTTAAAGACTTCTGATTTGTCCTTGATTACATACAAAGTAATCCACCTGGTTGCATCATCAACAAACAACACATAATATCTGGATCCATTTATGCTATAGTCCCTTGAGGGACCCCATACATCTGTATGAACCAATTCAAGCATATTTGGATACTTGTACCCTGATTTGTTATAAGAACTTTTATGTGCTTTACCTAATTGACAAGCTTCACACTTGTACACCATATGTTGCCCTTCAATGTTTGGCAATCCAAGCACCACCTGATTCTTTGACATCTCCTTTATAGCTCTCTCATTGAAATGACCTAGCCTTTTATGCCATAGGTCTAATTCAGATACCTTTTGACCTCCATAGGTAAACAATGCATGTCCCACATTACCTTGGACCTTGAGAGTGAACAATCTTCCTTCCTTTTTACCTGCAATTATGGTTCTATATCCCTGATTTGGATCTTGTACATAGACACCATCATTTGTGAATCTTACTTCATATCCTTTCTCCACAATTTGCCCTACACTTATCAAATTTTTAGGAATAGTAGGAACATAAAGTACCTTACTCAGAAGTGTACTTCCACTCTTTGTCTTCACTGATCCAATGCTCTCCACTTTATGTTTGGTATTATCACCTGTTTGAACTGTATGTCCATTCACCCTTGCTTCCATATCAGTCATCAAGGATAGATTCCCACTCAGATGGTTGCTGCACCCTGAGTCAATATAAAACACTCTTTGATCATCTCCCATTAATTCATGAGTTGCATTCAGGATAAGAGTCATGTCATCCTTCTGATCTGATGCATAATTGTAATAATTATTGTTGTAGGACTGAGATTGGAAGTTTCTTCCACCTCCTCTACCATATGATGTCCTACCACCTCTTCCTCTGAAATTGCCTCTTTGGTTTCTGCCTCCTCTACCTCTTTGACTATAATTCTGATTGTTGTATCCTCCACTTTGATTATTATACCAACAATCATTTGCCAAATGATTTGTTCTGCCACAAATCCAACAAGCTTTAGCATTATCTTTGTTCTTACCTCCTCTTCCTTTACCTCTGAAATTTGTCTTCCCTTTTGTGAAGTTGGCTTGATTTGAATTCCCTTCATCATCATTTGATTGCTTTCCCTTGCCATTCTTTTTCTTGTCTTTGGAGTACATAGCTTGACTTGTACTTCTATCATTGTCTCCTTTAAGATCCTGCTCAAAGGTTAGCATGTGTCCTAGCAATTGATTAAGATCAGGAGTAAAGTGATCAAGTGACAATTCTATGGACAAGATAAAAGGCTTCCACTTCTCATCACCTCTTAGACCTGTAAGTATTTGTCTTACCAACTTTTCTTCTTCAATATCTTCATCCACTGCTCCCAAGCTATCTGCAATATCTTTCATTCTTGCCACATAATCTGAAATTGATTGTGAGCTCTTCTTCTTGAATGTTGTGAACTCAGCCCATAGTGAGGACTTCCTTGACTTAGTAGTATTTTGGAAATGCTCTTCCAAGGCATTCCAAACATCTGTAGCACTTTCCAAACCTCTGATGTGAGGTAGAAGATAATCATTTACAGCCATGTAGATGATACTCCTTGCTTGAGCATCCTTTCTCATCCAAGTCTTCAATATTGCAAGCTCTTCCCTAGTAGGAATGCTAGGATCTGCAAACTCAGGTTTTTCTTCATCTCCTGTAATAAATGCTATAAGGTCTTTGCTCATGAGGTGTGCTTCCATCCTCATGGACCATGCTGGATAGTTCTCCCTATCTAGCTTATCAATTTGCAAGCTTTCTACCATCCTTGACTTTCTGTATCTGCAATTACTATGGTTTATGAAGAGAAAGTGTACCTTTGATATATTCTTTGTCCTTCTTGATTCTTTCGAACTTATACTATGAACTTCTGCAAGTTATCTTCAATAATTTGTCCTTATCCTCCTTTGATTTGGAAGATCTTCAATATCTGCACCAGTCGGAACTTCGATTATCTTTTCTTCTCTTGTACTTCACCTTTAGCTCTGATACCACTGTTGGAGACCTTTTAATCTCCAAAGGTTTGATCTACACTGACTTAAGAACACTTCTATGTCAGCTATAAACCAAACTTTACACAAACAATGTTCCTTTTTACCAAAACTTCAAGCAACACTTCTCTGAGTGAAGAAGTGTCAACTTCAGAAAGTCTGCTTCAGATATCAACTTCTTTACCTGCACAAATCTTCAAATTTCTTCAAGTAAATGATGCACAAGTATTAGCAATACCTTTGCGCAATCATACTAGCCATTAGTTCTCAAAACTAATCACCAAAAGTTTAATTTGATCATTAAGATCAAATACATGTCAGAAAATGACTCTCAGAAGTTGCGCCTTCGACATAGTCAACTTCTTAACTTGATTTCTCTCAATCTGGAACCCGTTTTGCTAAATGCTTTTAGCCATAGCTTCCTCATCTTCTAACTTAAATTTTAAGTGCTCACTCATCAAAAACTTTACAGTATACACTCAGATCTGATCAAAATACTGAGACGGAAAAGTGCGCTACTTTTGGCTTCAGTTCTCACATTCTACATATGAATGTTCCTAATGATCATTCTCACAGTAGGAGAGGAATTAGATTCTGAAACTCTAGACATAGCTTCATTAGCTTCTCAATTAGATGTGTACAAAAGGATTTCTGATCCACATGATCAGACAGAGAGCACTCAGAGAAAAACCCGTCGCTATTTTCTGGGAAAAAACTCTCTACACATCTTCCTCAAAATTGTCATCTACAAAATGACTCTATTACTTTCTCTCATACATTTCTTGTCATAATTATCTTATATATACATGACTTTGGACTCATCTCGCGTCTATGACTCTACTCCTTATCATCCTAAGGATTTAACTATGGTAGCTTACAAGATTCTTCACTTATATGTACATATGTGTACAAGACAACATTCTGACTTCTTCTTCATTTTTGCAAATGTCTTCCTTTGCTTCATTCTGACCATAAGCATTCTCCAAGATCTGTGTAATCACCAATTTGTGATTGGTTTGCTCCAACATTCTTTGACTTTCACGTCTTGTAAGTCCTGGTGTACCAAGACTACTGCCAACAGTTGCCTATGGTTATTATAAATAGCTTTATTTTCAAGGATGAAAATCTTTTCCAAGGGGGGAATAATATAATAAAGTAAGTCTATGATCTAAGGATTTGGCTGGTTCAAATAGATCTGAAATCGGACACTGTTTGGTCACTCGTGTCTATGGCCAAAGATCTCAAGACTAGACTTAAGCATAAGTTCATGTGGCCTCTTAAACTAGTAAACCACTTAGCTTAGTGGTTAAGTCTCAAGGTTGTGAAGGAGGAGGTCTTGCGTTCAATCCCCATGGGGAGCATGGGGAGAGAGTTTTGCCTTGGGATCTCTAGAGCCTTCTAACTCAAGTTAACATGAGTTAACTTGAGTCCCATGAGGCTTAACCCGAGTGGTGAGTACACGAGCCACTAGTGGACTCTAGTGGAAGGTACTACAGTAGTGGTCAAGATCACTCCAACCACTACTAGAATCTAGTGGAAGATATTAAAGGAGTAGAGAAGATTGCACATGCACTTGTGTACTCTAGTTACATTTGTAGTCCTCACTGATTCGAGAAGCTATATATACAGGCATAAGGTTGGGAGGAGAGTCATCTCTCTAGCAAGTGGTGGTCATAATCCTTAGTTTCTTGCAAAGGACTTCATTGGTAAACCTAGAATCATCAAAACTAGCTAGCTTTTTAGAAGTCATTTCTCTTCTTTGAGCTCTCATTTTCATGTCTAATTGTTTATAGTATGTGAAGAGTTTCTTAATCTCACTAATAGCCTTGCTTAACATCTAGAGGGGGAGGATTCTAAGGGGAATTGGTAGGAAATGACAATCGTAAGCTTATGGACAGAACTAGGAATATTTAAGAAGCTAGCATCCAAGTGGGGCGAAGCTACTTTAAACATGGGGAGCCCTTTCTAGAGGAAAACATAAAGCTTTGTGGTCAAACAATAGGATGTCTTGCTCTAACTCACTTTTCACATACCAAAAAGTATACAAAAGAGAGAATTTTATGTAGAAACTATCCATTCTAGTTGTAAGATAATTACTATCTTGCTCCTTGTTATTCCAAGTAAAATTCGAGTTGATGGTGATATCAAAAAGGTCCTTTTCATTACACAAATAAAACCAAAGGGACTTCTCTAAACCACTAATGGTCAAACATTTATTTCCAAACCTATTACTATTAGTACTAGGCATATCAAAGACACCAATTAGAACAAAAGGACCTTCAAGGGTAGTGATTTCTTCCCAATTATCCTTCCTCAAGGAACTACAGTTAGATGCATAAATATTTATACTACTGAAATTAGAAGGGTTAGACAAAGCAATTGAAGTCCATTGGTGAGTCTTGTTGATAAAAACATTCTTGATAAAGTTTTTAAGAGAAACATTGATATCTATAGTAGATACCCCCTTTACCATGGGGGTGATCAATATAAAACCAAATATGATAGAGAGGAAACAATTCTTTAGTGTTTTTTTATATTCAAGCCACTTGTCTTTACCTCCTAAAGGTAGATTAAATCAAGACAAAGGGATTTACCTTTCAAGCAACAGTTTATGATTTTAGCCCTAATACTATGTACTACGCATTCATCATTAAGAGAAACAATTTTTGTTTGATTCATCATGACTAGAAAAGAGAGAAGAAAACACCGAAACCTAGCTCATTTTTGGTTAGCCTTGTGAGGCTTAGCAATGAATGAGAAGCCGTGACGATTTCTTTCATTTAGGCTTGAATTGCGATTGCCTCGGAGAATCTTTTTCATCAATTGATTGCATAGTAGCATCAATCTGATAATAATCGCCTTGAGCCATCCTATTTATTTTCTCTTTGTCAAAAGCATTAAGTTCATTAGTGAACAATATATCAGTTGCAGGGTTGTAAATTAGAGACTGTTTAGGATGATGGTCTCCACGTTTAAGGGCTTTTTTTTTTTGTTGGTGACTAGTGTCCAATCATTGTTATATTTAGGCCTAGCCTTGGGGGAGGAGGAAGATTTACTTGTAGAATTTTCATACATTTGGGTGTCTCGCTAATGAGGATGGCATTTTCCTTGTTGGAATCATCTTCAACTTCTATAGTTTCTTGAGATTCCACAAAAGGACTATAAACCTCCATATTGAAAAGCTTACCTATTTTCCTCCAAGTACTTTTAAGGATCGATTTTTTACATAAGTTTGACACCCCTTGAGGAAGATCTTGTGCGGTTATTCTTCTTCAAGAATCTTCTTGAGTAGCCATGCCATTTTCAATAGAGAAATTTTTGAGTAGGGGATATTATTTAATTAAATTACCTTGCTTGTAACATAAATAGCAACCTTTTGGTAGGTTTTTATAAAGAACTTTTTTATGATGTAAGTTTTTTTCATCAAAGTTCTTAATCAGAGTTAAAGTTTTGATAGGTTTATATAAGTCTATTTCTACCATGATTTGAGCGTCCCATTTGGGATTAATGCATCCTTCTCTAGATTTTTGTCCTAATACCTTCCCAAGAATGCTACCTAGTTTTTCTATCGAGGGTTAAAATTCAATTGGGATGTCGAGAAAGTCAATCCATATAGGAATTAAGTTATGTTTTCGCCCACTAGGATTAAAGTCAATGTATAACCATTTAAAAAGGAGATGGGTATACGTTTTATGGTTCGTGGACCCTATCAAGTCCCTTGAAAAGAAATGTTTTAAATCAACAAAAAAGAATAGCAAATATTTTTTTGGAAACTATTGAATATCTTTAACAAAAATCCCTCTTGCCTTTCCAATGATTTTTACTCAATTTGTTTAACATATCTTGGATGGGTGTGGGTTCATGGCACAAGCCTATCACCACTCTTTCACTAAGGGTCATTTCACAATGGGACTTCAAAACATTTGGTTAAAATCAGCTTGTTCTAGGCAAAAGAGTGGAAATGTTGCAGTTCTTTTGGATACGCATTCACACAGGAGCGAGCAGTAGTACGTAAATTGTATCTTTGCAATTTGACATGGAACAGAGAAAAGCTTTGGGGCAGAGGGGGGAGGGTTGGAGCTCTGCAAGAACTTTTGTTCCACCTACGCAGCATACTTTTCAATTGTTCTACCACTCATTGTTAATACATGTTGATAGAACATGTACATGTGGCTTGACATGATTGGACTGAGCGCATGATAGACTGCTATCGTCACTAGGTCTGAATCCAGTGTAAGTGTAGTTTTTCATACAACAAAACAATTTCCTTAAATAAGTAGGGATTCATCATCCTCTTTTGGAATATGTCAGCCCAACAACAATAGGGTGGGTATTTGCATCAAGCTTCTTCTTCTCTTTGAGGTGAACATTAAAAATGAGGGTCTTACTTGAAATATTTTGAGAGAGAATCGAAGGATGATTACTACTAGAGAGACCCTTAATGGAGTCTGCATAGGTATGAGTTGGAGAGGGCAAACCTCTAGAGTTCCTCACCATCATCCATGAGAGATTTTCATTTATAACTCCACCATTACTCATATCAACACCCGTATTAGTCCACATAAGGCCATCCCTCAACGCCTTGTGAAGGGACATTGTCCCCCCTAGAGGGGAGACAAACCCTAGTATGTTGAGGACCAATAGAGAGTATCAAGCTTAGAGAAGGAAACAAGCGACGATATCGAGCATATCAGTTAGGGCATGGACAATGTGAACGACAAAATGCACTTGAGCCTCGAACCCTAGCGAGAGCTCACTCGTGAAAGATTCATTTCAAAGTTACCAAGGGGTTAAGATTAGGACCATGCACCTTAATCGTCCAAGCAAAAGATTTAGTAGTTGATATGGAACTACTAGAGCCATCCCTCTCCCATTAGGGGAGGCAGAACTTAGAAGGCAAGGTGGACGCTCTTCAATGATTATCCGTTAAAGACATAGCAGAATGATCCGGGCATGAGAGATGACAAGGGCATAACCTCCCTTGGCCTCCACGACCCTAGCTCTTGGAGAGGAGAAACCCCAGCTCGTCATCAACTTACTCTTCTGTTGGCATCAAGAGTGCGAACCTATTGAGAGTGTGCAATCAGATATCCTTCTACCTACCTAAACATCTTCTTCTTTTCTATCAATTGAATGCGCATTTGTTAAGAAAACGAAAAGTCACAACTCTCTTTAAGCCCGAACTCGTATGCATCCCGTGATTTTCTCCTAGTTTATAGTTTGCAATCACCATGTCACATTAATAAGATTCCTAACAATGTCAGTCAGCACATGGTCATTAGAACTTCCAAGCCTAGTGACTAGAGAAAAGTATTACTTTGATTCTATTCTGACATTAGATTCATCATGAACTCCTCTCTGCAAGGTGACGGTGAACTCCTCTATGTAAGGTGACGCTGCCCTACGGCGGCTTGCCCTTTGCATGGTCTTGTAGCAGATTGCTTTTCCTTGACGATTCACATTGCAGCTCACAACATCACGGCGAGGACCACTGTCTGATTCTGTTATCTGTACTTCTGAGTGCTGGAACATTCCGCTACGGAAATGGCGAGCTGTACACAAGAGATACCCCCACTGAAGGATCAGTTAGCTTCTATGTCCGCCGTTACAGCGACGGTGCAGCCTGTTGCAGCAGCATCACTGATCACGGTGATCATCATGTACATGACGAGCCGCATAATATTAGGATGGGGCCGCAGGAATACTAGCAAAAATTCAGGAAACCTGCCGCCGGGGACGATGGGGCTATTGCCTGTTGTCGGAGAGAGTCTCCAGTATAGCCGTCCGAGTGGCAGATTTCTTCCGGCGGCCTTCATTTCCGACAGAATCAAAAGGTATATTCCATCAACGATTACATGTGTCGAGGTTATCCCTCGTGCACTAGTTGTTAGAATATCTTCGCGATGTTTTACGACGAAAACGCCTTGTAACTTGTGTGCACTGCCAAACGTGTTGTTTTACGACGATCCTTCTAGAACGATTCTCCTTTGTCGGAGAAACCAGTGCTCTTGTCCACCTTTCTGCCGCCGGCCGTTGTCCAACAGAACGCAAAGATATGTCTCATTTACTCATTTCATATGCCTAGGGTAATGAAGAATCCTCCTGCACTTCTAAGCATTTCCGTTGAAAACAATCCTTTAGGCTACGCATACTTATTTACCGATTCCGCAGACCCATGGTGATGCAGGAGCGTCGTGCATTACTGAACATTTTCATTTTGAAGACAGTGTGTTCTATTGTTCAGGTGTCAGCCTCCTGAGTTTTACGGTACGCTCAGCTTACTGATTCCATCCGTTTCCGATTGTCCACGACAAATCAGACGCGTCTTCCACTGCTGAGAATTTTCTCCCAGAACGATTGCTCGTTGCCGAAGATTCTCCAGTACTTTCCTCCAGGCGTCAGGCGTGGTCGGCATTCTTCGTCGCCGACAGAATGTATAGATATACGTAAATTATCCATTTCATCCTGTGGAAGGCTGAAGCCTCATGCACTGCTAAATTTTAGAACAATCCGTTACGCATTGTCATCTGCACCACATTTAACGGGAATAGTCATAAACCTTCCGTTGGAGTATGTTTCTTCGCATTTTGCTTTAGAGCGATTCTTCATATAATGGCGAATGTACCACAAGAATGTAGCATAAGAAAAATTTCCCGTCAAAACATGTTTGTTTATCATCTCTATACTCATTTGCAGGTATGGATCACTGTTTAAGTCCCACATATTTGGAGTTCCGACCATAATTTCCACTGACGCCAAAGTGAACCGGCTTATCCTGCAGAAAGAAGGAACCCTTTTCAAGAGTAGTTACCCGCGCTCGATCCTCAGCATAATAGGGATGCATAATACAACAGAGATCCATGGCCACACCCATAAGGTAGTCAGGAGTGTAATCCTTAATGTGGTTAGCTCTCGAATACGAGATGACAAAGTGATCAGCTATATCTCGGAGGAGATAATACAGAGAATGAATGCATGGGATGGCCAGATTGTCCGTTTCCAAGAAGAGGCAACAAGGGTAATTTTCTTATCTTCCTCAACTAACCCTAAGTTTTAATAACACTCATGGAAGAACATAAATTTTGATGCATATAGGGAGGACATCATACGAATCCCGAATCTCATGTTGTCATCTCCTGATTTTAGCTTTATTTACTCGGAAAGAAATCAGTATAGAACATTAGGTCGCATTATGATGAGGAAACGTTCATTTTTGTTTTTTTTTTTATGGAATTGCAGCTATCGTTCAACTTGGTGATAAACCAACTAATGGGTCTATCCAACATAGATGACGCACATGAGGCCGATTATCTCTTCGAAAACCTTCAAATGCTTGTGGAGGGACTATTGTGCGTGCCTCTCAATCTTCCAGGGATGACGTACAGACGAAGCGTTCAGGTTAGAATTACAATTCTTATGCAATTTAATAAAGACAACGTACCTTTCTCATACACTTCAAATAAAGAAGACTAATTTAAAGAAAACATAACCTCCTTATACATTTCAGACAAACTAGCATATTTTCCTTTCGATTTTCATACAGATTTCGCTTCCATATGATATATGGTATTTAAGATTAAAAGATGAGCACCTTTTCAATACGCTCGTTTTTGTTTACTTGCCTCGTGGAAGGATCTTCATGGTCTATAACTCTAGAAATATCAAGCATGTAGCTTGATTGTTGTTGGTCAAGAGATGTCCTCTCTCTCTCTCTCTGTCTTGTTCAAGGTAGTGTTCCTCTTCAAGGCATTAGCTCTGTCATTCCCCGGCATCCCACATTTGGGACATTGTCAGAGGGGCATTGTCTTAAAATGACAAAATCAATGGAAGCCTTTATCCATGGTTCAATGTGGCGATTCTCTATCTTCCCCATTTTAGGGACTTTCTGCCTGGTTTATAGGTATGAATCTCTGTTCGTATCAAAGTCCCGGAGACCAGCGAGTCACGAATTGGGGATTCCCAACCTTCTATAAAATCGTGAAATCGTGCAATAAAGTTGTGATTGCCAGAATGTGGTGTAGAAGTTGCAGAGAATCTTCATCTTCTTCATAATCAGATACACAGAGGCGCATAGACATTCGCATAACGGTTCGTCTTCATATTAATTGATAAGAGATTACATAAATAGATATGCGTGTGTCGCTTACATGAATGGTCGCATCGTTTAAAACGTCGGACTCGGACATATTTGTTTGTCCGTCCAACACTCCCCCTCAAAGAAATATGTCTGCAGAGTTTCATTACAGAGAGAGGATGCTACAGAGTTTTGTTTGCTATTGCTAATCTACATGCTTAGTGCATTACATGCATGATATAGTATAACTAGCTGATGTAGATATCCTAGACTAATAGTTCAGGTGAATCTTTGATCCAATCAGCGCATCTTTGATCGAATGCTTCATTTTGCACTCAGTAAATCTTTGAATGGTTCGTCAGCAGCATCTCGAACAGATTCGTCGGCAGCAGCTAGAGCATATTCGGGTGGTAGTGTTCTTGCTTTGAACATCTGCTTCTTTCTTTGAACGTGGTTCTTGATATATACTCCCCCTTCCAAGAAAGAAAGCAGTATGATGTTGGCGGATTCCAAACTCTTGGCGTCTCTTTTGTCTGGAGCGAATGGGCGGTTGAAGGATGGGGATTGTTGTACAACATGTATCCCTGGGTCGAACGGCCAGAGAGGTGAGGAAAATCTGCAATTCCTTGGGTAAATGATAGTGGCATGAGGTGAAATATCACGCAGATTGCAGCGAACACAGCGAACTGGATATGGGTTGATGCGAAAGCAAAACTTGCCCTTTGGAGAATTGCGAGATGAACGTATCTGCTGCCCAGGATAGAAAATGGTGATTGGTATGAATCGCACATTTTCTTTCTTCGATTTGGGGCTTGGTGGCGAAACGTGTGCCAGAGCACGGCGGAGGCAACGGAGCGCACGTGGTAATGAATCCGGAATGATTGCAAGGGCGTCGCCTTTTGCATCTCCTTGTATGGCAAACAAGGGATCAATTTGAGGTCGCGTTTGCATTGCCAGAGGGTCCTCTTTCGTGGGAAGGAGGGCATCAAAACTCGATTTTCTGTGCGTTTGCATCAGAGGGACGACTGCAGTTGCAGCGTTTGTACTGTCATTGGCGCGTGTGCTTGAATCCCCGCATGCTTCGTTCACTTGCGGGTTGTTTGATCTGCTTTGCGCAGAAGCAAAACTACAAGCGGGTGTTCCTTCTCGTTGGAGAAGGTGGCCATCCTGCGCTGTTGAAGAGAAAACAGAAATTGGGAGGCAGCGTGTAATGCAGGCCCACAGAGGCGCTAGGAACGCAGGCCGGATACCATGTAGAAGTTGCAGAGAATCTTCATCTTTTTCATAATCAGATACACAGAGGTGCATAGACATTCGCATAACAGTTCGTCTTCATATTAATTGATAAGAGATTACATAAATAGATATGCGTGTGTCGCTTACATGAATGGTCGCATCGTTTAAAACGTCGGACATATTTGTTTGTCCGTCCAACATGTGGAGAATATAACAACTTCTATCCAGCAAGTGACAAATTTGTGATTCTCTGCCTTCTATAAAATCACAAAATTCGTGATTCTCTGCCTTCTATCCAAGCTTCTTGGCAATTAAAAAGTAGGAAAACAGAACTGGTTCTTTTATTCCAGAATTAATAGAAAAAGCTCAGTGGTCAGACTCAAAAAACTCGTCATATTGTAAGTCGCGAAGTCATAGTCGCGAATGCTTGCTATATCGTCGTGAATGGCCAGCTTTTATAAAACGTTGGACATATACGAACGGAGGCAAGTTCACATAAGTTTTGCTTTGGTAAACGTGGCGTTATCCAGGTTCTCTCTCTCTCTTTCTCTCTCTCTCTGGATGGGGTGTGGCCATGGCCATTCGCTCGGTAATTGTTGGCAACCTTGATTTTCAGTCCTTAGAGAAGGGCAACGGGATCTCTCTTCCTCTGTTTCGAAATAAACCCTCGGTGATCATGTTCGAGAAAGGGATCATCGTGAAGAAACCAGATGAGCCGAAAAAGACTTCCTTAATTGGAAAACTCTTTGGTCCAAGACCTTCATTAGAGTCTTTTAAGTCATTGCTACGCAGGAATGACTACCACATGGATTCATCTTCTCAAAGTCGCAATTCGTGCCGAATCACATTCCTTTAGTTTTGGAACAACGAAGATATGACATTTACGGCAATGTGGAAAATGTAGCGAATTATCATGTGCTTGTTGAGATGGTTTCCAAAATTTGTTCCAATCAATCCAAAGCACCGAAGTATCCTCTTTGTGTTCATCTTCCTAATTTGTTTATTTTCTCTATGGATTCATAAAAAAAGTAGTTTTTCCAATTCGAAGCATGCTTGTGACCAAGCAGGATGTTGGGGACCGATTCATGAGGGTGCCTTGTACTCTTTCAATGCTCTGTGGCCTCCCCAATCTTGTGTGCAGGTTGATCTTTATAAGGAACTCCCCACCTTGATCAGCCTCAATGTTCGTGAACCGATCCTCTTGGAACAAGCATTCATTTTCAAGAACTCTCCAAATGTATGTTTTTTTGTGGCACACAGGGTCATAGAATTGGAGAGAACTTGGTATGGAAAGGGACTATAAATAACAACGCAGGATTAGAAACAGAAGACACCCAACCAAATGTGAACACCTCTCCCCCAAATAAGATTATGGTGGCTCAAATCAGAAATGAAACTATAGTGACATTTAGATGGAGGTATGAAGTGACAACCCGTAGATGCGCTTTGAGGGCCCCAAGAAAGTGAAAAAAAGCACAAAAGAATCTCTAAGATGACACAAGAGGAAGGTATGTCTCACTCAAACGTATCATTAACCCTAGAAAATATCATAATGCTTGTGTTTCAGTTTATAGGCCCAATTAATGCCAATGGGATTTTTGCGAGGGGGCAACCACATAAAGGCTACGTATCAATCTTAACAATAGCATCCTATCTTGATTGTATAGTAGCCATCTAATTTTTTGAATTTTGTGCTTCAAGAATACTCTAAGCAAGTGAACTATCTAGCAAGATTAAACCTACAACAACCAATCACTCTTTTGAATTCTTGATTATGGTCTGAAAAATCTCCACTGAATGTCCTTCATTCATATTCTTATCCTTCAATTGTTTTTGAAGGTAAGCAACATAAGCCATTTGGTAGAAAAAGTTATCGTTGCATGTACTTGTTTATCTCTGCCATGTCAATAAAGTCTATCTAGAATATATGCCATATGAAACGTAAACGAAGTAGTAGCATGAAGATCATCATCTTCAGCACCACTTATATCACATGTCTTCACAATATTTGCAAGTTTAAGAGAGCATATTTAAACGTCCTACAGAGTATTCAACAAGCCCACTAACACATGATGCATCATGTATGGCCACAACGTATAGTTTGAATTGTCGAACTTTGCCTCACTAGCCAGCATATGAGATACATCATCATTTTCTCCATTGTGCATACCCTAATGCAAAAAATTGATTGTTGGTAAAGAAAGTTAAATAGAAATACCTTCTTGAGCTTTGCTAGATCTTTTGCAAACATTGTGGTGCTTGACTAGCGACTCGAAAACTATATATATATATATATATATATATATATATATATATATATATATATATATATATATATATATATATATTTGGCACAAAAGGGAAAAATTGAATGCACCATTGCTACACTAGTGCATTCGGGAATCATCAAATTTTGTGCGATTTTAAGATAGTACATGGAAGGTTGGTAATGAAACTTCAAGAGATGACCTTCTCTCATACCAATTGTTGGAGTGCAGGACTAAGGGAGCACACAAATCACACAAGGAAGGAAACAAATATTGGAGCACAACACGGAGTGTATTACTAAATGAATGTACAAAGATGCATATCTTGATAGGGTTATACGCATATATAAAAGTAAGGGGAAAATCCTCCTAAAGAAGGCAAAAGTACCGCGGTGGTTGTGAGTGTGTTGATATATATCAGTACCGAAGCATAGTCGCCAAACTGAGTGACTTATTCTTTCTAAATTGAAAGACTAGGTCGATTATCGATCTTTTAACAAAGAAAAAACCAATTCACTTCCTTGAAAGGCTGTCTATATGTTACTTTCAGTTTTTACAAAAAAACGTGTCTCAGTTTGAACACTCTTCTTCCGTTGTCTACTTTTCGGTCAATTTGATTTTTCTTTACTCTAAACGCTCTTCACTACTAAAGTGTCTTTATGTATGCCTACACATAGATCAATTTCTATCAATCTCTTATTATATTATCACTGTTTGACGAATTTTTACGCAGGCGAAAACGAAGGTGGTCCAGTTGCTGCAAAAGCTAATTGCTAAAAAGTTGCGCAGACCTGCAACAGAAATGAATGATATCTTGGACGGTCTACTGGCTGTGGAGGGAGGTACACTGACTCGGGAGGTTATTATAGATGTCATGCTCGGAGTCACGTTTGCAGCTTATGAAACTACAGCAAGAGTCTTAACGCTTATCCCTAAGTTTCTTGGAGACAACCCTCATGTTATGAAGACGCTCCAGGTACATAAATGGAGATTGCTTCGAAGAATTTCTTACAAGTTAGTCCCGCAAATTACTTGGTTTGCTAGTCACGCGTTTCACTTAGATCCTGTTTATTCGTAAAATTTGGTATTTTTCGTAGCCATGACTACTTACTATATGAGACCTATATTCTGTGATAAACCATTGACGACGGACACTATGGGACGCACATCTCCGACAATGATGCACTCAACACCCGTCACTGCACTTGTCGGTGGTCCGGGGAGGAAGGGGGGGGTGGGGGGGGGACCCTCATGTTATGAAGACGCTCCAGGTAGATAAATGGAGATTGCTTCGAAGAAATCCTTACAAATTACTCCCGAAAATCACTTGCTTTGCTAGTCTACTAAGTGTTTTCACTCTGAACATGTTTATTCGTAAAATTTGGTATTTTACGTAGCATATGTGCTTACTATATTCTGTGATAAACCATGGCGGACGGACACTTATCACATGGCGCACGGACACTATGGGACGCACATCTCCGACAAGGATGCACTCAACACCCGTCATTGCACTTGTCGGTGCCCCCGGGGCGGGGGGAGTGGGGGGGGGGGGGGGGCAACTGGATTGCGAACTTCCTCCCTGAAAAAAAATGACAATGAATCTTGCATGCCTAAAAATGGATTCTGGAAAGTGAAAGGTGGTTTCTGTAATCGAGCTTTATCCATGCATTATCAGCAAGACTAAAGCAGACTGTGGCATAGTGAATTGAAAGTTGCAACTCACATCTACGTCGCTTTTTCATGTTTGAACAGGACGAGCACTTTCGCATCCTTGGTGAAAGAGCTTGCACAGAGAAGATCACTTTGACATGGGATGCTTATAAATCAATGACGTTTACAGAGAAGGTACACTTATATGCATTTATGATTCTCATTTCTAAGTTTTTCTAAGGTACACTTGCATATTCCTTCATTCATATGCACAGAAAGTCCCAAATACTTCATTAGATAGATCCATACAAATTCTCTCGAACTTGCCCATCTAATATTTAACCTAGTCTTGGTTGCCTTTCATGCTCAAATTATTTCCTTTATTTCTATTCGATTTTCTTGCATTGGTGTATGAGCATGATTATGATATAACTCTAGGAGATTTCTCCATAGAGTTCCTCAAAACGCGAGTTAGAAATGGAAATATAATGGTAAGCACTTTTTTTTCGGATTGGAGTGTCGAGATCATTATATCTTGTCACAAAAAGTATGGATTCCTTGACGGGCTGCATTTTCGTAACTTTAAAAAACTGAATGATGTGAAAATAGATGGATCATATTTTACTTATGATGACGAAGCCACTTATCTTACTATTAGGCAACTTAAGAGCTCGCTCGTGGTCTTTTTAAACCTATGAAAAATACGAAAAACATAGGTCTTCATGTAATGAAATGAGGATCAACATTATGTTCCAAATCTTTTTTAGAAAAAACATGTAATAGATAATTGTTTTCTCACAAGGTATTTGGCATAAAGCATTATATTTGGCTTAGATCATAGTAATAAAATATACCATATTTCCTTGATATAGTAATAAAATATAATATCTTGTCTCGCTTGCAATAATAAAATATACTATTTGAGTAAGAGAAAAAAATCAATATTGTACTTTTTTGCCTGTTGATTGAGATTAAAGTACGATATCCATTAGAATTTAAGGGAATTTTAAGTTATATGACAATGATGGAAAGATTTCAAATATCTATCCTCGTTCTTTGAGGAATTGCACCTCGTACATTATAGTCCATTTTTAGGCAGTCATTCCTTTTCTAAGAGAGCTTCCATAGATGGAAAAGATCTTCATAGTTAATATGAGTGTGTTGTGCTTTGCAACACAATGCCCCACTCTCAAGTAACATAATGAGCAGGTAGTTAAGAGTCCAAAAATATAGCACATGTTGTGCTTGAAGATGTAGGGAGCTCATATCATTGTTAGGAAATCTCTCCTCGCATTTCTAAACAGAGCTCTCCTCTTTTTCAAATCGCCTTCAAAGCCAAGGGCATATATGTTTCATGAGTTCATATGAAGCTTAACCCTTCTCTCTGGACCATTGATACATAATTCACATGAAGTAAAAGAGCTTTCTAGGAGACATCGTGTTCAAAAACACAGAAAGGGCATGGTGGGTGTTCAAAGTCTTCATTATACCATGTGCGCTTGCATTGACTTCATACCAAAAATAGGAGTCAATAGCCATCATGAATCTTTAAGATCACTAACAATGGAGAATGGACTTTGATAAGCAAAGGTCATGAAAACCCATATGCAAAATTCCAAGATTTACCCTTAATTCGTTTTTATATGCAACCTTCCCCGGAAAATGTTATGACAACGGTCCTATGCCATTCATTGGATATGGTCCTTATCATTGTTCATGTACGTGCACTGCATAAATTGGATGTGAAACCACCATTATGAAGGAACAAGTGTCAAGGACAGCAATTTTGTTAAGCTTCGAGAGGAAAAATTATTATTCGCTATCGTACAGCACATTGCAAGAGAGAGAGAGAGAGAGAGAGAGAGAGAGAGAGAGTGAGAGAGAAAGGTAGGGTGGGATGCACAGAGAGAGAGAGAGAGAGTGTAAAGCACAAAGAATAGAAAAAAAAAAGTATAGATAGAAAGCAGAGCACATGCGATACATGGAGCAAAACAATGCAAACGCCATCCATTTGATCAAATATATATGTGCATTGTCATTGGATAGATAGTAACGCCGTCTGAAGCGATCCAAGTCTTGCGATCATTCTCTCCGTAATCCATACAAAATTTGCAAAATAGTGAATTAATGTGATTCTGCTATATCCTTGTGTAATCGTATTTCCTTCGGGCTCTGTTCATTCTTATTATGTGGCAAGCATTCAAACCGTACTTGTGTGGGATTAAGGAGATCCATGGATGCTTTTCCCTTCTATTGCATCGTCCAATTAATTCAATCTATCAAGAAGAGTAGATTGCAAGATCAAAGTTCGTTAAAAGAAAACGATCACTTTTGAATAGAATTATTTGGACCTAGAGAACGGAATGAACGAGAAAGGATTAAGCTATAGTACATTTAACAAAAAACCAAATTAAGGGCATGTTATACCTTAAAGAAAATTCACTCTTCGACTCATGAGATATATTTCTTCATCAGACAATGTAATGTCACAACCAAATATTATTTATGTTATTACACTGACTACCTTGATATTGTTTCACGCTAGGACAATACCATGTATTCAATCTCCTTTTATAACATATGATTTAGTTTCTCAATCATTCTCTCATTTACCCATGTTTTGAAGATCTCGGTTCATCTTATTTTCTTCGCCATGTTTCTTTGTTTGGAATTGTTAAATAGAGGATATATACGCAGAGTTTTCTAAACTTGGATTTCCAATTTTGTCTAAATAGAAACCCTGAACGAAATTGAAATTGCGAAATTATTTATTTCTAGTTTTTCTGGAAACAAATAGTACTTCAGATATATTGTAAACTTAATGGAAGAAAAGTAGTAGGTAAACTATCTAATTTATGATATTTTCCATCCAGATAGACCACGGAAGAGTCCAGTTCTAAACATGAGATGTAGCTTTCTTTATTTATGTGTATTCATTTCAAGGATAGGCACACTCGATAAAAATATGTTTTCTAGTTTAATCGCTTCGTTTCAAATGTAAACGCAATAGAATATGAAAATGATCGAGAAATATCATAACTGTTTTGTCATGCATATGGGGAATTCAAATGCAACATATATATTAAACTGGTCCCTACTTTTTTCTAATTCAGAATCACCATTTAATCTTTTTCATGTGTTTCATGTACATTTCTGGTAGGTCGTGAAGGAAGCATTGCGTCTTGTGAATCCAGGTGATATTGTATTTCGAGAAGCAATGGAGGACGTGAATGTGGATGGTAAGCCAAAATGTCAAAATATGGCTAGAGGTAGATGACATAGATCTATATTATTTTGGCTAAGATCTATGGTGCAGTTTCCTAAGATCTATGGATTGATTTGATTTGAAAGATTGTCTTGTGTAGATGTTGAGAGAAATAATGGACAAGGAAGTCTCACAATCATTTTTTTTTGATGTTATGTTTCTAAAGGTTATGTAATCCCCAAGGGTTGGAAGGTCATGCCCTGTTTTAGTCCTGCTCACACAGATCCGACAATATACAAAGATCCTCTTTCGTTTATTCCTTGGCGCTGGAACAACGTATGAGGCCACCGTAACGATTTATTTTCTAGTTTTTATCACTTTATTCTATGTAACCACTTATGTGAACACCATAATGCTTTCGTAATGAGGAAACCAAGACAAAAAAACATGATTCAATATTACTTTTTTCCATGATCACGTAATCCATTCAATTGTCGATGAATGTAGAAGGACACGAACAATTTTGAATTCACGCCGTTTGGAGGTGGCATTCGACAATGTGCAGGAAAAGAGCTCGCCAAGTTAGAGCTTTCCCTCTTTATTCATCATCTTGTCACTCGATGCAGGTAATTGGATAAAATATGTTCATATCATGTCTCGTCACCATTAAAATAGATGAACCGATTGTTTCTTCTCCGTTTATATAATCAGTGTTCCGAAAATCATAGCTGACTGTATGCAATCGTGTGCTAGCTTTGTAGAGCTAGATTTGCATACAAAAACACACTTATGTCTATGTACGTATCTATGTAGCCTCGTTTACACACACACACATATATATTCATGCATGCATACATACATATATGCATATATACATACATACATATATGCATATACACATACATACATATATGCATATACACATTAGGGGAAAAAATGAACTCTGCATGCGCCTTTTAGATTAAGGAGTGATTAGTGATGGACCAATGAGAAGAGGGTGGTGGCCATAGTATATTCCCTTAATCACATAGGCTAGGCATAGGCTTCACTTGTTTTTGTGTGGTCAAAGAGGAAAAAACCACTTAGAACTCATGGTTTTGGTCATTTGAATGGTTTTGAAAGCTTTTCAAATGAAGTAGAGCCCTTGGATTGATTGAAAGATCAAAGATTGAGGTTTAATTGCAAAAGTCAAGGCAATATTGCATTTGAGCCCTTGGATGCCTTTGAAATCCATGGTTAAGATTTGATGGGCCTCAAA
Organism: Ceratopteris richardii; assembly: GCA_020310875.1. Lineage (NCBI taxonomy): Eukaryota > Viridiplantae > Streptophyta > Polypodiopsida > Polypodiales > Pteridaceae > Ceratopteris > Ceratopteris richardii. The sequence continues at coordinate 128,454,065 of CM035412.1, read as the reverse complement.
AAGGCGCCTTTCATTGTGAGCCTTTGGATCTCTCAGAGAATTGGATGGTCAAGATGTGCTTCCCATGAAAAAATGCACCTTCAAGTCCTATCCATTGGATCTTCTCTCGATCGTATGGCTCAGATATGAATCCACCTTTGGACCCAAGATTTAAAAGCGCCTTTTGATCTAGGCCTTTGGATGAAGAGCCTATCCGATGGCTACAGATGAGTCCCAACCCTAGATCAGCCCCAAATGCGCTAAGCCTTTGGATTGAGGGAGATTTAACGGCCCAAAAAGATGCAGAACTATGCAAAAGCATGCATGAGAGAATCTAGAAGCCCATGCCGTGTCAGATCACTCTCTCTCTAGATTTTAAACGACTTTAATCTTAGCCATTCAACTTCAACATCCAAAGGCTATAGAATTCTCCATTTCATAATTAAAAAAAAATAAGAGCATCAAACAATATTTTATTTGAGGATACCACTAGTGGTTTTGTATGCTTCTTGAATGCCTTAGATTAAGCTTTTTAATCCCTAAAAATTAGGAATCCTTACAAGGCCCATGCAAGGCTCATTTTTACCCTAATGACATACATACCTCGGCATACATACTAATGTTTGCATGCATATACACATTCATACATACAGACATACTTAAGTATATAGAGAGAGAGAGAGAGAGTAAAAGCATAAAACTTGATAATGACTTTTGCGTTCACATTGATTTTGTTTATTTTCTTTTAGCAATGATGTTGTAATGATGCAGTTGGGAGCAATCAGAGGAAGATGCAATGTTCAAAAAGGGGCTTCCGATCTACTTCAAGAACACTAGAAGGTTCCAAAGGGAACTCCCACCTACTTCACACAGACTAGAAGATCAGAAAGTTCCCTCATCATTATCAACACTGGCCTAAAATGAAATTATGAATACTTGTTTTATTTTGATTTCTAGATGATTTATCTTTATTTGCGCTTTCTTTCATTGAAATTATGAATGCTAGTTTTATTTTGGTTGCTAGATGATTTATTTTGATTAATATATGATTTACTTTGCTTATTATGATAATAATAAGTCGCGTACCACATAAATAAGCTGCAGAAGATCATAGAAGATTCAACGACAGAAGGCCGCAAATTTTCTCTTCAAGGAATACTTTCTTAAATATGGAATCCTCATGATGCATAATGCAGTACAAAATTGATGCTCCTTGAAAAAATATTAAAACAAAAGATATAAAGATTAAACTAGAAAAACATTGGCAATTGAGAAATCTTACTTCATAAAATCTTACTTGATAAAACAGTGGATACAATGACATAAGGACTGAATGATTCTGAGAATAGATCAAACTTGGAAAATACTCAATATATGATTTGTAAGAACGAGACACATACTCATCTCGCATAAGAACATCAGAATTTGTCATCTCCTCCAGTATTTTAGCATAAGAATCATTTTAGATAAGAAACAATACTAATATTTAGATGATTTAGTTCACAAGAATAGTTTGGTAATAAGATTTGTTTAGTAACTACCGCGAGATGGAGTGTACTGATTTTATGAAGTGCACCTCATGCTTGGTAGTCTTCCTCTTTCGTATAAATTTGGTGAGTGTATTTGTTTGCACTCTTAGGTCCAAACATGCATGATAATTCTTCTTGTCATAAGTTCAAAATTGTTAAACTGCCAAACTCAATCGTTACGGCTTCAAGAACTGAATGTTTTCGTGCTATTTTGATTCGCAAATGCATCAGTAATGTCCATTATCCTTGTACAAAGATGACGCTAGCATGTAATGTTCTGTACCATCACTTTCGGAAGAACATGGATTATTTCATTGATCGAGTAACGTTACTACTTTATAATTCCATGGATCCTAGCTGTTCTTCAAAAGGAAGTCCAGCAACATCCTAATCTCCCAAAATTTAGTTAATAAGAAGAACAATACAAGTGAATAGGCCTACCAACCATGGGACCCCTTGAATCCCACAAAGCAAGGTTGCTTAAAACTTGCTAGAAAACATTACAAAGAAGGTTGGAAACCATTAAGTCCCTCTCATGGGCAGCCCACTTGCTTTCAATATCATTGTTCTCGAAGAAACACACTCTATGGTGTCTAAAAGGTTGGAGCTTCTTACAATTGGAAATTCTTTTGCCTAAAAGGAAAGAGAATTTTCAATCTACCATTCTTTAGGAGGCATGCCAAAGTTGGCGGCACACCTCTCTTTCCATATCTTCCAGAGAGTCTCATCTCATATAGCATTCCACAATATAGAGGAAGAGCTGATCGCTTCACCCAATAATGCTTGCTTTGAGTTCATTTGTCTTGCTATAACATGACTTTCCCAAGGGCCGGCCATGTCGACACTGACTTGTCATTTCCCATGGGTAATCCAAGTCATAGACCTCCTTCTCCAAGTTGCAAAAAATATTTTTTTCTCGAATCGTGCGAGAGGGATTCCTCACAATAATCCTCTTAGGGCTTCTTATCCTTTATCTTCTCACTTTCATGAAGCCTTCTAGGGTTTTTCTCCATGACTTGTGTTCCCTTCCCTTTTTCAGCATCTAGAGGATGACATTCTCACATGCACTCGACCTCTGAAGCCTCTTTGTTCTCCATTACATTATCTTTTTCCTGATTTTGATTGTTCTTAATGGATTTATGTCTCAAATGAGAATCTTTTATTCTATGGCCCTAAAATCCATAGTGAAGGCAAGCATTTGGCAAGGTCTTATATATAATATCTTGCTCCATGGTATTGTCTTCTCTGATATATATGGAAATTTCATTGGGGAGATCTTTGTTTATATTTGCGGGTGCTATATTGCATTGAATGAGTGTTTTTCACCCTCATAGATAAAACCCTTGACACCTTCTCTTGAGGATAGAGGCCAATTGATGGGCAATACAATTTCCCCATATGAATCCATTGAAGCAAATGGGAAACCACTTAAAAAGGCACAAGGTAGTTCTCCATACATGCCAAGTGCCAATTTGCGAAGCTTGGAAGGCCATATCACCATTTTCCAAAACGAAGCGTACGTAATTAGTTGACAAGAACTAACACTTTCTAGCAATCAAGATGCAAGGGAAGCATTCCTTAGGATTCTGTTGTTATAAGGACTAAAGGTGGGGCTTAGGACTAGAACAATGATGCATGAGACATGTTCTTCTTAAATCTTCCTACTTCATCAAAATATTCTCCCTTCAAAGGGAGAAGGCTAGGGGCTTCACACCAAAATGCACCAAAGAAGCACTAGAGGTTTTGTCCTCCAATCGTAGACCCACACTACTCACCACCAATGATTGGGAGAACATGGCCATGAAAAGCAAAGCAATTTAGAGACAAGGAGATCCTAATCCAGATAAGTGAGCCCGAAAAATCTTACATTATCCAACACCCACTAACTAATTCATCTTTACATTTTGATTTTGCTCCTTAAAGTTACTCATAGGATTGAGTCAATGATGCCTCTCATAGAAATGAATTGATGCAAACTAGAAATGAGCTTATGCAAACTCAAAAAGACAAATTCCCAAAAAGAAAGCTTCCCAAAAATGAAAAGATTCAAAAATTAAACAGTTTAATTTACTTTCTTCTCTCTCTCTCTTTCTTTTACTTTTTTCTTTTATTTCTTTTCTCTTTTATTTTCAAATGAGTAGTTACCACAATCAAAATTGCAACTTTAGATTAGCTTTGAAGCTGAAAGAGTGAAAAGCCAAGTGAGGTTAACACTGAAAAGTCATCTCTAGAATGCCAAGCACATCAACAAAATTTTTACTAATACAAATGGGTCATTTCATTCTCGGCACACCTCTCCTATTGGGATCCACTATCTAGAAAAACATTTTGTAAATTCTTTCCAATCGAGCTAATTCTTTGTCTTTCAGTCTCCAACATGATAGAAAGTATATAATGGAGGCTATCAGAAAAGCATTTATCACCATGGCCAATCGTGCCATGTTGATTTGCATCCCTTTCTAGTAACCTAGTTTGTTGTTGAGCTTGCATGTAGCCTGATCCCAACATTGTCCTGTTGTAATATCAAAGCCCATTGAAATTCCCAACAGGCCAAAAATTTTACCACTCGGAATCACTTCACTCCCCTCTTCGACCATAAATTACTATAGTTGTCCAATAACAACCTTCAAAGTGGTTTTTCAATGGTTAATTTTAGACCTAAAGGCCACATAAAATGTATTTAATAGCATCAAAAGGAGGTGATACCTCTTGGATCATTATGTAAGATAGTATTTGTCTCATCAACAAACATTCTCATGAGCATCTAGTCTTGGCATTGAGGTAGTTTAAGCCCTTCGATTTTTCCAATATGAGTGTGATGATTATCCAAGCAAGTCAGGCGATCAATAGCAATAGCAAATAGAAGTGGCACAAAGGGGGGCTAGCCTTGCCTGATCGAGAATTTCAATCTTATAGGTTGAGACAACTGGACATTAATATTAACGCAAGTAGAGATGTTTTCAAGAATATCTAAGATCAACTTGTTACATTTTGGGCCATAGTGAAAGTCTTTCAAAGACTACAAAAGGAGGTCCTACTCAAGCCTATCATAATCTTTATCCGTGTTGATTTGGAGAAAGTTAACATTATGAAAGTATTCTTCTGCAAAATAAAATATCTCCCAAACATCAATAATGGCCTCAAGGATGTATTTTCCTTTTATGAAACCCTTTTATTTCTCATTGGCTGATAAGCATAGGTGACTACCAATGCCATTGGCAAGAACCTAAGAAAAGATCTCGTATGCTATTTGCAACATCCTTATTGGATTTATTTTTGTGAATCAACATAATTACCCCTATACTCAGACAATCACACAACGATCCAAATCCCATGGTCTCCTCCCATATCAATCATAAAGGCTTCACTATATTTGAATGAGTTGACAAACTCATTGTTGAGACCACCAAACTTGGATTTTAGAATTAGCAAGTGAATCGATGGATTTTACCAAGGTGTTTTCTTATGTAGAGCATGTGGATTGAAGGTAAAAATTATTGGATAATGATCCAAAACAATATGCCTTGCATCATGCATGGGGAATGGAGGACCCAACCTTCTCTGATGTTCTAGGATACATAGCTTTTGTCTAGTCTCAGTTTCCTCAATCCTACACCATGATAGAGGTTAGCGCAAGAGAAGTCGGACCTACCTTTAACCTCCACTAGATCATGCTGGAGCTTCACTTGGTCCCAAATATCCTTCTCAAGATCGTCAATAACTTTTCCTCTTTGTTCCCATCTATTTGATTGTACTTCCACCATATCCAAATCCCCACATATATTAAACTTTGAGGAAAGAGTTTCCAATGATTATGAGGCAACTTGTTGATCTGTGTCCAAATTGGGTACATAAACTGACATGATGGAGAGCTTCATGGGTCCTTATGTTGGAGTTAGACATCTACGGAAGCATGCGAACAACACAAGGAAGAAGAAGAAGCTTGGAGCTCAACACACAATACATAATGTATTACTAGAGAATGTACAAAGATAAGTAGCCCATTAGGTCAATAGGCATATATAGAAGCCGGGGGAAAGAAACCTCCTAAAGAGGGAAAAAAATGCCCCGATGGTCCTAGTGTGTTCACACACATCACTACCTAAATATATCAACAAATCCCCCTGGGAGTGATGCCGTTAACAAGGAGCTGGCACTCATGTATAAGGAAGTGCCAAGCTATGTGGAATCAATCCACAAAAGGAAGTAAGCCCAAAGCTTTGCAGAAAGCTTCAAACTTCTCCCTAGGCAGAGCCTTCATGAAAAGGTGTGCAATGTTCTCCTACGTGGGCACATATGCCAAGCTGATCTCCCCAACAGAGAACCTCTCCCTCACAAAATGATAATGCACCTCAATGTGCTTAGTGCAAGCATGGAACACAAGGTTACTCACAACTGCCAATGCGCTCTGACTATCAATGAAGATGGTGGTGGCAGAAGACTAGCCAACACCCAAATCAGCCATAAGGCGTCTGAGCCACACACACTCAACAATAGTTGTGAAGGTTGCCCTATACTCAGCCTCACAACTGGAAGTGGCCACAGTAGGCTGCTTCTTGCTCAAACCAAGATATACATGAGCTACCAAGCATGAAGCAAAAGCCACAAGTGAACAAACGAGTGTCATAGCAACCAGCTCTGTCAGAGTCAGAAAAAGCATGCAAATCATGTAGTAGTGATCCCCCCTTGGGAAGAAACAACCCAAGTAGCTGAGTACCACTCAAGTAGCGAAAGATGCACTTAACTCCCTGCCAATGCTTGACACCTGGGCAATGCATAAACCTGTTCATCTATGAGACAACAAACTAAATATCTAGCCAAGTAATGCATAAGTAAATCAAGCATCCAACAGCCTGCTGATAGAGAACAACATCAAATGCATCTCCAGCATCCTTAAGCTCAATCGTAACCCTATCTCCATAGGAGTGGCAATAGGCTTAAAATGTTCAAGGCTGAAACGCTACAATAATGTGTCAATATATTTCGTTTGACTCAAAGACATTCCACCATCAACGTGCATAAACTGAATGCCCAAATAGTGATGCAAATACCCCACATTAGACATCTCAAATGAGGCATGTAAATCAGCCTTAAAATCAGCAATATGCCTCTCATGAGGACCAATGAGTAGCATGTCATCAACATAAACCACAATGATAAGAAGTACATCATTAACATGCTTAACATATAAGGTGCTTTCAATTGGACTATTCTCAAAACCATGTGCAATCAAATAGGCATGTATCTTCTCATACCAAGCAGGTGGTGCTTGCTTTAAACCATATAATGCCTTCTTTAACTTGCACACCTGATTTTCATGCGCTTTCTACACAAAGCCACGAGGCTGAAAAACATACACTTCTTCATGCAAGTCGCCATTCAGAAATGTTGTTTTAATGTCCAATTGATGTACATTCCAACTATGATGGGTTGCAAGTACAGAGATGCTCCAAACAATAGTCATACGACATGTAGGTGCAAAGGTCTCATCAAAATCAATGCCTCTTACCTGGGCATAACCCTTTGCAACAAGCCTAGCCTTATACCTATCAACTGTTCCATCAGGCTTACGCTTGAGCTTGTATACCCACTTAGTGCCAACGGGCTTCTTGTTAGGAGGCAAGTCACATAAAGACCACGTACCATTTTTCATGATAGCATCATATTCGGATTGCATTGGAACCATCCAATGTTCAAAACTTTGTGCTTCATCAAAGAAAACAGGCTTTGTCTCATCACAAAAACTAGATGCAGCCATACCATAGCAATCTGATGCAAAAGAGGCACTATTAGAGCTTAAACGAGTATGATATGATAGAGTTGCATCTAATTTGTTGTCACACAAGGCCTGCACCAACCATTTTGGCATAGTCTTTGCCCCCTCAATATCAACTCTCTCATCAACAAGTGCATCATGTAAATCTACATCAGAAATGGGATGATCTTCATCATCACATGAAACTTGCAAAGGCTGAGAAGTTGCCTCATTAGGACCAACACTAGACTGTCCACCTGTAAAAAGAGGCAGCAAAGTATCATACATGTCTTTGGACCTTACAAATGTCTCCTTAGTACATGAAAGCAATGGCTGAATAGCATCTTCCACAAAAACAACATCACGGCTAACAAGAATGCATTTAGTCTATGGATGATATCGATGATAGTCTTTACTTTCAGAACTGTACCCAACAATAATACATTTTACTACTTTATCATCCAATTTTTTGCGATGTTGTTCAGGCACTAATGCATATGCCAAACAATCTAAAACACGCAGATGACTAGGAGATGGCTTGCGATCATGCCAGGCCTCATATGGAGTGATAGACTGCAATGCTTTAGTGGGACACATGCTCAGTACATATGTTGCACACATGAAAGCCTCAAGCCAAAAACTATGTGGTAATGCCTCACTCTTGACCATGCACCTCGCCATCTCCATGAGTGACATGTTCTTTCTTTCAGCAAATCCATTCTCTTGAGGTGTATGCGGCACTATACACTGGTGTTTTATCCCATGTTCAACCAGAAATGCATTAAAATCAGAAGAGATATATTCCCCCCTCGATCAGAACGGAGGGTGCCCGTTTTGCATGCTGACAAATTTTCAGCCAAAACCAAAAATTGTTTGAAGCACATGAGCACTTTGGACTTTGCCTTCAATGGATATACCCATGCATGCCCAGAAAAATCATCGATGAAATTCACAAAGTAAAGATAGTTTCCAAAAGAAGGTGTCTGCATAGGACCACTCACATCACTATGTACAAGCTACAATTTTTTAGTAGCCCAAACTAAACCATCTTTTGAAAAGGAAGAATGCTGCATTTTGCCTAGAACTCAACCTTCACAAACATGTTTTCTGGGTGCCTCAAGTTTGGGCAAAGAGGACACCATTTTCGATTTCTGTAGGCATAGCAAACTAGAAAAAATTAGATGGCCAAAGTATGCATGCCAAAGCTTTGCATCTGATATAGCTTCAGAATCATGTACAGCACATGCCAAATCATTTACAGATCTTTCATAGTCTATGAGCTTATACAGCCCACAACATAAAATGCCAGAAGCAATAATCACGTCGCCACTTGATAGATCATGAATTGTACATCTGTCATCAACAAATTTCACAACCAAATGAGTCTTGGCTAATGTAGAAATTGATAACAGATTTTTCTTGATCCGTGGCACAAACAAAGCATCTAAGAAGAAACTACCATGAGCAGTAGTCAAAATGATCTTATCAACTCGCATAACAAGATAAGAGGAGTTGTTGGCGCATGTAATAGTATTCCCTGTAGGGGCAGACTCGATTGAAGAGAAGAAATTATGCTGCGAGGTAATATGTTTGGTTGCCCCACTATCAAAGTACCAAACATCTGATTCTACTGTAGACACGCACTGCTCATGAGAAGATGGGTCAAAACTGCAAACAGTAGTAAACACCCATTCTTATTTCTACATAAGATTAGCGGACTCTGTTTTTGGTGTAGAGGCCTCTGCAACAACCATTCCAGCCTCTTACTTCTTTGCCTCTTTAGCAGCCAGTTTTGGACAGTTCTTTATGTTATGATCATTTCCTTTACGTTACTTAGAAAACAAGTTTTGCTTTTTTTATTTCTTTTCATCTTTGTCTTCCCTCTTCGATTGTGCTGAATTAGCAGATTTCTGCTTACTAGTTGAAGAGCTCCATTTTCCTTTGCCCTTCTGACTAGCCATGAAAGCTTGATCTGCAATACGCATAATGGACCTGCTCTACTTGGACTTATCCTCCTACAACAAAACAGAGACTAACTCCTCAAATGACAAGGCATTTCGATTGACTTTCATCATCAACCAAAGAGTAGAGGCAAAACTCTGATATGAATCAGGAAGCCCATTCAATATGGTCTACAAAAACTGAGCTATCTGGTATAACCTCATCAGCAAAAATCAACTGTTCCTTCAAGTCTTTTATCTTTGTTAGAAAACTGTCCATAGAATCACCTTCATTCATATGCTCACTCTCCAACTGTTTTCGGAGGTAAGCAACATGAGCCTCATTCCTAGCTTGGTACAATGTGGTAAGTGTATCCCAAGCATCCTTAGTTGTTCTACAAGAGTGAATGTGAGGAATAAGGGCATGTTTGATAGACAGAGCTTATATCAATGCATGTGCCTGGGCATCTTTGCCATCCCAACAAATCTGCTCTGTAGTAGGTGTAGCAAAAACCATAGCACGAACAGGAATATGCAGAATATCATCATTTTCGACACCTTTTGCATCAACTTCAGTACCTGCTGTTGTAACAGTTGTAGGTGTGATAGGACATTTTTCAACACCCTGCACAATGTTCCACATTCCTTTTGCAACCAATACATGTCGCAACATATAAGCCCACAATGGGTAGTTGGTACCATCCAACTTATCCTCAATAGCCAACATATGAAATACATCATTGCTTTCAGCGTTGAACGGAAGTTCCCAGACGAGTTCTGCTAAAGCGATAGCAGGCTTCGAGACGCTTATACTAGCGAACAGAAACAAGTATATACCTTTGGCACCAAAAGATGAAATAGCCTGCACAAGCGCTATGATAGTGCATTCGGAGGCCAAAACGAGCTGAGATCCTGATTTTGGCAACACAGAGCAAAGCCGTTTTGATCTCTAAAACATGCTGAGTATGCTCACTAAAATTCATACAATTCTGAGACTACAGCCAAAGAGGTGTCGATGACGCCCTAGATGAAGCGGCGACCTGCTCTGATACCAATTGTTGGAGTTAAATGTTTGCGGAAGCACGTGAACAACACAAGGAAGAAAAAAAAGCTTGGAGCTCAACACACAATACAGAATGTATTACTAAAGAATGTACAAAGATAAGTAGCCCATTAGGTAAATAGGCATACATACAAGCTGGGGGGAAAAAACCTCCTAAAGAGGGAAAAAAGTGCCCCGGCAGTCATGCGTTCACACACATCACTACCTAAATATATCAACACCTTAGAGCTAGCAAACACCCAACAATTGTTATGGTCCATAATGGACATCACAAGGCAAGGCAACCGAACATGTTTGATGCCTAAACTAGAGCCACCACAACCCTACAGGCACGAGGTGGTGAACCAGACATGAGACGAACAAATTTTATACAACCTCTTTGAGAGGTCATCACCATCAATCTTCATCTCTTGAAAATAGATGATGTCTAGGTTGACGTATTTATGACAAAGCCATTAACCAATGATATCCATTGAAGGAAAGGACTATCATTTTTTATGGTAAAGAAATTTGCAAGATGAGTTATTTTCCCTCTTTTAACTGTTTGCATCTCTTCTTCTCTAGCTAGAAGGATCTTGAAATATAATTCTACCCTTGCAGTGCTCTTCCAAGGGGATATCAACCAGATGCTTCCCTTTTTGAGAGCCCTTCATACACAATGAATCTAGAACCCTTTCAAGAATTGTGGACGTGATGATCGAACTTTTGTTGTGAGGGTTATCTTCTTTGTTTATGGAGAATCCATTATCTTTCCTTGTGGCGTATCCTTCTAGTTCTCTTCCTTGTCAGAAGAATAAACTTGTATTGTTTTCTCATGAGTGGAAGTCAAAAATTGGTTCAATTCTCCATGATCATCTATTTGATTGTTTTCGTTTTCCAAATTAGAGAAAATATTTATATATGGGAACAAGTGAGATCAACTCTTCATAACAAACAAATTTGGGGCTTCTCCTTCTACATCTTATTTCTCTAAATCCTTTAGAGTTAGGGTAAAAAAATTGTGTTTCTCAAACTTTCTTTGAGCCCAACAAAAGCTCTTTAGGCTCAAACACTTTGGATCCTCTTCTTTTCACCATCATATTATGTTTGTTGAGCTAAGGGCTTTCATTCTCTAGCTTCTCCTTAGAAGTTTTCTATGTCAATGGGCAATCTTTAATCTTTTGACCTTACATATTGTAGTGAAAGCAAGCATTTGGTAGTTTTTTATAGAGCACCTCTTGCACTAAGGGTTTTGATTCACGAATGTATTTTGATTTTAGAGGGAAGATCCTTGTTTAAGTCCATTTAAACACAAATATCTGGGTTTCATATCAAACTAAATGAGTGCATCGTGTCTTCATAGATGAGTCCACCATTAGTTTTCCTAGAGTCCATATGCCATCCAATGGGTAGAAAAATCTTTTCTAATGAATCCATGCAAGAAGCACGGAAGTTTATGGAGCTCAATCAAAGTAGAAAGCACAAAGATTTCCCCTTATGTTGCACAAAATCTGGGAATTAGATGAATAGGCACAAAGTTGTCCGCTAGATTTTCCATCTTTCTTAATTCCTTCTAAAGGATAAAAAATAGTGTAAACAATAAAGATACCTATAATAAATCCTTTCTTCTCATTTGTGGTGATAGTTTTATATGGAGATTGATACTATTGTCATAGAATTTGTGAACATTTTTGTATATAACATTGATAATAATGTTAAATCTCCATTTTGTGACATCTCTTATGTATTAACTTAAGGATATTGTTAGCAATGGCGTGCACAAAGGATGCAACAACTATACTTTTTTAGAATTTCTATAATTTTTTAGTGTGGAATACTTCATCTTGTATCTCAAAAACAAACATACATACTTTTGTATTAGAGGGAAGAGTGTTCCGAAGAAAGCCATGCAAAGAGAAGAAGCAAGTAGGAAATTCTTATATTTTAGCATTCGTTTTTCAAATTCAAAACGAAATATAAAGTCGTATATGAGGGGGCCATTATGAAAGACCCATCCCCTCACTTGTAGATGACCTTTTTTTAGAGAGTTGAGTGAGCTTCTTCTTCTTGCAAAATTTATGCACATAATTCCAAGCATCATCTTGTTGTCATTTTTCAATGTTCTTCTTCTTGTGAAGCTTTTCCTCTGATTCCTTTTGTGTTTTCTATCACGTTACTATAATTATGTGAGCTCTTCATGTGTCTTTTATCTCTATCTCACAATATTTACTTCTGATTACACTCCAGCTAGGATTTTCCTTGATAAATTACCTCTAGTTATGGAGTTGGCTTTTGTTTTTGTTTAGCAGCACATATATCTTCTTGTGATCTTCAACTGGAGCTATCACATGTATGATTTGGTTGTACAACAAGGGAGATATGTTCATATTAGAGATCAACTATATGCAAACCATCAGCTTCTAAGACTCATCAACTTTGAACCCCATCATCGATTGTCCATTGTGCAAAACTACATCACCTCTGGACCATATTTTATCATCCATCATCCATAAACTATCATTTATAATCTTCGATCTATCAAATTCATCATACTTGGTTAATCATTGGCTATTCAAGTTGATGTTTGGTATGATAACTTTACAAGAGGATATTTCCAAGTATCTTATCAATGTCCTTTTGGTACTCTCACCAAATTAAACTAGATTCACGTCTAATATATTTAAATTGATAGTTGAAGGTGTCCATAGGTCGTTCAGGTAACTTGTGATGGATTGGGAACATGTAGGTGTACCACCACTTGGTTTATCATGATGTCTTGCAACTGTTTTTATAACTTGAAGTTCTTTTCTTCAATAGTTAGAAAAGAAAAGCTTTTTATTTTCTTGCCTCTAAGGGGTGGGATTGTGTGTAGGTTGTGGGAGTGTACGTGTTAAAATTATTAGACAATTTGCTTCATTTTGTGTTGTAGGTTAGGAGTTTTCCTTTTTTTATTATACTTCTGTGGGACAATCACTTGGATCTTGACATGGAAAATTGATCATATCTTCCTAGTCCATCATTCATCATCCTTTGATAGTCTACCAACCCATTGGAAAAACTCCTCCGTCAGCCACAATAGGTCATCCATCACCCCAAGCTTACAAGATTCCATCAACCCACCCAAAATAACAATACATTTTGATGACTTTAAATTGAATCATATAATAATTACGACCTCCATCATTCTCAAGCTGATAAGTCCTAAATTTGAATCACCAAAAAGAATATTTCTCCATCATGTATAAACATTAATTCATAAAACTAGCCAGTCTACATACATTGACCTCTAGAATCAAGCATCCATCAACATGTCCCATTAGTCCATCACTTGGAGTTTGAGATGTATATTAAACTTGATATGTGTGTCCATTAGCATTTGAAATAAAATCTCTATCGAACTTCAATTGCCATGGCTACCTATCACGCATCATTGTATTCCAATTGTCCTTTGATTGATGAATGTGACTTCTCTATCTAATATGTATCATCCATCACCATACATCCTTGCCTTTCAAGTGAGGAGATTAGTTGTTGGATATCACCTAGAGGGAAAGGCTTGACTGATAATCTAGTTCTCCACCTACACATCACTCTACATGTTCCTAGAGTTTGCTCCATGAACCATATTTCCATCACCTATCATTGGACCCTATGTAGGTCCTTAAATCTTTTATATTGCACCCATATTCATTAATTTCTCTCGATATTCTCATATATCACCCCATTTTACATCCATCCATAGCATTTTTAGAAGGATTTCATCCCTCTGATTGACATAAAAGAAAATTCAAAACTTCTAATAAATTGCTAAATTCCAAAACTCTCCAAAATATTGTCCGTGAATATTTCACCTCTCTCTTGAGTATCTGCAGGCTAAAAGAAATGGAGATGTGCATCGAGCAAGACCTTTTAAAATTTTTTTGGTTTTGTTTTTTGTTCCTATCACTCAATGCCCATTCACATCTTTATTTGATCCTTTTAGTTTTATGTGCTATGAAACAAATCTATGTGATATACCCTATGCATTTACCCTAAGTGTGAGTATATGTTTACCTTATGTTGACATTAGCCCTATGATTGAATCCAAAAAAACCCTAAGTGCCTAAAGTATATGTGTGCATATATGGCATTTTTTGAGGCTTCAATAGATCCAAAAAGGGAAATTTTGGATTGTCACCCGAATTTTCTTTCTTGTCACTTTGATATTGAGATTTGTGACTTTGTCACTTGCTCTGATTGTTTTGGGTGTAGTAATGTGGGTGTTGTAAATGTTAAAGTATTCAAATGTGAACTTAAATAAAAAGTTAAAAAGAAGTAATAAAAAACAAAAACCAAAGAAAACAACAGAAACTAAAGTGGTACTTTATCTAATCGAGAGAAACAAAGAGAGAAACCTCTCTCCTGAGCATAAATTAAGTGTATATGTGTGTGGGAGTTTCCATTAGTATGTGTGTACTTGTGTAAGCTATATGTTAGTGCCTTTGGGAGCACTTGTGTGCATATTTATGTGCATATATATGTGTTGGTTTTCTGTTGTCTTTTCCTAATGCCTTTTTTAGGTAAATTTTATGAGAGAGAGAGGAATAGAGAGAGAGAGAGGGGAAGAAGAAGCCAATTAAGATGTAGGAAAACTGCCAAGGGAGACTTATTCCACCTTCTCTACCATGCTCACATAGCTATGCCTAAGGAGGAGTCAGTATGTAGCTTAGACATGCATGTGCATAAAGGCAGGATGAATACAATAGAAAGCATCAACTTTTCCATCATATCCTTTAGATAAAATTCAATGGTGGGCTACTGATGGGGAGCTTTTTAAGGCAGAGAAATAAGACCCTAAGCAAGTGCACATTCCACTTGAGAATGAGCACATCTCCAACAAGAGAGAGCGAGATGACTTCCTAGGTGGGTGGAGATGCATTTATGCACAAAGAGAGAGAGAGAGAGAGAGAGAGAGAGAGAGAGAGAGAGAGAGAGAGAGAGAGAGAGAGAGAGAGAGAGAGAGAGAGAGAGAGAGAGAGAGAGAGAGGGAGGGAGGGAGGGAGGGAGGGATGGAGGGAGGGAGGGAGGGAGGGACGGAGGGAGGGAGGGAGGGAGGGAGGGAGGGAGGGAGGGAGGGAGGGAGGGAGGGAGGGAGGGAGGGAGGGAGGGAGGGAGGGAGGGAGGGAGGGAGGGAGGGAGGGAGGGAGGGAGGGAGGGAGGGAGGGAGAGAGAGAGAGAGAGAGAGAGAGAGAGAGAGAGAGAGAGAGGCTTAGAGAGAGAGGCTTAGAGAGAGAGAAAGTGAGAGACAAAAAGAGAGATAGGCTTAGGGACAAAGAGAACAAGACGATGAGAGAGAGAGAGATGCATAATGTATATGATTGTTTGAGTTTATGTATGCTTATATGTTTATAAGTGTATGTGTGTGTGTATGTGATTAAGAGTACCTATGCATGAATGTACACTGATATGAATGTGAATGCCTAGGTGAAAGCATGTGAGTGAACATGCATAGTATGCATGTATGCATGTATGCATGACTGAGCTTGAATCTATGCATGAGTGCATGCATATATGTATGTATGTGCATGAGTGTGTGCATGTGCATGAAAGTGTGCATGTGTATGTAAGAGAGTGCATGTGCATGTGTGAGAGTGTGCATGTATGAGAGTGTGCATGTGCATGAGTGAGAATGTGTAGGGATGAGTGAGAGTACACATGCATGTATGAGAGTATGCATGTGTATGTATGAAAATGTATACATGTGCGAGAATGCATGCATGTATGTGAAAGCCATGCATGTATGTGAGAGAGATGCATGTATGTGATAGAGGTGCATGTGTATGTGAGAATGCATGCGTGTATGTGAGAGAGATGCATGTATGTGATAGAGGTGCCTGTGTATGTGAGAGTGTGCATGTATGAGAGAGTGCATGTGCATGAGTGAGAGTGTGCATGCATGAGCAAGAGTGCATGTGCATTTATGAGATTGTGCATGTGTATGTGAGAATGCATGCATGTATGTGAGAGAGATGCTTGTATGTGGGAGAGATGCATGTATGTGAGAGAGGAACATGTGTATGTGAGAAGCATGTATGTATGCATGAGTGCATGCATCTGAATGAGAAAGAATTCATGTGCATGAGTGTATGCATGCATGAATATGAGAAAGAATTTGTATATGCATGAGTGCGTGCATGTAAAAGAATGCATGAGTGCATGCATGTAAAAGAATGCATGTGCATGAATGCATGCTTGTTAGTGAGCATGTGTGCATGCATGAATGATGTATGTGCATGAATGTATGCATGTAGGTATGAAAGAATGTATATGCATAAGTATATGCATATATATGTGTACATGAGTAAGCTTTATGTATATGATAAGAATTGAAAGTGATTTATAAAAGAAGTCAGTGTCTTTTAGTGTCTTTTATTTTTCATAAAAGTACTTATGTGTTTTTTGTAATGGTTTTTTTCAGCCCATCTATGATCTAATGAGAAGAATCTTGTGATGTTATATCTATTATCTAGTTTGAAGAAATTTGTGGGCATTATCTATGGAGAGGATGAAGCAAACGACATTTTCTAAGAATGAAGGATATGATATAGCAGATCAATTAAACAAGACCAAATTGATCCCTTGATGATTTGATATGTCGTACTCCATGAATATAATCAAATGTATATAATGAACATGATGAATTTGTTAATAGCAACTAGATGATATGATAAATATTTATGATGTATTTTTATGAGATGAAACATGTTAATTGTGAAAAAGAATGATTTGAGTTATTCCTGTAAGTGCTGTAAGCGGTCCACCTTGAAACTTAATGATCAAAGTTGTTTATGATGATTCTTACTTGATTTGTTCTTTGCAACTTGTGAACCACGGAGGTTTTGGTATGAAGCATCCTGTGATTTTGGTCGCTTTAGCTACCCATAAACACCCTACATGTGCCATATTATCAGCAATTGACTCGATCCACCCAGTGATCCCTTTCACATCGACATTTGGTGACCCAATTCCATGGATAGACAATCTTAGGTGATTTACGTTTGATTTTTGGTTTATGAATGAGCATGTTCTATGTTTTGCAAATGTAAAATTATAGGTTGTCTTCCATTGATGTGGTAGCTTGAGCAATAGTTTGTGAAACTTCCTTGGTGTTGAGGGCTTTCGCAGTGTGTATCTAACCTTTCTTTCACCTACACTCACCTTTAGCCTCTTCTCCAAGCCATCAGAGGATAAAAATTATTTGAAATTCTATTAATTCACATATTTGAAATTCAAACATATGAAAAGGTTTTCGTTTTATAATTGCATTTTTTGAAAAAGTAAAAACAATCATTTGTATAATTTACCTCAAAGCATATAAAGACTTTCAAGTTGTCCACCACATACTTGTCTTTAACATTATCACACACCCACTTTTTTTTCTACCTTTGTCTGCATTCCAATAGGAATCGACCACGAGTTACACTAGCATAAAATTGAAGTGAGTGATGGGTATGGAGAAACAAATGAAACTAGGAGATATACTTTACAATATGAGCATTGAATAAAAGGGGTCTAAAGTAGTTGAATGTGTCCTTAATGAGAAAGGAAATTTGTAGGGATGAGCATGAATGAATATCTCCATATTTTTGAAGAGCATGCTTAACTTCATGATCTATTTGAAACTATGATGAATACATATTTTAAAACAATTATGAATGGATCAATTGTTAAATAAATTCAAAATGATAAAGACATGTGTTGGAGTGAGTTTAAGGTCGAGTTAGTGAAAGAATCTTGGGAGGTCTCTACTCACAATAAGCGAAAGATTTTAATTGATTATAACCCACAAGATAAGGAATCTAATCTACTTGAATTGATTGAGGAGAAATTTTGAAAATATGAAGAGAGGTTTAAAGAAATAGAGATGAGAGTGAATCAATAAATTTAGTAAAAAATTGGGATTATTATAACCTTAGTGCAAATCATAAGCACAATGTCTGAAACTATGGAAGTAACAGGTGACACCCTTAAGAATTTTAAAGAGACAATGGATTCTAAAGCTTTAAAATTGAAAAATAAAGTTGAATTTTTGACCATTGAAATTGAAAAATTACAAGCATTGAAGCTTAATCATGAACATGAGGTAAGAGTCCAAAGTTTATCTGCATATAGATATGACCATAAACCTTCATGTGATCTTAGAAAAGCAAACCATAGAATGATACCTATAAGATCAAATAGATAGCAGAAGCATATCGTTCAATGTTTCTAGTGTGACCAAATTGGTGATACCTATATAGTATGTCAATTTGGGATGAAAATATGTGATGTCCACACTGATGTCCCTTTACGCTTGAACTTAGGCCGAAAGGGAATGAATGAACTTTTTGAGCAAACAAAAGCAAAATCAAGAAAATCAAGAATTTTTCAAGCATATTAAAACCAATGGAGATCGAAGAAAAAACTTGGGAATATCAGAACCTTGAGCAAAGTATACAAGAAAACTTAGAAGAGAATCAGCAAGAGAATGAGCAATAAAATGATTTACAAGTGAGGAAGAAACATGATAATTATTATGTCACAAGTGATCTCAATCTTTTAGCAAATGATAAATTATTTGATAAAGAAAAAGTGAATCAACTGAAAACTCTATTGGGTTATTAAGAATGAAAAAATGATTCAAAGTGAGCTTAACGATACTAAAGAATTTGATGAAGAGAAGAGCACAAACAAAGAACAAAATAAAATTACAGAGAAAGAACTAAAGGAGATTGAGTGACAACATTATCAAACAAATTGAAAAAAATATGAAAAGGTCATCAAGAACTTCTAAATCTTTATCATTGAAAGAAAAAGTATTTAGCAATACTTGACTGATGAAATAAACATGATCCAAAAATTTGATGGTGTTTAAATTTTAATGATTATAGTTGACTAATCACATTTATAATTTTTTGAAAAGAGGTACTAATCAAGAGCCAATTCAAGATAGTGAGTTTGAATAGTTTGCATGGAAGACAACTATTTCTGAGTTGCTTATTCATGAGTTATTACCTATGGCTTTTTGAGAAGTTCTTAAATGCATTGCATATCTATATAGTACCTTTTATGATATTTTTCATCTTTTGCTAGAGAAGATGAGAAAAATAAAAAATAATAAGAATACCAAAAATATAAACGATAAAGTGAGGTGAAATAGCTCTTAGCTTGAGTTATTTTTATGAGTTGTTTATAGAATTTCATTACATGATTATATATGTTCATTATTCTCATATGTAAGGAAAAGTATTAAGAATATGGAAAGAAAGAATTAGAAACTAAAGTAGGGATGTGTGTGAGTTGAAAATAGGAGTTAGAGTTCCTATGACTATTATACACATAGAAGAGGGAAAACTTAACTTGGAACTACTAGTAGAAATAAGCTTATTTTATATCGGTATGATACCTTAATTTTTAAACCATTTAACAAGTGAGATCCTATTTCCAACTATAGCATGCCTCTAGAACCTTTGCTTTGATTAGGGATTAGGCCTTTCCCATCTAACAAAAAAGTTGCGAAGAAAGAAAAGATAGATACATAAAGTAGTACATCAATGGTTGCTACAACATGATAAAAGAAATATGAGAAAAAGGAAAATAAGAAGAAAAATAAAAGAAGAAAGAAAAACTAAAAAAATTATTATGAACCAGTTGTGGTCTCGAAACCACTTCTCAAATGTACTCTACGGGCTATATGAGGTGGATGTATGCTATACAGCAATTAGGTAAATGTATCTTATGGAAAGTGCTTAGGAGATGAGTGATAGAAGACTTATATAAAGTAGAAAATACTTTTGCAGAGGGTAAATAGAAAATTAAGTACCACAACTATCTAAATGCATGTACTTGATCATCTCTGCTATCCAAATGAACTTGCTGTATGGTAGGTGCAACATGAATAGCAATACGAATAACAACATGAAGAATATCACTATCTTCAATGTCGTTTGCATAACCTTTAGCAACTGTGTTTGTAGGAGTAATAGAACGTTTTTCAACACCCCACATAATATTCCATAGTCCTTTCGCAATCAATACATGACACATCATATAAGCCCATAATGGGTAATTGGTACGTCCAACTTATCCTCAACAACCAACATAAAAATATATAATTGCTTTCAGCCTTGGCTAGTGACTAAAATACCATGATGCAAAAAAATGGATGTATCTCAAAAAGTTGAATAAGACTACCTTGTCAAGCTCTACTAAACTTGTAGTAGACTTCATGAAGCTTATACTAGCTATAGAGTGGAGGATCTTGCTAAGTCAGGTGAGCATGTGAAAATTGATTATTGAGGCAGTCATTGTTGAAGTTGTTGTTATACCCTTCCCTTGGGGGCTAATGTCATTGCAGTATATGTAACTTGTTTATAGGGCATCTCATCTCTTGTTGGAAGGATAGGGCCACCCATTGGGTGACCGCTCACACTTGGGGTATGGGGGCCTCCTTAGGGAGACCCCCCCCCATGGTATGGGCATAGGGGGCTCCCTTGGGCGATCCTCACCTTTGAGTTCCACTTGAGTAGGTGGAAGTCATCAATACCACAAAGCAGACATTGAACAATGCCACAAAGAAGACATCAACAAAGACATCAAGATATGAGGGAGCATCATCATAAATGAAGACAACATAAGGCACCATTTGAAAGAAAACTCGAGAATGAAAGGACTATCCAATGAATACCCGAACAAGAATGACTAATTAAAAACCTCAAAAAGCCTTGTTGAATAGCCTAGAAAATCAATACGTTCTCCTATGGGGGGAATTTTTCCATAGATCACATTGTAACTACCCACTTTCGTGAAGGCCAATTTGCAAAGTTACGGAAGCCCATATGAACCTTTTTCAAAGTTTGCCCATATAACCCTCTTCTCAACAGTTCAAATGTAATCTCTTATTCGCAATAAGTAATCACTGTGGAAATAATGTATCAATGAGTTAACATAGATAACACATTGATTTTAGGAGAAACAATAAAACAACTAATTGATATCTTGTGGGGCAATTTGGTGAGTTGAATAGTTGGGTTCCTCGCTCACAAGTACTTGTCATTGTTCCTTTCTTTGCGACTATAAAATTTATCTTTTGCTAGTGTCTCTATTGTCATTGAATGTACGTGCACATAGGAATGGTATAGGGTATACTTCCCTAAGCAGAACCCACCTTGAGTAGACGGAGTACTAGAAGTGTACACTATTTGATATTGTTGAAAGTGGGTACCCCAATACCTCCTCTATAGTTTCGCATGCCTGGTGGAACACTTGCATTTCTGTGTGAGGCCCTTAGTATAGTTTATACTTGTTTTCATATTATTTTTTCTTTTTGTGTCTAGCTAGTGGGTATATGATCCATACGTGAGCCAATAAGGAGCCTCTTCATGTATAGAGGAGCCTTAATAAAAGATCTTTATCATCGGCTAGTCAAACTAGGTTTCCTCTACCCTAGACTTTGAATTTGTTTATAGATTTGGTTGCCACAATACCCTCAAAGGATAAGCCTAAGAGGACATTATATTCCTCCTCAAATAATTCTGAAGAAGTAGCAGTGGCAATGGAGGATCTTTCTAATTTACTCTATAGGTTGAATATCAAATTCCCTACTTTTAAGGGAGTAGCTTATGAAGATGCAAATGATCAAGTGAGGAGATTCATCTCCTTATGTTGCAAATGGGGTTTGTAGAACTAGGGGGATGCAATGCTAGTACTCTTCCCATCCACATTGGAAGGCCTTGCAAACAAATGGTATAGTCAATATGGAGATGACCACTTCACTACATAGGAGGCACTGAAGATGGCGTTCTCATAGACATTTTGACTAAGGGACTCCTCAAAAATAGCTCTATATCTGCTAGAGAACCTTAAGCTGAGATTAGTGAATCCTTTCACGGACTTCACACTAAGAAAAAAGCACTTGTTCCATGTTTTCCACATGCTCCATGTGATTTCCTGGTTAAAAAATGGATAGAGCAAGTTTTGTCCGAGTCATCTTAGCAGAAGCTTTGTGAATCTATTAGATTGGATACAACACTAGATGATTTTGTTTCAACTCCGTCGCCCATTGAGGAAGCCAGGATACATTTTGAAGTAGATACCCAACCAAATTATGCACTAGACTTCAATCCTATCGAGCAACTTAGGAAGGATTTGGAAGCCTTAAGAATGCAGCAAAGTCACCAAGAAGAGAAGGTCATGGAACCACCATAGTGCCACAATGATGATGAGATAGCTCAGCTTCATCATTAGTTAGAGGATTTGCATATTACAGAGGACATAAGAAGGCAGGTTTGGTGTACAATATTTAGCAAGAGTGGACATTCCAATGTTAATTGTCCTAACAAGGTGAGTTGTCAATTCTATGGGAAATATGGTCATGAAGCAAGAGACTCCTAGTACCTCAAGGGAGCACAAGAATGAGGTAAACCTCCAATTCTTCATTCATATTATGCTAGTACTTCAAATCCACCTAATCGAGAAGACCCGTCTAACTCGGCCTAGATATAATAGGCCACTAATGTGTTATCCCTATGGTGATTATGGTCATAGGCAAAACACATGTTCCCTACTAGAAGGTGCACCTCCCTATCAACATTGTCAAGTTCTTAAGGATCACTATACCAGAGATTGCCTAGGGAGCTGACCCTACTCCAATTCACATGATTGCAGTCTCACCATAAGAAGAAGCAACCTATAGGGAGGAAAAAGGGGGACTCAAAGATAGAGATGAGGAAAAGAAGGTGGGTTGGAAGGACCAAGCTCACACTAAAAGATCTTGTGAGAGGGTGAATACTTCGCTAAAGGACTAACCAACAAGTTCTGAGGAAGACATACAAGAGGTGAACATTGAGGAAAGCTTGAGAGGTATTCATCATAAGGTTAGTATGTACCAACTAATAAAGATGGATTTAAAATTAAGAAGTGATTTTTTGAAGATTATACACTCTGCATACTTGAGCCCACTTCCTAGCATAGATGGTGTCATGGTTGACATTCCCCCTACACCCTTGGTCGATTATCAAAGTTCTTGGCTATCAGCTTTGATAAGAGATGAAGCCTTGCATGGTGTTATTATAGATGGAAGTTTGGGCATCAATTTGATTCCTGATTTCACCATGAAGAAACTGAAACTGAACCCCACCAAGGCTGAACCTTCACAATTACATTAGTAGATAAACACCAGTTTGCATAACTCGACATTGTTGGAAAGGTACTTATGATAGTGTAGGGTTGTCACTTTTTTCTAGACTTTGTTATTATTTCCCTATCGCAAGAGAAATCCTACCCCCTACTCTTAGGAAGGCCTTGGCTAAGGCAACCAAAGGCTCTTTAGGTTTGAGGAAAGAACAAGTTATTGAAAGAACTTGGAGAAGCTTGTTGAAGGTAGAAAAGTGTGTTTCGAAGCGATGAAGTTTGGTCTAGCCAACCGGCACAAGACCAGCCCTTGAGCTTATGGAGACTCAAATAGACCTTATAGGCATGCGATAAGTGCAAAGAAACGCACTATGTACTTTGGAGCATCAAGGAGAATGAGTCGATACAAAATAGTTAGGTTTCCGGGTCGACTAGCTCAAAAAACTTACGATCTATGGAAGAGACAATGAACTTCAAATGCCCATAGCGACCAGCGTGATTACAATTAGTAAAAATATTTTTATGGGAGTGATACACATAGGTTTGAGTGTATGGAATGCACAAAAGTATAAGTGATAAGCAAAATATGCTATAGGAATGAATGCGACATTCACCGGTGGTACTTCCAATTTTTCAAGAATACGTAGAGATTGACCCCGAGACAGAAAAACTCAGATTTCTCTCGATCTACTAAACCAAATGCTATGCAAATTTCTAGGCATTAACTACACACTAATATCTTTCCAATGATCCATGTTGCACTCAATTTGCAGCTCTAGAGAGAGAGAGAGAGCAGCAGCCTCTGCAAGATTACTGTTGGTGAAGAAGATGATGCAGAGAATTGAAGGAGCAAGACAATGATGGTCACAAATGTATGTATATTGCTTCCATCTATTGTACAAGTGATTTCAAGTCTTTGTATAGACTGTAGGAGTGTTCCACAACTTCTACAAGTGAAATGTGAATTCAAATGAAGGTGGGAATGGTTGTTGGAGGGAATCAATTCACTTTCCTACAATCTAGGAAAAGTGAAGATCTAGTTTGATCTACTTTTAGGTGATTGATTGCTTGATTGAATGCAACTTCAGCCACCACAAAT
The DNA here is from genome assembly GCA_020310875.1 of Ceratopteris richardii. Lineage (NCBI taxonomy): Eukaryota > Viridiplantae > Streptophyta > Polypodiopsida > Polypodiales > Pteridaceae > Ceratopteris > Ceratopteris richardii. The sequence goes on along the minus strand of CM035412.1, from coordinate 128,429,572 downwards.
TCGTGGGATTTGGGTTCTATAATTCTACCTTTACATGTGTAGAGCTCAAGGCTTTTACAACGGTAAATGAACCATCAAAAAATCTCTCAAAAAATACAATAAATGAGCATAAGAAAAAGAATTCTCCAACGGATATTCTTTCGACGTGATAGCCTTTGATGTAGATCAAATCCACCTCAAGCATAGTGTAAGCTTGATGTTCCAAAAGCTCCCCCTCAAGCTAAAGTATGCTTGAGTCTTCATTCTCTAATAGGTTGAATACCTGCCATAGCTTTGAATCTACAAAGCTTTATTCCATCAAGTGCCTTTGTCATCATCTCTGCTACTTGCTTTTCAGTAGGAACAAAAGAAATGTCAATCTCCTTTGCCATGAGCTTCTCCATGATGAAGTGGTAATGGACTTCTATGTGCTTGGTTCTCGCATGGAAAATAGGATTTTCCGCTAGATGCATGGAACTTACATTATCTCCAAATATGTGAGGTTTGGAACTCAAAAGTCCCAAATCTGTATACAATGCTTTTAACCATATTGCCTCTTGAGTTGCTATGGTCAAGCCTCTGTACTCTGCTTCAGTTGAGGATAAAGCAACTGTTGGTTGCTTCTTGAAACTCCATGACACTAGCTTTGAACCTGCAAATGCTAAGTAACCAGATGTACTTTTTCTATCATCCTTAGCTCCTGCCGAATCTGCATCTGAGTAGATTTTGATATCCAAATCTAAAGAGTAAGGATAGAATATACCTTCGTTGATTGTACCTATGAGATACTTAAGTACGCTCTTAGCCGCATCCATGTGTGGTCTTCTCGGTGAGTGGATGAACTGACTAAGCACTCCCACACTATATGAGATGTCTGCTCTTGTATGAGTAGCATATATCAAGCTACCTATCAAGCTTTGATACTCTTTAATGTCTTCAATTTTCTCACCTTCATAAACACTAAGTTTATGATTCATCTCCAAAGGTGTACCTGTAGGTTTAGTGTACTTCATTTTGAACTTGAGAAGAAGATCCTGAATGTATCTTCTTTGAGTCAAATACATTACTTCATCTGTATATATCACCTGCATACCTAGGAAATATGTGAGCTCACCTAAGTCACTGAGTTTGAACTCCTCTTGCATGTGTCTCTTGATCCTTTGAATGCCATTTAGATCATCATCTGTCACAATAATATCATCTACATATACACATAGATAGATAACCTCATTGTGATCCCTTTTGATGAATAGAGAAGGATCTGAGCTGCTAGCTTTGAACCCTTGATCTTGAAGATATGTAACCAACCTGTAATTCCAAGCTCTAGGATCTTGTTTCAATCCATATAATGCTTTCTTAAGTTTGCAAACATAAGATGGATGATTAGGATTTTCAAAACCTGGTGGTTGTGACATGTATACCTCTTCACTTATCCAACGATTTAAGAATGCATTTTTCACATCAAGTTGGAGGAGTCTCCAATTCCTTGCAAAAACTACACTTATCAATGTCCTGATTCTAGTCATCTTTGCAACTGGTGAGAATGTTTCCTCATAGTCTATACCATGAGTTTGTGAGCATGTTTTGGCAACTAATCTTGCCTTGTACCTGCAAACTAATCCATCTAAATTTTTTTTAACTTTATATACCCATCTGCAACCAATTACCTTTTGATTCGCTGACATTGGAACCAAATCCCAAGTGTCCATCTCCTTCAATGCTTCTATCTCTTCTTGCATGGCCTTTTCCCAATTAGGGTTTCCCTTTGCCTCTTCATAGGGTGAGGGTTCCTCTGAAATAGAGTCTTTTGCCAAGTATATTGAATGCTTTGTAACAAATGTGGAATCATATCCATACCTTTCTGGTTGTTTCTTCTCTCTTGCTGATCTTCTAGGTGCTTGTTTGGACCATTCTCCAACCTCTTGCATCTTTGCTTTGCCTCTTGACTTCCATAGCTTGTAATCCTTTTCTCTTTCATCTTGGTCATCGTCTGTATCACTTCTTGGATCCTCGACCTGTGTATCATGCTTGCTTCTTAATTGATGAGAGTCAGAATCAACCTGTATGATTCTCCACATGTGCAAGATACTTCTTGAAGCAATCAAACACTTCATTCTTACTCTTGATAAAGTATAGAACAGTCCATCTACTATGGTCATCAATAAATGAGACATAATACCTTGATCCTGCCAATGAAGGCTCTTGACTTGGTCCCCATACATCTGTGTGTACTAAGTCCAATAAGTTGTTGTGGATGTAGCCTTTGTGGTTGAATGGTTGTCTTTGTGCCTTCCCAATCTGACATGCATCACACCTGTTGATCATGTGTTGCTTTGATATGTTCGACAGTCTTAGAACACTTTGATCCCTGCATATATCCTTCAAGGATCTTTCATTCACATGAGCAAGTCTCTTATGCCACACTTCAAGCTCACTTAGGGTTTGAGACCCAAAGTTGAATAGAGCTATTTTCTTGGTCTCTCCTACTTCAAAAGTAAAGAGCCTACCTACTTCTCATCTCGGGCTATCTTTTTGAAGCCTTGACATGGATCCTCCACAAAAGCTCCATGTTGGGTGAACTTAACTTGCAAGCCTTTTTCAACTATTTGTCCTACACTTATTAGGTTTTTAGTGATATGTTGGTGCATTTCAAGCCTTCACACTTGGCTTGGAACTTTGGAAGATTAGCTTGGACAAATTTCATCAAGGATTCACTTGAAGGAAATGGCATAGGAACCCATACCTATGATTTATTACTTTTTCACTTCATTGTAAAAGTCTTAGTGACTTGACATTTAAGAATACACACCTACTTGATTAGTCGTGGAAATTGGATGGTGTAAATGGAGAGAATATCTCCCTACTTTTAGAGGAGAGATTCTAGGGAGCCTTAGTTTGATTTTTGAAATTCAAATGTATCTCCATCACTTATAAAAGTCAATGTAAAAAACTCGCGGGTTAGCTAGTCTCATTTTTGAGCTCACTCCCCGAGGCATTTCACTACTGTAACTCTGTGTGTGTTAGTGCTACTTCATAGCCTAAACCACAACACCTCATTTAGCTATGCTTGTCATGCTAATGAGTCTGTACAACTACATCAATCAATAGAAGTATACACATTCATCATCTCTGGTTTCTCTGAGTTATCTACTCCAAGTCTGTCAACTTCAACAGGGCATATCTCAGGATCTACTGAACCAAATCAAGTGATTCAAAGCACATTGGAACCAGCTCTAAGCATACTACATGCCTACAAAATTTCAAGGTCAAAGGATCAGCCATCTCAGAGAAATCCCACTCGAAGTCGTCACTGGTATTAGTCTGCAGAATTCCTAAAATATCGGGGGTACATATAATTTTGCTAAACTTCTTTCTGAGAGTATAGTTTGTCATTTCCTCTCATTCCACTTGCAAATGGTAGCTTGTTAAGCTAATTTAATATGTGCAGAAGGAATTTGATCAATTGTAAGTGTGCTGGTCATACTGAGTGAAAGACTGAGCAGGTGTCAATACCAAATTAGCAAGTTTTCTTGGATTTTTCAAGTCTCAAGGAGTCTGTTTTGATTTGATCATTACACATATCATTTGCAAAGTACATATATGCTTTCTTGGTATCATTTGGAAGCTAATCAAGTGTACTAAGCATATCTGAAGCAAAGGAGGGAATGGAGCAAAGCAGGTCTAGCAGCTTCAACTCAATCTCTTGAGTGCATCCAACCATCTCTCCCAACAGTGGTATCAGAGCAAATAAGGTAAACATGGGAGATGGTTTTCCTTCATTCATTGACAAATTGGACAGGAACAATTACCAAGCTTGGTCTCTAAGGATGAAGACCTATCTACAAGGAAGAAGCTTATTTGGATACATATCAGGAGATGAGGAATTGCCCTCATTCAAAGCTAGAGGACTACCCACCAAGGATGAACAAGAGAGGCTCAACCAATGGTGTGCAAAAGATGCCTTGGCAAGGTCTTACCTTCTTAACTCTATATCTGATTTCCTTTTACCTCATATAAGGAACTGTAAGACTTCCCAAGAGACTTGGGAAACTCTGTCAACATATTTCTCTTCCAACACAAGGGCCAGGAAGAATCAACTGTGGATTGAATTCACAACCCTTAAGAAGCAGCCCAAGCAATCAGTCTCAGAGTATGTGACCAAGATTAAAGATGTGGCAGACCAATTAGCAAGCATTGGAGAGGAGATTGAAGAAGAGCAAATAGTCAGGCAAGTAACAAATGGACTCAAGGTAGATGATAAGTGGGAAAGCTTCACCACTGCAATGGACCTCTACATGGACATGCATACCCCAGATCTCACAACACTCATGGGCCAACTATTCACACATGAAGCAAAGTTTACAAAGGCAGGAGATCAATCAAAAGGTAACAACCCCTCTGCTCTATATACTGATAAGAAGGTTAAGGATAAAGGTAAAAGTAAGAAGGTTGATGAAGAAGGTTCTACCTCCCAAGCAAACTATGCAGGGAAAGGTAGATCCTCAAGAGGAAGAGGTAGAGGAGGCAAGTCAGGTAGGGGGAGACCCTACAACTCATCACCATGCAACATTTGTGGATTGTCCAATCATACCACAGATGAATGCTACAAGAACTACAAGAATCAAAGAGGAAGAGGCTATCAAAGAGGTGGATACTCTCAAGGGAGAGGCAGGTTCAACCAACACCAAGGCTACAATGGATACAACAATCAATACAACAACAATTACAACCACAACCACAATGGTAATTATCAAGGTGGATTCAGAAATAGAAGGGATTACAACAACTACACAGAGGAGAAAGATGACTCCCTATTGATCATGAATCTGACCTCCAAGGCAGGTACAAATGATGATCATTTATTTTATATTGATTCAGGGTGTTCTAACCATGTAGCTGGTAATGTGGCACGACTCTCTGATTTGGAAGAACCCAAGGGCAAACATCAGGTACAGAGAGGTGATGATACTAAACATTCTGTTGTTAAGATTGGAAATGTAAAGACATGTGATGGTAACCAGAACCTATTGAGCAGGGTACTCTATGTACCAACCATCACCAAGAATCTAATGAGTGTTGGTCAGATTGTGGAGAAAGGGTTACAGGTCAGGTTCACTCAACATGGAGCATATGTGGAAGACCCAAGACATGGTTTCAAAAGAATTGCCAAGGGGGAGAAATCAGGTAGATTGTTTACTTTTGAGCTAGAAGACACCAAGAACATTGCTTTATATAATTACAAGGATCAAACACTTTCAGAGTTAGAAATATGGCACAAGAGGTTAGGTCACATAGGTGAAAGAACTCTAAAGAAAATGTGCAGGGATCAATGTGTGCTTGGGATACCTAGTGTATCCAAACAACACATGATTTACAAGTGTGGTGCTTGTCAGTTTGGTAAGTCTCACAGGTTGCCCTATTCAAGGAAAGGTTTCATGCATAAAGACTACCTAGACTTGGTACACACAGATGTTTGGGGACCTAGCGAGGATCCCTCCATTTCAGGATCAAGGTACTATGTGTCCTTCATTGATGACTATAGTAGGTGGACTATCTTATACTTTATGAAACATAAAGATGAAGTGTTTAATTGTTTCAAGAGGTATCTTGCACTTGTTGAAAATCAAACAAGAAGAAGCTTGAAAAGGCTAAGGTCAGATGGTGGAGGAGAGTACTTCTCCAATGAGTTTGAAGATTTCTTGCAGGAAAGAGGCATCAAGAGGGAGATAACCACAAGGTATTCACCTGAACAAAATGGAGTAGCTGAAAGAAGGAATAGACTCATAGTAGAAACAGCTAGGTCTATGCTTAATGAAAAGAAGTTGCCAAATTATCTTTGGGCAGAGAGTGTATCTACTGCCACCTACCTCATCAACAGGTTGCCATCAAAGACACTTGATGGAATGACACCATATGAAGCTTGGCATGGTAAGAGACCATCATTGGATCACTGCAAAATCTTTGGTTGTGTAGCATATGTGCATATTCCCTCACAGGTAAGGGGAAAGCTAGACCCTAAAGCTGAAAAATGTATCTTCATTGGTTATGACTTGAACCAGAAAGGGTACAGATTCTACAACCCCTCAAACAAAGGTTTCAAGGTAAGCAGAGATGTCATCTTTGATGAGAATGACTCATGGTATGAGAATGAATGCAGGAAGGTTAGTCTACCCTATGATATGGAAGAAGATTTCCCAAAGCTTACCAAGGAGGAACCAATCCAGAAAGAAGACTCAAGCTCAGATGATGATAATACAATTAACCTTTAGGAATTCAAGGCATGGAAGTCTAAAGGAAAGATGAAGATGAAGAAGCTAGAGGATATACCAGAATCCTCAACTCAAGCTATGAGGAGATCTCAGAGAGAAAGTAAGAAGCCTATCAGATATGGGTATGACACATCACTTGTAACTAAACATTCTGTATATCTTGCAAAGGATTTGTTAAATGAAGAACCAGGTACCTATGAAGAAGCAATTACCAAACCAGAATGGAAAGGAGCTATGGATGAAGAAATGGAAGCTCTCAAGGAGAGTGATACTTGGGACTTGGTACCCAAGAAGGACACTATGAAGGTGATAGGATCCAGATGGATCTACAAGCTAAAGAGGAATTCTGATGGAACAATAAACAGGTACAAAGCTAGGTTGGTTGCCAAGGGTTTTGCACAAACCCAAGGCATTGATTATGAGGAGACATTTTCTCCTGTGGCTAAGATGCCAACTATCAGAATATTGGTGAGTGTAGCTGCATCCAAGAATTGGAAGATGTACCAATTAGATGTCAAGAATGCTTTCTTAAATGGATGGATATCTGAAGAAGTCTACATGTCACAACCACCTGGCTATGAAGATTCCAAGAAGGTAAATTATGTTTGTAAAGTGAAGAAGGCTCTATATGGATTGAAGCAGGCACCTAGAGCATGGAATTACAGGTTGACAACCTACCTCCAAGACCAAGGATTTGTGATGAGCAAAGCTGATACTTCTCTGTTCATAAAGAGAAGTAGTACAGAGGTAATCTATTTGTGTGTTTATGTTGATGACATCATCATTACAGGCAATGATGTCAATGGGATTAGACACATCAAAGGACAGATGATGAAGGAATTCAAGATCAATGATCTTGGATTATTGAAGTACTTCTTAGGTCTTGAGTTAGTCTACACCAACTCAGGTATATATATCACTCAAAAGAAGTATGTACAGGATATGGTCAAGAAGTTTGGCTTGCAGGATGCTAAAGTCTCAACTACTCCAATGGAGGTCAACCTAAAGCTTAGTGCTCATGAAGGGGATGAAATACAAGACATTACAGGATATCAAAGTATGGTAGGTAGTTTGAATTATGCTACCTTGACAAGAATTGACATAGCATATGGAGTTAGTGTACTAAGCCAATTCATGCACAAACCAAGGGTACCTCACCTAGAGGCAGCAAAGAAAATCTTGAAGTATTTGAAGAGAACTCAGAACCATGGTTTGTACTTTCCTTATACATCAAATATTGACATTAAAGTATATTCAGATGCAGATTGGGCAGGATGCAAGGATGATAGGAGGAGCACATCAGGTTACATTTGCTTTGTAGGAGATAAACCTATTTCTTGGTCAGCCAAGAAGCAACCTACAGTGGCATTGTCATCCACTGAAGCAAAGTATAGAGGGCTTGCCAATGCCACTCAAGAAGCTATCTGGTCAAAGCTTTTGTATACAGAGCTAGGCCTATACACTAGGCCTCCAATCATCTTTGGAGATAACACAAGCTCTCTTCACCTTGCAGCTAATCCAATATGTCATGCTAGGACAAAACACATAGAGGTTCATTACCACTATGTGAGAGAGAAGTTGCTTAGTAAAGACAATCAATTGACTTATGTGTCTACTAATATGCAATGTGCAGATTTACTCACTAAAGCATTGGATGGAAACAAGCTATGCAGATTCAAATCCATGATTGGATTGCAGGATGTGTTTGAAGACTAAAGATGAAGACTTAAGCCAAAGTGCTTGGCTTGAGGGGGAGCTGTTGGTGCATTTCAAGCCTTCACACTTGGCTTGGAACTTTGGAAGATTAGCTTGGACAAATTTCATCAAGGATTCACTTGAAGGAAATGGCATAGGAACCCATACCTATGATTTATTACTAACAGCGAGTCGTAACAAACGAGAACTATGTCGTAAAAAGAGAACACTCTCGTCAAAAATTACATGTTTTCACCTCATTTTTGGAATTCCTTTACACCAGTATACATATATTACAAAAATGAGGTGAAAACAAGTAATTTTTGACATTTTTTGTCATTTTCTCAAAAAAAAAATGAGCTCAAAATGTAGTCAAAATTTCACTATATTAGGCATTGACGTGTCCCAAAATGTACATGATAAGACATTGACATTTCCAAAATCTATATAATAAGACATTGACATGTCTAAAATATATATAAGAATGTAGAAATCAATAGTTTTTACACAAAAATAACATTTTAGACATATCTTTAATGGGTGGATATCTGATTGTTATTCAAAATTGCGACAAAACATGGTTTCATTAACCAAACTACTTTGAGGCATTTACATAAGCACTAAAAATGTCTGAGAGCTTCAATGCAACTCACAACTTTGTCGATCTATGTCTACACCGTCATCATCTGATGCACTTGATTCAGTCTCATACTGTTGAGAGCTCTCTTCTTCTTCTTCTATATCCACAAGAGCTCTATCTTCATCCACGTACATACCAAATTCTGCAGGATCATGCACAACTCTTCTTGTTTTCCTATGATTTCCTGTACCACATACATCTGGAAGCTTTTGTTTTATCATGTTGATGGTTGCTTTCCTCAAGTGACCAGTTTTTGTCAAGGAAAAATCATAAACAAGAATATCTACATCATCCATTTTAAGAGTGGATGTGCTTCGAATATTCTTTTTCCTTTTTGAACCTGTTCGTTTAGTATCACACACCATTTCTAAGTTATATTTACCTGTGAATGCATTACTACTTTTAGTGTAATACCAATGCACCACCAAAGCCTCTATTCTTCTCTGATCAATATCTTTAGTTATCTCTAAAACCTTTGCAATCCAAAATGGTCTGGTAGCCTCATCACCATCAGCAAGTACTGCAATAAGCTGGAAGAATACATCCTAATCTACGAAAGCAATGCCTTATTGAGGTTGGAATTGCATTGGATGAGAATAGAAAGTCAGATGCTTTGAGGAAATATGATCCATGGTTTCAACTGGCATTCAGATCAGGTGAGATCTGGGATCTACAGGATAAAATTTTCACAATGTGGGAGCACAAGGAGGTCAAGGGCCAGAAGCAACGAAAGTCGAGGCCAGACCCACAAGTTGATCTGAAGGGAAAGGGAAGGAAAGTTGACCTTTCAATTGAAGAGGCTCCTGAGGACATGAAGCTGACCCCATGGAGGGCCCTTCAAGGAATCAAGGATGATACATTGATCATATCAACTTTGTCAAGGGTAATCTCGAAGGAGTTAAGCCTCGAGGAGATGGTGACTGAGCTCAATAAGTATGTATGTTATTCTCAGATCCTTTTTCCCTCCTCCCATGCTTCTTGTCTAACCTAGTCTCTTTTATATTTATGTGTCTGTAGTCATAAAGTGTACATGAAGATTCATTAGGTGATGATGAAGAGGCTGGGTTGCTTTTCTTGGACAGAGGTCCAAGCAGACTATCCAACCACATCATCCTACAAAGCCTTATCAGAATATTTCATCCTGTTTCGTGATTGGGTAGGTTCTCTTATCAGAATATTTCATCCTAACCAATTTGATGCATTGCATGTCATCGACTTGGGGGCATAAGTCGATGCCTGGCATCGACTTGGGGGCATAAGTCGATGCCTGGCATCGACTTGCAGCATAAGTCGATGCCTGGCATCGACTTGGGGGCATAAGTCGATGCCTGGCATCGACTTGCAGCATAAGTCGATGCCTGGCATCGACCTGCAACAAAAGTCGATGCCTGGCATCGACCTCGTGGCAAAAGTCGATGCCAGGCATCGACTTAGGTCCCAAGGTCGATGCCAAGCATCGATTTTCAGTAGAAGGTCGATGCCTAGCATCTACCCCAACAAGAAATCGATGCCATACATCCGTTCTTTATGTTCTGTTTGCTGTACTGAAGAGCTCTTTTAATTGTCTTTCCAATTTGTTCTGCAGAAACCAAGGAAAAGTAAGTCTACAGAGGTACTAGATGATTGCCCCCCTGCATTCCTTGCTCACATTCAAAGAGCAAGGCATGAGAAATCTAGACTGAAAGCAAAGGAGATGGATTTTGATGAACCTGATCTTAAATGTTTCTCCAATCCCCTAGACCCCCTTAGGCCTGTATATTACAATGTGTTCTGTAGTGATGTAAATAATATTTGTTCTGTTGTGCCTAGAAAACATTTCTCCCTTCTCATAGCGGACATACCCTATGGATTTAGGATGTTAGGATCAGTTAATGATGATGAACCCTTCAAACACCCTCAGATTCAGAAGATGGTCACTGATTTTGCAGAGTTGACTATGTCTCCTCTTTGGAGGATAGTAATTTTCCATAGCAGAGACTAGTCTTTCTCTGTTTCAACTGCTCTGAAGGCAAGATGTCATGCTGTGGAGTGCCTCACTTGGTAAGTAATCTTCTTTCTATCTCCATGGCTTTAATGATGCCCTCTGTGACTCATAGTTCTTTTTTGCAGGGTGAAGACAAACGTAAATCACACTCCTTTGCATCGGTTTGTGAGCGCCACTGAATGCATTACAGTTGGCTATTATGATGAAGTAAGCAAAAGGAGAGTCAGGGAGCACTACAATGAGAATGGGATCTCAAATGTGCTCATGTTCCCAGCCATTACCAAGAAACTTCGTCATGTAGCTGGGGACATGACATTGGTTAACCCTTATCAGAAGCCACAAAAAGTCATAATGAGATTGCTTCAGCTATTTTCCAATGATGATGACTGGGTCCTAGACCTTTTTTCGAGCACAGGTAATTTCAATTTTCACAATTTTCATTAGTCATGGTTGATTGAAGCCTCTAAGAGGTTTTCTGCTGTTTCAGGAACGACTCTGGCTTGCTCCTTAAAGATGTTCAGGCACTGCATAGCTGTGGAGAAGGATGATGCTCAAGTGAGCTTCATTAGAATGAGAATCAATGGGCTGAATGAATGCCCAGATGAAGACCAAGAGGTTGGAAGGAAGCACATTGCAGATACGGAGAGATTCCAACCAGCTTCAAGGGAGCCTGTTCCCCCACTTGCAGATGAACCTGGGGACATGGCTGACCTTGAAGAGCCAATCTTGGAGCAAGAGAGGCAAGATAGGTGTTCTAATGTGCCAGAGGATACCAATACCCTTGAGCCTGAGGAAAGCTATGATCAGCTTCTATTGTAGATTCACATAACTCTTGTAAAACACATGAAATGTAAAAGATCATTTTAATGGAAATATAATTTGGAGTTCTGCTTCCACTTGGTGTTCAACTTGATTTATCTTGAGCATTTCTCTGATCATGTGTGAATGTTTCTTAGTATAATTTTGTTGAATATTATCTTCTCTTGGGAATGCTTTTGTGAAGTGTATTTCATATTCTGTTAATATGGCTAGGCATTCAATGGGGATCTTAACCATACAAAGGGGATGATCTTAATTGCCTTGTTAAAATGCTCTGATTTTTACAACACATGTACTCTAATTTTCGAGTAACTTTTAATTAGCTATCATCTGTGCTTGTTGAGGTTATAGATGTAATGAAGGAGCTTCGCGGATTCTTACTTGTACCTTTTCAACTCTAATCTATTGTCCAAGATCATGATGTGGGATTCTTGGTCATGCTCAACAACTAGTTTTCATGGCAGCAAGAATTTTAGTATATCTATCTTGACTACTTGGGATATGAGATCAAGCTTCTAAAGACAATATTTACAAGCAAGACTCGTGATGCTTTCTAGATATTGTAAAATGCCCACTTTTTTGCTTCATATAATGGTATCTAGGTAAAAAGAAAAAGAGAACATGTCTTTGTTCTCCTTTGTTGTGACTCAGTGTTTACTTTTTCACTTCATTGTAAAAGTCTTAGTGACTTGACATTTAAGAATACACACCTACTTGATTAGTCGTGGAAATTGGATGGTGTAAATGGAGAGAATATCTCCCTACTTTTAGAGGAGAGATTCTAGGGAGCCTTAGTTTGATTTTTGAAATTCAAATATATCTCCATCACTTATAAAAGTCAATGTAAAAAACTCGCGGGTTAGCTAGTCTCATTTTTGAGCTCACTCCCCGAGGCATTTCACTATTGTAACTCTGTGTGTGTTAGTGCTACTTCATAGCCTAAACCACAAAACCTCATTTAGCTATGCTTGTCATGCTAATGAGTCTGTACAACTACATCAATCAATAGAAGTATACACATTCATCATCTCTGGTTTCTCTGAGTTATCTACTCCAAGTCTGTCAACTTCAACAGGGCATATCTCAGGATCTATTGAATGAAATCAAGTGATTCAAAGCACATTGGAACCAGCTCTAAGCATACTACATGCCTACAAAATTTCAAGGTCAAAGGATCAGCCATCTCAGAGAAATCCCACTCGAAGTCGTCACTGGTATTAGTCTGCAGAATTCCTAAAATATCGAGGGTACATATAATTTTGCTAAACTTCTTTCTCAGAGTATAGTTTGTCATTTCCTCTCATTCCACTTGCAAATGGTAGCTTGTTAAGCTAATTTAATATGTCCAGAAGGAATTTGATCAATTGTAAGTGTGCTGGTCATACTGAGTGAAAGACTGAGCAGGTGTCAATACCAAATTAGCAAGTTTTCTTGGATTTTTGAAGTCTCAAGGAGTCTGTTTTGATTTGATCATTACACATATCATTTGCAAAGTACATATATGCTTTCTTGGTATCATTTGGAAGCTAATCAAGTGTACTAAGCATATCTGAAGCAAAGGAGGGCTGGAGCAAAGCAGGTCTAGTAGCTTCAACTCAATCTCTTGAGTGCATCCAACCATCTCTCCCAACATGATAGTGGGTACATAGAGAACCTTACTTAGAATGTTTGTCCTGCCATCGGAAGCTTTGACATTAACAATCTTCTCCACATTGTGCTTTGTGTCATCCCCTATTTGCACTTCATGTCTATGCTTTGGACTTTCCAAATCAGATAGAACAGCAATGCTGCCTGCAACATGATTCGAACATCCTTAATCTATGTAGAACAAATGATCATCTTCTTTACCTTCTTTGTGGCTTAGATTCATAAGAAGCAATGAGTCTTCATGTGGTTGATCTTCAAAATAATTGTTGTAGTCCCTTCTATTATAGCTTCTATTGTTATTGTTGAAGTTGTGTCCACCTTTGCCTCTATTGCTGCCATATCCATCTCTTCCGCTTCCTTTCTGGGTCTTCCCATTGAACGAGCAATTCTGAGTGGTGTGGTTGGTCTTATCGCATATGGCACAAGGTTGAACATTCTGACCTTTGGCTTTGTCTTGCTTTGGTCCTTTCTTCTTCCCTTTCCACTTGCTCTTGCTTGCAAAGTTGGCTTGAGAAGTCTCTTCTTCATCTTCTTCCTTCTTCTTGCCTTTCTGCTTCTTATCCTTCTTATCTACATATAGAGCACTAGTTGAATTACCATGATAAGAGTTCCTTCCTTTATGCTATTGTTGGCTTCTTGATTGAAGAGTTGTCCAAGAAAGATGTTGAAGTCTGGAGTTTGCACATCCATGATGAGATCATAAGCCGTCGTGAAGGATTGCCATTGCTTATCACTTCGAATGCCGTTGCGAATTTGCCTCATGATAACCTCTTCTTCAATCAGCTCTCCAATGGATGCTAACTGATCCGCAACCTCCTTGACCTTGGTAAAAGACTTTGTGATGGTTTGTTTAGGTGTCTTCTTCATTTGGTTGAACTCGTTCCAAAGATGATTCTTTCTTGCTTTGGTACTAGCAGAAAAGAAAGTCTCGAGGGCATCCCAAGTCTCTTGAGATGTCTTGCATCCTCTAATATGTGGTAATAGAAAGTCAAAGATAGATTTTAGTATGTACGAACTTGCTTGAGCATCCCTTGTGCACCAAAGTGTGAGCTTATTTGTCTCCTCTTGTGTAGGTCCTCCTTGGGATCTTGGAATAGGCATAGCTTCATCACCTGCTACAATTCCATAAAGATTTCTACCTTGCAAATAGGCCTCCATTCTGATTTTCCAAGCCGCGTATTTGTGCCGATCAAGCTTCTTGATCATTGAGGGAAATCCATCACCCATCTTGATCTAGCTCTGATACCACTGAAAGAACTTGGAGAAGCTTGTCGAAGGTAGAAAAGTGCGTTTCAAAGCGACGAAGTTTAGTCTAGCCAACTGGCACAAGACCAGCCCTTGAGCTTATGGAGACTCAAATAGACCTTATAGGCATGGGATAAGTGCAAAGAAATGCAATATTTACTTTGGAGCATCAAGGAGAATGAGTCAATACAAAATAGATAGGTTCGCGGGTCGATTAGCTCAAAAAACTTACTATCTATGGAAGAGACGATGAACGTCAAATGCCCATAACAACCAGCGTGATTACAATTAGAAAAAATCCTTTTATGGGAGTGATAAACATAGGGTTGAGTGTATGTAATGCACAAAAGTATAAGGAATAAGAAAAATATGCTATAGGAATGAATGCAACATTCACCAGTGGTACTTCCTATTTTTCAGGAATATGCAAAGATTGACCCCGAGACAAAAAAACTCAGATTTCGCCTCATCTACTAAACCCAATTCTATAAAACTTTATAAGCATAAACTAGACACTAATACCTTTTGAACGAGCCATCTTGCACTCAATTTGGAGCTCCGGAGAGAGAGCACCAGCCTCTCCAAGATTACTGTTGGCGAAGAAGATGATGTAGAGAATTAAAGGAGCAAGACAATGATGGTCACAAATGTATGTATATTTCTTCCATGTATTGTACAAGTGATTTCAAGTCTTTACATAGACTCTAGGAGTGTTCCATGACTTCTACAAGTGAAATTTGAATTCAAATGAAGGTGGGAATGGGTGTTGGAGAAAATCAATTCACTTTCCTACAATCTAGGAAAAATGAAGATCTAGTTTGATCTACTTTTAGGTGATTGATTGCGTAATTGAATGCAACTTCAAACACCACAAATTCGTGGGATTTGTGCTCTATATTTCTACCTTTACATGTGTAAAGCTCAAGGCTTTTACAATGGTAAATTAACCATAAAAAAATCTCTCAAATAAAATACAATAAATGAGCATAAGAAAAAGAATTCTCCAACGAATATTCTTTCGATGCGATAGCCTTTGATGTACATCAAATCCACCTCAAGCATAGTGTAAGCTTGATGTTCCAACAATTATGGATTTTGACATGTGCCAACAATCAGTTACAGATACATTTGGAAGAAGGATCAGACATCAGCAAGGCTACTAGCTATACAGTTGACACTTAGGTAATGCCTTCTTTAGCTCACAAAGATGATACATTATTAAATTGGATGATGGGGGGTGCATATGTTGTATAGTGGAGATATGTGAGATAAATGAGCATTATGTAGAAGCAGCACGAGGATGCTAGAAAGAGGAAAAAATTCATGTTTTTCACTTTAACGGTATGGAGAAAGGTAAGATATTTGATCACTAGAAATAGGAGGAAGAAGCGAAAATTGGGCACCACGAGGCCCAAATCAAGCACCTCGCTCAAATTTGGTGCCAAGAAACCCAAGGTGGGCCCGTCTCATAGGGTGGCCCAAGTGGGCATCATCATGAGGCCCAAGTTGGGTAGCTAGCTCAAATTGGAAGTCTAGGAGCTGAAGGTGGAGAGCTGTCACAGGGCTGCCCAAGTGGGCGTCACGACGCCCAAGTTGGGCACCTAGCAGGTAGTGGACCAAGTGGGCATCAGGAGGCCCAAGTTGCACACCTAGCAGGTAGAGGCCAAAGTGGGCATTAGGAGGCCCACGCTAGGCAACTAGCCGGTAGTGGCCAAGTTTACAAGGAGTCATCTGTGGGCCAAAATGGGCCAATCCTCTCTCTGGAACTCACTACTTCTTTGAAGCAAGGCAATCGAGCTTACTTTCTACAGGCCCTTCTTGAACGACCCAAACCCTAACTGGGCCTCTAGACCTGAGTAGTCGAAATTTGCCAATAGGCACCACTACAATGATATGTAATGACAAGATAGGTGTTAAGGGTTCCAGTGGTTCAACACAACAGAGCAAATCAGTATTACTCACTTCTCCATTTGCACTGGTCTTCATTCACAGAGAGTCCACCTGATTCATATTTGAAAGTTCACCGTAACTCTTCAGTTTTTGTAACTTTACGGTAACTTTACGGTAATTTTGCCGGTTTCAGAATCACGTAGTTACGTTCCAGATTTTGCACATTTCAAAGGTTAAGAGATTTCTTACACACTCACAGACACACAAGTTTCAATGCGTTGTTATACAGATAATTTAAATCTCTTCATTGACTTATCAGAAATTGAAGGTTACAAACACGAACTCTTGTCTCGCAGACAATTCTGTTCTTTCTTAGATTGACTTAACACCGTGACTACAGATTTGTAAAATCTTAAAACTTCATAAATCATACTTGATTACACTACATGATTTCATCAATCACAGCGAGTATGATATTTCCTGCAGAACCTGTTCTCTGGTCCTCCTAAATCCCTGTCAGCCGATCTTCTTCTCTCTCTGGTTGTCGCGCACCTTCCTTTTGTAACGTCTCTCCTTCTCACAACATGTCCCTTTTTATCTGCACATAACCGTCTTTTTCTTTTTATTTTATTAAAATCCAATACACCAAAAAGATATATCTAACTAGATAATATCCACGTTTAACCATTTTTCAGATTTCAAATTAATTATTCATCTTCCAGATTTCCCTACCTCCGACACCTGGCACAGCCCGGTGGGTAATTTTGTCAAAAATTAGACTCGAATTTAACAATCCCTTGATCATTTAAAATTATTTCTTGCTACTGTTTGAAAGTATGCACGTCTTCCACTTCACTCTTCCGATTTTGTAGACTATTGACATCCTCCTCTACACCATCCTGCTTTTCCTGAAAGTCTGCATCAATAATAAACTGCTACTTCTCAATTAATATGTCCACCTTTTCTTCTAACTTCCTTTGCAAGAGCTGTTCCTGCAATTCCTTAATTATCTGTATCTGTTCTTCAATTTGCTTCTCTTGCTTTGTAATTACACATACTAAATCTTTTTCATACTTGGACACAAAGAATGTCTGGATCTGTTCATGCTGAAGCTTAAACATACTGAGCCAACGACTTTGGAAAACATTCCAAATGTCCTGAACATACTTATGGAGTTGCTGCTTCAATAATCCTATATCCGATCTTGTCATTAATGTAGCATCTAACTCCACATTTTCATCTATTAACACCTGCTTTTCCAACTCCTGCAAAACTTGTACTCTCGAATGCAGAATCACTTGTTCCTCCTCTAAAGTAGCATTAAGTACTGAAAAATCCACCATCTCTTTTTGAATTTGTGCTTGCACAGACTTCTGCCATTCTTCAAATTCATGCATTGACTGCTTTATACCAGATAACTCCATCACATATTGCATCTTGTCCTTTTGCAACTCCTCCAACATTCGTACCTTCTCATCCAACACTTCCTAAAGTGCTTTAGCCTTCTTCTGTAAAGACTGATAATCATCCACATTAATAAGTACTTTGGTCTGCTCGTGGTTAGACAATCTTTCTTCTTGCAAAACTAAAAAATCAGAAATTTCCTGCAACCTCTTCTTCATTCCCGGTACATCATAATCTGTAGTGTTAATTGATTGATGCGTAACATCCTTCAACATTTTCTCACCTACTGCTTGCAACTGTTCCTCCAATCTTCTCTTCTTAGACAACTTCAAAACTGTTCCGAGGGCTTTCAGATGCTCAACACCGTCTGGAACCTGCAACAAAATATCCTCATGGATCCCTGCTTCTCGTACATCAGGTTGAATCATCTGAATAACCGGTTTCAGCTCTTGTGCAGTATCACCTGCACGAAGAAGATCTTCACACGTCTCTGAAGGTCTATGCATTACCTCTTTCGCTGCTAGCTGTTCCTGCTCTCGACTCATCAACTCATGACCATGAAGCTTTATCTCCTTGGGCCATACTATCTTCTGACCATCGACTAGCTGCACGAACTCAAATAATGCGGCTAGATATGCTGATAGCCTACTATTTGATTGCGTTTTACGCCTATCACCAACAAATATTGCACTATGCAGGTGATCATACACCCAATGAGCCCAACTTCCTTTTCCACCTGCCTCTGCATAAGCCAAAGGTGTAAAATTCTCTTTGGACATATAATCATATTTGATAATAAAACAGCCTTTCCAAATAACATTTTAGCTGCTCCCTTCGAACATAACTTGCGTTCTTCATCATGTAGTATTGCTGTCCCCCTTCTCTGGGTCCAAAATCTTTCTTCAAGGCCTCCTCCGAACACTTTGGGATGACTACATCATCATACATAGGCAACTGAAATAATTCTGCAACTAATTCCAGTGAGAATTTTACCTGAAGTGCTAACTGACCCTTCGTTTTCCGAATGATTTCCAGCTGGCTCTTTGCATAATAATTGCATCTCCAGCGTGCCCATGGCAACGTAGCGAACTGAAATAACCCAATCCTTCTGAGCCAATTCTCATTCAGAGAAGACTGTATATCAACTTCCACTTTAAAATCTGTGAATGGCTCCATAAGCGTTTGCACGAACTTAGTCGATGCAAATGGCGTCGATACTTCCTCTTCATCCTCCTGTAACAAACTACTACTTTCCTCCGTAGTAGTTTCTTCTTTTCGCATTACAACTTCTCTCTTTCGCATACTTCCTCTCATGACTCGTGATTCAGACACCAACACCGAAAACGCAGGAAAAGGCATTATCTTGGGAGCCTTTAAATAGAACTGAAAATATCCATTCCACAAGTGCGAATGCTTGAACTACCACTGACTGCAATGATGGACGTACTTACGCACGTAACACTTCATACAACACAATAATATTGTAGTATAGAATACCGTAAACATCATCATCAGTCGGTTGCTCAGCATATCCATAACCCACTTAACAAATCTTCTACACATGCCAAAAGAATCATGGAACTGAACACTCATGAGCACTTCAAGAATAAGAAATTGATATTTAAATTCCTCAATACTACATTTTGTAATGCAAAAACTTCCAATCATCCAATTCCGACAAATTGTATTTTGCAAGATAATAATTGATTGAATACTAGCTTTCTTTTCATATTCCCCTCGATGTCTCTGCTCCTTACAGGTCTGCTGACTCGTAATACATAGTATACTTATTTCCAACACCTCATTACTTGCAGACCCGTAATATCCTTCAGTTTGTACACCCTGATCCAGTAACGCTTCCTTATCAACCTTTGGCCTTGGGCTAACCCCTAGCACACTGTTGAACGGCAACTGTAGACAAAGTCGCCATTGTAATTGTAAAAACTTGCTTAATGTAGTTTTGGACCAACACGAGGTCAAAAAACACTTCACCACAGATAAAAATGTAGAGAAATAAACTCTTTTACTGCGATGATCACAAACATTGCTGAAGTGAAGTTCTAGATTATGGACTACTTGCACGACATTAGCGGATAACCAGTCCAAATGTGGCGTTTTCCCTTGAAATAATTTTAGCCTAAATCCATTTACTGGTTTGTCCATCCATGTACCAAACACATCTGCTACTCGAAAAGTGCCTTGAACCAAATCCTGCACAATCTGATATGGGCCCCTGTATCTCAATGTAAGCTTTCCTGGATGGGGTCCTAGCTTAGAATTATACACCATCACCCAATCACCTTCTCTAAATAATTTAAACTTCACACTCTGATTTACCCAAGCCTGTCTCTGCCTTTGAATCACCTCCGTAATATATGCGCTTATCAAATGATCCTCCTCAGTCTGTAAAAGATATTTACTCCTGTGTTTAACGATAGCTCAGGCGACATTTTCTCTGCCGTAATCCGCAAACTTGGAACTACAAACTCCATAGGTACTCCTGCCTCCAATCCATATACCAATCGGAAAGGTGTCATACTTGTTGTCACTTTAAATGCTATTCTGAATGACCACAAAGCTGAGTCAAGAAACAAATCCCAATTTTTCTGATTTTCATGCACTAATTTTTTAAGAATACGCATTAAAGTTTTATTCGTGCTTTTTGCCTGCCCATTCGCTTGAGGATGATAGGATGTAGTCTTTGTGTGCAAGATTAAATGAATCCTTGTTAACTCCGAAATCACCTCATTCAGGAAATGAGTACCTCTGTCACTCACCAACTCAATGAGACACCCAAACCTGGTCATAATATTATGATAAAGAAATTTTGCCACACTCGCTGCCTTATTATCCTTCAATGCCACAGCTTCCACCCATTTTGTACAATAATCGGTTGCCACCAATATATATCGATTACCCCGCTGAGTGGTAGGTTTAATTGGACCCACAAAATCCATGCCCCATTTTTGAAAAGGATCCAGTGGTAATACCGGATGATCAGTCATTCGATCAGAATTATTAGGTTGGCCTAACCTTTGGCAAATCAGACATCCTTTAGCATACTCATGCGCATCATTTAACACCGTCGGCCACCACAACCGAGCTTGTAATACCTTCTTGCCTGTAATATCCCCTGACAAATGACCTCCTGCTCAACCTGAATGTGCTTGCTCTAAAACAGCTGGTTGTTCAAAATCTGGTACACACCTCCTTATGACCTGATCCACCCCCTTTTTGTATAATGCCCCTGCTATAACCAAATACGGCCTACTTTTAAGAGCAAACTTCCTCCTCTGATCAGGCGTAAAATACAATGGTAATGCACCCTCTGTTAGGAAAATTAATAACTGATCATACCACGAATCTGCCTCTACCACTTGCGCCGTAAACAAGTCAGCATCCAGAAATACATCAAGTGCACCAGTGGGTGTTT
The DNA here is from genome assembly GCA_020310875.1 of Ceratopteris richardii. Lineage (NCBI taxonomy): Eukaryota > Viridiplantae > Streptophyta > Polypodiopsida > Polypodiales > Pteridaceae > Ceratopteris > Ceratopteris richardii. Next base: position 128,408,567 of record CM035412.1, on the reverse strand, counting down.
CTCCTGATTCCAATCGACTAAAATAATCTGCCATCGCATGCTCTTTCCCTGGAGTATGCACAATCACAAAATCAAATTCTTGTAATAAAAGCATCCACCTGGCTAATCAGCCTGTTAATAAGGGCTTCTCGATTAAATAAACCAAAGCCTGATGATCCACATGAAAAACCACTTTATTGCCCAACAAATAATGTCGAAACTTGTTAAGGGCATATACCATCGCCAAAGCTTCCCTTTCCGTCACCGGATAATTTCTTTCAGCCGCAGCCAATACTCTACTAGCATAATAGATAGGTCTATACCATCCTTTGTCTTTCTGCTGCATCAAAACTGCTCCTACAGCCACATCTGATGCATCCACAAATATGTGGAATGGCACTGACCAATCGGGTGGTTGCAAAATAGGTGCTATCGACACCATCTTTTTTAACAACTGAAATGCTTTCTCTTGAGCATCTGCCCACATAAACGGAACATCCTGCTTGGTCAAATGCGTCAGCGGTAAGGAAATGTTTGTTAAATATCTTAAGTATCGAGAATGCCACTTAATTTGACCCACAAACCGCATTACGTCTTTAACGTTGGTCGGTGCTTTAGTTGTACTTATAGCTTCAATTTTCTTAATATCAATAGCCATCCCTGCTTGTGATATAACATGGCCCAATAAAATACCACTTCTGACCGCAATCACACTTTTAAATGGATTCAATACCATCCTAAACTGCCGACATCTTTCAAAACATGCTTTCAAGTGAAGCAAGTGCTTAATCATTGCACCGAAGACCGAAAAATAGTCGACAATTACCTGCATAAAGTCCTGTAAATAAGGTTGAAATACTTTATGCGCCACATAATTGAACGATGGCGGTCCATTCTTCAAGCCAAAACTCATGACCGTAAACACATAGGCGCCAAATTCTGTAATAAATGTTGTTTTATGGTGATCCTCCTCAGCCACACTGATCTGATTATAACCGGAAAATCCATCCAAAAAACTATACATTTCATGGCCTGCTACTGCATCCAACACTGCATCACAAAACGGCATAGGAAACGGGTCTGTAACCGTTGCCACATTTAACTTTCTATAATCAACACAAATTCTGAGCTTCCCATTCTTTTTGGGGACCACTATGATGGGAGATAGCCAAGTCACCTGATTCACTGGTTTGATAAATCCGACTGCCAATAATTTATCAATTTCTTCCTTCACCTGTTTAGCAAAATTAGGATTCATTCTATATCTTTGCTGCACCACAGGTACTACATCCGTCTTTAAATTAATCCTGTGTTGATGCAACTGTGGATCTATGCCTTTCACTTGAGTATAATCCCAAGCAAACACATCTACATACTCTTTAAGCAGGCAAATAAGATCCTCCTTAAACTTTCCTTCCAATGTTTTACCAATCCGCACCATCTTGGGTTCAGCTTCGGTTCCTAAATTAACCTCTTGAAGCTCCTCCTCCTTTACTCGCATAGAACCTGCATACTTCTAATCATACATCCTTTCCGCCCGCACAATTATCTCTTCCTCCTGTTGTTCCATCTGTTGCTGCACCGGAATGTCTATACGTTGATCAAATATCTTTTGTAACTGGGCACCTGCCACCTGTTCACCAGGAACTGGCCCTTCTATATCTGGTCCACCACTATGATCCTTACTTAATACTCTTGCAACATCGACTTCCAATACCGGCACCACCGTTGGGTTTGCTTGCAAAAACTTTTCCTCTTCATCATCTTCAATCTCATCTGCTAAATTAATGGTCTGAGCCATAAGTGGTTTCTCCTGTACCGACATATTTTTTCGTCCATGCATAGGAATCGTCAGTTGCTTTTTACCTTTGGTAATCATTACTACATTCAAGCCCCAATCCTGCTTGACTTTGGCGAATCGAAACCAAGGTCTCCCTAACAACATTTCATACAGATACGCGGACTCAAACATTCGGATGACCACAAAATTGACCATAAATGTCATGCCGGAAATAATAATTTGTTGTTGCTTCAAAATGCCAACCGGCTATACTCGTGTTTGATCTGCCATCTTTACCTGAAAAGGTGCTCGAGCCAATACCCCTTGTCCCATTTCAAGAAAAATATGCTTAGGTAATATGTTTACCCCTGATCCTCCATCAAGCAACACTTCCGCGAATCGCCGGCGGTTGTACTGCACCTGAATCACTGGTACTACAAAATCCACATCTGCTGGATCAATACTGTTGTTCGAGATTGAAGGGGTCGACCTAATTTCGGGCTCTGCATGATACCCAAGTTGCTTTCTCAACAATTTCTCTCAAAACACCAGTACCAAAGATAACAGTTGATCCAAGGACAACTGTAACGGTGAGCTAATGATTTCATTAAACCATTCATTTGCCAAGCCTTGCTAACTCGGAGCCTTATCCTGCTCCACTATGGGAGGTACCAATTTCACACCCTGTTGTTGCTCAGTCTGACCTCCACCCTTCGCCTGATTAGGAGACTCCTCTTGAACCTGCTTCAAAACCTTGTCTCGGATTTGCCTTTGTTCCTGCCAATCAATAGGGCCTTTATTCCTTGATCTTGTAACCGCGAACACTTCAACCTCTTTACCTTTCCGACATTGTTTACAATCACACTGCCATTGGTTATTATTCTTAACGTGCATTCGATCAGATGTATTGGGTGCATCATTGGCTCTATTCGCTTGATCTAGCCATTCTATCAACATGGCATTCCCCTGAGCCGCCTGCTGCCCCTGTTGTTGATGTTGTCCCTGTTGATTATGCTGATTATACCTAATAACGGGTATGCCTCTTTCTTCACGATGCTTTACCCACAAAGGGAAATTCGGCCCTATCCAATGATCGGGAGTTGAACAATATCCACAAGGCATTACCATTGGTGGTCGACCTTGGTGATTGCCTTGTTGGTTGTTCCCTTGCTAATTCCCTTGATCTCTCCATGGAGTTCTTACTTGCTGTTGTCTCTAAAAATTACCTCGCCCTTGGATAGGAATAGCCTGATTGGCCGCTACGTCATTGAGATTCCGATTGTCTTGCCGAGAACCTTGCCCTCTATGCTTAGGGTTATACCAGCACTGAGTGGTTGTATGTCCTTCTTTGTCACAAATATCACAAAATCATCTTTCCTTTGGAGCTAGTATAGAATACCCATGTCTCTTTAACTTATTAATCCATTCCTCCTCTTTATCGTGCCTAGCTTTATGCTTACGATGCTTTGTCTTCACTATTTCATCATCATGGTCGTCAGTGTCAGAATCACTTGAACTCTTGCCCGACTCCGTTGCTGAATCCGATTCAACCTTTGAACCAGAATCAGACTGCTTCTTTTTGGCTCGTCCAAACGTTCTTTCCACATGCGCCGCTGCTAATACTAATACATCAAAGCCATTTGCAATGTCCACACTGGCCACCGCATGTCTTATTGTGCTCCGTAATCCTTTCAAAAAAATCCTGCCAACATCTCATCAGTAGGTCGTTCATTACCTTGCAACCTCTCCATTAGGGTCCAGAACTTCTGAGCGTAGTCTTCCACTAGCATGGTCTTTTGTCTGATGGCCCTCAACTTCCTTAACACATCGGAAGGCATCTTTTCTTTTCTAAATCGTTGCAAGAATGCTATTTTTAAATCATCATATGTAGCAAAATGGGCAATGCCATATTGACTGAACCAGCTCATAGCTCGTCCTTCCAACGTGGCTGCAAACTATTGAAGCTTAATATCATCACCATACATAGCTGGATATCCATTCGCTATCCATTTTATTTCGAATTGAGCCACATGGCAATCAGCATCCTCCTTAGAGGTTCCAATGAAATGAGCTGCTTTGACCTTAGGATTAGGAGGTGGTTGAGCCATTGGCTGTGGTTGAGGTGTGCGCCTAGTTCTTTGACCGATCGCCCCTGCAAGTGGGTCAAACTGGAGTCATCTTCTTACCCCTACAGTTGCTTTTGTGAGGAATAACGCTCCAAGTATGCCGCCCACTAAGCTTGCCTCTACTGCACCTATTTCCTCCTGTTCCTCTTCAGTTCCCAGAGCTTCTTGCTCCTCGGCCTCGTACCACTCGTACAAGTCGGAAGATGTCTCCACGTTCGCTGCTCTTGTCTGTGCCCTCATAAAATATGCTTTACCAAAACTGTTGCGCCTGCCCCTCATGCATTTCTTGAGGCTGCGTCAGCCGTACAGTAGGATCACCAATTGTGTTGAGGGTTCTAGTGGTTAAACACAACATCTAAATAAAGAGAAAATCATTATTACTCACTTCTCCATTTGCACTGGTCTTCATTCATAGAGATTCCACCTGATTCATATTTGAAAGTTCACCGTAACTCTTCCATTTCGGTAACTTTACGATAACTTTACGGTAATTTTCTGGTAATTTTACCGGTTTCAGAATCACGCAGTTACGTTTCAGATTTTGCACATTTCAAAGGTTAACAGATTTCTTACACACTCAATGACACACAAGTTTCAATGCGCTGTTATACAAATAATTTAAATCTCTTCATTGACTTATCGGAAATCGAAGGTTACAAACACGAACTCTTGTCTCGTAGACAATTCTGTTCTTTCTTAGATTGACTTAACACAGTGACTACAGATTTGTAAATTTAAAAACTTCATAAATCATACTTGATTACACTACATGATTTCATCAATCACAGCGCGTATGATGTTTCCTGCAGAACCTGTTCTATGGTCCTCCTAAATCCCTGTCAGCCGATCTTCTTCTCTCTCTGGTTGTCGCGCGCCTTCCTTTTGTAACGTCTCTCCTTCTCACGACATGTCCCTTTTTATCTCCACATAACCATCTTTTTCTTTTTATTTTATTAAAATCCAATACACCAAAAAGATATATCTAACTAGATAATATCCACGTTCAACCATTTTTCAGATTTCAAATTAATTATTCATCTTCCAGATTTCCCTGCCTTCAACAATAGGTAAACATGAAAAATTCGATGATTTTATGCTTGCAAGACTAGAAAGTGACAAAGATTTCCATGCATCAGAGGAGGCTAATTTTGACATTGGATCTAGACAAGGCCTCCTATTTTCAGATCTACCTCTAGGATGGACCAAGGAACATATTGCAGATTACAAATTGAACTCCGCTCCTGAATATACTAGGGATGTTGTTTCAAGTGAATCCAATTTTGAAATGCTTGTTCAAGAAGTAAAGCTTGGAGATGAAGAGAAGCCTCAAATAGTTTAGTTGGTCTCTTGGTTGTGACATTATCCCCCTTTACTAGAGAAGGTAACTTCTCTAATTTTTTCCTATAAAAATATCTTCGTATGCTCCTAAAAAGACATAACAAGGATATGAGAGGAGCTTGGATTACATTGAATACCCTTAGTTGAAGGAGTTGCACCTACAACAAGTAGGCCTTATCGACTCAATCCAAAGCAGGTAGTAACGCTGGAAATAACAAAGCTAGAAGAGCTATATATTATTGTTCTAGTAGAACATTCAAGGTGGCTTTCTTCCATGGTCATTGTACCAAAGAGAAATAGTGGCAAAATAAGAATATGCATTGATTTTTGTGCTTTAAATAAGGTGATTGTTCAAGATGCCTTTCCTCAACCATTCACAGAGCAGGTGCTTGAAGAAGTATTCAGACATACTTTGTATAGTTTTCTTGTTAGTTTTAGTGGCTACAATGAGATAGTGAATCATCCCAATGATAGAGACAAAACGGCCTTTGTTACTCCATGGCACACTTTTGTTTATACTCGTATGGCTTTTGTCTTGAAAAAGCACCAGCTTCATTCAATAGAGCAATGTGTTTTATATTTGGAAAGTAGTTAACCACCTTTCTCGACATTTTTCAATGTTTTTAGGCACAAATAGGAGAGTAGTAGTTCAAGATTTCCATGCTCACGTGGAAAATATGAAAGAAATCTTTGAATAGTTTCTCAAAATAGGTTTGAAGTTAAATCCTACTAAATGTCATTTTTAGGTCACTAAAGGAACTACTTTTGGTCACATAGTATCGGCTAAAGGGATAATTGTTGATCGGGAAAAGATCACCGCTATCATCTCCATGCCTATTTCATGAACTCCAAATGAAGTACAAAGTTTTTTAGGCCATGTAGAATACCATAGAAGATTTTTAGAATGTATTAAGAAATAGCTACGCCCTTATCCAGGCTTACCAGTAAGAAGGTTCCTTTCTGATGGACTAGTCTTGAAGCTAAGAAAGCATTTTATGAACTACAATTGAGACTATCTTGTCCAATTCTAATTTTTCCTAATTGGTCACTAGAGTTCCATGTGCATACAAATGGTAGTTTTCATCGAGTCGGAGCACTCTTGGCTCAACCATCATCACTCAAGGTAGACCAACGTATTGCTTATGCTAGCAGATCTCTACCCCTAGCAGATTTCTACCCAAAGCAGAAAGGAACTATAGCACTACTGAAATGGAAGGTTTGGCTATCACAATCACCCTTCAGAAGTTTCGACATTACCTCCTAGGTGTGCATTTTATTTTCATATCTGATCAGCAACCTTTGAAGTACTTGATTAACAAGCCTAGAGTAGCTAGAATGCTCTGAGTGAAAAGGAAAAAATTATCAATGATGAACTGGTGGATAGTAATCTTTTTTCTGGTTGCAATGCAAATTGAGTGGTATGATGGATTTTTTTATTTCCTCACTACTGGAAAATTCCCTAAACACCAAACACCAATAGAAAAGAGGAAGTTACTCTTTAAAGCCAAACCTTACTGATTTGTAAATGGAAATTTGTATAAATATTATCAAGATGGTATCTTGAGAAAGTGTGTTTTTCTAGAGGGGGTAAACTTTTTGCTTGAAGTAGCAGACAACAAAGGGCATCTAAAGGGAGAGGATTTGGCTCACAAAATCATCCACAAGGAACTATGGTGGCCTTAGATCTACAAAGATGCTAAGGAATGTGACATCCACTAGAGATGTGCTCCTAGGTTGACCAAATTGAATTTTTAACCATTAGTCATCTCCATGGGATGGCTACCTTTTGACCAATGGGGTCTTGATTTTATTGGTGCGATTAGTCGAACTAGTTAACCTCAGAATGAGAAGTATATTTTGATGGCCACATGTTATGCAACTAAGTGGATAGCGGGTATGAGGTTTAAGATTTAGGTTTTAGGGTTTAGGATTTATCATTTAGGTTCTAGTGTTTAGGAATTAGGGATTAGGTTTTAGGCTTTCGGGTCTAGGATTTAGGGTATAGGGTTTCGAGTTTAGGGTTTTGGGTTTGGGAGAGGGTATACTTCAATAAGGAGACCCCCCTTCAGTAGACGGAATATTGGAAGTGTACAATGTTTGATATTCTTGGAAAGAAGTGGATACTGGAGTACATCCTCTACACTCGCAAATTGAAAACACACACACACACACACACACACACACACACATATATATATATATATATATATATATATATATATATATATATATATATATATATATATATATATATATATATATATATATTCGGAACAAAAAGATTAAATTGCCTACATAAGTGTTGTGATAGTGCATTCGGAGGCTGAAACGAGCCGATGAGTCGAACTAGTTAACCTGGGAATAAGAAGTATATTCTGATGGCCACATGTTATGCAACTAAGTGGATAGCAGGTATCAGGTTTAAGATTTAGGTTTTAGGGTTTAGGATTTATCATTTAGGTTCTAGTGTTTAGGAATTAGGGATTAGGTTTTAGGCTTTCGCATCTAGGATTTAGGGTTTAGGGTTTTGAGTTTAGGGTTTCGGGTTTGGGACAGGGTATACTTCAATAAGGAGACCCCCCTTCAGTAGACGGAATATTGGAAGTGTATAATGTTTGATATTCTTGGAAAGAAGTGGATACTAGAGTACATCCCCTACACTCGCAACTTGAAAAAATAGACACACACACACACATATATATATATATATACATACATATATATATATATATATATATATATATATATATATATATATATATATATATATATATATATATATATATATATATATATATATATATATATATATATATATATATATATATATATATATATATATATATATATATATATATATATATATTCAGAACAAAAAGATTAAATTGCCTACATAAGTGCTGTGATAGTGCACTCGGAGGCTGAAACGAGCTCACATCATGATTTTGGCACCACACAACAAAGTTATTTTGATCTTCCAATCACCCTAAGTATGCTCACCAAATTTTGTGTGATTATAAGACTATGACTAGAGAGATTTTGACCATGCCATAGATGAAGTGGGGACCTGCTCTGATATCAATTGTTGGAGTTTGAGGTCTACGGAAGCACATGAATAGCACAAGGAATAAGATGAAGCTTGGAGAACAACACATAATACATAATGTATTACTTGTAGAATGTACAAAGATATGTAGCTCATTAGAGTCATAGGGGTATATACAAGTCGGAGGAAAAAAACCTCCTAAAGATGGCAAAAAGTTCCCTGGCTATCCTAGTGTGTTCATAAACATGAATACTTAAATGTATGAACATATACTTTCCTAGTGTTTTCATAAAACTCATGTATAAGAAAACTTAGAAGATAATCAGCAAGAGAATAAGCAAGAAAATGAGCAATCAAAGTGAATCAGTTATAAACTCAATTGGGTTATGAGATTAAGAATGAAAAAATGAGTCAAACTGAACCTAAGGATATGAAAGAATTTGATGAAGAGAAGTGCACAAGCAAAGAACAAAAGAAAATTACAAACAAAGAACAAAAGAAGATAAATGAAAACATTCTCAAACAAATCAAAGAAAATATGAAAAAGTCATCAAAAACTTCTAAGTCTTTATCATTGAAAGAAAAAGTATTTAGTAATACTTGATTGATGAAATAAAGATGATCCAAATTTGTGATGGTGTCTAAATTCAATGATTATATCTGAATAATCACATTTATGAGTTTTTAAAAAGAGGTACAAATGCAAAACCAATTCAAGATAGTGATTTTGAATAGTTTGCATGGAGTACAACTATTTTTGAGTTGCTTACTCATATGGTATTATCGATGCCTTTTTTAAATGTTCTTTCATACATTGCATATGTATATAGTACCTTTTTTTATACTTTTCATCTTTTGTTTAGTATTTGATTGAGACAAGATGAGAAAAATGAAAAATGATGAGAACACAAAAAAAAACAAAAGATAAATTCAGGTGAAATAGTTCTTAGCTTGAGTTATTTTGTTCAGTTGTTTATAGGATCTCTTTTAATGCATTTCATGATTATATATGTAGATTATCCTCATATGTAAGAAAATTATTGAGATTATGGAAAGAAAGAATTAGAAACTAAAGTAGGCATGTGTGTGAGTTTAAAATAGGAGTTAGAGATCCTATTATATACATAGAAGAGTTGATAACTTAACTTGCAACTCCTAGTAGAAGTAAGATTATTTTATATCGATAGGCTACCTTAATTTCTAAACAATTTAGCTAATTAGATCCGAGTTCCAACTATACCATGCCTCTAGAATCTCTGCTCTGATTAGGGTTTGAGCCTTTTCCCTCTAAGAAAAAAGTTACAAAGCAAGAAAAGATGGATACATAAAGCAATACATCAATGATTGCTGCAAGAAAAAGAAAAATAAGAAAAGAAGAAAAATAAAAGAAGAAAGAAAAATAAAAAATTTGTTATGAATCAGTTGTGGTCTCAAAACCACTTCTCAAATATACTCTATGGGCTATATGAGGCAAATGTATGCTATAGAGGAGTTAGCTAGATGTATCTTATGTCAAGTGGCTAGGAGATGAGTGATAAAACACTTATCTTATGTCAATTCGCTGGGAGATGATGTCACCCAACTCTTCTTTCTTGTCACTTTGATTCTAATATTTGTGACTTTGTCACTTGCTTGGATTGTCTTGGGTGTAGTAACTAGGGTGTTGTAAATATTAAAGTATCTAAATGTAAATTTAAAATAAAAGTGAAAAAAAAGCAATAAAAAACAAAAACCAAAGAAAACAAAAGAAATAACACAAGTATAAGTGTAAAGTGGGAGTTAATCTAAACGAGAGAGAGAGAGAGAAAGAGAAAAATTTTTAATGAGCATAGATTAAGTGTATGTGTGCGTTGAAATTTGCATGAGTATGTGTGTACTTGTCTAAGTTATGTGTTAGCACATTTATGAGTGCATGGGTGGATATCTGTGTGTATATATATGTGTTGGTTTTGTGTTATCTTTTCCTAATGATTTTTTTTTAGGTAAAGTTTATCATAGAGAGAGAGACATAGAGAAAGAGAGAGAGGAAGAACAAGACAACTAGTGTCTAGCAGAACTACAAAGAGAGACTTAGTCCACCTTCTCCACCATGCTCCGATAGCTCTACCTATTGACAAGGTGTCAAAATGTAGCTTAGATATGCATGTGCATAGAAGCAAGGACAAGGGTACTAAGAAACATCACCTTTTACATCAAATTCTTTAGAGAAAATCCAATGGTGGGATTTTGATGGGGAGCTTTTCAAGGTAGAGAAATTTAGCCCCTAAGCAAGTGCCTACTCCACTTCAGAACGAGCACATCTCCAATGAAAGAGGGTGAGATGACTCCCTGGGCAGCTAGAGATGCATTGATGCATCGAGAGAGAGAGAGAGAGGCTTAGAGAGAGAGAGAAAGTGAGAGAGAGAGAGAGAGATAGGCATAGTGTTGTCAGTCAAGGTCAAGCACAAGCACCGAAGCACATCGATGAAGTGGACACACAATAAGAAGGAGCATGTAGGGAGCTCCAAGAAGCACATGTCAAATTTTCAAAGGAAATTCCTATAAAAATAGTGTTTTTTATCACTAAAAACCATTGTAAATACCATTTTCCATTTTTGCAACTCCATTTTGTTCAAGTGAAGGAGTCCTTGAGCTTGAGGATATTAGAAGTGTCATCCTACCAACTTTCATAATTTTTAGACTCCATTTGAGCCCTCAAATAAGCCTTGTAACCTAATTTTTTACCAAGTCAGACACTATGTCTGGAAGGGGTCAAAAGTACTCCAAAAACTATAAAAAGAGCTTGAGAGCTCATTTTTGAGGTGAGCTTGTTGTAGATTTGAGCTTTGTAAGAGAAATCGTTTGTAATCGAAGCTTTCCATTGTTCCACTCTTTGCTCTTACCTTGTGCGCATGTGTGTGTATGTGTGTGCATGCTTGTGTGCTTTCACTCACACACTTGTGCCATCACTTGATCATCGTCTTGATACTAGTCCTCACATCTTCGCGGATTGACATTTATGAGGTGAATCTCCTCACGTTGGTACTTGCCATAGTGCTAGAGAGACACCTAATTTGGCACCGTTACCGGGGAGAGAGCTTTGAGGACGAGCGTGTGATGGTAAGATGTAGAGTAGGACATTGGAAGATAGAAAAAATCACCATTTTGAGTTCAGTTTCTGAGTTTTTATTCACCTTCATCATCATCATCACCACCATCTCCTCCCATCTTCACCTTCTCTGATTTTTTTGTTTTTTTTGACTATACATTCCCTATTCTTGCCTCTTTTTCTTCATTCTTGGCTATGCGAGGAGTTCAAAGAGAGCTTAAAGCTGAAGTGTGGATGAAATACAGAGATTTGCACCACTAAAACGTCAAAAATCTGAGTGATGGTATCACTAAGTGACAAGACCTGCATCTGGTAGTGCGAGTGTCATATCTTGAGTTTGGTGAGTGACATTGCATCCACAAGCACATAAGAGTGACAAGGAAAACATAAGGTACACCTACTTGCAAAAATCTTTGAATTTGGGTGTTAGAAACTCCAAGTATTATGTCTGGTTAAGTTTTGGTATCACGATACCAAAACTCCCGTGTATCGTGATACTTCTCGAGTATCGTATCGCCTCCTTGAGGTATCGGGATACAATGAAGGTATCACATATCGCCAAGTGGAGGTATCATGATCATGGTCACTCCATGGTATCGTATCCTGGTCCACCTGCTATCGTATCGTTTTGATCAAGGTATCATTTCATTGACCGAATGGTATTGTATCATGTGCATGATTGGTATCCTATTGCTAGCTTAGTATGATATCAGCTATTATTCTCGTATCGTATCATGCACCTTGTGGTATCGTATCACATAGCACAAGCAATATTGTATCGCAATTGGAGAGCTATCGTATCGTGAGCCCGGTGGTATCGTATCGTTTGACTAGTGGTATTGTATCGTCTACTAAGCAGTATCGTATTGTTTATAGACTATTATCATATCCTCTCGAGAATTCATTGGTATCATATCGTGAGGCAATCAAGTATAGTATCATTAGCTATTCTTGTATCGTATCGTGAGGTTGGTATCGTATCATATCAATCAAAGGTATCGTATCATGACCATTCCCAATATTGTATCGTCTGGATAGCAGTATCATATCGTGGAAGTTGGTATCACCTTGGTAGTATCGTATCATCTAAGGTGGTATTGTCAATTGTGGTATCATGTATCGTGGAAAAAGAGGTATCATATTGCCTATTATGAGGTACTCCGAGAGGGATCCTCTTTCCCTATTTTAACCCCCAAGACCTTGAAGTGGCATAACTTTCTCATACGAAATCTGTTTGTTGTGATTTTGGGTTTGTTGGAAAGCTCATGGGGAGTAGTACAAAGATAGACTAGGAAACCCAAGGGAATCCAAAGGATTTTGCGCAATAGAAAAGGAAATTTGAACTAGAAGACAAAGCTTATGAACCTGAGATCTGGTAGACACTTAGGCAAGGACAAACAAAGCATTAGATCATCTAAGGCCAGTGTCAACCATACAGCTAGGTGGTGGGGACAACAACTTAGTCATAATCCTTACATGCTTAGTTCTGAAACAAGTGACTCAAACAAGTGACTCAAAAATATCTTTTAGCATGGAAAGACCCATATGTAGCTCAAGTACTGCCTATTTACAGACACTAGAAGGCCCCTATAAGACCCAATTGGAGTATATCAAGACCAATCAATTAGGAGCTCACATCTATGAGGATGGCGTGAGATGATCAACAGTCCAACTCGAAACTCGAGACCAACCCTTTGGACTTGAACACCTCGTGGTCAAGTTCGAAGAGGGTTCATATATCGATAAGGAAGGAACCATGTATATGGCTACCAACTTACCAGACAGGAGAGATGAGTTTTGAAATATCATTCCTGAAAATGATATAGGAGACTAAGAGTATGGAGACCTAGGATGAGAACCAAAGACTCCTAGAGGTAAGTTAGTCTTGACTATAGTAATCACTCTAGATTGGATCCCTCAAGATAACAAAAGCATAGAACTATTCTTGAGTAAAGAAACTGAGGAAGCCTTTTGGAGATTCAGGCCAGATTGACCAAGCCTAGTAGTCAACATCAATGAGTTCAAGGATTCAAAGACACTAGGGAAAGTTGTCTATCTAGATCACACATCAGAGAAAATGTTCTTGGTAACAGAGCAGGATAGGCATGCATACACTTGGCAAGGTGAATCAATTTTCCCTCCACCAAGATCCAGTGTTGCCCATGGTCTCCATGGAGCAAGATCATCCAAGGCTCATGAAACCCAAAGGGAGAACTAGAGAGAGACCGGAGGTAAGCTTTGCACACACTATGGGCAGAGACATATCACGACATGAGGGTGAGAGACCTAAAAGAGGGAGACATCAAGCACATAGACATCAAAGAGATGAAGAGGATTTTCCATTGCCTAGACCACAAGATCACCCAAGAACCCTTAGAACTTCTCAAGTGGTTAAGGCAATCAAGAACTATTTTGATGGATTCGGAGACCCTTATGATCATGTGGACGAGTTCAAACAAGTGTTAAGAGCTGAGCAGGTTGAGGAATTATTCACACTTTTGAGGCATTTGGTTTGACTCTTAAGGGTACTGCCTTAGCTTGCTTTCAACCCCTGAATAGTCGCAACTACAAAGAGATAGGTCAATTGCTAGAAGAATTCATTGTATAATTTTCCAAGATTGGTATTAGGCATAACACATCATCCCTGATCCATAGCTCACAGTACATGGCTTTTGTCCTCATATGGCAAAGAACATCTTCCAAGAGAGTGTCCTAGGAATCCCTCTAGTGCACCCAAGGTTACACCCATCAATGTGGTAGGCTTAGTGGTGGATTCAAGTTCAAGTAGCACTAATGTGGCTCCTATATAAGCAGTTACTAGGGCAAAAGCATTAAAACAAGATAAACTAGCTAAGCAATCAGAGCCTCATTAGGGTGAAACACGGTCAAAAAGGGGCTGTTTGCTAATGACAAATTAAGGAAATTGACAAATAAAGTCTTTACACGTGTACAAGAATATAACATTTCTGTCTCTTTTAACCGTATGAACAAATGCTTTTTTTTATACAATATTCTCTTAAAGCGCCGCTAAAGTGAAGAGGACTCTCGTATTCAGTGTATAATTTTTTGGTTTGATGCAAAAAAAGATATTTCTGCACACTACACAAAGCATATTCTTAAATTTTCAAGAAGGAATTGATTTTTGAAGATACGAAATATTTTTGGGTTCACATAATTTCATGATCATTCAGTGATAGATTTTACATCAAATCAAAAGTTTCCAGTACGTGTACAAAGCCTTTTTCTCTATAAATACTGCCAAAATTTATGAATGTCGATTTCTCTCTTTGAGCATTGTTCTTCCTCTTAGTTCAAATGGCTTCTTCTTCTCGTTGTCCTTCTAATCATGTAACCTCATGTGAAGTTTATAACAAAAGAGAGGATTCTTTGTGGAAACCTCTTTCTGTGAAAGTAAATGAATGAATAAATATGCTTCCTAGCTGCAGAGGTGCCCATAAAGTCAAGCGTGCCAAAAGCCTTTAATGAGGTATCATCATAGTTTAGATTCTCAATTGATGATGCAATAGTTAACATTAGGTCAGAGAAAACATTATCTTGCATAACTTGCCTCCCACCAAGGGTGATTAAGTTCCAACCCTTAAGATTGTAACAAGTTCAACCTTGAAATTTTACACATAATGTATCTCCCTCTTCCATTGATTTTTCTTTGCAGGATGGTGACAAAGAATGTGTAAGATTATGTATTTTAAATGTCTATATTCAAATTGGCATTTCTTTGTTTGATTTCAAGATTTTGATGAGGTTCTAATTGTACAATGATAAGAATATAAACCAAGAGATTCTTACATAATTTTTAGAACCCTTATTTCATACTTCCATTGCTTTTTATTTGCAGGAGTGAATTGATGTCTTCAATTATTCCCCTTCAATATTGGCATTTTTTTGTTAAATCGCAACTAAGCAATATTTATACAGGAACTTGGATAAGTTAATTCTATATGAACAAGAGATTTAGAATTCAATATCTAGTTTCAATTAGATTATTTGAGTCTATGCATCTTTTCTACCCTTAAGGTATGCAAGAGAAAGTATCATGGTGCACATAACAAGTTATATTAAAGAGGGTGGAGAACTTGGTGCAAATTCCAATCCAAGGTATGATATTTCAAAACATGTACAACATGAACTTAAGTCATAAAATAGTGGAGACGAGATTAGAGAAGACAACCGATTCAAGTGACTAGCGCAATCCCAACCTATCGGATCGCCCTAGTTGCTTGGATCGGTCGTCTTAGCAAACTACCGGAAGAGACTTCAAAACGAGACTTTTGCATAAAGCTTCGACTAATGACTATAAAAACAACTTGCAACTCAACTCATCTCATGCAAGGTTGCTTAAAGGGGATGCTATCTTCAAATTCGACTGATGCAAGAGATATGGGCAATCCAAAATTCTCTGATTCCCTGTAATGCTTGTATCGGTCATGTTCTCTTTCTTGTGTACGTTCTTCTCTATCTTCTCCAAACTTAACTTTTCAAAAAAATTAACTTTACCGGAAGAGACTTCAAAACTTCAATTTTGCGTAAATCTTTGACTAATGACTATAAAAACAAGTTGCAACTTGACTCATCACATGTAAGGTTGCTTCACAGGGATGCTATGTTTAAATACCACCGATGCAAGCGATACGGGCAATCCAAAATTCTTTGATTCCCGATATCGCTTGCATCGGTCATGTCCTCTTTCTTCTTCACATTCTTCTCTATCTTCTCCAAATTTAACTTTTCAACAAGAATGAAGTAAAAAACCCACAATGGTCATTTTTGTGACATACCAAATTCTGGTAACTCTCAAGAGGTTCAATACAACTCAAGGAATATAAATATGGTTAAGGCATATAAATATGGTGATAATGACCATCTTCCAGATGAACATTGGCATAAGTACATACAATTTGTACATAAATAAATCTTCCAACCTATGTTGGTTTTACAATAGATTTCAATCTTAGACTAAAAAATGATTCATCCGTTTATGTCCTTTTTGGAGCCCTCTTTTCTCTGATTTTTGTGGCCCTTTTTGGAGCTTTCAGCTTGACTCTTTTTCTTGGTCCCATGCTTCATTGGTGAGTGAAGAGGATGCCCTTTCTTTTTTTCTTCAGACTTCTTTTTATTTGGTGGAGGGGGTGGAGGTGAGTCTGGATCATAGGGGTAGATTGCATGTTTCATGATGCCATTTAGTGCTCTCTCTCTCTGATCAAGATGATCCATGCATCTAGATAGTCTGATAAATTCAATTCATGACTGTAAAACCTTCTTTGCAAGAATCTTACAACATTTGCAATCACTCTCCAGCCACATGACATTGCAATCATTCTCCAGACACATGAATTTGTATGTATCCAAATTGCTTTTGTTCATTCAATTTAGCGATTCCATGAAAATTATGATCAATATGCATCTTGAGAAGCTTAGCAGCAATGCATTGTAAAGTGAAAATTAGAATGGATGGCATGGCTCTTAAATAAAGAACAACAAAATTTTGGCAACTTACACTTTGCAATTTCCATGTTGTGCTTTGAGAGAATTCAGGAAAAGAGTTTTATATGCATTGAATTCAACAATAATAAGACTCCAATGGCCCGTGTCAATGAGTTGCATGTAAATATACTTTCTTTAATGAAACAAATGTACTTTTCAAAATGAAGATGAATACTTACTTTTCAATATATGGGTAGATAACACATTCTACCTCTTCAGTAAAATCCTTTAGAAAGGATTTGGCATCTCCATGTTTATACAAAAAACACTGTGTCACAAGAGGATCTATGATAAATACTTTTCTTTGAACTGCTTCCTCACATTGTTGAAGAAGAACCCTACAAATAAAGAAATAAAAATTTAGTTAAGGAACTAAAATATTAAAATTCAGATCACTAGAATTCAGTTAAGGAACTACAATGTTAAGCTTGTATAATACCTAAGTGAAATGTTGACTACATTATCTGATATTTCAACATGAAACTCCTTCAACATTTTGTTGTCTTATGGTCTTATGTCAAGGAAACATTCATCCTGCCATGCCATTGCAACATTAACTATAATCTGCCCATGTCCTTTCTTAAGGAGCTCTTTATTTGCCTATTGTAATTTCTGAATCTGGTTTAAGATGACACTTTCCTCTGTTAATAATCCCTTCTTTTTCTTCTCTTCCTCACTGTTTGCTGCATTTCTTGTTTCATGATCATGGGTGACGTGAGGGTTGAGCTCTTCAATGACAACTATCGACTTGGGTGCTCAGGCTGGAGGTATATTCAGAATATCGAAGAATGTTTTATCATGGTGATCAATTGGAACAAGTCCTTTGTCAAATTTACATCTTATTCTTGATACAATAACATAATCCTTCACCATCAATGTTACCCTCTGACAATGAGCAACACATAAATAGGCATCATTTATAAAGTCAATAGCAAAGTCCTCAGCAGCTTCTTGCAGGCATAGCAGTGCTTGAGTTTGCCACTTCACATTGATAAAGGATATGGTCTCCATCAAAGAACAGAGATTGGTTGTGATCTGCTTGACAACTCTCATAAATGGAAGTCTAGGGATCAGCAGTCCCATAGACTTTTGAGCTCTTCTAATTTCCCTAAAGGACTTTACATGGTAGTTGACCCTCTTCTTTGAAGATTTCTCAGATGCATTGCCTTGTTTTGTCCTAGCCATAACCTGCACAAAGAGAGAGTCTTAAGGCATGGAAATTTGAAAGGCAAGGCAACTTACTCTCAAAAACTTTGATCAAGGACTCTATCCAATGTCAGAGACATGACCGATCCATGTGATGAGAGTCATACGGAAATGCTCGGATGTCCCAAATTGCTTGCATATGTCATGCTTCTATTAGTGAAATCCATTTCCATTGGAATGCATTAGAGCTAATGCTTTACCAAATAAAGGTTACTTCAAAGCTATGATCAAGGATGTCATTTAAGAAGCACAACTGATCCAAGCGATTAGGGTCATCCGGACTTCCCCCGATGTTCCTAATCACTTGCATCGGTCGTCTTTCTAGTGATCATGAAATATCAATCAATACTATGAATATAGCTTATAATGCATAACAACTCATGCTTCACTTAGCAAAATATCATTTGCAAGCTATGATCAAGGACTCGATGCCATTCAAGAAACATGACTGATCCAAGTGACTAGGGTTATCCACAAATCTCGGATGTACCCTATCACTTGGATTGTTCGTCCTTTAAATCCTCATGAAATATCGATCAATTATATTTCCACTATAGCTAACAATCAAAGGAAACATCATTTTAAAGCTATTCAAAATCAGGACCCATCCAAGTGATAAGGGTCATCGGAAAACACTCGGATGTCCCTAATTGCTTGGATTGATCATGTCCATATTACCTCACATAGAGAGCGTTCTCTATAGATATTCTTAAGAAGCAGCTAAAAAATGCTTGGAGGCGATGGCAACTCGACACTTCGAAAGTGTTGAGAAAAAATGAGAGAATTGAATAGGGAAGCTTAAATAGGTCTCAAAACTGAGCTGACCATTGGTGCCATGTGTCACACAATCATTGGTCCATGTCATCTATTCATTGCGAATTGCAATGTTCTTTGACACATGGCATGACTTGAGTGGGCCATGTCATCATCCGTTGATTCCCAAGTACATTTGCCACGTGGCACTCAATGATTGGTCCACTTTATTTGATCGTTACTCCCTCCCTCCTCGCTTATACAAAGCAACTCCCTTCACCATTTCACATTTTCAACCTTCATAGAATTTGTCTCTCCATTATCGTGCATTTGTCTTTCATCCCCGATACGATCGATACAAGCGATTATACCCGTTTGACCCATGTTGACTAGCTTGAGTGGCTTGCATCGGTCGTGTTCTTCACTATGACATAGTAGAGAAGCTGCAACTTTGATGGAAGGAATGAATGAGATCCTTAGTGTCTCTCCATCAGAGAAACTACTTCATTTCATGGTTCAAGAGGGTTTAATTGTAGAATATTTTCCTGATGTAATGGCAATATTCATTCCCAAGATTGGTTCTGAAAAACCCCTAGAGAAATAAAATAGTTTTCTTAGGTATGAGTGGGAGAACTCCCTAGGGTTGATCAATGGAAAGGACCTTTCTTTATCTGAGAAAACATATGTCCATCCTCACATGTTTGGGAAGGATCTAATAGAAAGGGCAAAAATCACAAGAAAATGGAAAAGGATATCCCCTTTGCCAGGGAAGCTAGATTTATGCCCAGAGCATGAAAAGGACTGCTCCTGGCTCCCCTTAAACATTGCTTTCTTAATATGGCTTGATCACATCTCAATTGAAAAGGAGGAAAGTCTTCATGTTGTAGAGGAGCCTTTCTGTGAGCTGACTCTTGAGGGAAGCTCAAAAAGTATGAAAGGTGTCATGGAGATTGTTGAGGAGATCAATCTCCAAGCACAAGAAGAGCAGGTCAAAGATTTTGATGTGGCTACTTTTAAAGCAGAGACTGCAATAAGGGAGCCAACTGAAGAAGTTCAAGTGTCTTAGAAGTCCCTACTTCTCCCAAATCTACCATTTTACTTTATCTCTAGGAAGGAATTTTTTCATCTATTTTACATTTAGGAACTTTTCAACCTTAGGGAGGACTACTGCCTTGCAGCTATAGCTGAGTCAAAGGAAGTTGCAAGGAGATTCATCAATGAGAAAGGAGAAAGAAAAGAAGAATTTTTGCGACTTGATTTGGATTTGTCAAATGAAGAATTCAAAGATTCATCACAAGCTATTTCAATTTTCTTTGAAAAAGCTATGTCAGAGAAGCCAACACTTGTTGATGAAGAGTTTGAAGAGCCTGAGAAGCCACTTGGAATATACTCGGTTGGGTGCGTCTATTCATTCGTGGATGTTGTTGAGGACAAAGGAACAATATGTATTGACTCAAAAGAGCTCATTGAGGAGGAAGATGAGGTCAATGTATGTAGTTTAATCTATTCTAATGAATTTAGGGAGAGGAAATAAGATGCGAGCGATGCAAGCGATAATGCCCATCCAATATTTTTCGTTGGAGCTAATCACTTGTATCGGTCATGTCCAAGATCTCCATTTATAGAGTGAGAAAATCAACATGACTGATGCAAGCGATAAGGCTAATCGGATATTTCCCTTTGGGCCTGATCGCTTGCATCGGTCGTGTCCAAGATCTCCATTTATTGAGTGAGAAATCCTACACGACCGATGCAAGCGATAAGGCCCAACGGATACTTCCTGTTAGGCCTTATCGCTTGCTTTGGTCATGTCTTCCTACAGAACCTGTTGTGTCTTATCACTTGCATCGGTTGACTTCCATGGTGCAATATGTCTGCGTACAATTTATGTTCCTATAGAATCCTGACCGATGTAAGCAACATTCATAACAGACATTTGGTTATGTAAGAATTCACCTTTTTCAGCACAAATTACATGTTTCTAGATAATTATAAAGAGATATTGATAACGACCGATGCAAGTGATTAGGACCATCCGGATTTCTTTGTAGACCCTAATCGCTTGTATTGGTCATGTCTAGGAATTGCATGCAACATTCATAACAGACATCTGGCTATGTAAAAATTCACCTTCTTTAGCAAAAATTACATGTTTCTAGATAATTTAGAAAGAGATATTGATAACGACCGATGCAAGCGATAAGGACCGTCCGAATTTCTCTGAAGACCCTAATCGCTTGCATCGGTCGGGTCTCTTGCCTTTTTCCTATTTTGTTTCAATTACTTTTCACGACTCTTAACAGTGCTTGCACTTCATTGGACCTTGTTTTTCTATTTTTACCACAGTTAACTATATTGGATGAAGACAACTACCTTGGCAGGGGAAAGGGAACAAGAAAAACCATAGAAGAGAAAGGAAAAGCAAAGGAGGATATTCATTCATTTATCCACTATCTTCCAAAATTGAACTCAGACTCTTTTTGTGTTATTCACAAGCACTATAGTGCGGAACCAGACTTTGCATTGTTCTCCTTGAGGACTCTATCAAAATACATGGGTTTTACTCCAATACCCTTCAATGCTTTCATAGTTTTGCTGCTTGAAAGAGCAGCTGCATTCAAAATTTCTGGATATTCCCTAAGACTCAATGTTTCAAGGGCAGGGTACTTTCTTTGTTATTCAAGGAATGTAATGCCTGTAGGGGTGTTAGATGTAAAAAGCATTGTTGGATACAAGAGAAAAGAGTTCCTCAGATACAGAGGTGATTTGCCAGAGCCAAGCTCATTAAAGAGACTCAAGGGATGACTTCATTTTTTCAAACTCTATTACTCATCAAATGTAGAGATACACAAATTGCGCAATGGGATATAAAACATTGCAAATTTTTTTGGTGTAATTGATCCATGTCCTAATATTAATTGTTATTGATCCATGATCTGTTCGCTGGTCAAAGTCATCTGATGGTAATAGACATGTTTCTTTTCAAATCTTAATACATCATGAAATGTACATACATGAAATCTTTATTACTCAAAGAAATAAAAGACATTGCAAATATTAAAGCTCTGTTTGAAATGTAGTCTTTTTCATTTTGTGATATTGATACATGATGATTTTGTCTGGTGATGGTCATATTCTTTTGATAATATTTGCATGAGGTCCTTTGTAACTATCTTCTAAAGAACCAATCAAAAAGCTTTCTGAAGGCATTGATCTTTCTTACTCCTCCTCCTTTCCTTGTGCACCTAAAGTAGCTTGTCCTTGCTTGATAATGAGTTTTTTCCATGCCTTGGGTGTTCCATATGGCAAGTGTTTCTTTTTCTGCAAAGAATGCACCATGCACAAGAAGAATATGCTAGAAGAAGAGAAGAGTTTCATCATATCTTTATTTCAATTAAAGAAAATAAATTGAACAATTTATCTTTGCAACTCACTAAGTAGTATGTTATGTCTTTGGCACTCCATGCCTCTATGATGGTTTCTGTAAGCTCTGTGGTCGCCTTTCTGAAATCTGTCACATAACTATTTGATGTTACATGCTGCCTCATGATCTTAAAAAAAATATCTAGTTTGACCCACACCTCCATTCTCTTTTTTGCTATTTTTGGTTTGCTTTTTACATTAGTCGTGATCTCACAAAATTTTCTCCAACAATTCCACATGGCATTTAGTTGCTTGTAATCATGGTTGCTCAAAAATCTCCTTGCTTTTGCACCTCCCATTGAGGCATCCTATAGTACATCACCTGTATTTTGTGAAAGCTTTGGACCATTTCTTAGATGAACACCACCACCATGAAATCCCATTTCTGAAAGTAGATATTCACATTTTTTTATGCACTCATCTGCAAGAGTTGTAGGCTTGATAGAATATGCATAATCCAAGTGAAAACGGACCAACTTGTCAATGATCCTTAACTCTACATGTAGTGCACATATGTGTACATTTTTCAATGCTATTGGAAGAGTAGGATCCCAAATCATGGTAGAAGATGAGTACTTATGAAGAATAACATTTTGTCTAGAAGGAGCCTCCTCTTTCTCAGCTCTAGCAATCCATGCTCTTGTGCCTGGACTTTGCATGCAGTACAAGCAAGGGAACTTAGAATTTGCCCCTCCACTTATACCAAACATGCATTTGAGCGTCTTTAGGTCTCCACTCAAATGCCACTCAACTTTAAAGTTCCTGTAGTCTTTGACATTCCACAATTCTCCTGCATGATGCCTTTGGATAACATTTGGAATGTTTGTCTATGAGAATAACCATTTAAGTGTTTTATGGCTCTCAGATGGAATATGAGCACAACGAACCCACCATAACTCTATTTCTGAATGTACTTTGAGAGATGGAGTATCCAATTTCCCAAGGCTATAGTCCAAAGCTTTGTTCATCACTGCAATACTTATTCTCTCCATCTTTTGATGTTTTTTAGCTCAACTTCAAATTTCAATACACGAGAACATTCATGTTCTTTTATATTATAGAACTGAACCATGTATGTTTGAAGGTTTTTTAATATAAAGGAAGTTCGGCAATAGCCTACTCTCCCGGACTTGAATTAAATTAAGAAACAAAGGTACAATAGAAGGGGACTAGTGCCCACGGGACCCCCCAAATCCCACAAAGCAGGGGAAGCTTGATTGAATCCTAGGTTGCATTACAGAGAAGGTTAATCACCCTCTCATCGCCCTCGTGCGGGGCCCACTTGGGTTTGAGCTTGTTGTTGATCAGAAGGAGGACTTGATGGTGCCTGAAGGGGGGGGGATTTCTTACTGTTAACGATCCTTTTGCCAAGGAGGAATAGTGATTTCTCAATCGACCACTCCCTGGGGGGATCGCCGAAGTTGAGAGCACACCGCTCCCGCCAAATTTTCCACAGGACTTCCCCTCTGATGGCGTTCCAGAGTGTCGCAGAGCAGCCGATCGCTTCTCCCAAAAGGACTTGTTTCTAGCTAAGCTGTTTTTGAAGTCTGATTTTCATTCCAACTGTCTGCCAGATTCTGTAGGAGTTGGGGCAAGTAAGGAAGATGTGTGGGACATCTTCGATAGCACGGTGGCAACGTTTGCACCAAGGAGGGATCCCACAAAGTTTGCTAGCCTTATGGTTGGTCCAAATTCCTTGATGAAGAATTTGCCATAAGAGGACAGACTTCTTAATCTCTATAAAGGGGTGCCAGATACCCATGAATTTCATGTCCCACTGAAGCCGCGTCCAAGACAGGCACCACTTCTTGTTGAGGCTGATCTGGAGGTCAGCCGTTTCTTTGATGTTCGGGATTTTGAGTAGGCTATTTCCATTGTGCCATTTAAGACCAAACGAGTTCGGTGTGTCGTGTCCCATGAGAAGGGGAGTCTTGTGACGATCCCAAGCGAGGCATCTGCTTTGCAAAGTGTTCCATTCTTCGTAGGAGATGTTTATGCGAGGGTCAATATCCTCGAAGTTGATCCAGCTGTTGGTGTCATGTTTCCAAAGGTGTTTCCATTTTTTGAATCCTTTGTTCCATAACTTCTTGGCATTTTGAATGTTCCACGACTCCACACTCCTGATGCCATGTATCGGGAACCAGATAGAGTCGTTTTGTCTGATTCCGGCCGCCCACTTCCAGTCCTCACTAATTCTTGTGAAGCTTTTGACTTTATTCCAGCCCTTCCAAAGGGAGCACACGAGATTGGAGCCTTTCGGGAAGACGGGGATCGGGGAGAATAGCAGGCTCATGATGTCAACATTCTTCTAGTTCGGGAGCCCCATGAGGGCCAACTCATTCTTGTTTCTGAAGATCAGCTTGGCCCACGAGGCCTCCCTATTGCACCAAGCCTTAATCATCCATTTGGCTGCCAGTTTGTTAGCCATACACCCAATGTCCAGGATACCAAGCCCCCCACTATCTCTAGGGCTAGTGCAGATGGCCCATTTGATTTTAGGCACCCCCCTTCTATTATGATCGCCGGTCCGAAGAAAGTTTCTACAAATACTATTCAGTTTGGACAGGCCTTGCTCATTTGGTCTCCAACAAGAAAGGAAATAGATGGTAGAAGAGAGGAGGAACGTGTTGATAACCATCGCACGTCCAGCGAGATTGATTTGCATACCTCTCCAATAGTTAAGCTTGTTTTCGAGTTTGGCCAGCACCCAGTTCCATCGCTGCTCCATAGAGACGCCAAACCCCAAGGGGATTCCAAGAAGTCGAAAGATTTGGCCCTGCGGAATGATTTGACAGCCATGATCAATGAGAAGGCCAGGATGATGTCCCACAATAGCCCTAAAGGCGGTCTTAGAGTGGTTGATTTTGGATCCAGAGGCATCACAAAAGGTAGCAAGACACCTCCAGAAAGCCTCCAGGCTGGTATTATCATTGTGGACGAACGCGTTCATATCATCGGCAAAAAGTCTCATGATGATTTGACTGTGGTCGTGAGGCAGCCGGAGGCCTTTGATATTGCCAGCCTCCACATGATGTGCCACAAGTCTGCTCAGCCCCTCAGTGGCGATGGCAAAAAGAAGGGGGGCCAGAGGGCACCCTTGTCTAATAGATCTTTTAAGATGGATCGCCTTCGAAAGTTTGCCGTTAACGTTGATTTGGGTCGTTGCGTTTCCGAGAAGGGTCGCGATCATCTTGGTGAATTTCTGACTACATCCGAGATCTTGGAGCGATTGCAGAATATAGTCCCATTCTAGCCTGTCGTAGGCTTTGTCAAAGTCAATCTTGAGGAAAACCACATCTTGATTAGACTCATTTGCAAATTGAATACCTTCCCAAATATCCATAATGGTTTCCAGGATAGACCTGCCTTTGATGAAGCCTTTTTGGTCCTCACTAAGCCAAGATCTCAGGTGGCACGAGAGTCTGTTGGCGATGACTTTGGCGATGATCTTGTATCCTGTTTGGAGCATCGTAATAGGCCGCCAGTTCTCGATTCTGTTCTTTTCCCCCTTCTTGTGTATCAACTTGATAATTCCATTATTTAGACAAGAAGGAAGAGCACCATACTTCAGCGCTTCTTGCCAAACCATCCGAAGAGGGGTGGCAACCACCAGCTTGAAGGATTTAAAGAACTCGTTAGTGAGTCCGTCGGGTCCCGGGCTTTTACCGAGAGGGAGGGCATCAATGACCTCAATGATTTCTGATTCAGAGATAGGGGCATGAAGCAGGGAGTGGAGGTTGGGTGGTATTCTCCGGGGGGAAACCCTAGAAATGGCATCCATACAGTCCCTTCTATGGTGGGAGAGGGGGTTCAAGGTTCCCAGGAGTCTCGTGAAGTGCCCTTCGATGATGCCAAAATTATCTCCTTCCGAATTACATACATTGCCATGTGGATCTAGCAGTAGGGGGATCGATTCTCTGTTGTGTTTCCTTTTAAGGATACGGCACATCTCTTTGGTGGGTTTGTCGGTTTTGCCAGCCCACCACTCCTTGAAGAAGATTTGCAAGTTTTTCCTTTGTATTTCTTCCTCGTATCTCAACACTGCTCTGATTTTTCGGAGACCTTTCTGGGCTTGGTGTTTTCCTTTGTTCACTTCCTCCTCGAGCCGCCAGAGTCTGTGGTAAAGAGCTGCCCTACGAGCCCGCCGCACAGTCTCGAGCGTCTTCTTAGTTCTGATCATGATCTTACGAGACTTGTCGACCGCACTTCTCCAGCACTTGGCTGGGGCCAAGCCAGAGGCGAACGCCACCTTCCACACATCGGCAATCTCTTGATGGACGGAGGGGAGAGAGAAGGTGGTTGCGTTGGCATGGAACCACGGAGCCTTGCGGATCTTGTTGGACGGTTGAAAAGTGATAACGATCGGGTAGTGATCAGAGATAGTGAGGTCAGTGCGTTGCGTGATGGTAGGGTGGCCCCACTGATGAGTAAAACTCTGAGAGATGTAGCATCCATCGAGTCTAGCTTTCCTCAGGTCCTCGCCCGCTTGGAGATTCGACCAAGAAAAGCCACTCGAGTCTTTGAATTCAACCAAATCCAAGTGGAGTTTGGTCATGTCCCACGTTTCTTTCTCCCGACTGTCGATGACCCTGCCCTTGCCCATCCATTTGTCCATAGGGTCCTCCACCATGTTGAAGTCTCCACATATGAGCACGTTGTGAGGAAGCGAGTCTAAGGAAGCCCAAGTGTTCAGTCTCTCCAAATCCCCGTTAGGGGCGTACAAAGAAACAATAGTAGCACAAAGAGGAGCACCAAAAGAGATCCAACGGTGACTTACATCTTCAATGGAGTTCTCAAGCTTTTCAAACCAGAGTTGTTTAACACCGATAACCGTTCCTCCAGACCCCCGCTGGTGCTTCGTTGGGATCCACACGTGGGCCGAGGAGACCTGTCTGAGCTGCTTCTGGAGGTCTTCTCCGTCAATTTTAGCCTCTTGAATACATATAAAGTCTGGGTTTAAGCTAATGTCGCGAAGCCATTGACCAATGATGGTCGCTCTTGAGGGGTCGGTTAGCCCTCTAGCATTTAGCGAGATGACAATCATTTTTGTATTGATCCCTCTTTGCGGGAGGGAGTTTTGTCCTTTCTTCTCTTGGCTTCTTCTTTCTTTTTCGCTGGGATCTGATCTCGACTTAGAAGTCGGTTCTTGTGGGGGCTTTTCCAGGGTAACTCCATAGGCTGTTTTCCTTTGCGGGATGCCCCTTGCTGGGGAGACTTGGGCCCCGTGCTTGGCACCGTTTCCGGGATCGTCGATCCGATGATGGAACTTTCACTATCCATGTTGTCTTCGTTACTAGTGGTGAAACCATCTTCTTTGCTTGTAGTGTAGCCCTCCTGGGGGGTTTCTTTATTGTCAGGGATCTCTAGGGCTTTGTCGTAGGTGTCTACCTCAAGTAGCTTCCCACCTGGGTAGTCAAGCTCATTGATCTCCTTTCCTAGATTGCAATACAAATTGCTGTAGGGGTTAAGTGGCAGGTTGTTTTTCTCACCGTTGGCCCTAGGGCTTCTTTTCTTTCTTCTTCTAACTTCAATAAAGCCATCAGCATCAGCTTGTGGATTAAGGAGGCCCTTGCCTTCCCCTTCCATGGTCGAGTGGGTCAAATCGCCAATGTTGTCTTGAGCAGTTTTGGAGGCTTCTTGAAAGCGCTTGTTTTTTTGCCTGAAAGGGCAATCTTTAATCCTGTGACCTTGTTGGCCACAACGAAAGCACGCGTTGGGAAGGTTTTTGTAGGAGATGTCCTGCTCCCATACATCTCCTTCACCCATGTCCACTTTGATCATAGATGGAAGCGGCGAGCTGAGGTCGGCCTCGACACAGATTTGGGGGTGCCACCTAGCGTTGAACGAGTGTCTTCCACCTTCATAGATGAGACCACCAATGTCTTCGCGTGAAGCCAGCGGCTTGCCGATAGGAGAGACAATGTCCCACACGAAGTTGTACAAGAAGTAAGGAAGGTTAGGGAGCTCAACCCAAAGAGGGTACCGAAGCGATTTCGATTTGTCGGGAGTAAAGTCCGGGGACCATCTGAATAGGCACAGGGTCGCCCGACCGAACTGCCAGGTGCCAACGCTAAGGGCTTGGAACGCCATCTCTTCATTTTCAAAGACTAGCAGCATGTGGTTCGCTGGTAAGAACTGACATTTGCTAACAATAAGACCTCGAGGGAACCACTCTTTTCGAAGCCATTGTCGCACAGTTTCGAGCGGGGGCCTAGGGCCAAACACTTGGCCGACGAGGCAAACTTTCTTGAGCTCCTCCTGAGCAGACAGAACTGCGGGTCTACTGAGGGACACGATGGGGGATTCAACACTATCGGAAGCCCCAGGGGCGGCCACGACCCCCCCTCCAGCAGAGCGGCCAGGACATCGGTCTCCCTAGGGGGAGGGGCCCGATTACTTTTCACGAGAGAGGATGAAGCCACATCCATGGGGCCCACGAGCGTCGTCAACAGTGGAGACCTGCGTTGTTGGGCGCTGTCTGCTGTGCGCTCACGATTGCTCGATCATTGCTTGCTGCCTTCTGTCTGTCGCACAAAAGAAGTTGTCTGTCGCACAAAACCCGTCTATCGCACGATAGAAATCGAGCACACGCTAGACGGCACCAGGGACTACGGGCTGCCAGAAATCCATGGCGATGCTGTCAAGTGTGATCCTGTTGCACTAATATAGTCTACCAATAAGGATACAAAACTGTGTGAACCACGATCGAACGAATTCTAAGAATCCAAGAAGTGATAGTTCCAACACTTTCAGAAGCTTAAAGCTTTTATCTCTTTTCTGACCCTTACGTTCTTTTAATTTTTCTTCCCCTTTTTTCTTATCTTTGAATTAGGCTAGGCACACACGACTCACGAGCTTCCAGGTGGACTATCGTAGCCAGAAAAGGACGGGAACCGAGGCAGAGGGGGGTGTCGCGACTCACGGGGACCCGAGGTATCGCACGATATCGAAGTATCGCGACAGGCAGGGGGGGGGGTATCGCGACCGGCAGGGCGGGGTATCGCACGATAGAGGGAGAAGTATCGCGACAGATCAACTCCCGGTGGGCTATCGCGACTCACGGGGACCCGAGGTATCGCGACAGGCGGGGGGGGGGGGGGGTATCGCGACAGGCGGGCGGGGTATCGCACGATAGAGGGGGTACCGCGGCAGCGCGTCAATGGCAACTAAACTGGTGATGGCACCAACAGCGACACAAGCGTCACCAGCAGCGACATCAGTTCGAATGCAGAACTCGGGGGGCGCCACGCAGACATGAAGATTGCGCCACGCAGACAATCACTGTTGATGGCACCAACAGCGACACAGACCAGCAACTTAAAGATTTGAAAGGGTGATAGAGGTTGAAGCGGCAGCCGACGGAGACGCCATCATCCCAAACTTCCGGTCTCAAACAGAAGGAGAACTGTTGGAGACATGAAGATTGCGCCACGCAGACATGATCACAAATTTTGTGGAGTTGCACGCTTCTGTCTGATCATCAATAAGACGGCAACCTGTTTGAAGTTTTATTATATCTATCCATACGTTGTTAAATGCATTGTAAGTGAATGTAACTTTTGTTTTCCTACTTTGTAAGGCATGTTACCATGAATATGTTTATATTCACCAAAGAGTGATGTGAATAAAAAATCACATCACTCTTTGGTGAATATAAACATATTCATGGTAACATGCCTTACAAAGTAGGAAAACAAAAGTTACATTCACTTACAATGCATTTAACAACGTATGGATAGATATAATAAAACTTCAAACAGGTTGCCGTCTTATTGATGATCAGACAGAAGCGTGCAACTCCACAAAATTTTTATTCAAGCAGAGCAGAAACTTTCCTACATGATGGGGTCTAGGCAATCCAAGACTTTTAACTTTGTTAAATTTTAAAAATTCACACCAAACTTTTGAAATTGCTCTATAACCTTTCCTACTCACTCTAACACTATAACAAATCTTCTGAATTTGAGATGGTTCTAGTAATAGATTCATTTCTATCATGAGTTTTTGGAAAACAATGCATTTCAAGCATGTATTTTCATTCAGTTTCGATAGTATTAAAACATCATTTTGACTCATAATTTCATTACAAAAATGTACGCGTTCAAAACTACTCAACATATTGAAACCTAGCACATTTGTCACATGATCTCTTAGAGTTTTCATTCTTTTCTTTTTTGGGCCAGATTTTTCAATCAAATCTAAAAAGGGTTTTACTCTTTTTTACCGCATTCTCAAACCTATAGGAGTTTCTTTCATTTTTTTAAAAGACTCTAACTGAGAGGATAAAGTGGTAATTTGTTTTCTAGCTCCCTCATATATAACTCCAACTAATGTAGTGTGTTTTGTAGATAGTTTACATATTAACATAATTCCTTGAAATCTCCTAGAGCCTTGAACAATAGCCTCATAAACCATCCTCACCATCTCCTACAAATCTAATCAGATCATGAAGATTATGAAAAGGGGGATACCTTCCAGTTTGTGGATCAATTGGATATATAGATCCATGTGTCCATATGCCAATATGTTTCTTGCCTTCCTTTGGCAATCCATCCACTTCAGGAGGATGAAGAGCCCTTCGGAATACTTTTCTTGTCGTTGCATACTCATGACTAAATGCAATGTTGATATGGAACTTATCACAATGATTTCAGTTCTTTGAAAGCTCAGCGAGAAGTGACCCGCAAGTGTCTAAAATGATGTGAAAGAGAGAAATAGGCCTGCTATGAATAGTAGAGTAAAAAAGTGCAAAATGTCATCAGCACACATTATATAGGTCTATGAACAAGAGGAAAATTCAAATTTTGATCAATACCCAATGAGCACAAACTTCGAGGCTTAAGATATCACACAAACTTTTCATGATTATCACATGAGTTTCTCTCTCTTCAAAATTTGCATAAGATACGTTTTAAATGAACTTATACAGAATTTTTTAAAAGATTTGACAACTTTAATCCAAATTAAGCACAACCAATTGAAATCCTTACACGACCCTTTTTGGGCCATTTTTCGCCCTAATGAAGTGAATCAGAAGTGTTGAGTAAGAGGAAAGCAAGAACTTGGAAGGATACCATAGAGAAAGCTAATCGCAAGTGGAATAAAAAGTTATCTGAACTAGAAGAAAACTTGAAAGATGCAAAAATAAAAATTGAAGACATTGCATCTCAAAGCCCCTCGGATGCCGAAGCTCCATCCACACCACCTCATTCCACCCCACCACCCACTGTAAATAAACCACAAATAGGGTCTATTCTTGGAGATCCAATTCTAGAAGGCTTGGACATGATGTTCAAGGCCTACCAGGCTCGACTTCAAGAAGGGCCAACAGTTGCAAGCCAAGACAAGAGTTAACCTAGAGCAGATTTAGAGATTGAACGAACAAAAATGTGCATGAAAATGGTAGAGCTAGCGCAGGCTATGCTCGAGACCGGTCAATCGTTTAATCAGACAAACTCTGTCAAACCAGATTGGCATTTCTAGGGCTTACTAGAAAGATTAGAGTAGGTAAACAAGCCCCATGTTTCTTTACCTCCAAAGGCTCAACTAATTATTTAAAGATAAACCTTACCACCTGCAAAATTTTATGTTCTTGATTCCATAGATGACCTTAGCATCCACAAGCCAACGGACAAGCTGAGAGCACGAATAAGATCCTATGTAATGTGTTGACAAAACAGGTAAATAATAAACGCTTTGATTGGGACAAACAACTTCATCATGCTGTTTGGGCTTACTAAGTTGCCTAGAAAATGGTACTCAATGCCACCCCATTTGAGATGCCTTTTATAGAATGTTGTGCTACCATTGGGCTTCCTAATCCCAACCTTGAAAGTAGCATAAGAGCATGAGTGGAATGGACATGAGTTATCCTCCAAGATCTTTGATCTAGAATGTTTAGGTGAGATGCGGCTTCGAGTAGCAGTATGCATTTATGCTGCAAAGAAATGGCAAAAGGCATACATTGATGCCCATGTAAAGGATAAATGGTTAAAAGAAGGAGATCCGGTGCTTGCTTATACACTAAAGCACAACATGCCCATAAATTGGAGAAATGAGGATATGGACCCATGATCATTAATAGAATCTCCACTAGTGGTGCGGTTCAATTATCCACTCTAGAAGGTGGCATCTTGCCAAACTATATTAGTGGATGTCGAGTCAATTTGTATCAAGAACCTCTTAGAGAAGATATGTTAATTAGACTCAACAACGCTAATAACTGAAAAGAAAAAGAGTTGAGGGTCAGAGAAGAAGTATATGCAGAGGCTAGAGAGTGCATTAGGAGAAATACGTTAAGGCTACTAGGCCTAGATGTCAACCTGAAAGCCCCAAAATATCACATGGACATGTGCCAAAAATCGGACATAATTACTTGTCGCATAATCGATCGACGTGCCTTTGTGACCGTGGAGGTAGGACAAGGAAAGAGTGTAAGGAATGTGAGAGCCTTGGTTGACTCTGGTGCAACAACTAGTGGAGTTAAACTTTCATACTACCAAGACCTACAATTCACTCTTTGCTCTTACCTTGTGTGCGCGTGTGTGTATGTGTGTGCATGCTTGTGTTCTTTCACTCACACACTTGTGCCATCACTTGCTCATAGTCTTCATACTACTCCTCACCTCTCCACGGATTGACATTTATGAGGTGAATCTCCTCACGTTGGTACTTCCCATAGTGCTCGAGTGACACGTAGGGACAGAGAGAGGAAGATGGAGAGAGAGAGAGAGAGATGCATAATGTATATGATTGTTTGAGCTTATGTATGTTTACAAGTGTATAAGTATTTGTGTGTTCTTAAGAGTACCCATGCATGAATGTACATTCATATGAATGTGAATGTCTAGGTGAAAGCATGTGAGTAAACATGCATAGTATGCATGTATGCATGAGTACATGCATGTATGTGCATGTGTGTGCATGTGCATGTATATGTGTGAGAGTGCATGTGCATGTGTGAGAGTGTGCATGAATGAGAGAGTGCATGTGCATGAGTGAGAGATGTACAGATGTGTGAGAATTTATGCATGTATGTGAGAGAGATGCATGTATGTGAGAGAGGTGGAGGTGTATGTGAGAATTCACGCATGTATGTGAGAGAGGTGCATGTGTACGTGAGACTCTGCATGTATGAGAGAGTGCATGTCCATGAATGAGAGTGTGCATGCATGCTTAAGAGTGAATGTGCATGTATGATAGTGTGCATTTGTATGTGAGAATGCTTGCATGTATGTGAGGGAGATGCTTGTATGTAAGAGATATGCATGTATGTGAGGGAGGAGCATGTATATGTGAGAAGCATTTATGTATGCATGAGTGCATGCATTTGAATATGAAATAATGCATGTACATCAGTGTATGCATGCATGAATATGAGAAAGAATTTGTATATGCATGAGTGCATGCATGAATGTATGCATGTAAAAGAACACATGTGCATGAGTGTGCATGAATGCATGTTTGTTAGTGAGTATGTGTGCATGCATGAATGATGTATGTATGTGCATGAATGACCTATTGTCAGTAAATTGTCAGAGTCAGAGTTAATCTAGGGAATATTGTGCCAAGCCTTGGCAATGTGAGAAGCTAAAAATGGAGTTCTAATTGAAGTTGGCTACCAGAGCCTTAATTAGACCACTCCTCTACCTCTTTGGCCACCATTATTTGATCAAGACAAAGTAAATTAGGTGAACATTCAATTGGGTTAGGAGATTAAGAATGAAAAAATGAGTCAAAGTGAACCTAAGGATATTAAAGAATTTGATGAAGAGAAGAGCACAAACAAAGAACAAAAGAAAATTACAAACAAAGAACAAAGAAGATAAGTGAAAACATTATCAAACAGATTGTACAAAATATGAAAACATCATCAAAAACTTCTAAATCTTTATCACTGAAAGAAAAAGTATTTAGTAATACTTCATTGATGAAATAAAAGTGATCCAAAAATGTGGTGGTGTATAGATTCAATGATATATTTGACTAATCCCATTTATGAGCTTTTGAAAAAAGGTACTAATCCAGAACGAATTCAAGATAGTGAGTTTGAATAGTTTGCATGGAAGACAACTATTTTTGAGTTGCTTATTCATGTATTGTTACCAATGGCTTTTGAAAAATTATTTCTTGCATTGCATATCTATATAGTACCTTTTTTTATATTTTTCATCTTTTGTTTAGTATCTGATCGAGAGAATATGAGAAAAATAAATAATGATCAGAATATAGAAAAACAGAAAATAAATTTAGGTGAAATAGTTCTTAGCTTGAGTTATTTTGTTCAGTTGTTTACAGAATTTGTTGTCATGCATCTCGTGATTATATATGTACATTAAAGTAGGGATATGTGTTAGTTTAAAATAGGAGTTACAAATCCTATGAATGTTATATGGATCGAAGAGGGAAAACTGAACTTGCAACTCCTAGTAGAATTAAGATTATTTTATATCGGTAGGCTACCTTAATTTCTAAACCATCTAGCTAATCAGATCTTAGTTCCAACTATAGCATGCCTCTAGAATCTTTGCTCTAGTTTGTGGTTAAGCCTTCCCCCTCTAACAAAAAAGCTATGAAGCAAGAAAAGATAGATACATAAAGCAATACATCAATGGTCACTGCAACATGAGAAAATAAATATGAGGAAAAGAGAAAAATAAGAAAATAAGAAAAATAAAAGAAGAAAGAAAAATAAAAAAGTTTTTATGAATTAATTGTGGTCTCGAGACCACTTCTCAAATGTACTCTATGGCCTATATGAGTCAGATGTATTGTATAGAGGAATTAGTTAGATGTATCTTATGTCAAGTGGCTAGGAGATGAGTTATAGAACACTTATATAAAATTAAAATTACTTTTGAACATGGTAAATAGAAAATTAAGTACCAGGACTATCTAAATGACTTTTATATGACTTTGTAAAACTTGTTTTCAAGTTCATGCATTGAATAAAAAAGTTTTTTGATTAAAATTTGCATAATTTTGTAAGTTTTCTTTACTATCAAAATTTGTACTTGCATTTAGGTGCATATTTGATATACCATTTGAATTTAATAAAACACTTTTTTTTTCAAAAACAATTTGATACTATGTATCATGATCTATAGGTTGGCCTATCTCGATGATGTGCATGTTTAGTGGGGGCAAATGTCAGAAGGATTTCCTCCCTTCAATTCACATACAGAAAAATAAAAAACTTCTTATAAATTGGTGAATTATAAAACTATTAAAAGTATCGTGCATGAATTTTTGACCTTTCTCTTGAGTATTTTCAAGCTAAAAAAGATGGAGATATGCATTGAGAAAGAACCTCTAATCGTTTTCTGGTTTTTTTGTTTGCACCTATCATTAAATGCCCATTTGCATCTTTATTTTATTCCTTTAGTTTTATGTGTTGTGAAACAAATGTATGTTAGATACCCTATGAATTTACCCTAAGTGTGAGTATATGTTTATCCAATGTTGACATTAGCCCTATGATTGAATCCAAAAAAAAACCCTAAGTGCCTAAATTATGTGTGCATACATGGCATTCCTTCAGGATCAATAGATCCGCAGAAGGAAATTTCAGACTGTCACCCAATTATTCTTTCTAGTCACTTTGATACTGATATTTGTGACTTTGTCACTTGCTCGGATTGTTTTGGGTGTAGTAACTTGGGTGCTGTAAATATTAAAGTATCTAAATGTAAACTTAAATTAAAAGTGAAAAAGAATCCATGAAAAAGTAAAGCCAGAGAAAACAAAAGAAACAACATAAATGTAAGTGAAAGTGGGAGTAAATCTAAATGAGAGAGAGAGAGAAACGTGTCTAATGAGCATAGATTAAGTGTATGTGTATTTGGGAATCTGCATGGGTATCTGTGTACTTGTGTAATTTATGTGTTAGCACCTTTATGAGTGCATGGGTGCATATCTGTGTGTATATATATGTGTTGGTTATTTTTTATCTTTTCCTAATTCTTTTTCAAATAAAGTTTATGAGAGAGAGAGCCATAGAGAGAGAGGAGGAACAAGCCAATTAATCTATAGGAGGTGTGAAGAGAGACTTAGTCCACCTTCTACACCATGCTTAGATAGCTATGCCTATTGAGAGGGTGTGAGGATGGAGCTCAAATATGCATGTGCATAGAAGCAAGGATGGTAGTAGTAGGAAGCATCACCTTTTTTTTTGGATAAAGGAAGTTCGGCCGTAGCCTACTCTTCCAGACTTAAATTAATTAAAAAAAAAGTTCAAGAGAAGGGGACTAGTGGACACGGGATCCCCCGAATCCCACAGAGCAGGTGTAGATTTTACAAAGTCTAGATGGCATTACATAGAATGCAAATACCCTCACATCTCGTGCATGTGGGACCCACATGGGTTTAAGCTTGTTATTGATCGAAAGGAGCAGTAGATGATGCCTAAAGGGGGGGATTTCTTACAATTAGAGATCCTTTTGACAAGGAGGAACAATGATTTCTCAATTGACCACTCTTTGGAAGAGTCACCAAAGAAATGAGCACATCTTTCCCGCCCGATCTTCCATAGGACCTTCCCTCTCATGGCCTTCCAGAGAGTTGTGAAGCAACGGATCGCTTCTCCCAGCAGAGCTTGCTTCCAATTGATATGTTTCTGAAGTCTAATTTTCTTTCTGAGCCTTCATGGAAGACCTTGCAAAGCTTGCCTGAAGTTATAGAGGACGTTGATGAACCTCCCATCCCCATCATGTAGAGCCCACTTGGTTTTAAGCTTATTGTTGACATACTATAGCTCTTTGTGATGTCTAAAGGGGGGGGGGGGGGGTTTCTTACAGTTAGCAATTCTTTTGCCGAGAAGGAATAGGGACTTCTCCATCAACCACTCCTTGTGGGTATTGTCAAAGTTGTGAGTGCATCTTTCCTGCCAAATCTTCCAAAGGATCTCTCCCCATCGCATCCCACAATGCCGATGAGCAACCGATCGCTTCACCAAGAAGGGCTTGCTTCCAATTGAGTTGTTCTTGGAGTCTCAGAGAATGACCAATGACCCTCCATAACCATAGGGATCTAGGGCAAGCAAAGAATAGGTGGCCAATATCCTCTTTGCTATGGCAACATCGCTTGCACGAGGGGGGAACACCACAGATCTTGTTAGCTTTTGCATTACTCCATATTCCACGATGTAATATTTGCCATAGGAGGACCAAATTTGTGTTTCCTATGAGAGGGTGCCAGATAGACATAAATTTCATATCCCAACAAAGTCGCGTCTAGTTAAGACACCATTTTTGGTTGAGACAATATAATCCTCTGAAAAAATATCAATTGACACCTAGAGAGAATCCATGGGGTGTAATGCTTCACTTTGATTCTTCAAACCTTTCTCTTCACTTCATATAATCCTCCAACATCAATACCTGGAGAGAAGATCCATAGAAAAGATCCATGGGGCTATAAAATCACTTCTTCTCTTTACTTGAATCGGTGCTTTCAAATCAAGAGAACCTAAATCTCGAGAGAAGATCCATAGAAAAGATCCACGTGAGGGTCATTAGAAGAAAAACTTTATTAGTACACTTGAAATTCATGTTGAGAACACATTATGCTTTTGTGATTTATTTCATTTTTACTTGGTACTTGTATGCAACACACATACACAAATGTATTAAAGAAGGTATTTATGTGCATAGAAAGAACCCCCTTTATGCATAGAGATTTCTAACTATCCTCAACCATAGGTGAAGGCCCACTTACATGCTTACGTACAATTAATTCAATCTATGCATTGACTCACACTTAAGAAAATTCCCATAGTCACAGAGATGCATAAATTGACTTGTTCACATATTTAATTGCATACCCTTAAACACATTATATAAGATAAATTTGCACTCACACATGCTCTAAATCACAATCGTCTTCAATATATAGATGCATTCCCCATACAAGATTGCTCCTAGCTACCTAGATATGTTGTTAATGTGAACATGTGAAGGAAGGATCGATATGGTAGAGAATAAAATGTTTTTTGGTTCTTTTCTTCTATCAATAATTCTCTAGATATTTTCTCCTTTAAACATTATTTGTGTCATGAGCAATTTATCCCCCTTCTTTCTCTCTAGCTCTACTCTTTGCCGATTCCCCTATCGGACTTGGGATGAGAATATTTTCTTTTCTTTGTTTTCATTGAAATCCATATCTCTCTAAGAATTTGACACATTCCCATAGAGGCACTAGCTAGAACTCCTCTTTTAATGTAGGATTTTTCCCTTTGCCAGTAATATCAAATAGTCTGCATCTAAGACATAGTCAATGGAGTTCATCAAACTTCTTTGATCATCATCAACTTGCACTATGACAAACATTGAATTCCGTCATGTGGCGGCCATCTATATATAATCGAAGAAGATCTAGAGCTTTCTTCCCATGTATTTCTGATACATCATTTTATATTAAGTCCTCAGCACTCTTTGGTTCTGATCTTACTAAAATATTGCACTCATACTAATGCTTTTTTGTCATGTACAACACTATGATCTTGGCTGTCAATCCTCTTGATTCTCTCTCTCTCTCTCCATCTCTCTCTCTCCATCTCTCTCTCTCTCTCTCTCTCTCTTCTCTCTCCACAGCGTTGTAGCCTCTAACTGCCCTTTGATCATTTGCACACTACTTCGTTTGCTCTCTCTCTCTCTCTCTCTCTCTCTCTCTCTCTCTCTCACACACACACACACACACACACATACTTACACACCTTTGAATCTACAACACCGAGTTTCTCTGCTCACGAATTGGATTGACCAAATTCTCTCTCTCTCTCTCTCTCTCTCTCTCTCTCCTCGGTACATCAGCATCCTAGTAACATGACTCATCATGTCTATTGTATCTCTGTCTCTCATGTGTGTTTGTTCCATAGTCTTCTGCACATATTAGATAGATCCCTTCTCTCTCTCTCTCTCTCAAGTCAACGTGAGTTATATTTTTCCCAATTTCACCATCGTAATCAGAAGAATCATCTAAGCATACAAGGATTCATGCAACACCGCTTCATCTCTTTTGCCATTGCTTCCTCTTTTGTGCAATCCCTTTCGTCTCTCTCTCTCTCTCTCTCTCTATCTCTCTCTCTTCAGCACCTTACTGATCAACTTTTGGACATTGAATTTTCTCTTTCTCCAGCACTGGCTACTATAGGCAATGCATTTGATATTCTCACAATAGCACCATAGCAAAACTACATTTCTCTCTCTCTATTTTGCCTCGATTTTTGTCTTCTATCATTTGCATCAAATCCTATTGAATTGCCTCCAAGCTACACTTTCTCTCCATTCCTGCAAACCTTTTTCTCTTTTACGGCTAATTATACCTTAGATCTCCATGCCAATACTCTAAAGGAACATTGAATGTACTCGCCTTGTACTTTATTATTGAAACCACTAGGCATAGTATCATTTGATAGAAAGATACTCTCTGAAGGACCCACATAGAATCCATAGCTATGAGGCTTTTTTGCTTATGAAGAACCTGTGATGGTGTGAGGTTTAGATATGAAGACATAAAAGACACCCAAGGAGGCATTGGTTTTGTGCTAATAATGCGTGTTCTAGCAGGTTGATAATGGCTATAATAGTTCTATCAATTTTATGCCACCATGTATGCGCGCTGCTGAGTTTATTGTGCAAACCCTTAAAATCAATACCTGCCATCCGAGAGCTAACAATGTTTAGAAGATTAGGTACAGGAGCTGAAACATTTAAGATTATATATATATTCTCATCCCTAGGCCTACTTTAGGCTGAGTAATCTAGCTTTCTCTCTCTCTCTGTGTCTCTCTCTATTCTTCTCCTGACATTCTATAGCAATGACTCCTAAAGCAAGATCAAATGGCCATAGAAATTTCTATATTTACCAAGAATACCAACCATTTTGGGAGAAGGTTGTGAGATCTCAAAGATTAACAGTAGCTGTTATGAATATGAATAATAGAAGTCTTGTTAATTGGCATTCTAAAGATGTTACAGATACATGCAAACCTCTACATGAATAACACGAGGTTTGTTAATTTGTGTCATGCAAAGGCCATGGAGAGAAATTCAATATTGTTATTGTGAAGCATGAAGGTAAAGCATAAATAATAAAGAATGAATAGGAAATTGAACGAACAAGAAAAAGCAAGGAGCGTACCTAGAGGGAAGATCCATAGGGAGAAACAAATGAGATTTGGATACCTATTTATAGGTTTCCTCCTAGGACTTCTCTCTACAATCTTCTAATCTCCTTGTATAAACATTCTATTTGCGGAATCATATTACATCTTCATCTGCAATTTTTGCAAAATCCCATCTCTTATTTCTATTTTAGTTTTCCTCTTTTTTTCTTCTTTCTATTTTTGTATCTTTTTCTTTTTCTCATTTTATTTTTCTTAGACTAAGGTTTGGTTTCACACCTATATATAAATTAAATTAGATCCAAGGGTTAGAATTATGATAAACCACAAAACAACGGTTCCAACTTAGGGTTTCTCTCGTGGAAAGTTAGGGTTTTACCTACGATTAAAGTCAAGCTTGTCAATAAAAGGGTTTATTCACATTTATGGCCTAAAATGCTAGGCTTTGTAAGCATCAAACCTAGAGTTTCAAGGGTTTAGAGTTAGCTATTTACAAATATACAGCTCTAGTGCACCAATATGCCATGGTTTCTCATCTCATAATCAATCGAATCAACCCAATCATGAACAATTCATGACTCTTTGTAGCCAAAATTTCCATTTCACACCTAGAAAATCAATGAAATGAACTTTGAAAAAAATATTGAGGTACACTTCCCAGATGGATCTCATCCCGACATCTGCCCCCAATAAACCTGCATATCGTCTCGATGGGCCAACCTGCAAAATCCAACAAAAGTGTATCATGATTCTTTTGAAAACTGTTTTTAATTTTTATGTTTTTCTTTTCAAAATTTGAAATGTGAAATCATACATCCCATGCAAATGTATAAATATTAGTACAAATTTTAGAGAATAAAGTACACACAAACTTCACAAACATCATTCCACTTCCGTAATCAGACAATTAATCACATGAATGAATCGTAGGGTTTGTAGATCTTCTCTTCATTCAACTTGTTCAAGTTCAGAAAATTATCCTAAGTACTAGCATATACTGAGTTCTACTAACTCATTTTGTAGAGATATACCCTAGATCCTCTATCTATCCCCTATTGTTCAACTCTCCATAAGATCTCTTCTTCTCTTTTACTTTTTTATTTTTCTTTTTTTTGTTTTCTTTTTTTCCTTTTTATTTTTACACCATCTCAGCTCATCACTTTTTCTCTTTTTATCTTTATTTTTCACAAGCTGGCCTATGCCGAAATTGTATGCAGCTCATGGACTTGTTCGCCTGGTCAAGTTTATCCCAACTGTCTACCGACTCGACATACAGCACGATACATAGCATCAGCCCTACATGAAAGCGACGTTAGCTCATGGCTCTAACCACCAGACTAGAGTAACTCCACCCACCTACTGACCCATGCAGGTGCATCACAATAAATAGGTCAGGTCTACAACAAAACTATTGTCAGCTCGTGGCCTTGATCACCCGACCAAGGTTGCTCAATGTGCCTACTAGCCCATCACAACGCACTAACAACATGCACACACATATACTGCTGGCTTGAGTATGAAGATTTTCCATGAATCATGATCTATTTGGCGGTAAGATCTGACAATAAATAGTAGGATCCAAAAAATCCCACTCACTAAGCATTCAAATCTATCAGCATATACATGCACTCAGTTTAAGCATGCCATCACATTCCCAAGCTTTCATTCTCCCAAAAGTCTCTAGTCGGCTAACTAGTTCTATTCATATCATCCCTAGTCATTCATGCTTCATGCAAAACCATAATAACTATTTGCTATCTTGGTCCCTACTTGATTTTCTTAGACTTGTACATATCTTTATCACACACAACAATGCAGTGCAAATGTTCTCTCAAAAAGAAAAAAAATTTGAAATTGGAAACATTTGACCTAATTAATTTGGTTCATCTTCATCGCTATTCGATCCAGGTTTTCTTCAATTTCCTTGATTTATTATTTTTCATCAGCATCAACATCAGTGTCATCAGCATCCTCCATCCTCTAGTATCATCATCATCATAATCATCATCAACCATCATCATCAATCATCATCAATCATTATCAACATCATAATCAATTATCATCATTCATCATCATCATAATCAATTATCATCATTCATCATCATCATAATCAATTATCATCATTCATCATCATCAACCAAAAATCATTATCATTCATCATCATCACTCATCATCATCAATCAACCTCATTCAATAACTATTTATCATTGTCATATGTTTTCGTTATGATTCTTCTTCAATCATCTTTCTATATTTGCAAAAATATCTTGAAAAGTTAGATTTTTACTTCTCTTGTTCTTTTTCAAAGTCTTAGAAGTCTTTGCACTTGTCCTTACATTTCCCTTGATTTTCTTGATAATATCACCAAGCAATTGTTTCTTTGCTTTATTAACTCATTTATCATATTTTATATCTTCTTGAGTTTCTTCTTTACTCTTTTCTAGTTTAATCTATTTATCAAATTTTAATTGAAACTCTAATTTCGTAATTTATGTCTTGATCAAATAGATCCTCATTACTCAAAAGTTTTTTATAAAATGAAACATATACATCTTGCTCTTTCTTTCATTTCTCTCAAATTTCTCTATCAAATTCTCTTTTATCAATTTCC
Organism: Ceratopteris richardii; assembly: GCA_020310875.1. Taxonomy (NCBI): domain Eukaryota; kingdom Viridiplantae; phylum Streptophyta; class Polypodiopsida; order Polypodiales; family Pteridaceae; genus Ceratopteris; species Ceratopteris richardii. The sequence continues at coordinate 128,365,594 of CM035412.1, read as the reverse complement.
ATTTATTGTCTTAATATCTACTCAATTTTGTTTTTCAACCTTTATCTGTCTACTTTTAGTTTCTTTAGTAAGTTTCTGTTGGCTTTGAATAGATAGCATACTAGTTTGTTCATCAGATCTATTATCTTCATGAGTTTTTGGTTTCAATATGTTTTGAAATGATTTAGATCTAGTTCTAGTCTCTTCAAAATATTCCTTCATCCCACCTTTGCCTACATTCAAATGCAAGGGTGATCTATCTTGGTATTTTAAAATTTTATTTTCATGTTCACTTACTAATCTATGTTTACATGAACTTTCATACGCTATGCAATCCCAGAGGATAAGTCCATACTAATCGCACCAAAAACATCGTATACGTCTCTTGTCAGCCCAACTTGATTTCCTAGGTATCACTCTAGGGGTGGATCTTCTAAGACCTAATGACTTTTTATGTGTAGATATGCTTTGAACTTTACCTCATGCTCATTATCACATTTCAATACTTGTAGGTCCTTAACTCATTTGCTCAACAACTGAACCTTATGCTTCAATTCTAAAATCTCATAATCCATTTCTTTTCTTACATCTTTAACACTAATGTCCATAAAATGAATGGTGTCAAATATTGCATTTATCATTTGCATTAGGTTCATAATGATACAAAACTTTGATTTTATAGATTCACTGATCTTAATTTCCATTTCCTAAAATCGCTCTTTGTATTTCCTAAACTGTTCTTCAATCATTTTATTCATTTTATTTTTCTTCTTTATACAATTTAAGCTATGAAAATGACATATTTCTAATCTTAGCGAGGAAAAAAAAGGTGTAACACGTATGATCTAATCAAGTGCAAAACATGAATGGTTGGACTCACACAAAAAAAACCAATCTCTCTGTTTAAGTGTGTGGAATGATGCAAATTTCAAAGAATTTAAAATGTTTGTACCTAGCAATCTTTGATTGATGTCGAGGTTCTTGTTTTCTCTTCTCATTGAGTGGGTGGCATGTCGAGGACCATCAGGAAACAACCCCATTTCATGTCGGGTTCAGGTGTTGAGAAGGAGGTACAAAGGGAGAGCAGCACGGGGTTGGATCATGCCCCGATGTGGATCGTTCTCCCCATTCGACGAGAGGTCTCTACACGCTGGGCACCTCACCCTAGTAGGATGTCTTGTATTGTACGTCGTAGGCCCCCACGTAGAAAGAGAAAGGTCGGTCATGCAAAAATGAATTCATAGGGTGTATGCATCACAAGTGCGGCATGAAATATAAAATACCAAAAAATGGAAATCATTGGATCGATGTACAAACTCTGCTCAATGATACAATAAGTATACAGTTGATGTCCTCTAATAAATCTTAATAATACAATGATTCTTGCTATAGTGCAGATCAATGATATAGTATAGACTTCGCACTAGAGTGCAAGAAGGTGCCCACAAGATTTTGTTCGGTCTTCTCTTTGTGGTGAGTCTTCACTTTATTTCAAGATCTTTTCTTTTCTTTGGTCTTCAATCTTCATTTTGGGTCAATGGTCAAAGCTTGTATTTCTTCACTTCGAATCTCTTTACTTCAAGTCTATGCAAAAGCCTGGAGAGAAAATCTGGGGGGGGGGGGGGGGGGGGGGGGCTTAATTCTTCACTTTGGTCTTCAAATCTTTTAACAGCGAGTCGTAACAAACGAGAACTATGTCGTAAAAAGAGAACACTCTCGTCAAAAATTACATGTTTTCACCTCATTTTTGGAATTCCTTTACACCAGTATACATATATTACAAAAATGAGGTGAAAACAAGTAATTTTTGACATTTTTTGTCATTTTCTCAAAAAAAAATGAGCTCAAAATGTAGTCAAAATTTCACTATATTAGGCATTGACGTGTCCCAAAATGTATATGATAAGACATTGACATGTCCAAAATCTATATGATAAGACATTGACATGTCTAAAATATATATAAGAATGTAGAAATCAATAGTTTTTACACAAAAATAACATTTTAGACATATCTTTAATGGGTGGATATCTGATTGTTATTCAAAATTGCTACAAAACATGGTTTCATTAACCAAACTACTTTGAGGCATTTACATAAGCACTAAAAATGTCTGAGAGCTTCAATGCAACTCACAACTTTGTCGATCTATGTCTACACCGTCATCATCTGATGCACTTGATTCAGTCTCATACTGTTGAGAGCTCTCTTCTTCTTCTTCTATATCCACAAGAGCTCTATCTTCATCCACGTACATACCAAATTCTGCAGGATCATGCACAACTCTTCTTGTTTTCCTATGATTTCCTGTACCACATACATCTGGAAGCTTTTGTTTTATCATGTTGATGGTTGCTTTCCTCAAGTGACCAGTTTTTGTCAAGGAAAAATCATAAACAAGAATATCTACATCATCCATTTTAAGAGTGGATGTGCTTCGAATATTCTTTTTCCTTTTTGAACCTGTTCGTTTAGTATCACACACCATTTCTAAGTTATATTTACCTGTGAATGCATTACTACTTTTAGTGTAATACCAACGCACCACCAAAGCCTCTATTCTTCTCTGATCAATATCTTTAGTTATCTCTAAAACCTTTGCAATCCAAAATGGTCTGGTAGCCTCATCACCATCAGCAAGTACTGCAATAAGCGTTCCAACATTTATCTCTATTAAATTTCCTTGCCATCTTGCTTCTGCCTGTTTTGTCATCCTTGGGCCTACATAAATATTTCTTTCTGGTGGATGTATAAAACTTTGAAGTGCATCTGCATTACATGCTTGGGCCACATTCACGGATCTTTGTGTACAAAAATCCCATGTGAATGGAACATCAACTGGCCAGTGACCTGCAATTGTATACTGTATAATCTCTTCTTGATGATTGAAAAAGTCCTCCCACCAAGATACATCTTGATCTCCAGCATATTTTTTTGCACGCTCAATATGTCTCTTCTTTTCAATGAGTGCATGCATCCAGCTTTTACTTTGATCAACCACACTTCCACATCTTTCTGTATTGTTTTTATCTTCATATGGTGATTGTTCTGCACCATACACTGTTACAGTAGACAAATTAGGCACCTGCAATAAGAATCTGCATCCATCTTTAGGCTCCCACCCAAGAGAAGATGAATACTGCTTTGCAAATAAAAGGGTTATTTCATCAACCCTCCTTGGTTGAAACTAATATTGTGCAATGGAGCCAAAACCTTAGCACTGTTATCAAGGCCCATTGAGCAAAAGCGCCAACCAAATGCATTTGCACAAGGACTTCATCTCCAATGTCCTTAGGGATGCGATAAAAATGTGGCAAACAAGTTTTTTTTTGATCCATACCATTGATCAACAAACACATATAACGCTCCGGATTTCTGAGTGCCTTACTTCGATGATGAATTGCTTTCTTTCTCTCTAATGCTTGACTGTCACGATGGTTGTTAAGAAGGTTTTTAAAATTATGCTTTTCCTGTGGTGTTGTAGCCCCTTTTGCCATGTTTTTCAAAGTGGCGCAAACTGAACATTCACCCATTCTAACTTTACGAGGAATAGAAACATTGTTAAACTCTTCCTTCCATAATCGAGTAAAGTGACGATACAACACATACTTCTCATTTCTATTTTCCATGTCTTCTCTATATATTTGAAATACCTCTCGACGAGTAAAGTTATCTGACAAGTGCAACCTTCCAGTTGTAGGCATAACTTCACAATGCAAGCTAAAATAGTTCATCATCCAATTCATTGCATGACGTCCAACAGATCCTTTGGTCCCAACATGGAACGTATCCAAAATGAGATCCCCATTCAAAAACCCTTGTTGAACCCTATGTATTCTAAAATTTCCTACACCCATTGCAATTTTAAATGCAGCCCTACAGCATGGCATCCCTTGAGTAAAGAAATATTCAAAACCAACACGCGTTACTGACATGTTATCCTCAATCATTTGCATGCAAGAAACAAGGTATATATCTTGCCTTTCACTATCTAAATGGAGGAATTTTTCTCTTATGTGCTTTAGTTTCTTCATCCCTAAATTATACAAACATTTCAAACCACAACAATGCTTCACAATATCCAATGCAATCTGTCTATTTGAAGTAAGAAATTTAAATCGTTTTCGACTTACTTCACGAGACCTTCTTTTAAATCGTAGATTGAGCTTGCTTTGCTTTTTCGTTGCTCCACATGCACTTGAGTCAGAAGGGAGATCAATGGTTGGATCAGATGGGAGATCAAGAGGTGCATTTGGTTGAGCAGCATTGCACTGTGAATTGGATAACTTAAATGACTCAACAGAAAACATGGAATCATCAGCACGTTCTAAATCATAGGGATCATCACTTCTCTGGAAAGGTTCAACTGAGAACAATGAATCAATATGAGCAGAGGAAGCTGATGCCCAAGCATCCACTGAAAAGATTGAGCTCATCTTCACTGAGTTCACAGAAGACTGAAGATGAATGACCTTTTTAAATAAGTAGAAATCCGAGATCAAGTGAAGATGTCACATCAAATGTCACATCAAGAAGATATGAAATCAAAAGCTTATTAAAGTACATTAAATAACATAAAACATCAAATTACATCAAATCACTTAATTACTCAAATATACACTAATAAGGGAACCAAAGATTTGATTCACTTTTGATTCAAATGAGAAACACAGTTGATTTCTAACTACATATGAGTCATTCAATCTAAGCATTGTGAATGAATCAAAATATATCCAAGTTGAGTTCCAACAGGAATATATAATAAAATTGTTTGGAGAAATTTTACAAGAAGAAATTTTACAACTGGAATATATCCAAGTTGAGTTCCAACTGGAATATGCTATGCCATTGAACACTATACAAGAAGAAATTTTACACTTGGTTAAGATTTCAAGGATTAGGTTTTATTGTGGTCTTGGCTAGATATCAAAGAGGTAGATGAAAGTATATTGAAAAAGAATTATGTGTAAAAGAGGCACACAGAAAGTATATTCATACATTGATTTTCCATTTCAACAATGTGTTACAAGATAAATGTGAATATGAACTAAAGTGTGGAGGATAACACTATAAAGATGTCATTAATCTCACAACTTAGACCTAATTTTCTCCCAAGCAACAGACTCTAAGAAAAAACTTCTACATGAGATTAGAAATCCTCATGTACATACCATACTGTTGCCATTGAAGTTTAATTTCCATGCAAATGTATATAAATAGTTGCAAGGTTCTGTACTAGAATGTTTATTCATAGTGATTTTCCATTTCAACAGTGAGTTACAAGATAAATGTGAATATGAACTAAAGTGAGGAGGGTAATACTATAAAGATGTCATTAGTCTCCCACATTTAACACAACTTTGACTTGATTTTCTCCCAAGAAAGAGATTCTTAGAAACAAATCTCTACATGAGTTTAGACATCCTCATGGACATACCATACTCTTGCCATTGAAATGTAATTTCTATGCAAATGTATATAAATAGTTGCAAGGGTCTATGAATATTTCATTAAAGTGGCTCTGAAACAGCCTATTTGTGTGGGTGCTATTCCCTGGTTAGATAAGTTGACAGATTTAGTTAGCAAGTGGACTCATTCAGTTAGATCCAGTTAGTCTCTGGTTCAAGTTACCCAATTGCCTATAAATACCAGAGGAGGAGATCATTCGCATTTTCAAAATCCACGAGCAAGAGAGAGCAGCAGAGCACAGACAGCCATGGAGCACAGAGGTCAGCATACCAGCAAGCCAAGTCTGATGGAGAAGAAGAATGTTGGCAAAAGTACCAAGAGGTAGACAAAATCATAACATAAATAAAGATTCCAAAAAGATTCCCTCTGTATGTCTGTGTAAATGTTTGATTTCTAGGTATTTATTTTTCTTACCTCTAGAAATATGGATCCAAAGCATGTACACCTTGATGCCTGGCATCGACTTTAAGGTGTAAGTCGATGCCAGGCATCGACTTAGGATTGCAAGTCGATGCCAGGCATCGACTTGGGCCCAAAAGTCGATGCCAAGCATCGACTTGCCGGCATCAACATGCACTGAAAAGTCGATGCCAGGCATCGACTTTTGGGTGCAAAGTCGATGCTTGGCATCGGCTTTTGGGCCCAAGTCGATGCTTGGCATCGACTTTTGGGCCCAAGTGGATGCCAGGCATCGACTTTGTGTGCAAGTCGATGCCAGGCATCGGCTTGAGGGTAAAAGTTGATGCGAGGCATCGACTTGGCCCAAAAGCCGATGCCAAGCATCGACTTGGGCCCAAAAGTCGATGCCAAGCATCGACTCTTGCACCCCCAAGCGATGCCTCGCATCGACTTTCACCCTCAAGTCGATGTCTGGCATCGACTTGCACACAAAGTCGATGCCTGGCATCGACATGCACTTAAACATCGATGCCTGGCATCGACCTGAAGCTCAAAATCGATGCCTTGCATGGACTTGGGCCTTTGAAACCACATTTACGTTTGATCTGATATTTCCAAGTGCCTTCAGGGATGCGGAGTACAAGGATGAAAGGCCCATCAAGAAGCTGAGAGTCACCATGGGCTCTGGTGACCAGCAACGTGACAAAGGCAGTGGTCACCAAGCAAAGCCAAAGAAAATTATTGCACCATTATCCTTTGAGAAGGCCAGCAACCCACTAGGAATATCCTCAGGTGGACAGAGTAGCATAAAAATTCCTGTGGAGGATCCAAATATGAAGGAAAGGTCTAGGGAGACCGAGGTCATGAGGACAGATCGTCCACTTCGGGACATGACAAATCTCGAGTGGTGCCTTCAGTACGTTGAAGAGATGAATGCAGTCCCTTTTGTGTTCGCAGGGGCCTATGGCAGAGGAAAGATCACGACAACACAAGGTTTTCAATATGGACTTGTTTACAAACTGGATTATGAAGATGAAGATTCTGACAACCTGCTTTTCTTGGTGGAGACATCGAAAGGATTAAGAAATGTCATATGCAAGATGGATTTCTTGTGCCCAGAGTGCTATGTTCCAGAAGGGCTAGCTCAGATATGCAGAGACTCAATGAATTTCATCAAGGACCTGATGCCATGGATCCAAGGCAATATCATGCCAACACAGCACAAGAAGACGACCCCTGTAAAGGCAAGGGGTAAGCAGAGTGTGCAGAAAAAGCCCCAAAAGAAAAAGAACATAATTTCAGAAGAGGAGTTTTCTGACTCAAGCTCTAGCTCTGGGGACATAATTGTTGCACCTGGTGGAGAGCTTGCATCTGGTGTGCTTGGCACTGAGCAGAATAAGATGAGGGAGGACATAGCTAGAAGAAAAGTTGTGAAGAAGGGGCAGTTGTTCCACCTGCCGATTAATATTATCCACAGGCCACCAGTGGATCCAGTCACAGGGAGGAGGCCCCTTGAGATCAGGGAGCCACATAATTTGCACGTCCAGAATCTTAAGAAGAAAATGAAAATAAATCCTCATGCTACTGTTGTGCCATTCCTTGTCATGGTGGATCCCAATGAGTGCAGCTGTGTGGAGGATTTCAATGAGGGTTTGTTTGAGGATTACACTTATTATGTGATTGGAGGTTCACACTCTGCAGAGGCTCGTAGACAGTTAGTGAAGGAGCACCCTACTACATTTTTCTTTAGGTATGCAGAGTGTAAGATATATGCTGGTCTTACGACTGAGGAAGCCAAGCTTCTTGCTTGGGATCACAACAACGACAATGACTACAGGCAGAAAATGTCCTCCATAGAGAGAATTCGGTTCTTCCACCATGAATATGAAGATTGTCTTGTGAAGGAAGTTGGAAGAATACATCCCAATCTACGAAAGCAATGCCTTATTGAGGTTGGAATCGCATTGGATGAGAATAGAAAGTCAGATGCTTTGAGGAAATATGATCCATGGTTTCAACTGGCATTCAGATCAGGTGAGATCTGGGATCTACAGGATAGAATTTTCACAATGTGGGAGCACAAGGAGGTCAAGGGCCAGAAGCAACGAAAGTCGAGGCCAGACCCACAAGTTGATCTGAAGGGAAAGGGAAGGAAAGTTGACCTTTCAATTGAAGAGGCTCCTGAGGACATGAAGCTGACCCCATGGAGGGCCCTTCAAGGAATCAAGGATGATACATTGATCATATCAACTTTGTCAAGGGTAATCTCGAAGGAGTTAAGCCTCGAGGAGATGGTGACTGAGCTCAATAAGTATGTATGTTATTCTCAGATCCTTTTTCCCTCCTCCCATGCTTCTTGTCTAACCTAGTCTCTTTTATATTTATGATTCAGGAGGTGATGATGAAGAGGCTGGGTTGCTTTTCTTGGACAGAGGTCCAAGCAGACTATCCAACCACATCATCCTACAAAGCCTTATCAGAATATTTCATCCTGTTTCGTGATTGGGTAGGTTCTCTTATCAGAATATTTCATCCTAACCAATTTGATGCATTGCATGGCATCGACTTGGGGGCATAAGTCCATGCCTGGCATCGACTTGGGGGCATAAGTCGATGCCTGGCATCGACTTGCAGCATAAGTCGATGCCTGGCATCGACTTGGGGGCATAAGTCGATGCCTGGCATCGACTTGCAGCATAAGTCGATGCCTGGCATCGACCTGCAACAAAAGTCGATGCCTGGCATCGACCTCGTGGCAAAAGTCGATGCCAGGCATCGACTTAGGTCCCAAGGTCGATGCCAAGCATCGATTTTCAGTAGAAGGTCGATGCCTAGCATCTACCCCAACAAGAAATCGATGCCATACATCCGTTCTTTATGTTCTGTTTGCTGTACTGAAGAGCTCTTTTAATTGTCTTTCCAATTTGTTCTGCAGAAACCAAGGAAAAGTAAGTCTACAGAGGTACTAGATGATTGCCCCCCTGCATTCCTTGCTCACATTCAAAGAGCAAGGCATGAGAAATCTAGACTGAAAGCGAAGGAGATGGATTTTGATGATGAACCTGATCTTAAATGTTTCTCCAATCCCCTAGACCCCCTTAGGCCTGTATATTACAATGTGTTCTGTAGTGATGTAAATAATATTTGTTCTGTTGTGCCTAGAAAACATTTCTCCCTTCTCATAGCGGACATACCCTATGGATTTAGGATGTTAGGATCAGTTAATGATGATGAACCCTTCAAACACCCTCAGATTCGGAAGATGGTCACTGATTTTGCAAAGTTGACTATGTCTCCTCTTTGGAGGATAGTAATTTTCCATAGCAGAGACCAGTCTTTCTCTGTTTCAACTGCTCTGAAGGCAAGATGTCATGCTGTGGAGTGCCTCACTTGGTAAGTAATCTTCTTTCTATCTCCATGGCTTTAATGATGCCCTCTGTGACTCATAGTTCTTTTTTGCAGGGTGAAGACAAACGTAAATCACACTCCTTTGCATCGGTTTGTGAGCGCCACTGAATGCATTACAGTTGGCTATTATGATGAAGTAAGCAAAAGGAGAGTCAGGGAGCATTGCAATGAGAATGGGATCTCAAATGTGCTCATGTTCCCAGCCGTTACCAAGAAACTTCGTCATGTAGCTGGGGACATGACATTGGTTAACCCTTATCAGAAGCCACAAAAACTCATAATGAGATTGCTTCAGCTATTTTCCAATGATGATGACTGGGTCCTAGACCTTTTTTCGGGCACAGGTAATTTCAATTTTCACAATTTTCATTAGTCATGGTTGATTGAAGCCTCTAAGAGGTTTTCTGTTGTTTCAGGAACGACTCTGGCTTGCTCCTTAAAGATGTTCAGGCACTGCATAGTTGTGGAGAAGGATGATGCTCAAGTGAGCTTCATTAGAATGAGAATCAATGGGCTGAATGAATGCCTAGATGAAGACCAAGAGCTTGGAAGGAAGCACATTGCAGATACGGAGAGATTCCAACCAGCTTCAAGGGAGCCTGTTCCCCCACTTGCAGATGAACCTGGGGACATGGCTGACCTTGAAGAGCCAATCTTGGAGCAAGAGAGGCAAGATAGGTGTTCTAATGTGCCAGAGGATACCAATACCCTTGAGCCTGAGGAAAGCTATGATCAGCTTCTATTGTAGATTCACATAACTCTTGTAAAACACATGAAATGTAAAAGATCATTTTAATAAAAATATAATTTGGAGTTCTGCTTCCACTTGGTGTTCAGCTTGATTTATCTTGAGCATTTCTCTGATCATGTGTGAATGTTTCTTAGTATAATTTTGTTGAATATTATCTTCTCTTGGGAATGCTTTTGTGAAGTGTATTTCATATTCTGTTAATATGGCCAGGCATTCAATGGGGATCTTAACCATACAAAGGGGATGATCTTAATTGCCTTGTTAAAATGCTCTGATTTTTACAACACATGTACTCTAATTTTCGAGTAACTTTTAATTAGCTATCATCTGTGCTTGTTGAGGTTATAGATGTAATGAAGGAGCTTCGCGAATTCTTACTTGTACCTTTTCAACTCTAATCTATTGTCCAAGATCATGATGTGGGATTCTTGGTCATGCTCAACAACTAGTTTTCATGGCAGCAAGAATTTTAGTATATCTATCTTGAGTACTTGGGATATGAGATCAAGCTTCTAAAGACAATATTTACAAGCAAGACTCGTGATGCTTTCTAGATATTGTAAAATGCCCACTTTTTTGCTTCATATAATGGTATTTAGGTAAAAAGAAAAAGAGAACATGTCTTTGTTCTCCTTTGTTGTGACTCAATGTTTTTTCTTTCCTTCATATAATCATCTGAAAAATGATCAATCAACACCTAGAGAAATTGGGGGGGGGGGGGGGGGGGGGGGGGGCGGGTAATGCTTCACTTCGGGTCTTCAAACCTTTCTCTCAACTTCATATAATCCTCCAACATCAATACCTGGAGAGAATATCCATAGAAAAGATCCACGGGGCTATAAAATCAATTCTTCACTTTACTTCAATCGGTGCTTTCAAATCAAGAGAACCTAGAGAAGATCCATAGAAAATATCCACGGGGGGTCATTAAAAGAAACACTTTATTAATACACTTGAAATTCATGTTGAGAACACAATAAGCTTTTGTGATTTATTTCATTTTTTTACTTGGTACTTGTATGACACACACATACACAAATGTATCAAAGAAGACAAGATCCATAGAAAGGATCCATGGGGAGAAACAAATGAGACTTGGACACTTATTTATAGGTTCTCCCCTCGGAATTCTTTCTAGAATCTTCTAACCTCCTTATATAAAATTTCTGTTTTCAGAATCATCTTGCATGTTCATCTGCTATTTTGGAAAAATCCCATCTCCTATTTCTATTTTGGGTTTTCTCTTTTCATTTTTGTTTTTTTCTTCTTTCTATTTTTGTATCTTTTTCCTTTTCTCTTTTTTTTTTCTTAGACTAAGGTTTGGTTTCACACCTATATACAAATTAAATTAAATCCAAGGGTTAGACTTAGGTTAAATGGCAAAACTAAGGTTCCAACTTAGGGTTTCTCTTGGGGAAAGTTAGGGTTTCCTATGATTAAAATCAAGCTCGTCAGAAAAGGGTTTATTGATATTTATGGGCTAAAATCCTAGGGTTTCTAAGGGTCAAACCTAGGGTTTCAAGGGTTTAGAGTTAGCTATTTACAACTATACAAGTTTAATGCACACACACGCCATGGTTTGTCATCTCATAATCAATTAAATAACCCAAAACATGAACAACTAAAGAGTCATTGTGAAAGCTACCCTATTGTTGGATCCTAAACCCAAGGAAAAGTATCTTACACACGCTTATGTTTTACCTAATTTACTTGTGCTTTGTCACCTTTCCTCACATCAAGTGCATGATTGCATGCAAATGTAGTTGTCAACTGGGAGGAATGGGAATTGGAATGTTCAGGCACACAGGGATCCAATCTACAAGGATTACTTCTTGTGGTTTCACTTCTTTATCTCCTTGCTCCCACATGCACCAGACACATACGCACTCTCTTGCACTCTTCCTCGTGCTCTTACACACCCTATTACTTTCTCGAATAAGCCCACCTATGCTCACTTACTTGCTACCTATCTTTTGCACATTCTCCCCACCCATATGATCACATGTACACACACACACACACACTCATCATACACTTACACATGTAGTCGTACCCGTGTACTAATTCAGAATCCTTCATTTGCGTTGTAGCACACACAGGTACATTTTTGCAAAAGTTAGCTATCACGTAGGGTTAATTGCCCAGTGGCAAATCAATTGAGGGTTATTCCTTGGGTTGGCTATGCGACACTTTCAAAGTGTGAAATCACCTATGTCCCATGAGTGTCACTCTAGCCTTCACACATGAAAAGTAGGAGCGACCTTGGGAGGTAAATTTTGGGGATGCATGACAGAGAAAAAAAAGCATGAATGTAGATCTTGAATGCTTAAGGATAGGAGAAGATGAAAAATTTGCAAAGACTGCATTCGCTTGGGCCATAGACGTTCCTAGTTAGAATGACCGGGTAGCCGAGGGCTAATATCAGCGCAATGTTGGGTTATCATGGAGCGTATAAATTAGGGCAATTCACTTTTAGAAGTCGGTATCTCGGAATGTTGAACGAGCACCACTGGCTTGAATACTACAACTCACTATCCTATCTCACAAAAAGTATTAGCACCATGTTGCAAAAGTCATGCACCAGGAGCACTACTTCATTCAATAATTTTTTCGAGCTCCTCATTGTGTGCAGGTTCTAGAAATTGCAGGTCTTCATGACATTCATAGTTCCATCAGACCAATGTTTTTATTTTTGGGTTTCCATAAAGGCATAAGCAAAACTCCAAAGAGCCTTTTCCCATGATTTCCTCCCCTTTCTTGTCATCCTACAGATTCATGCCTTATGATAGGCCTTGTAAAATGGCCTGGAAATGCATCTAAGAAATGAAGCAATGTTGCTTAAGTCGCTTGTATCAATCGTGAGAATATGTAATTTGTGTCACATCAAGATTTCGCCAGGGGATGAATTTCCAGTTCTCCGATGCAAGAGTTTCAACCAAATACATGGGATGCTCACTATATTGTAATAGAGAGGAGGAAAAAAAAAGATCATAAAAAATTCACTCAGCAACTTTGTTTCATAATTTTTCACCGAATATGAACTTGCAGATAACATGAACATCGGAGTGAATTCTAATACATACATAAGCTCGAAAACTATCGTATGCATGTTAGTGTAGTTCTCTTGGAATTTCAAATCACTGTGCCTATATGGTTTATGCACACACTCTTTCGGGTACCTTAACACGAGAGATCCCACTTTTCATTCACAACCTGAAATCCTCTTCCCCCGGAAGCGTTCTTCTCTTCTCTTATGGAATCGTGCACTTATTCCGAATGGTTGGACATCTTACTATAAGCCTTCGTACATCATAGGACATGAACTTCCATCTACCTGGTGTATTTTATATGGAGCTAAATCGAGTGCAATCAGGATCCCCTATGTTCGTTTTAGCGTGGTTCTATGCCAAACATTGGAGTTGAGAGAGGATTACATTTGGGCTTCTGCTGGAGTGACTAACTCCCTTCGCATAGGTGTCGGACTAAGCTACTTTTACTGCTTGCGTCCTCAGCACTCTACTGTCCTTCGAATGGAAGATGTCCGATCGATCTCCTCTATCCCTCTAGAGCACCCCCAACACAGCAGATCTGCACTCCAAGAAACAAAGACTAACAAAAAACTTCGTTTGCCTTCGGAATAGTCATACCCCCCATAAGATTAGAGTCTCTCCCTCGACTACTTCTCACATCCTTCTTTTTGACTTGCAGAAAGGAAGGCTTCTCCACCTCCTGGATACCTACTGCGAATGAGCAGCCCACCCTCCAACAGCCTTGCCTTCTTCGTATCTATCTGTTGTCAGGGAAGATCCAATGCTTCAAAGTGCAGGTAGCAGATTAATCGCATGTATCCCGAGCCTCTACACACGAAAAATCACCACAAGAAGAACTCTCTCTTCGCCTGTACTCCCGTGTGGAGTAAAGAAAGCACAACCACCCTTCCCTCATCCTTTTCTTGCCAGATTTGACAGACCACCATCCTCCTCGAGCACGCACGAGATGAGGAACAAAAAAATGCCTTTCAGCAACTAGAAAGAATTTCAGAGAATTCCCTCATTGCAAGTATGTGGCCTTCCATTACATGAACCTTAATTTTGTGATTCACCACTCTCAGGCCTCAATTAAAACAATAGTGTACAAATAACTTAGTGACTTGTTTTTCCAATGTTAGAATAAAATAAATTTAAGTAGAATACTTAAAAAAATCATCTCTAAGGCTTCTTAATCCAGATGGAACTCCCTTAAGCATGTAGAACAATGTCTAAAAGTTGTTTCTCATTTGAATCCTCTGGGAATAAGCAGTTCGCTAAATTTGGCAACACCTCTGTGCTTGAGCTTCAGCAATCCAAACCAAGCTCATCACTCTCAAAAGAAAAGATATTGGTAGTCTCATTTGGCAGTTGCTCGCTAACACTCTCTACTGCTTTCGTACATGCAAGTGTAAAGAGAAATTCCTTGTTCGGAAATCTCACTTTGGATATCCATGCCTATTTCAACAAGCTTCATGATTCCACGTGGCTTCAAAATAGACAAATATGATGCTCGATCTGGCTGAATACCATTTCGCCCATGGTACAAAGGAGATCAAAAGTGTAGGAAGTATGGTTGGACTAAGCACACCATGCTTATAAGCAAGCTCCCACATAAATCCTTCTACAACTTGCCTTTCATCCACCTATTAAAGAGGATCCATCACCCCACCTGACCTTCACCACTTCTAAATAATTTCCATCTGTTGCACCTCTAGTTAAGACATTAATTTCCCTTCTTTACATGAGTATCACCCTCATATGCTTTTGATCATCCTCCTTTCTTAGTGTTGTATCTCCTTCTTCACTTATATAGCCTCAATTAGACTTATGTTTTCCCAAGAAACGCATTAGTCATCCCACATGATAACCCTCAATGTGTTGGTAATTCCATCAACCTTTTCAGCTCAAATAAAAAGCACCAATCACTTAAGGGGAGTTTCTATCATATTTTTGGCCAAAAATAATGAACCCCTATATTTTCTCATGACCATTGCTTGGTAAAAGAGTTTATGAAAACCTTATATTGCCTTGTGGATAGGATGTACATTGTCTTCAAGAAATTATCCCCATTACGTAAGTCCATAGTTCCCAATGCCAAGAGCTTCTTGCATCTATACACCTTAATCCTCCACCACCTGTCCACCTCTCCCAAGAGTTCATCGTTGACCTCATTTTGCCCCGTCACCACCTCTAGATTCCTCATTCACTTTCCATCATCCCATTCCCTATGGACTATCATCCTCCTCGTCATTCATCCATCACGCTATGGACCATGATATCCTTCATGCATACACTGGCCATTGTTCCCATGCGACGTACTAGCCTCATCTATTGCGATGGGAATAGTAAACTGACTAGGTAGTCTCCACTAGCATCCCTTCGCCCACCTCCATACTCACAAACCAACCTTCTTCTTACCCATCCACCCATGAACCACTTCCTATTTTCCTCACTTGCAACCTTTCTCACATACAATAGAGCTTCATAGGTATCCAAAAGTCCTTTGTGAGTAACCATGCCCCTTAATTGTCAAAGCCCAACACACTCCATGGATTAAAATCTTATTTTCTAGTAGGATAGTGTATACCTTGATTATTCTCTTCGAAGTGAAATTTTATCAGAAGTTTGTGACTTAGAGTGTTCTTGGTCAAGTTAGCATCAATGTCAACAAACACATCATATTTTCATTACGATTATAGATTAGGATGAACATTGAGCCTTGAGATCCATAGGGTGAATAGCCATTGCAACTCGTTTTTTTCACGTATTTGGAATTGTGATTCTTTTGATGACTTGAATAAATGTGTACGTAAACTCAGGAATCTTCTTGTGAAAGAATTATGTGATTTGCTTCTATTGAACGTGAGGGATCATGTGCGTTATAAAAGCATATCTTTTCATTTTCTTTGAGGTTTACGACCACTTTCATTGTGTCTTCTTTATCCTTGGTATGTGCCCAAGGATCTTGCCTTGACGGTTTATGAAGACACTCATATGTCCAAGAAAACATCTCTCAATACTCTCATAAGAGATGTATGAGATTCGCGTCCATTGAACTTGAGAGATCAGGTGTGTTATAAAAGCCATCTTTTCATTGTCTTTGAGGTTTACGACCACTTTATTTGTATCTTCTTTATTATCATAACACTCTTCCATGGTTTCCTCAGTTTTTGGCATAGCTTCAAAAATCATGTGTTCTTGTACTTAATATTTATTAAAATTATTTGGAACTTCAAATACTACTATTTGAGTAGAATTAATGCTAGGGATACTAGCTTTTTATGTTGCAACTTCATGTTCATGCACTTGATAGATGGATCATGTCATGGACAAAGGAAACCCTTTTGAACCTTAGATTCAACATGACTTTCTATATCTCATGGTTAGTTCAAAATTTAGAGAAATTAATGTCTTCAATGTGTCTAGAATGTGCCAAAACCCTAAGATTGAGTGTCTACTTGCTTGATTCTCATACATTGTGGCCATGTTTTGAATCAATGACATCATCGATGATATCATCAATTTATAACAGCCATTAATGAACTGGCCTTGAAAGCCTATGTTAGGAGGCATTGGCCACATATATACTCACTCTTGCCAATGCACATCTTGGCAATGCAAGGAATCTAGATCTCCAAGTAAGTACTTTTGAAGTTCTAGTTCTAGTTCATGTCTTACCCTTTGTTTTAGTCTTTTCTAGTCTTCTATCCTGGGCATTCTGCCTTGTCCTATTGTAATCTCATAGAAGGCTATCCTATTTTCTTCCAAGTGACCATCATGGGTTGAGAGTCCTTGAAAAGCTTGTCTTCCTCACTCTTTCAATTTCTTTGATCAAGCACTTTTGCTTCACTTGCTACTCTTCACTAGGGAAGTGGTGTCATTACATTGATAAGTGCTTGTTTGCTCCTAGCTAGATTTTGAGGAAAGTTTTTGTACAGATGTGTCCCTCTACAATCACTACAAAAGGACTCCTCAGGTGGCATGGATGGCAAGTGGGGATTTTTAGCATGTGGACAACCTTGAAGTGGTTCGTTGTACATCTATAGCATAGAAACCTCAGTTGAATAGGTCTAAGCTGAGGTCGATCTCAATTTGGTTATGGGAGATCAGATAATACACATGTTTATACTAAATTTTTCTATACCCATGACCATAATGATCCATATATCCACTTGCTGAAGTTGAATAACTGGAGTATTCTAAGGAATGTTTGTTATGCCAAGAATAACGAACTTGTTGATTTTGTTTAGAAGAGCTTTCATACCCAATGATCTTTATAAGAATTCACATTGATGGCATCTTAGGGGCACCGCAGCTACGCTGGGGCCTACTTCCGATGGTCCTGCTTCGGTTTGCATGATGACTGATGAGCTAATGGAAAAGATCTGCTACAAAAGATTAACACATTAGTATGGAAATTAATTATGATCCCATTAAGGTGAGACCGCAATCCCTTTCCATGACCGATGTGTAACCCGTGTAGCCAAGTGTCGTGAAGTGATAGATGCAATGATTATTTGCAAAACTAATGCAGGTCTCTAGACACCTACATGCTTCAGATTATGCATACATTTCTTGATGAGCTTTTATTATGCATGATGTGGGGTTTTGGTGTATGAATTTATACAAGGTTTGGTTGAGGGTGAATTGTTACAAGGGTGGAGTTTAAACGGGGTGGGAGAAGTGTTAGCTACGATGGTACAAGAAGACGTCTGGATATGTTTCGGTATCCATTTCCTAAGAGTCTTTGAGTGGGTGGTATGTTTCTGCTGAGGGACAAAAAATGGTATCGGGTTTGGTGGTATTGAAGGATGAAAAGATTTCTGAAGGGTATATATTACATGGCTAGAGGGTTGGGCTATATTACATTGTTTGGGTACCCAAATCTGCATGGGTGTGGGTCTATGGATAAGGTATTTCTTGGCGATCCAAATCTGTCGAGTATTTGTACTTGTAGAAGAAGATCGAGGGGACTTTGGATACGGACTCTGCTTCTTTTGAAATTTTGTCCTGTTCTCATCTGCAGTGTTGCCAATAGCCTGTGGTTGCTGTCCTTTTGGCACCCATATTTGTTTCGTGCCACTTGTTCCGTGATGTTGATACTTCTGCTTTCTTTGCCTTTTCTGGTGATGTTGTCGGTCTGGGTTCCTCTGTTGTGGTTGACTCCGTGGTTGGGTTTGAGAGGTCCATTGGACGCTCTGCTTTGGAAAAGAAGGGAGATCCAACACTTGCGTGACCTGCCCATTAGGAAGTGATTCATTATTTATCTTTAATCTAGGCCAGTCCGCAGCAAGTTTGGAAGGATGAGCAACGTAGGGTGTTGTGCTCATTTGGCCGCTGATGCAACCCACCTGATCGCTGATTGTGTTCATCTGCCCTAGCGGTTGGGTAGCTGCCCCTTCTAGTTTGCAGGAAGTCCCAGGGAAGATCTCCTGTCGTCCTTCTGATTGACACTTGTCCATAGCCAAGCCCGAGTGGGTTGGTGTAGAACTAACGTGACTGGTCTGATCCAAGATCTTCCGGTCTTCCGTCGCATGCGTTTCATAGGGTCTAGGGTTACAAACCTCAATCGGAATGCCGTTAGGGAAGTCAAGCGGTATCACTCGCTTCTGTTCTAAGGTTCCAATCTGTAAGGAGCCTTGTCTAAGATTTAGGTCCATTGAGTGATCGTATAGCCAATCTTGGCCAAGGATTAGGGGTTCTATCAGGTCGTCATCATGGCACACTAGTAGCTTCGCTGTCATGGCCACATCCTTAATGAGGATAGAAAGATCCACCTCACCCATGCAAGGGGTTTCCATGCCTCCTAGGCCTATGAGGTATGCCTCAATTGGCCGCATTTCTATTCCTGAATCCTTATAGTGGGACCATCTAATTGCACTAGTCGCAGCACCTGAGTCAATTAAAGCCCTGAGCTCTTGGCAAGTGTTGCCGTGCTCTAGCCTGACTGTAATGAATGGTCTCCTGTCCACTATACTAGGATGAGTGGTTGACTTTACTTGACACATGGCCATGGGATATCTGGGTGTAGTTTCCAGATGGTTATAATGTTCTCTCCCTAGTCCTTGTCTTCTTAACTTCATGCGTTTAATGCGTTCTATTGCTTCTGCCTCAGCTTCCGCTCGTATTCTATTTTCTTCCTCCTTACGCTTCTTTGCCAACGTGAGTCGTCTAAGCATATCCTCAGTAAGAGGTTCTTGATATAGCTTGACTCTACAACCACTAATATAATTAGGCATTATATCTCCTTCTAAAGTGGCTAATTGTACTGCTCCACTTCTTGAGAGTCTGTTAATGATCAGAGGTCCATAACCTCGCTTTTCTAACTTACGTGCATGTTGCTTTAGCGTATATACTAGAACTAAATCTCCTTCTTTTAAGCCTTTATCTTTCACATGTGCATCAAAATATGCTTTCTGTCGCTTCTTCGTTGCATATATTCTTGCTGCTGCCTTTAGCCTGGTTTCTCCTAATCGTTCCAAGTCCATTATTCTCGCTGATAATTCATGGACGGTCCACTGATGTTCTTGTGCAACCTTAAGGGTCGGTATCAAGAAGTCCAAAGGAAGCACAGCATTCTGACCAAAAACCATCTGAAAGGGAGTTGCATTGAGTACGGTCTTGTAGGCCACTCGATATGCCCAAACAGCGTGGTGTAACTGTTTGTCCCAATCTGAACGTTTGTTGTTCACGAGTTTCGTCACTACGTTACAAAGGATCTTATTAGTGCTTTCAGCCTGACCATTGGCCTGAGGATGATATGGTGCGGATTTCTTGTGAATCACCATAAAATCCTGTAACAAATATTCAATGACTTGGTTTAGAAAGTGAGTGCCTCGATCGCTCACTAACTCTATAGGCAGTCCATATCTTGCAAAGACATTCTCAAATAAGAATTTTGCAGTTATGTGTGCATCATTCTTTTTCGTGGCTTTTGCCTCTACCCATTTCGTAAGATAATCTGTGGCAACAATAATGTATTCCGCATGTGTACCTTTTGCAGGGGGGTTAATGGGTCCTACAAAGTCTCTACCCCACTTTGAAAATGCACGTCCGCCCATCATGGGTTTCAATGGCATTTTGTCTCTGCAAGTAGGAAACTGAGTTCTTTGGCACACATCACATCTCTTGACATAGGTATGAGCATCCATGTGAAGAGTGGGCCACCATAATCCTGCAAAGAGGATGGCTTTGATTATCCTATCGGGTCCAAAATGACCTCCTACAACACCTTGGTGTGCAGTTTCTAGTATGCTCAGATAATCGCCTTCATGAACACATTGTCTTAGGTATCCATCTCGTCCTCTTTTGTATAGATTATCGCCAATAAGTGAATAGTCATGAGCTTCGTGCTCTAGACTGCGTTGTCGTGCTAAAGTCATTCCTTGAGGGAATGTGTTCGTCCTCAAATATGTCACTAACTGTTCACTCCAGTCTGGTGTGAGAGACACATGATATAGTGTAGCATGCTCTACTGGTGGTCTTTCACAACAAACGTTGCATTCTTTACACAACCTGTAGACATCTGCTTCCATCGTAGGCCAATATACTCCTAATCTATGTAGAGTCTGTAATGTCCGATGTTTCGAATGATGTTGCTTTAGTGCACCTATGTGTGCTAATTGCAACCAATTCGCATGTTCTGATTCATCTACACAACAAGCAAGAATCTTTTGATTATCCTATTTATATATGCTTCTTGCCATTATTTGGTATCTCTGAGACTTGGTAATCTCTCCCTCTTCGATCTTTATCCTAGGACTCTTGGGTCCATATGTGAGAATAGGGACTATAGGCTTAGCCCATTCTGGTGCTATCTCAAGATTAAACAAGTATGCATCTGGTAACTCATCCGCTACTCCTTGAGGAGCTTCTCCTGAGGTTAATCTTGAAAGGTGGTCAGCTCTAAGATGTGTCTTTCCTTTCCTGACTACTACTTCAAAATCATACTCCATGAGTAATAGAAACCATCGTATTAATCGTCCAGTGTTACATGGTTTGTTGACTAAATACAATAGGGCTTGATGATCTGTAAAGAACTTGAATTTGTTGGCCAACAAGTAGTGTCTGAACTTCTTTACTGCGTAGATCATCCCTAATCCTTCTCGTTCCATTGTGGTGAAATTTCTTTCTGCTGCGTTCAATTGTCTGCTCGTGTAAGCTATGGGGAGATCTATGTTACCTTCATTCGTGGGTTGTGCTAACACACATCCTATGGCATAATTGGATGCATCCACATGTACATGGAATGGCTTACTCCAATCTGGGGTAGTCAATATAGGTGCTGAGCACAAGCGTCGTTTAAGTTCATTGAATGAATTTTCACATTCATCTGTCCATTCAAAGTTGGTTAAAAGAGAGTACAAAGGCTTGGCTATGATTGCATACATGTGTATGAATCTCCTATAATAACCGCAATGGCCCATAAATGCTTGTACCTCTTTCACATTAGTTGGTCTAGGTAAATCTGCAATTACCTTCACCTTTTCTTCATCCGTAGAGATTCCATTTTTTGACACAATGTGTCCTAGAATTTTGCCTTGTCTGACCATGAAAACGCATTTTTCTGGGTTCAAACAAACCTGATATTCTCGACATTTATCAAATATTTGTCTTAACTCTGGGATATGTGTCTGTCTTACATTTGAATGTGCACATAAGTCATCGACATAAACTTCCAAACTCTTGCGTAAGAATTCCTTAAAAACATGACACATGAGTCGCTGGAAAGTGGCGGGTGCATTTGTTAAGCCAAATGGCATCACATGAAATGCAAATATGCCCCATTCAGTAGCAAATGCCGTCTTGTGTTGATCTTCTGGAGCAATGGCTACTTGATTATAGCCTGAAAATCCATCAAGAAAGCTGTAAACTTCCTTGCCCGCAACTCTTTCCAATAGATGCTCTGTGATAGGAAGAGGATAGCTATCTCTAATCGTGGCAGCATTAACTTTTTTAAGGTTAATACACACACGCAATTTTCCATTCTTCTTGGGCACAACCACAATGGGGGATACCCATTCGGTATGCTCAATTTCGTAAATGAATCGTGCTTCTATCAAGCGATCTATCTCCTCTTTAATCTTCGCAGCGTAGTTATCATTATACGTGTACGGTTTCTGTTTCGTAGGTTTTGCATCTGGAGTCATAGGGATTCTATGAGAACATATATCTGGATCTACTCCTTTCAAATCTTTGTAACTCCAAGCAAAAACATCTCTATATTCGCGCAATAGGGCAACTAGCTCTTCTTCTTCTTCAGTTGTCAAATCATGCCCTATGTATGTACATTTTTCTTCTTCTCCTTCAATAGCAACTATTATTTTCTTGGTTTTCTCTTGGTTATCATATACTTGTCCGTCATTCGCCTTTCTATTAGGCATTCGTACCATGATTCTTCTATCTTCGATTTCATATTTCTTGAAGTTCTCGGGTACTTCAAACAAAGACTCTTCTTTTTCGGACATGGTTTCTTTCTTCTTTCTTTTCTTTCCTTCACTCTTGTTAGTCACTTCCGTGGCTAACCTCATCTCATTTGTAATTTCCTCGTGTCTCTGAGTGTGAGTCTCTACCTCGTAGAAATATTCTTCCTCTGATGCAAAGGGTGGGTCCATGATAATTGATTCTAAATCAAAATCACTTGCATCCTCAAATGCATCGGTGTTAGGTTCACACTCTTCTAAAATTGCATCGCACATGATTGGCTCTATCGTGAGAACTGATATGTCATAGCCATCCTCGTCACAGTGGGGTGTCCATTGTTCTTCATTGATGGCTACATCCATGGTTGCTAGGATTTCTGCCCAACCATGGGGTTCAAACTCTTCGTCAGTGAATACTACAGGTGCGTAAGCTGGATCCTGAAGGGTTCTTGGATGTTGTTCTGCACCTAAGGTCCTTGCTTCTAATCTTTCTTCCTCTTGTTTTGCTACTTTACACATCCATAAATGAGTATCCTCATGCAACCAAGAAGGATTTGATTCTAATGAGTGCACGGATTCCGTCTCTACTAGTATCTTATGGATGGTATTCCATTGTATTGGGGGTACATCTCGATGTGAATAGTCTTTCAGGTTGACTTTGGTAGTCACTCCTAAATGTTGCAAGTACAAAGAATTAGTTCCCCAATCTTGTACAATTTGCAACTGACGCATGAATGGTCGTCCCAATATCATCTCATAAGCATGGTTTTTACTAAAATCACAAATGGCAAAAGTATGCTCAAATTCTACACCACAAGTGGTGAGAGATATGCCTTCTAGTAAGCCTAGTGGTTTTTCTATGTGTCCATCAGCCATTTGTAGCTTCATTCTGGTGGGTCTTAATGCTGGCTTACCCCAACGTTTCCATAAAGCGGTGGTAGCGATGGCTACTCCGGCTCCTGAATCTAAGATGGCTTTCGTGGTGTAGCCCTGATGGGTTATCGGAAGATAAGTGTTACCTTCCTCTCCTTCGCTTACATCTCCGATCTTTTCTACGGGTATCTCTGGTACCTTATTTTGTGATCCTATTTGTGAGGGAGTAGTAGCAAGCTCGGGGAATTGATTTGCTACGTGCTTCCACAATTCTGGTTTTACCTTTAACAACTCCTTTAGAGTGAGATTACATTGTACTTTAGTATTCTTGATCACTTCCGTGTTTCTAGGGATTACTGATTCTTCATTCCTCACTATTATCGTGGGTGCTCTCATACTAATAGACTTTGCTTCCCAAGGTCCTGTGAACTGAGGTAATTCTTGTAAAGAATTAGATTCAAATCTCGTGTGTTCACTCAGTTGTTCGTCCTCTACATCATCGTATATAGAGGGAATGTCTTGGGGAAATTGTTCTTGCAAGTCGTCTATTTCTTGAATAGGAGGATGGGTTCCTTGTTCCTTTCTCCATTTCTCTTCTTGGATTTCTCTCAAAAATTCATGTGAGTACCTATGTATGGAAGAGAGGTTGTCTTGACTTTCTGAGTTGGGTACTTGAGACAGGGATGGCGCATTCCTTTCCTGTGTCTCTGGGACAATAGGGTTCCTAGGATGACTTTTTTTCTCTTTGCTCTCGATCAAGTATTCTAGCCTCTCCATTAGTCCTTGAAAGTGTAATTCCGGTTTTGCCATGTTATTCCAATTAAGATATCTAGAGGCTTCGAACAAAGCTTGTGCTAGTTCTACCATCTTCATGCAAAGTTTAGTTCTCTCAATTTCTAGATCAGCTCAAGGGTAGTTTTTGCTCATTTCAGCTACCTGAGGTCCCTCTTTCAATCTAGCTTGATATGCCCAAAACATCATGTCTAGATCTTCTGGTATGGGTTCCGCTAAAACTGATTCTGATTTCTGAGCTGGATTCTCTTGATTTAAGTCCTGTGAAGTCAATTCATGGATTTTGGCTCTAGATTCCTTTAAACTTCCTTCCAACTCACTTATCTTTTTACTCCATTTTCTCTTTATCCTTTCTCTAGAATCTTTCCAAGATTTTGTCTTTTTACAGCTAGATTCTGCAACTTCACTACTTCCGACTACTTTCTCCTGATTAAGCTGTTGGTTTTGTAAGAGCGCCTGGGCTCTTGTTATAGCTTGGATAGGCACGTATGTAGGGTTGGATCCATCTGCGTTATTTACAATACCTATCACGTTGATCGGTGTCACATTTGTAGCATTAACAGGGTTCTTAGGACAATCTTTGATTATGTGCTCTTTGCCACAATCGGCACAAAAGCCTTGGATGTTGTAGTACTGTGATTGTCCTGCTATCGGGGGATGTGGACAATCCTTTATGAAATGGTCTCCTTGGCACCTAAAGCATGGTCCTCTAGGGCCCTCTGGTCTCTGTTGTCTCAATTGGGGCCGTGGATTCGGGTTTGTGTACATCACATGAGCGTAGTCGGGCTCCCAACTAGGTTCCACTGGTGGACTATCGTAATGATATGTCTCCACATGTTCTGGTGACTCTGTGTAATAGGCGGGTGGACTATCTACATGAGTGGAGTCAAAACTGTTTGAGTGTGGGTCACTCTCGATGATCAAAGGTGAAGAAGGCACTAAGGCCCTACTTAGGTTCTCTTCTGCAGCAGCGTATTTGACTGAGATGACATTCGCTGGTGGGGGTGGCTGCTGAGCTAAGACAGGTTGAGGTCTCTATTGAGCCTGGTATGGGTAGTTCTGAGGAGGCCTATAGTAATAAGGCTGCGCATTGAATTGGCCTTGATACCTACCTGGCTGCGGGTATGCTTGCGGATAGTTCTGTCTCACGGTTTGTTTGTTGTATGGGCAGTCCTGAGCCGTATGATTCGTGTATCTTCTCTCAATTATACAGTATTGGCCACTAGGGTTGGCTTGTGGTTGTGGTGCATTGGGGCACACATTTTCCATATGGTCACCACCACAGGTGTAACAGCGCTTGTTAGTTAGCACCCTAGGTTTACTAGAAACTCCTAGTTTCTGGGCCACTTTTTCTGCTAGGTCTTCTATCGAGTTAGACAATTTTGTGGATGCTAGAGATGAACAGTTTGAGTCCTTATAGACCTTTGAGAGTTCCAACTCATCTCCTAAGTTGTCCTCAATGTCTATACAAATTCTTACACATTGCTCTAGCGTTCTGGGTTCTTTTAGGTACACATAGGAGCGTAGTTTAGAGCTCAACAAGCCATCTAGAAATAATGACACTTGCTTAGCTTGTGAGGGTAGCTCTTGCATTGGACATCGTTCAACATATTGTCTAAACCTACGTCCTGCCAGTCTTACGGTTTCCTGAGGGGTCTGTTTAAAGCTATGAATCAACGAAGACGTGTCATGTCTAATCCCACTTTTAGAGAATTCAGTGATGAATGACTCTAAAAAGTGATGGATGTCTCTAAATTGCCTTTGTTGCAAAGGTTGGAACCAAGTTAAAGCGGTATTCTTTAACGTTAGCCCAAATGCATTGTATTGCGTGAACATGTCTTCAACTTGTTCGGCTCTTAGTACTTGCTTGAATTGTGCGACGTGGTCATAGGGATCTCCTGTCCCATCAAAGTAATTCTTCATTGATTTTACTAACTGTGTGGGTCTCAATGTTCTTGCGTGTTCGCGTGGTCTAGGTAGAGGAAAATCATCTCTACCACCTAGTACTCGATGATCTCTTTGTCTATCCGCTCTATTAGTGTTCGTGGTTGTTCTATCTCTCCCTATGGGATGACTGAAGCTTACTTCCGGTCTTTCTTTATTTCCCTCTCTTTGATTTCCATGGGCTGAGGATGTTCCTGCCCCTTGTTGACTTGTATTCACATTTGTTCTAGATGGAGGGAATACCAATTCACCTCTCCATGTGTACGTGTTTTTAGCGTGGTCAAGCACCACAAAGACTCTTTCTGAAGTCTCATCCAGGTATACAACCTTTCCAGGTGTATCCGGGTCCTTGAACTCGTATATCGTGATGATTCCTACTTCATTAAGTAGTTCTGTCTTGTATCTCCAAAAGGCTTCATCAGTTTCTTTATTTACAAACAACTCTATGCTTCTGTTGTCCTCAGGGATCCATTCCGGGATTAGTACTCGTGTCAGTACAGATTTCCCTCTAGGTGTTCTAGGCTCTTCTAATGGTTCTTTTCCTTGAGATTTTGTTTCCGTCTCTGGTTGAATCACGCCAAACTCGTTGGTATTGTTTGGCTGCGTACTTAAGATGTACATCGTTCCTTCCTTGTCTATGTACGCGTCTCTCTCGAATTTCACCACTGGATGTTCCAATCCAATGGGTTGATCGGGGTTGTGCATTTGCACCACTTGCCTATGCGAGCACCTAATCGGTTGGTTCGGAGAAACTCTAGTTGTGTTCTATAGGGTCCCTCAGGTTTTTCTAAATAGGCTACATTCGACCCTCCTTCTGGTCTGTCTGTGCTAAATGCCATTTCTGATTCGCTAGTATCTGAGCTCTCGTAGGGATAACTAGTGTTCAATTGTTGAGCCCACGATCGTGCAGTAGTTCTTACACTTGCCTCTGATGATCTAAGGCTTCGTCGGTTTGACTTACCTATATGTTTGCCCGATCTAAGGTTCATTAATTTTCTTCCTTGCACACTCAGTACTCGCTCAGCTCGTCAATGATTCTTTGTTACTACTGTCTTGATTCCTTTTAAATTTCTTTAGATTCTTGTCTTAATGTATGCGTCAGGAATTCGACTTTCCGTTATAATTTTGAGTTCTCGTTCCGTCAGACTTAGGTTCTTTCCTTTAGGTTTTCGTGTCACACACACCTTTACTTGTAGTCTTAGAATTGAAAGAATTAAATATCTTGAACTTGAGGCGTTCCTATCGTCGTTAATCCACAACACTACCGTTTAGCCTAAGCTAAGAATTGACTGAGGGGGTTGAGTAATCTTCCAACCTCGAGTCAGCTTTTCTGGTTGCTCTGATGCCCAAGAAGCCGCGCTTCCCAAGCTTTATGCCCTTCACTGCCTTGCCTTGGTTGCCTTCGATTGCCCTTGCTAGACCTGGAAAAATCCAATATTAGACCAATTCACAGTTGGATGATCAAGCACTTAAGCATATACACCTTTTAAGTCCCTTCCCTTTTGCCCAACTTTTTAATGCTTGCCCCCTAACTTTCAAGTCCCAAGCTAGGTCAACCTCAAAATGGCTTATCTAAAAATAGACGTATCCTTTAAGAGAGCTTTCTAACGAGCTATTAAGCTCAAAAAACGGACTTCGGATGAAAAAGTTATGAGCGTTCAGGCCCTGGGGGGTAAAAACTGATAAACAGGTTTTTCTCCAAATATGAGCTAAGGGGTCTCCTATGAGTCTAATCACCCAAAAATTTCCAAAAAATAGCCCCAAAATTGACCAAAAATTGAAACCCTAAAATTTGCGATGGGGGTGCACAATCGCGATGGTCTGAGATGATCGCGATGGTCTGGGACCGTCGCGATGGCGTGAAAGTGCAAAATCGCGATGGTGTGGATTTGCACAATCGCGATGGCGTGAGAGTGTACCGTCGCAATGGCATGAACTTGGACAATCGCGATGGCGTGAAATTGCATAATCGCGATGGCGTGAACTTGGACCGTCGCGATGGTCTGAAATTGCACAATCGCGATGGCGTGAACTTGGACCGTCGCGATGGTCTGAATTTGCACAATCGCGATGGCGTCAGTCAACGGTCAACTTGGACAATCGCGATGGTCCAGAGGGAACCGTCGCGATGGTCTCAGCGCGATGGCGTGAGCCAATCGCGATGGTCTGGGCGCGATGGCGTGAGCCAATCGCGATGGTCTGAATTTTTGAAGTGTCGCGATGATCTGAAGTGCACTGTCGCGATGGTCTAGATTGCCACGTGGCACCGTCGGCGCGATGGCATGAGCCAATCGCGATGGCGTGACACAATCGCGATGGTCAGAGACTGTCGGGATGGTCCGGCCAAGCCGTCGCGATGGCGTGAGCCAATCGCGATGGTGTGACACAATCGCGATGGTCAGAGACCGTCGTGATGGTCCACCAAACTATGATTTTTCCAAATGCAAGTGTGGATTCCTAGAGGCGCTGGTGTCGCCTACACGCTGGTGTGGTCGCCTTCTCCAAATTCCGAACTTTGCAGACCATCGTGATGGTCTGACACAGTTGGCAATTTCTGACAGAAACTGAAAATTTTACCTTTTTGCAGCCTTCCTGATGCACTGGAGCTCTGTACCTGCAAGAAAACTCAAGAAAACCAAAGTACACACAAGCACAAAAGCTCTCTCTCACTCTCTCGCATGCACAAATGAGGGGAAATGAGGAGAATGGGTGGATATGGTGAATTTTCTGATTTTTTTGGAGATGAAGATGATGATGCGGTGATGAAGATGGAGTGTGGGGGAGGTGAAAAACACTAAAAACTAAGTAAAAACAACAACAAAAACTAAAATTTTTACCTTCCAACGCCACTTCTTGCTATACTCTTACCATCACACATTCGTCCTAGACTCGATCCCCGGCAACAGCGCCAAATTTGGTGTTGCTCTAGCACAATGGTGAGAACCACGTTAAGAAGCTTCACCTCCTTAATGTCAATCCGCGGAAGAGATAGGAGTGATATGAAGATCGTGAATGTGAGATGAAGTGAGAGTGAAGGTGAGAAGCACAAAGATGCACACACACATACACACACACTACGAAGAGACAAGCAAGACACAATGGAAGGTGAGAAATTAGCTCTATTACTCAAGAACACTATTACAAGCTCAAAAGAACTCTAACCTCAAACAAGCTAACCTCAAAAATGAGCTCTCTAGCTCTTTTTATAGTTTCTAGACTAGTTTTGACCGGTTTCACATCTAGTGACCGGCATAGTTAAAAAATAGGTTCTAGATGCTATTTGGAAGGGTAAATGGTATCTAAAAATAACGAAAATTGGTATGTGCATTCTACCTAAGCTCCTCAAGCTCGAGGACTCCTCGGCTTGCACAAAATGGAGCTATGGATTACAAAATGAGGTTTTCTATGTTACATATGTTACAATTAGTGATAAAAATCACTGTTGAATGTTTTGAAAAGTGATAAAAAACATATTTGTTTGAGAAATTGATCCGACTGGCTCCCTGCTCCGTCGTTTCATGCTTCCGTGGCGTCTGTGCCTCTGGCTGCTTCCAACATATATGCATATCTTTCTCTCCCTGTCCCTCCATCCCCCCCTCTCTCTCTCCATCTGCATGTTGTATACTTCCATGAAATTCATGTCTCCTTCGGTCTATCAAGGATAAAGGAAACCATCCTAAATCCTAGGTTCCATGTGAGTTTCCATATCTCATGATTGGCTCAAAGTTTGGAGAAACTAATGGTTCCATTGCATCTAGAACATGCAAAAACCTTGAGATCGAGTATCTATTTTCTTGATTTTTGCACTTGAAGGTCTTTTTTGAATTGATGATATTATTGATGATGTCATCAATTCGTAACCACCATTGATGAGCCACCCTTGAATACCTATATAAGGAGGGGTTGGCCACATATATATTCAGTCTTGCCGATGCGAGTCCTAGGATCTCAAGGAGTCATGATCATCAAGTAAGTACGTTCATGTTAGAGTTTGACTTCTAGTCTTGTCCTTTGCTCTAGTCGTGTCTAGTCTTCTATCTTGGACATCCTCTCTTGTCGTATTGTAATCTCATAGTACGAGATATTTTCCAATTACTCCTTGTATCTAGTTCATCTAGTTGAACGGAGTTCTTGTAGTCCACAAATCTTGCTTCATACCTATGGTCCCAAGTTTTGGGAACTTTTGTATCATTTCAAGGCCTTTGTTCATGAATTCACATCTTCATTTGGAGATACCAATTGCTCATGTGTTGCCGGAATAAAGTTAAGGTAGTTACATCAAGGAAATAGGCTTGTGTCAACCTATGCATTTGAATTCATTCGAATTCACACAAATCATTTGTGATCTCACATGGCACAAGGATTATTTTATCAACAAATTTTGATGGGGCTTATATGATGATGTCAAGGACTTCATGCTAACCATGCCCAAGGTGAAATCTTTGAATGAATTCAAGAAAGCAGCAATTGAGTGTGATAATAGGTTGTTCTAGAGAAAGGAAGAGAATTAAACTTCTATTAGAGACCGATAATACAATTTTACCTCTGCTCTACAACAATATGGAAGAAACACTAGCAAATCCATGCAATTGGATAACGTTAGGGTGAGAGGACTTACACCAAAGGAGAGAAAGCATCAAAAGGATAATGGATTATGCTTTGAGTGTGGAGATCATGATCACATGATATTCAAGTGTCCTATGAAGAATAAACAAGCTGGAATTAGGATTTCCACATTCACCATTCCACTTTCAAAGGATCATCATTGGAGTCAAACGAGGAATATAGTCCATCACGAGAATCATAACCTTGATTCTATATCTGAAAATACTACAAATCCTTTTCACTGTGATCATGGATATCCCTCATGCTCATATTTGAGTACCACATATCAAGAACTCTATGAAGATCAAGAGCTATGAAAATTAAAGTCCTAAAAGATCTCAGAGTCACACAACTTCTCCTCGTGGAACTCATTGCTTGAGGGGGAGGCCATGTTGTGGACAAAGGAAAGGATCCTAAAACTTAGATTCCATGTGACTTTCCATATCTCATGATTCGCTTAGAGTTTGGAGAAACTAATGTTTCCATTGCATTTAGAATGTGACAAGACTATAAAATCAATTGTCTATCTGCTTGATTCTAGCACTTGGAGGTCTTGTTTCAAATTGATGATATCATCAATGAAATCAGCAATTTGTAACTGCCATTGATGAACTGCCCTTGAAAACCTATATAAGGAGGGCTCGGTACACATATACTTAGTTTTACCAAGGCCAATCTTGGGAGCTTAACAAATCGTGATCACCAAGTACGTACTTTCAAGTTCGAGTTTGAATTCTAGTTTTGTCCTTTGCTCTAGTCATGTCTAGTATTGTATCTTGGACATCATCACTTGTCTTGTTGTAATCTTGTAGTATGAGATCCTTTCATTCCTTGTATCTAGTATATCTCCTTTAAGGGAGCTCTTGTAATCTAGAGATCTTGCTTCATATCTATAGTTCCTGGTTATGGGATCTTTTGTATCATCCCTAGTTGAGTCATGCATATCTCTTAGTCCCACGTTTTGCAACTTCTTATATGAGTTACATATTCCTATATCATTTTCCCTACATGGATGATCTTGTAATCATAATTATTATTCTGAAATCTTGTCTAAGTCTAGTCAAAGGGCACAATCTAGTGCTCCCTTAACAAATTCTTCTCTCTCTGTCTCTTACTATCTTTCTCTGTCCATCTACACATTGATTGCCATTGTGAAAGTCGTCTCTACTCTGGCTTCTCTCCCTTTCTCTCTCTGTCTCTCTCTCTGTCTCTCTCTCTCTCTCTCCATCTCTCTCGTTCTCTCTCCATTCACACAATGTTTGCTATTGTTGAAGCCATCACTGCTCGAGTGTTCTCCCTTCCTCCCTCTTCTCTCTTTCTCTCTCTCTCTCTCTCTCACACACACACAAGTTTCTCTCTCTCTCTCTCATTCATTTTCTTTGTCTATACGTTCCTTTGAGTTCCCCCATCAATTCTATTCGTCTCCATGTGCAATCAAGCTCTATCTCTCTCTCTCTATCTCTCTCTCTCACACACACATACTCTTCCACACATACTCTTCTTTGTCCATGCTACTACCTTTTGTGATCGTCTCTCTATCGAGATTCACTAGCAATCTTTAATCTCTCTCTCTCTCTATCTCTCTCTTTCATCCATGCTTCTAGTGAGCACTATCGTGTTTTTATCCAGATTCACCATAAAGCTTTAACCTTTCTCCCCCCCTCTCTGTTTCTTTCTCTCTCTACATGCGAGCGTCGCGTACCTGCACAAGACACATTAGCAAACGAACACATAATAATTAAATTATTTATATAGATTCAAACACTTATACTCACGCACACATTTTCATGCAGTTAACTAGCACAACACTCACACAAGCATTCACGTGCACATGCATATAGACACACTCTTTCAGATGCATACCACACAGACGTAGACAGAAAGGCACACTTACACATATTTTCACACATTTGGTTACTTACACTTAACTTTAGATATCATAAGACACACTAATAGGTGGAGAAACACACATACATACATATTTACTTTTTATTTTCTTTATCATTTTAATTTTATTCTTTGTTTTATTTTGAAGCTAACTCTTCTTTTATTTAAATATAATAAGCTTAGATTAGACATTAGGTTCTCATTATTGTTTATTAAGTGACATTCACATCTCCTAGGACACAAATCCACAAACATAAGTATACACTCAAATATCCACATACATACACATAAACACAAAAATACAACATTTATAAACAAATACAATCACACAAGCACATAAAACACAAGCGTAAAATAACAAACACACACACACACAATTCACTTAGGTTTACACAGACACATTCGCTTGGGGTTTCACACACATTCACTTGGTATTCAATGTTCTAAAGATCAAGTGAAGGTTTGTCGAGGGAGTAGTTCAGGTTCCATCTCTGATGCATATTATAAAGAGCGAGAGTGGTTATGAAATGGCACATCATCTTTATCCAAGCATGCAAAAAATGCTTCATCACCTCATGGGCAACAAATTCTACACCTTCCAAGAGAGAAACCAAAATGAATTTAAGCGGCTACAACAAATTAGTGATATGTGTAGAAGTGAAAGAACATATTATGGAAGAGAAACATTTGCAGATTCCTGGTTGGAATTTTCTCTCTCTCTCTCTCTCTCCTTTTATATATATATATATATATATATATATATATATATATATATATATATATATATATATATATACATACTACCTTTTGCATGCATTCAACCCTATGCAACCTACATAATCTCCCTCTCTCTCTGCAATTCTTATGTTCCCTCTTCGTCATTATGCCACAACTCTTCGTTTGACATGTGTCCCTAGAACTTCACTAGATCCTCTGCCTATCTCTATCCCTTGTCTCTCTGTCTCTTTCTCCCTCTCGCTTTATCTCTCTCTCTCTCTCTCTCTCTCTCTCTCTCTATATATATATATATATATATATATATATATATATATATATATATATATATATATATATATATATATATATATATATATATTTCTCTCCCTGTCTCTACAGCCCCTCTCTCTCTCTCCATCTGCACGTTGTATACTACCATGAAATTCATGTCTCCTTAGGTCTATCAAGGATAAAGGAAACCATCCTAAATCTAAGGTTCCATGTGAGTTTCCAGATCTCATGATTGGCTAATGCTTCCATTGCATCTAGAACATGCCAAAAGCTTGAGATCGATTATCTATTTTCCTGATTTTTGCACTTGAAGGTCCTTTTATCATCGATGACACATTCGAATTCGTAACCGAGAATACAATTTTACCTCTGTTCTACAACAATATGGCTACAACAATATAGAAGAAATACAAGCAAAATCCTCCTCCCTCTCTCTCTCTCTCTTTCCATCTCTCTCGTTCTCTCTCTATTCACACAATGTTTGCTATTGTTGAACCCATCATTGCTCGAATGTTTTCTCCCTTCCTCCCTCTTCTCTCTCTCTCTCTCTCTTTCTCTCACACGCACACACAAGTTTCTCTCTCTCTCATTCATTATCTTTGTCTATACGTTCCTTTGAGTTCCCACATCAATTCTATTCGTCTCCATGTGCAATCAGGCTCTCTCTCTCTCTCTGTCTCACACACACTCTTCTTTGTCCATGCTACTACCGTGCGTGATCGTCTCTTTATCCAGATTCACTAGCAAGCTTTAACCTCTCTCTCTTTCATCCATGCTTCTAATGTGCACGATCGTGTTTTTATCCAGATTCACCATCAAGCTTTAACCTTTCTCCCCCCTCTCTGTCTCTTTCTCTCTCTACATGCGAGCGTCGCGTACCTGCACAAGAAACATTAGAAAAAGAACACATAGTAAATAAATTATTTATATAGATTCAAACACTTATACTCACGCACACATTTTCATAACACAACACTCAGACAAACATTCACGTGCACATGCATATAGACACACTCTCAGATGCACACCACACACGTAGACAGAGGCACACTTACACATATTTTCACACATTTGGTTAGTTACACTTAACTTTAGATATCATAAGACACACTAATAGGTGGAGACACACACATAAACACATATTTACTTTTTATTTTCTTTATCATTTTAATTTTATTCTTTGTTTTATTTTGAAGCTAACTCTTCTTTTATTCAAATATAATAAGCTTAGATTAAACATTAGGTTCTCATTATTGTTTATTAAGTGACATTCACATCTCCTAGGACACAAAACCACAAACATAAGTATACACTCAAATATCCACATACATACACATAAACACAAAAATACAACATTTATAAACAAATACAATCACACAAGTACCCACATAAAACACATGCATAAAATCACAAACACAGACACACAATTCACTTAGGTTTACACAAACACATTCGCTTGGGGTTTCACACACATTCACTTAGTATTCAATGTTTTAAAGATCAAGTGAAGGCTCGTCGAGGGAGTAGTTCAGGTTCCATCTCTGATGCATATTATAAGGAGCGAGAGTGGTTATGAAATGGCACATCATCTTTATCCAAGCATGCAAAAAATGCTTCATCACCTCATGGGCAACAAATTCTACACCTTCTAAGAGAGAAACCAAAATGAATGCAAGCGGCTACAACAAATTAGTGATATGTGTAGAAGTGAAAGAACATCTTATGGAAGAGAAACATTTGCAGGAAAGAGAAACATTTGCAGATTCCTGGTTTGAATTTTTTCCTTACTCCCTTTGTATTTCTTTGAGTTTCTCATTGTGCTCATCTAAAGCACCTATGAAGTAAGAAAAGTAAAAGACCTGTTCAGAGCATGATTTTTTTGCATATATGTATCGATTGGTTTGCTTCATAATCGAGTTTCAAATATCTCTTACACATTTCAAATTAATGCGATTGCGTTTTATATTAAACTAAAAAACTTAAATTGACACATGAAGCGAGCACAAGAAGGAATCGACTAAGTTTATAATTGAAGGGCTTGGAGAAAAATTTGAAGGCATGTCCATAATGATGATGTGGCACTAAATTGACAATGTTATGTTGTTCTGAATGAAATAAAAAAAGATGCACGCGGAGTTTCTTCCATCGCACGACTTATCCGATCGTCTCTCTCTCTCTCTCTCTCTCTCTCTCTCTCTCTCTCTCTCTCTCTGTATCGTAGTCCTGAACTGTATGTGTCGGCGTGTAAGGCATGGAAGGCACAAAGCTGTACTAATTAACAAGATGGTATCAGAGCCTTGCCAGGCGTGTAAGGCATGGAACGCACTTAGCCTTGCAAGGGGAATGTCTATGAGCAGCACCACAGCTGCAGCCTGCGCTCATGAGAAGCCCCGTCCCTTTTGTCTGTATAAGAGATCCCCTGTACTTCTTTGCGCCATCTTCCTCCAATTTACGATGCTGCAATGGATCAGCAATAGTCTTGAAGTTACTCGGAGTTATTAATCCTTGAAAAGCAGGAGGACGACCTGAAAGTGAGAGACCGTGCTGAAGCTGTCGTGGAGGATGTACGGCACGGATGCATAACTGATGGATTGGTGACAACATGATGACTTGAAGAAAATTTTCGGGACCATATAGCTGGAGCCGTTGCACCTGCCATGCTCATCGCTGTGGTAGCTTCCGATTCGTAGCTTATGTACTACAGCTTCTCAATTGCAGCTTGGAAGAAAGGCAGTCCATTCCATCGCTTCTTAGTGGCAGCTTCTCATACGTCCATCGCTGTGGTGTCAGTGATTCAGATTCTATGTCTGAAATGCAATAGAACAAAAGAAAAGGAAGATTAGAATTTCGACGCAGACAAAGAAAAGAAAAGAAAGCTATGATGTCATATATGCTGAATGTTTTAGAACTACAATACAAGAGCTTAGACACTTCTATCTCACTAAGAGTAGTTGCCTCATTTTAACAAGGTAGTGGCCCTCTGTATGATAGAAGAGGTAAACCTTGGTTTGAATCCATCGGGAAGTGGCAACTCAAGAGACCATGCATTCTTTCAGCATAGAGGAAGAGGTTCTAGTCGTGGATGTTCAACTTATAGAAATGTAAACACAATGGATATGCCAAGACATAGAGGAAGCTCAAACTCAAGAGGTAGAGGAAGATTGTTTGCACCTACAAACTATTACCATTGCAACAAGTATGGCCATTTTAAGAAAGATTGCTATCATATGCACAATAATCAAAGAGGAAAATCTAGAGGCCATTATGCATCACATGGAGACTTATCTACTGAAAGTTCATATAGAGATTATTGCAAAGATAATATGTTTGCAATGGAGAAAGTATTAAATAGCATGTAAAGAAGTAATTTTCAATAAGCATGACTATTTCATACATGATTTCAAGTATGGCAAAAGAGAGAATTTTCTTGGTCATGGAAAGAAGATGGGTAGATTGTTCATGTTTGACATGGACACACCTCTTTATTAGAATATGTATGCCAAGAATAGTGAATACTTAGACATAGCTGAATTATGGCATAAAAGATGTGGTTGGACTTGCTAGAACAAAATGAGTTGGTGGCTCAATGTATTTTTTGCTATTAATTGATGATTATAACCTATACACATGGATATATTTATTGAAGTATAAAAGTGGTTTTTTTGAATGTTTTGTGAAATTCAGAAACATGGTTGAGAAGCAATTGGCCATATACATAAAATGCTTACGATCAGACTCAAAAGGAGAATATATTTCAAAGGAATTTGATCAATATCTTAGTGACCATGGAATCATAATGCAACTGCCTTGTAGACATACACCACATCAAAATGGTGTTGCAAAACACAAGAATCATGTGATTGAACAAGTTGCTAGAGTCATGTTAAATGAAAAGAGCATGCCAGATATATTTTGGGTAGAATCTTGTCATATAGTTGTACATGTCATAAATAGAGCTCCAATAGGAATGGTTCATCATTTGACTCCTTATGAGAGGCTATGTAAGCATAAGCCAAATGTGAGCTCTTTACGAGTTTTTCAAAGTATTTGTTATGCACACATGTCTAGTCAATTGAGGCACAAACTTGAGGCTAAATCTAGAAAGTGCATATTTGTTGCATACTCAGAAGAGAACAAATGATATAGATGCTATAACCCTGTTACAAAAGAATGCATAGTGGGCAGATATGCTATATTTGATGAGAATGCGTCATGATATGCACCTAAAGACATGGTTATGATAAAAAAATTCTATGGATGATTCTATGCATAATGTTTAAGATGGGCTACAAACAAGCTATAGATATTTGGATCATGAAGAATGTCAAGATTATGGTTCATATGAGTTTCCTATGCCTAAAAGGTCATGGAGTGAAAATGCATAAGACTATGCAAGGAGAAAAGAGAAAGGGAAAGATAAGATGAGAGAGTACATGTGTGTTCCGATATTGATGATGAGATAGTTACACCTGGCATGTTGAAGAATAAGAAGGAGAAATATGTTCCTCCACATGCAAGGAAAGAGACACACTCAAGATCAGATGAAGAAACACCTTTGAGATGATCTATGAGAGTAATGCATCATGTGGATAGACTGAATCTATACAATAAGTCTATGAAGCTTCATTATGCATACATGAATGAGAGAATCAAAGCATGTGGAACCAAAATTTTCATGATGCATCACAAGATGAAGATTGGAGCAAAATAGTGGATCATGAGATGAATGCATTGAAGAAGAATGATACATGGGAACTAGTGAAATTGCCACTAAATGAGAAAGCTATTGGATGCAAATGGTTGTAGAGATTTAAGTGGAGAGATGGTTAAGTGGAGAGATTTAAAGTGCATTTAGTTGCAAAAGGATATGCATGAGTATATGGATTGGATTATGATGAAACATTTAGTCTAGTAGTGAAAATGACAATGGTGAGAAGCATGATTGCATGGGCTGCTATGAACATTTTGAAATTGTATCAAATGGATGTAAAGACTACATTCTTGAATGGAAAATTGCATGAGGAAGTCTATATGCAACAACCAAAATTTTATGTGCATCCAAAGTATCATGACTATGTATGCAAGTTAAAGAAAGTGCTTTATGGTTTGAAACAAACACCAAGCGCATGGTGTGAATGATTCAGTAAGGCGTTATTGGATCTAAAATTTATGCAAACAAAGGATGATTATTCACTATTTGTATGGAATGAAGGAAGCGAAACGATTCTATTAGTAATTTATGTCGATGATTTGATCATTATTGGCAATGATGAGAAGAGGATTGCTGATTTGAAAAATCAAGTGAAGTCTAAAATGTTGATATCAGATTTGGGAGAGCTAAAATAATTTTTGGGAATTGAAGTAATTTCAATGCAAGAGGAAGTTTGGATGAAACAATGCAATTATATGCTCGAAATGCTTGAGAGATTTGGCATGAGTGCTTGCAAACCAATTGATACGCCACTCGATGCTAATGCTAAGCTTATGCATGATAGGAAATAGTTACATGATGCACATGTGTATAGGAAGATGGTTGGAAGTTTAATTTCTGTAAAAAAGACATGATCGGATTTGAGTTTTGCAGTTGTTTTGGTGAGTGAGTTTATGCATAAACCATCTAGAGTGAACTTGGATGAACTGAGACACATATTGCGATATGTGAAAGTGTAGAGGTCGGAAACTCTCAGATGCCTTGGGATGAAGCTTGAGGAAGTGTTCAAGTGCTCTAACACGGATATATTTGAGTTCTGAGCAGTCGTTGCTGTCATCTTTTCTTTGCTACCTCGGTTGTTTTGATACCTATCTCTCTCTATCCCCTTTTTTCTTTTCCCTTTCTCTCTCTTTCCCTCTCTCTCTCGGTCCCTCTCTCCCTCTTTTTCTCTCTTCCTCTCCCTCTTCCTCTCTCTCTTCCTCTCTCTCTTTCTCTCTCTCTTTCTCTCTCTTTTTCTCTCTCTCTCTCCCCCTCTCTTCCCCCCTCTCTCTCTCTTTCTCTCTCTCTCTCCCCCTCTCTTCCCCCCTCTCTCTCTCTCTCTTTCCTCCTCCCTCTTTTCCCTTTTTCTCTCTCTCTTTTCCCCGCGTGTGAACCCCTCCCTTTCTCTCTCTCTCTCTCTCTCTCTCTCTCTCTCTCTCTCTCTCTCTCTCTCTCTCTCTCTCTCTCTCTCTCTCTCTCTCTCTCTCTCTCTCTCTCTCTCTCTCTCTTTCTATCTCCCTCTCTCTCTTCCCCTCTCTCTCCCCCCTCCCTTCTCTCTCCTCCCCCGCCCGCTGGCCTCCGCAGCCCCCCTCCCTTCTCTCTCCTCCCCGGCCCGCTGGCCTCCGCACCACCCACCCGCAGCCCCCTCCCTTCTCTCTCCTCCCCCGCCCGCTGGCCTCCGCACCACCCATCTGCAAACCCCCTCCCTTCTCTCTCCTCCCCCGCCCGCTGGCCTCCGCACCACCCACCCGTAGCCCCCCTCCCTTCTCTCTCCTCCCCCACCCGCTGGCCACCGCACCACCCACCCGCAGCCCCCTCCCTTCTCTCTCCTCCCCCGCCGGCTGGCCTCCGCACCACCCACCCGCAGCCCCCCTCCCTTCTCTCTCCTCCCCCGCCCGCTAGCCTCCACACCACCCACCCGGAGCCCCCTCCCTTCTCTCTCCTCCCCCGCCGGCTGGCCTCCGCACCACCCACCCGCAGCCCCCCTCCCTTCTCTCTCTCCTCCCCCGCCCGCTGGCCTCCGCACCACCCACCCGCAGCCCCCCTCCCTTCTCTCTCCTCCCCCGCCCGCTGGCCTCCGCACCACCCACCTGCAGCCCCCTCCCTTCTCTCTCCTCCCCCGCCCGCTGGCCTCCGCACCACCCACCCGCAGCCCCCCTCCCTTCTCTCTCCTCCCCTGCCCGCTAGCCTCCGCACCACCCACCCGCAGCCCCCTCCCTTCTCTCTCCTCCCCCGCCCGCTGGCCTCCGCACCACCCACTCGCAGCCCCCCTCCCTTCTCTCTCTCCTCCCCCGCCCGCTGGCCTCCACACCACCCACCCGCAGCCCCCCCCCTTCTCTCTCTCCTCCCCCGCCCGTTGGCCTCCGCACCACCCACCTGCAGCCCCCTCCCTTCTCTCTCCTCCCCCGCCCGCTGGCCTCCGCACCACCCACCCGGAGCCCCCTCCCTTCTCTCTCCTCCCCCGCCCGCTGGCCTCCGCACCACCCACCCGCTGCCCCCTCCCTTCTCTCTCCTCCCCCGCCCGCTGGCCTCCGCACCACCCACCCGCAACCCCCCTCCCTTCTCTCTCTCCTCCCCCGCCCGCTGGCCTCCGCACCACCCACCCGCAGCTCCCCTCCCTTCTCTCTCCTCCCCCGCCTGCTGGCCTCCGCACCACCCACCCGCAGCCCCCCTCCCTTCTCTCTCTCCTCCCCCGCCCGCTGGCTTCCGCACCACCCACCCGCAACCCCCCTCCCTTCTCTCTCCTCCCCCGCCTGCTGGCCTCCGCACCACCCACCTGCAGTCCCCCTCCCTTCGCTCTCTCCTCCCCCGCCCGCTGGCCTCCGCACCACCCACCCGCAGCCCCCCTCCCTTCTCTCTCCTCCCCCGCCCGCTGGCCTCCGCACCACCCACCCGCAGCCCCCTCCCTTCTCTCTCCTCCCTCGCCCGCTGGCCTCCGCACCACCCACCCGCAGCCCCCCTCCCTTCGCTACCTACCTCCCCCGCCACGCGCAGCCCCTCACCCCCACTACCATCATCCCCCGCCCCCACCGCCCTCCTCCCTCCGCCACCACCCCCCGCACACACTCACATTCCCACCCACATGCACATCCCCCACACATGCACACACCCACACTCACATGCGCACAACGCACACACACTCACACACATACCATCACACACTCTCACTCACACACACACATATATATGCACACGCACCCATGCACATACACACACAAACACACATACACACAACCATACATACACACTCCCACACATACACACCCACATACACGCATACACACACACCCACAACTACACACATGTGTACCCACACAAGCACACACAAAGGCCCCCACATTTATGCCCCACACACCCACATACATATTTATGCCCCGCACACCCACGTACACATTTATGCCCCACACACCCACATACACATTTATGCCCACACATAACCATCCACACACATTCTCACTCCCACTGGTACACACACACACCCACAATATTACACATCTCCCTACAGGAGCCTCTTCCTTCAGCAAAGCTATGAAAATGGGCTCAGAAGTATACCATAATCTAAAGAGTGTAATGAAGAAGCATATGGACGAGATTTTTAACAAGACGTAACCAATTGTGTCGATCGAAGACCCCTTTGACCAGGATGATTGGAAACATTATAGCAAGCTCACTGAATAGATTGGCAAACAAGTTCAAATGTTGGAGATGATTTATTAGTCACCAATCCTACGAAGGTATGGGATAAAAGTGTGCAGGGTAAAAAGTGGAAGCAGGGAAAAGCTTTTTGCCACCAACTATTCACGGCGACTACCTATTTTTGTAGATCCAACTCAAATTAAGTACCCCCCAATTTTGGGTGATGAACCGGCGCATGATCAATGGACGTGAAGATTCAGCAAAGCTCTTGGCTTATTGGGGCCTATAAAAGCAATGGACTTTTGCTCATGGGGGTACAACATTTTTAGAATTACATTGACGCGTGTATACGTGCATAAGTTTTCTCTTGCACTTGGTGGTTTCAAGCCTATTGTAGAAGCTACTCTGTAGTGTGGATACAGAGGGTAGGCTTCTCAGTGGAGGGCTATGAGCACTATAGTGTAAGAGAGTAGCTTGGATTTATTTTCCTTTCTGTGAGTCAGTGTGTTGAGTAATCTCTATACTCTTGAGAAATTCTACCACTTGTATTGTTCTGAGTTAGCCTGCATATCAATGGCCCTTATGCTGATCTGTTGTATTGAAGTTAATACTTTTGGCTTGTGAGCCCTAAGCTTGCACTTTTGAGCATCACTCTGCTCAACCTTGTAATCGATTCGAATTAAGAAGCGTATGGTCTTCAACTTTGTAATCGATTCGAATTAAGAATCGTATGGTCTTCCTTGGTCAATTGTTGTTCACATTTTCTGAAGTATGTACCACTCTGTGCAATCCTTGTTATCTACCTGATCACAGAAATGTTAAAGGGTATACTTCCCTAAAGAGAACCCCCCTTGAGTAGGCCACGTACTGGAGGTGTTAATCTTTAATCTCTACTTTTGTTAAAAGTGGATACCCCAATACCTCCTCTACAGTTTGGCACACCCGGTGGGACCTTTGCATTTCTGTGAGAGGTATTTTTGTCCTATTACATTTGCAAGTAGGTACATGACCCATACACGGGCAGATAAGGAGTCTCTTCGTGTTCGGAGGAGCCTTAACAAGTTAGCCATAACCACGACTAGTGAGTCTACCTCCCCTCTGCCCTCCCTAAATTTATCTATTGATTTGGGTGCGACACCATTATCAAAAGAGAGGTATAGGAGAACTCTAGACTTCTCCTCAGATACGTCCGAAGAAACGCCAGTACAAATGGAGGACCTCTCTCATTTGCTCTCCAGATTAAACATCAAATTGCCTACCTTCAAGGGACATGCTTATGAGGATGCTGATGATCATGTGAGGAGATTCATCTCTTTATGCCGTGGACGAGGTTTGCAAAATAGAGAGGATGCAATGCTGGCACTTTTTCCATCCACATTGGAGGGTCTTGCAGATAAATGGTATAGTCAATATGCAAATGGCCATTTCACTACATGGGAGGCTTTGAAGGCGGCGTTCTCACAGACATTCCGACCAAGTGATTCCTCGGAAACAGCTCTAGATGAGCTAGAGAATTTGAAGCTAAGACCAGGTGAATCCTTTCATGAACTTCACACTAGAACAAAAGCACTTGTTGCACGTCTGCCACATGCCCCATGTGACTTTTTGGTTAAAGAAGGCTCTGCCCAGGTCATCTCAGCAGAAGCTTCGTGAGTCTCTTAGATTGGATGCGACCCTCAATGATTTTGTTGCAGCCGCATCAGGCATTGAAGAAGCAAGGCAACATTTTGAAGGGGATACACAACAACAGTATGCTGCAGATCTGGATCCTATTGAGCAACTAAGGAGGGAACTGGAAGCATTGAAGATGCAACAAAATCAACAAGAAGAGAAGGTCTTGCCACCACTGCGTCGCACTGATGATGAAGTAGCTCAACTTCGCTGAGAGTTAG
Source organism: Ceratopteris richardii (assembly GCA_020310875.1). Taxonomy (NCBI): domain Eukaryota; kingdom Viridiplantae; phylum Streptophyta; class Polypodiopsida; order Polypodiales; family Pteridaceae; genus Ceratopteris; species Ceratopteris richardii. The sequence continues at coordinate 128,321,810 of CM035412.1, read as the reverse complement.
AAGATTTGAAGACCACTCAGGATATAAGGAGACAAATCTGGTGTACAATCTGTAATAACAATGGACATTCCAATGCTAATTGCCCTATTAAGGTAAGCTGTCAATTTTGTGGAAAAGATGGTCATGAAGCAAGGGATTTCTACTACCTCAAGGGCACACAGCAGAGAGGTAACCCTCAAACTTTGGATTCATACTATGCTAGCACTTCGAATACACCTAACAGAGAGGAGAATAGGCCTGCAAAGCCTAGATATAATAGACCCTTGATGTGCTATCGTTGTGGTGAGTACGACCACATGCAAAATAGGTGTTCCCTCCCAGAAGATGCACCTCCTTGTCAACATTGTCCAGAGGCCAAGGATCATTATACCAAAGATTGCCCAAGAGGTCGTCCTGCTCCAATTCATATGATTGCAGTCTCTCCACATGAAGAAGGAAAAACCACTCAGACTTATGTTGTTTCATCCTCTGCAATGCCCATGATGACTAGAGGCAAGCAGCTGTAACCCAGAGAGATGAACAACCAGGATTTCAGGATAAAGAGGAGGAAACGAAGTCTGGATGAGGATCAAGTAGAAATTGAAGGAGCTTATGATAAGATGACTACTTCTCTAAAGGGCCGACCAACAAGTCTGCAAGAAAACACTCTTCAGGTAAACATTGAACAGATCTTGAAAGGTATTCATCACAAGGTTAGTCTATATGAACTTATAAAGATGGATTCAAAAATAAGAAGTGACTTACTGAAGATTATACACTCTGCTCACTTGGTCCAATCACCTAGTATAGATGGTTTCATGGTTGATTTTCCCCCTGCACCCTTAGCAGACTACCAAAGCTCAAGATTATCTGTTTGTATAAACGATGAAGCTCTCACAGGTGTGATCATAGATGGAGGCTCTGGTATCAATTTAATGCTAGATTTTACAATGAAGAAGCTGAAATTGAACCCCACCAAGTTGGCACCATTCACGGTTACATTGGCAGATCAACATCGGGTTGCGCCACTTGGCATTATTGAAAAGGTATTGATGGTAGTACAGGGTTGCCACTTTGTGTTGGATTTTCTCGTTATTGCACTTCCACAGGAGACTTCCTATCCTTTGCTCTTGGGGAGACCTTGCCTGAGACAAGCAAAAGCTTTGCAAGATTGGGGAAAAAATAAACTATGGATTTCAACAAATACCAATAGCCAACTGCAACTACATTTGGAAGAAGGATTCGACTCAGGAAAAACTACTGGATATACTGTGGACACTCAGGTAATGCCCTCTCTACCCCAAGAAGAGGATACTTTGTTAAATTGGATGATGGGAAGTGCAGAGTGTTGCACAGTGGAGATTAATGAAATTGAGGAAGAAGTTGCAGATAAGGTAATTACAGGAAAGGGCAATGAAGACCACAAGGTGTTGGAGAATGAGCAATTGCAGGAAAGCACAAGCCTTGAGGAAGCAACCCAGATAAAAGTATCAGAGGTAGAATATTTTGAACCTAAGGGCAGAGAAGATCTTCCTTTCTCAGATATACCTCAAGGATGGATGGAAGAACATGTTGCAGAATATAAATTAAACTCCACTCCTGCATATAGTGGAGATGATTTATCAAACAAGGCCAGTCCTGAAACATTGGTTCAAGAATTAAATTTAGGGGATGAAGAGAACCCTCAAGTAGTCCATTTGGCATCCTGGTTGTGGCATTATCCTAATTTACTACAGAAGGTAACTTCTTTTCTCTTTACTTACAAAAGTGTCTTTGCATGGTCCTACAAAGATCTAACAGGAATACCAGAAGAGCTTGGATTACATCGGATACCCTTGGTTGAGGGAGTTGCACCTGTAAGAAGTAGGCCATATCGACTCAATCCGAAGTATGCAGAGACGGTAAAAGCAGAGATTACAAAACTAGAGGAAGCAGGTATAATTGTGCTAGTAGAACATTCCAGATGGCTTTCTTCTATGGTTATTGTGCCCAAGAAAAGTAGTGGAAAAATAAGGCTATGTGTTGATTTCCGTGCTTTGAATAAAGTGACTATTCAAGATGGATTTCCTCAGCCCTTCACAGAGCAAGTACTTGAAGAGGTAGCTGGTCACACTTTGTATAGTTTCTTGGATGGCTTTAGTGGCTACAATCAGATAGTGATCCATCCTGATGATAGGGACAAAACAACCTTTGTCACTCCCTGGGGCACTTATGTCTATACTCGAATGGCTTTTGGTTTGAAGAATGCACCAGCTTCATTTAATAGAACGATGTATCTGATATTGGGCAAATGGTTAACAACCTTTCTACGCATTTTCATGGATGACTTTTCAGTATTTTCAGGTACAGATAGAAGGGCAGCAGTTCAAGATTTTCATGACCATTTGGAAAATCTAAAAGAAATTTTTGAGCAATGTCTCAAAACAGGTTTGAAATTGAATCCTGATAAATGTCACTTTTTGGTTACTAAGGGCACTCTTCTTGGTCACATAGTATCTGCAGAAGGCATAACTGTTGACCCTGCAAAGGTTACAGCTATTCTTTCCATGCCAATTCCACAAAGCCCAAAGGAAGTGCAAAGTTTCTTGGGCCATGCAGGGTATCACAGAAGATTCATTAGGATGTATTCAGAGATTGCTAAGCCCTTGTCAAGGCTTACCAGCAAAAAGATCCCTTTCTCATGGAGTGCTGAAGCTGACAAAGCATTTTGTGAGCTAAAGATGAGGCTATGTACTGCTCCACTTTTAAGTGTTCCTAATTGGTCATTGGAATTTCATGTGCATACAGATGCTAGTCTTCATGCTGTTGGTGCAGTTCTAGCTCAACCATCATCTCACAAAGTGGATAGACCTATCTCTTATGCAAGCAGACTACTCAACCAAGCTGAAAGAAATTACAGTACAAGGGAAAGAGAAGGTTTGGCTATTGTATTTGCCCTTCACAAGTTCCGACATTATCTCCTTGGTGTACATTTCATTGTTATTTCTGATCATCAGCCCTTGAAGTATTTGATAAACAAGCCTAGAGTAGCTGGAAGGATTTGGAGATGGTTACTTCTATTCCAAGAATTTAATTTTGATATTCATATTAAGCCAGAAAAAGAGCACTACATGGCAGATCAAGTGTCCAGGACGGCAATGAGCGAAAAGGCAACAGGTATTAATGATGAATTGGTGGATAGCAATCTTTTTCTAGTAGCAATTCGGACAGGTTGGTATGATGAAATTCTTCATGTTCTGACTACTGGAAAGATCCCAGAACACTTGACACCTGTGGAAAAGAGAAGACTGCTCCTGAAAACCAAAGCATATTCTCTTATAAATGGAAATTTATATAAATACTGTCAAGATGATATATTGAGAAGGTGTGTCTATCCAGAGGAGGTAAATCTTCTGCTAGAGGCTGCACACAATGAAGGACATCTAAAAGGGGAAGAATTGGCTCATAAAATCATCCACAAAGGTTTATGGTGGCCTCATATTTTCAAGGATGCAATCAAGTTTTCTAAAGAATGCAACATCTGCCACAGGTGTGCTCCCGCGCTAACCAGATTGAATTTCCAACCATTGGTCATATCTACAGGATGGCTCCCATTTGAACGATGGGGTCTTGATTTCATAGGGCCAATTAGCCCAACTGGGCAACCAGGAGGTAAAAAGTATATTTTGATGGCCACATGCTATGCCACTAAATGGATAGAGGCTAAAGCTACTGTGGACTGCACGGCTTTAAGAGTAGCTAAATTTATGTATAAACGTATTTTCTCAAGATTTGGTTGCCCTCTGGAAATTACTAGCGATAGGGGCACACATTTTGTAAATCAATTGCTCCAGTTTATATTTGACAGGTACAAAATCTTCGATAAAAAATCTTGTGCCTACTACCCAGGGCAAATGGCCAAGCAGAGAGTTCCAATAAGATTTTGATTGGACTGCTTCGCAAATTATCTTTCGATCATCAAAACTCCTGGCCGCTAGCATTGATCGGTGCAATTTGGGCTTTCAGAACCACGAAGAGGGGAACCACATGCGAAACTCCATTTCGGATAGTATATGGGAAAGAAGCATTGGCACCATTCGAGTTTATCATCAGAAAAGAAATAGGAATCAAAACCATTGGAATTGAACCCCCCATTCAGAGATTGGTGGCATTAGAAGAGTACAGAGAAGAGGCAATGCAGCTTCTGATGACACAAGAAGAGCGCAAGAAATTACATGACAGGTATCTGAGATCGAATGAAGTTCAAGAAGGGTCCATGGTTTTAGTGCATCAAGTCCCGGCAATTTCAACTAAATTGGCCCCCAAATGGTCAGGACCATATAAGGTTATCAAGGTATTGCCACATGGTGCAGTGCATCTGGAAGATCTGCAGGGTAAAAGGATGCCCCTCGTCAACATCTCCAGGGTGAAGAAGTATCGGAACTAGGACAAAGTGGAAGCATCCTATCCCTTGTACATACCATGTTTCTTTTCAGTAATTGCAATTAAATCTCATTGAAATAAGCATATAAAGGAGTTATTGCACCGGGACGGTGCAAAAGCTTGATGTGGGGGTCTGTAGAGGTCGGAAACTCTCAGATGCCTTGGGATGAAGCTTCAGGAAGTGTTCAAGTGCTCTGACACGGATATATTTGAGTTCTGAGCAGTCGTTGCTGTCATCTTTTCTTTGCTACCTCGGTTGTTTTGATACCTATCTCTCTCTATCCCCTTTTTTCTTTTCCCTTTCTCTCTCTTTCCCTCTCTCTCTCAGTCCCTCTCTCCCTCTTTTTCTCTCTTCCTCTCCCTCTTCCTCTCTCTCTTCCTCTCTCTCTTTCTCTCTCTCTTTCTCTCTCTTTTTCTCTCTCTCTCCCCCTCTCTTCCCCCCTCTCTCTCTCTTTCTCTCTCTCTCTCCCCCTCTCTTCCCCCCTCTCTCTCTCTCTCTCTCTTTCCTCCTCCCTCTTTTCCCTTTTTCTCTCTCTCTTTTCCCCGCGTGTGAACCCTTTCTCTCTCTCTCTCTCTCTCTCTCTCTCTCTCTCTCTCTCTCTCTCTCTCTCTCTCTCTCTCTCTCTCTCTCTCTCTCTCTCTCTCTCTCTCTCTCTCTCTCTCTCTCTCTCTCTCTCTCTCTCTCTCTCTCTCTCTCTCTCTCTCTCTCTCTCTCTCTCTCTCTCTCTCTCTCTCTCTCTCTCTCTCTCTCTCTCTCTCTCTCTCTCTCTCTCTCTCTCTCTCTCTCTCTCTCTCTCTTTCTATCTCCCTCTCTCTCTTCCCCTCTCTCTCCCCCTCCCTTCTCTCTCCTCCCCCGCCCGCTGGCCTTCGCACCACCCACCCGCAGCCCCCCTCCCTTCTCTCTCCTCCCCGGCCCGCTGGCCTCCGCACCACCCACCCGCAGCCCCCTCCCGTCTCTCTCCTCCCCCTCCCGCTGGCCTCCGCACCACCCACCCGCAGCCCCCCTCCCTTCTCTCTCCTCCCCCGCCCGCTGGCCTTCGCACCACCCACTCGTAGCCCCCCTCCCTTCTCTCTCCTCCCCCGCCCGCTGGCCTCCGCACCACCCACCCGCAGCCCACTCCCTTATCTCTCCTCCCCCGCCCGCTGGCCTCCGCACCACCCACCCGCAGCCCCCCTCCCTTCTCTCTCCTCCCCCGCCCGCTGGCCTCCGCACCACCCACCCGCAGCACCCTCCCTTCTCTCTCCTCCCCCGCCCGCTGGCCTCCGCACCACCCACCCGCAGCCCCCCTCCCTTCTCTCTCTCCTCCCCCGCCCGCTAGCCTCCGCACCACCCACCCGCAGCCCCCCTCCCTTCTCTCTCCTCCCCCGCCCGTTGGCCTCTGCACCACCCACCCGCAGCCCCCTCCCTTCTCTCTCCTCCCCTGCCCGCTCGCCTCCGCACCACCCACCCGCAGCCCCCCTCCCTTCTCTCTCCTCCCCCGCCCGCTGGCCTCCACACCACCCACCCGCAGCCCCCTCCCTTCTCTCTCCTCCCCCGCCCGCTGGCCTCCGCACCACCCACCCGCAGCCCCCTTCCCTTCTCTCTCTCCTCCCCCGCCCGCTGGCCTCCGCACCACCCACCTGCAGCCCCCTCCCTTCTCTCTCTCCTCCCCCGCCCGCTGGCCTCCGCACCACCCACCCGCAGCCCCCTCCCTTCTCTCTCCTCCCCCGCCCGTTGGCCTCCGCACCACCCACCCGCAGCCCCCCTCCCTTCTCTCTCCTCCCCCGCCCGCTGGCCTCCGCACCACCCACCCGCAGCCCCCTCCCTTCTCTCTCCTTCCCCGCCCGCTGGCCTCCGCACCACCCACCCGCAACCCCCCTCCCTTCTCTCTCTCCTCCCCCGCCCGCTGGCCTCCGCACCACCCACCTGCAGCCCCCCTCCCTTCTCTCTCCTCCCCCGCCCGCTGGCCTCCGCACCACCCACCCGCAGCCCCCCTCCCTTCTCTCTCTCCTCCCCCGCCCGCTGGCCTCTGCACCACCCACCCGCAGCCCCCCTCCCTTCTCTCTCCTCCCCCGCCCGCTAGCCTCCGCACCACCCACCCGCAGTCCCCCTCCCTTCTCTCTCTCCTCCCCCGCCCGCTGGCCTCTGCACCACCCACCCGCAGCCCCTCTCCCTTCTCTCTCCTCCCCTGCCCGCTGGCCTCCGCACCACCCACCCGCAGCCCCCTCCCTTCTCTCTCCTCCCCCGCCCGCTGGCCTCCGCACCACCCACCCGCAGCCCCCCCCCTTCGCTACCTACCTCCCCCGCCACCCGCAGCCCCTCACCCCCACTCCCATTATCCCCCACCCCCACCGCCATCCTCCCTCCGCCACCATCCCCCGCACACACTCACATTCCCACCCACATGCACATCCCCCACACATGCACACACCCACACTCACATGCGCACAACGCACACACACTCACACACATACCATCACACACTCTCACTCACACACACACACATATATATGCACACGCACCCATGCACATACACACACAAACACACATACACACAACCATACATACACACTCCCACACATACACACCCACATACACGCATACACACACACCCACAACTACACACATGTGTACCCACACAAGCACACACAAAGGCCCCCACATTTATGCCCCACACACCCACATACATATTTATGCCCCGCACACCCACGTACACATTTATGCCCCACACACCCACATACACATTTATGCCCACACATAACCATCCACACACATTCTCACTCCCACTGGTACACACACACACCCACAATATTACACATCTCCCTACAAGAGCCTCTTCCTTCACCAAAGCTATGAAAATGGGCTCAGAAGTATACCATAATCTAAAGAGTGTAATGAAGAAGCATATGGACGAGATTTTTAACAAGAGGTAACCAATTGTGTCGATCGAAGACCCCTTTGACCAGGATGATTGAAAACATTATAGCAAGCTCACTGAATAGATTGGCAAACAAGTTCAAATGTTGGAGATGATTTATTAGTCACCAATCCTACGAAGGTATGGGATAAAAGTGTGCAGGGTAAAAAGTGGAAGCAAGGAAAAGCTTTTTGCCACCAACTATTCACGGCGACTACCTATTTTTGTGGATCCAACTTAAATTAAGTACCCCCCAATTTTGGGTGATGAACTGGCGCATGATCAATGGACGTGAAGATTCGGCAAAGCTCTTGGCTTATTGGGGCCTATAAAAGCAATGGACTTTTGCTCATGGGGGTACAACATTTTTAGAATTACATTGACGCGTGTATACGTGCATAAGTTTTCTCTTGCACTTGGTGGTTTCAAGCCTATTGTAGAAGCTACTCTGTAGTGTGGATACAGAGGGTAGGCTTCTCAGTGGAGGGCTATGAGCACTATAGTGTAAGAGAGTAGCTTGGATTTATTTTCCTTTCTGTGAGTCAGTGTGTTGAGTAATCTCTATACTCTTGAGAAATTCTACCACTTGTATTGTTCTGAGTTAGCCTGCATATCAATGGCCCTTATGCTGATCTGTTGTATTGAAGTTAATACTTTTGGCTTGTGAGCCCTAAGCTTGCACTTTTGAGCATCACTCTGCTCAACCTTGTAATCGATTCGAATTAAGAAGCGTATGGTCTTCAACTTTGTAATCCATTCGAATTAAGAATCGTATGGTCTTCCTTGGTCAATTGTTGTTCATATTTTCTGAAGTATGTACCACTCTATGCAATCCTTGTTATCTACCTAATCACAGAAATGTTAAAGGGTATACTTCCCTAAAGAGAACCCCCCTTGAGTAGGCGACGTACTGGAGGTGTTAATCTTTAATCTCTACTTTTGTTAAAAATGGATACCCCAGTACCTCCTCTACAGAAAGAACATGTAAATTTGGGTTGTTTTATAAGAGAAGAGTTAAACCATGTATATATGCATACACGGATGTAGATTGGACACGAAATGTCATGGATCAAAGGTCAATGAAAGGAAGTGCAACCATTTCATGGAGTAGGAAGAAGCAACCAGCTATTTCTTTGTCAAGTACTAAAGTTAAATATAGAGGGATTACTCAAGCCATTTGTGAAGCAAAATGGATTAAGTACCTACTCGAAGACATGGGAGTCTACATCAACAAAAAGGTGGTCATCTATTGTGACAATGTAAGTAGCATCCAGATTGCACATTCCATCCCGTGTTTCATGTTAGTAAACTTTGGAAGTATATTTCAAGGGAAGATAATCTAATAAAGGGTATTGTTTCTTTGCAGAAAAGTGATAGCATAGATCATTCTTCAGAGAAGATACTAGATCGGAGACAAAAGTTCTTGAGGAATCATGTCATCCAGGAGTATCTAGTAGCCTAGAGAGGATTACCACTTACTGACTCTACTTAGGAATCAAAAGATCTCAAAGTACTTTCTTTAATTGATCATTGAGGACAATGATCTTTAGAAGCGGGAGAGAGTGTTAGACATTGATCCACATGGATCATGACATTGGTCCATAGGGATCACTCTATCTGTGTGAGGGAAAAGGGCCATCTAGCCGAGATCCTAAGTTCGTTGGATACCCTATGATATTAAGTAGTAATGGGAATGAGTGTTGCATGATGGCCACATGTCGGCACCAGACCACTCTAGATCATTGCTATTTTTACACTACAAGAGGGTATATAGGGATGGGAGGAGAATCACACACACATCACTCAATTCTTTCTAACACTTAATAGCACTAGTGAGTAACATGTCCAACATAGACAACAATGATCAAAAGTGCATCATTTGCATGTTAACATTGTTGCGATGGTTCATGTAAAGGAGGGATATCGCAAGCCGAGGGGGTCCAGAGACTGTGCCATAAGACTGTCGCTCCTGACTTGAGATTCAACACACACACAATAGGTTGTGTACATATGAATCAATTCCAATGCTCTTGTCTTCCTTGCTTTTAGTTTTTCATCTCTTGGTACCATTATAGTGGCCTTGACACAAAATCTAACTAGATCATATGGTGAGGCTTGGATTCAATGATTTTTTCCTCTTTGCTCATCGTTTCTCTCCTTAGTATTTATCTTCATTTGAATTTCTATGATTGACATACTTGATCACACAAACTTTCCATGTCAGTAAACAGAACCTTGGTCAATGCTAAACTAAGGTCCAACCTTTGTTTAAATGAAAATCTAAACCTTTATCCTTTTTCTTCTTTTCAATTAAGTAGTTGATTGCATTCATGAGATTCCATGTAACAACATTTGCATTCTAATCTCTAATCACCACACGGTTTCATTCTTAGCTCTAATTGTGACTAAATGATACCTAAGAAGTTCTTTATGTAATGTGTTAATTAGTACACCTATGTGCCTTCCATGGCTTACATGATATATATAGTTTAGGACGACGATACACAAAGAGAGAGATGATCGGATAAGTTGCATGGTGGAGTAAACTTCACGTGTATCTTTTTTTATTTCATTCAGAACAACATAACATTGTTAATTTTGTGCCATGCCATCAAATCTCCCCCTCAAGCTCAGAATGAGCTTGAGTACAAAATGAAATAAATACATATGTCCATATAAGATGAAATAACATGAAATGAAATCTAAATACAAACTAAATCTTTCTAACTTCTAAGGCTTCTTTGAAGTAGATGAACTTCTCTTTCGGAAGAACTTTGATGAAGATATTTGCAATGTCACTTAGCTTTTTAGGTATCTTCCAAGGTCCACAAAACGTTAGTGAAAGCTTACTACACTTGTCGATAGTGAAATAGATCTAGCTGGTACCTGTAGAAAGACTCTATCTCCTTCCTCAAAGGATCTAGGAGATCTCTTCCATCAACGTACTCTTTAGCCCTATTAGTGGCTTGCTGCATCTTGGCTTTAGCTATTTATAAATTTGCTTGGAGGTTTGATAAGAACTCCAAAGCACTAGGACATTTCCTTGGCATGCTTAAGGTAGTGGGAGCATTGCGATTCATGCCATAGTTCATCTCAAAAGGAGACATACTTATCACTTATGAGGCCTATTGTTATAAGCAAACTCAACTAGTGCAAATAACTATCCCAATTTGTCTGCTTCTCAAACACATATGCCCTCAACATTTCCTCAAGTATCTAGTTGACCCTCTCGATCTGACCATCTTTCTGAGGATGATCACCACTACTCATCTTGAATGACACCTTCAATTTGTCAAACACAAACATCCAGAAGTGTCCTATGAATTTGACATCCCTATCTAAAGTTATGGATGTTGGTAACCCATCCAATTTGAAGATATGGTAGATAAAAAATTCAACTACTTGTGCCGCTTCTATCATCTCGTACATGGGTATTAAATGAGACATCTTGCTTAAACTTTCAACCACAAATAGGATAGTATCCCGCTTCTTTTGGGTCTATGGTAACTTGGCTATGAAGTCCATAGATACATTCTGCCAGTTATGATCTAGAATCTGTAAAGGAAGCAAAAGACCCAGTGTGTTCACCCTTTCTGCTTTGTTGACTTGACACATCAAGCATTGTTGAAGTCTGGGCATATGTGGCTAATCCAGGCCATGAAAATGTTCTTCTAACAAGTTGTATTGTCTTGTCTACACTAGAATGTCGTACGCAAGGCACATCATTGTTATCATGCATGACATTTTTGCTCAAATCTCAGGAATCTAGTACGCAAACCTTTCCTTTCCATTTGACTATTCCATTCTCCTTTGAGAAATTGGAATACAAAATGGACTTGCTTGCTCGGCTAGGGGAAGAAACAATTGGACTTGTCCCATCTCCTATAATAGAGTCATCACTCACGGCTCTAATCTATAACAAATGTGGATCTTCACCTATGGGTACCTTATCTCTTGAAGCCATGAGCTTTCTAGAACTATAAAGCTCATTTGATACATTATTCGTGATAATGCATCAGCTACTATATTCTCTTTCCCTCTTCTATACACGATTTCTATGTGAAGCTTCTACATGAGCTCAGCCCAATGAGCCTGTCTGCCTCAAAGATTTGGCTGACTACAAGAATTCTTAAGTGTATGGTTACTTGTGTATACCTTAAAGTGTGCACCATAAAGATAGAGTCTCTAGAAATTAATTGCATGCATTGCATACAACTATTCATGCACTAGCCAGTTGCATTGTGCACTAGTCAATTTCTTGCTTTCAAAAGTTATTGGCCTATGATCTTGGCTTAAAAAAGCCCCTATGGCTATGCCACTAGCATCTGTCTCTAACTCAAAGGGTTCATCTAGATCTACCACTTTGAGTATAGGATCCTCAAAAATAGCTTTTTCCAAAGTATCTGTTGCTCTTGGTTCCATGCAAATGGAAGTTTGCCTTGAAGCAAGTTCATCATAGGCGCTTCTATTGATGAATAAGAAGAGATGAATTTCTAATAGAAATTGGAAAGTCCTAGAAATGACCATAAATGCCCCTCATCTTAAGAAGTAGGCCAAGATAAAATAACTCAAACCTTCTTGGGATCCATCTAACCCCATCAGCTGATACCACATGCCCTAGATACTCTATCCTTGAAAGAAAGAACTTTGAGTCTTGTCTAGATTAACATACAACAGATTTTATTTTAAAACATTCAATATTAATCTTAGATTATTTCCATGCTCATGCACAGTCCTACTATACACTAACAAATCATCAACAAAATAAAAAACACACTATCGGTTTTATGTCTCATTTATTAAAGACCATACTAGATGGACTATTTTGTACTTTATCAAAAGTAAGAATGAAGTGTTTGATTGCTTCAAAAACTATCTATCACATGTGGAGAATCATACAGGCAGATCACTCAAGAAGCTCAAATCTGATGGAGGGGGAGAATACTTCTCTAAAGAGTTTGATGAGCTCTTGTAGGATAAAGGTATCAAAAGGGAAGTGACTACTAGGTACTCTCCTCAATTGAATGGAATTGTAGTGAGAAGAAACAAGACATTGGTTGGATAAGCGAGAACAATGCTTGAAGAGAGAGGTTGCCACATTATCTATGGGCAGAGGCTATTTTAGCGGCTATGTACCTTCTCAATAGACTACCATCCAAATCACTCCTTATGAAGCATGGTATGGAAGAAAACCTAGTCTTGGACATTGCAAGGTGTTTGGTTGTTTAGCTTATGTTGATGTACCATCACAAATAAGAGGTAAGGTAGATAAAAGGGCAACAGAGGCAGTGTTTATTGGGTATGACTCAACTCATATGTGTTACAGGTTCCATAATCCTTCAACCAAGAAATTCACTACAAGTAGAGATGTTATGTTTGAAGAACACAAGTCTTGCTATGATATAGAAAAACAAAAGGTAACTCTCCTTGATGATGAACAAGGTGAAAGGGAAAAGGATTACAAACTATGGAACTCAAGAGGCAAAGCAAAGATGAAGGAGTGTGGAGAATGCTCTAAGCAAGCTCCTAGAAGATCAACAAAAGCAAGAAGGTATGGATATGATTCCTCATTTATTACAAACTATTCAATCTACGTGGAAAAAGACTCAATTCTAGAGGAAACCTCAACCTATGAGGAGGCAAAGCAAAACCCTAATTGGGAAAAGGCCATGAAAGAAGAAATAAATCCATTGAAGGAGATGGAAACTTGGGATTTGGTTCCAATGTCATCCAATCAAAAGGTAATTGGTTGTAGATGGGTATATAAAGTTAAGAAAAGCTCAAATGGATCAGTTTCAAGGTACAAGGCAAGATTAGTTGCCAAAGGATGCTCACAAACTGATGGTATAAGTTATGAGGAAACATTCTCACGAGTTGCAAACATGACTACAATCAAAACATTGATAAGTGTAGCTACTACAAGAAATTGAAGGCTCCTCTAGCTTGATGTAAAAAATGAATTTCTAAATGGTTGGATAAGTGAAGATGTATGCATTTCAAAACTACCACATTTTCAAAACCCTAATCACGCATCTTATGTTTGCAAACTTAATAAAGCATTGCATAGATTGAAACAAGCCCCTAGATCTTGGAAAACAAGTTGGTTACATACCCTCAAGATGAAGGGTTGAATCCTAGCAACTCAGATCCTTCTGTGTTCATCAAAAGGGATCACAACGAGGTTATCTATCTATGTGTATATGTAGATGATATTATTGTGATAGGTGATTGATTTCAATGGCATTCAAAGGATCAAGCTTCACATGCAAGAGGAGGTCAAAATCAATGACTTAGGTGAAGTCACATATTTCCTAGGTATGCAAATGATATACATAGATGAAGGAATGTATTTGAGTCAGAGGAGATACATTCAAGATCTACTTCTTAAGTTCAAAATGGAGAACACTAAACATGTACGTACACCTTTGAAGATGAATCATAAACTTCATGTTTAAGAAGGTGAGAAATTTGAAGACATGAAAGAATATCAAAGCTTGGTAGGTAGTTTGATATATGCTACTAATACAAGGGCAGACATCTCATATAGTGTGGGACTGCTTAGTCAATTCATGCACTCACCTAGAAGAACATGGATGCTACAAAGAGTGTACTCAAGTACCTCAAAGGAACACTTAATGAAGGTATGTTCTATCCTTACTCTTCAGATTTGGATATCAAAATCAATCTAAATGAAGATTGGGCATGAGCTAAGGATGATAGAAGAAGTGCCTTTGGTTACTTAGCATTTACAGGTTCAAAGCTAGGGTCATCGAGTTCTATGAAGAAACCAATAGTTGCTTTATCTTCAAGTGAAGCAAAATATAGAGGTCTTACTATTGCAACTCAAGAAGCAATATGGCTCAAGGATTCAGATTTGGGACTTGTAAGTTCCAAACCTCATCTACTTGGAGATAATGTAAGTTCTATGCATTTGGTTACGAATCCAAATTTTCATGCAAGGACAAAACACATAGAAGTCCATTACCACTTTGTGAGAGAGAAGCTTATGGAAAAGGATACTGACATTTCATTTGTTTCTACCAAGGAGCGAATAGCAGACATGATGACAAAGGCAGTTGATGGGATAAAGTTTTGTAGATTCAAAACTATGGTAGACATTCAACCTATCAAAGAATGAAGACTAAAACATACTTTAGCTCGAGGGGGAGCTATTGGAACAACAAGCTTTCAATATGCTTGAGGTGGACATGATCTTCATCATCGTTGTAATGATGCCACATATACTCCTTGTAGAGTTTTATTTTCATTCATTTGTTGTATTGAGAGTTTGATCATAAGATCACCCTTAAGCTACTAGTTAGAAATGTTTGGGATTTATTCTTAATCAATCAATCAAAAAATAGATGCAATTCCAAATTTTGTTTTTGCTAGATTGTAGGAAAAGATGCCAATCAATCTAAACTAACAAATCTACCTTAATTCGAATTCAAATTGATGAAGAAAAGGCATGTTCCTCTAGTCAAGAGTCTGTATAAAGACTCAACAACATTTTTATACTAGGTAGCATGATGATTTTAAGCAATACATATACGTCTTGTTCATTGCTTTGTGCGACTTTAGTTTATTGCTCCTTCCTCAGATTCAGTCAACTACAGAGAGTAGTGCTCTCTCTAGAGAGCTTTAAATCCAATGTTGAAGCACTCATTAGAAAGGTATTAATTTCTACTTTATGTGCACAAATGTGTGGCTTAGTGGGTTTATTAATTGTAGAGAAATTCAAGATTTACTATCTTAGGGTCATTCTTTACAACCCACCAAAAAATTAGGATGACACCAATTCACTGGCAAGATGATTGCTCCTTGCATGGTTCATATAATTTAGCTCTTTTATGCATTATAGCTATCAAAATCTATGTATGACACTCCCTTAAGAAAAATGTTTCCTATTTTTACTATGTTGGCTGCTCTCAGTGTTTGAAGGCACAACTTACATCCATTCTTAGAAGGTTTTTGTGAGCAAGTCAAGATGCAAGTTATCTTTTTTGCATCAACTTGTTCTTGTTCATGTTCCAAAGTACCTATTGAGTTTTGTTGCACTAACCACAAGAGAAAAAGTTCTAGTTTACATCTCCAAAGAGCTAGGGCTGGTCCTATGCTTGTTTGCTGGACCAACTCCACCACTTGACAACTCATCTCTCTAAGCCTCTCCAAGATTCTCCATACTTTCTTGAGAGAGAGAGAAAGAGAGACTCTCATAAGGCTAGAAACCAGGCGAGGGTGATAATGATTGTAGGATGGAGAGAGAGAGAGAGAGACAAAGGGAGGAAGGGAGGGAGAGATAGATAGATAGATAGATACATACATATATATATATATATATATATATATATATATATATATATATATATATATATATATATATATATATATATATATATATATATATATATATATAGAGAGAGAGAGAGAGAGAGAGAGAGAAGTCCACAGAGCATGTAAGTCCTAGAAAGACAACTCATACACGGATTGAGTAGAGGAGAGGAAAAGTGATGCAAATGGGGAAATAGAGAGAGATAGAAGGATATATATATATATATATATATATATATATATATATATATATATATATATATATATATATATATATATATATATATATATATATATATATATATATATATAGAGAGAGAGAGAGAGAGAGAGAGAGAGAGTTTCTTTTATATATTTAGTAATGAAGTCAAATAATTAATGTTATGTTTCAATAAACTCACACTCAAGTGTTTTTCCTTTTTACGTTTATATATATATTTTTAATGCTTTAAGTTATCATTTATTTTTGTTTCGCTTATTGTTTTGATTTTCATATATGTTTATTGATTTATTTGAAATATAAATAAGAATATAAATTAAAATATTAGGAAAGAAAAGTAGGAAAATGAATAATGAGATATAAGAAAAGTGAAAGTAATAAAAGTAAATAAATAAAAGAACAAAAAGTAATATAATTGAAACTTGATAAAAATTAACTAAGAATGGAAAGGGATAAATTTGAAACCTAATAAACATCAATGAACTAAATAAAAAGAAATAAATAAACAAAGAAGGAAATAAATCATGTACATAGATTTATGGGTGTGATTTAGTTATCTATATTTGTATTAATGATATTTTTTTATAATGTATTCTATGCACACTTAATGAAGTAATTATATGAAATGATGATTTAACTTTTTTAGGATGCCTCACTTGGGAACACGAAAGAGCGTGCCTCCTCATTGGGCAGGACCCTCTGCACCACGAGGGGCTAGAATGGCACAACAATAATGGCGTGAATAGAAATGTAGAATCAAGGAGAATTTCGACTATTTTCATGCTTAATAAGAAGTGGTGTCTTACTGAGATGGACTTGGGATGGGATCTGAAGTTCATGTCTCTCAGGCACCCCCTCATTGAGATAAAAAAGTTATTACTCATGTGGAAAATCCTCCATAGTGGAATCTGGACCAATATAAAGGCTAGAAAAATTTGTGGGGCTCTGTCGTGGTGCAAGCGGTGCCATTGTGACAACGAGGATTCAGGAAACATTTTCTTCTCATGCCCCAAATCTCTCTCGATCTGGTAGATCCTTGAAGAAATCTTGCTTCTACAAGAACAAATCAATTGGAAGCAAGCTTTACTCGGTGAGGGGATTGGTTGCTTCTCACCATTGTGGAATGTTATAAGAGGTGAGACCCTCTCAAAAATTTGGAGAGAGAGGTGTGCTTCCAACTTTGGAAACCCTCCCAAAGAATCATCTATTGAGAAATCCCTTGTCCTCCTCGGAAAAAGAATTTCAAATTGCAAGAATCTCGCATCTTTTAGGCATCATAGAGTTTTTTTCCTTGAGATCAACAAGATTAAATACAAGTATGCCCCGCATGAGGGGGATGAGAGGGTTATGAACCTCCTTTGTTAAAACCTCTAAAATTGTATGTTATTCTCTTGCTTTGTGGGATTCAGGGGGTCCCATGGGTGCTATATCTATTCAGCTATATAGTTTTTTCCTTTATTTTAATTAAACTCTAGGAGAGTAGGCTATTGGTGAACTTCGTATTTGAGAAAAGGATGATTGTTTATTGAAAGCCTAACCAAGTTTATGATTGACTTTTTAATTTACTTATAAGTAAGTCTTTAATGAAAATACTACTAGTTTTAAATTAATTGAAATCATCATATGAAAGTAAAAACAAAGTGATTTCCATACATTGAACATGATTTGACAAAAGTATTGCATTCTAATATTTGAAAGCAAAGAAGTCTTGGTACTCCTTTTGTTCTACTAAATTTGCAAATTGGCCCATCTCTATGTTTAACTATGACATGAAATCATTATTGATGATGAGTTGTGATTATGCACATACAAGAAGAACAAGAAAAACAAAAATATGGTTGTTAGAAGTGCATGAGTGTGTATTTTTGTGCATTTATGTGCATTTATGTGTGATAAATTCTTGTGCCTCAATGTACTTGTATGTGATTGTGTTTGTGTGTGCAACCCTAACTATTTGCATATGTGTATGTCTTTATGTATGTATTTATGTGACTAGAGGGTTGAGTTATTGTGTATGTGGTTCTGTGTATGTAAGTATGTGTGGCTATATCTTAATGTGCATATGTGAATGTCCATGTTTGTGTGTGCCTATATGTTTATGGTCATTTAAATATCTATGGAAAATCTGCATATGTTTGTGTTTATGTATGTGTATGTGGATATGACAGTGTAAACTTATGTGTGTGGGTTCTATGTGCTAAGAGATATCCATGTGAATTAATAAAAAATACTGAAAACCTAACGTTTAATTTAAGCTTATTATACTCGAATAATAAAAGAATTAAATTTAAAATCAAACAAAGAGTAAAATCAAAATGATATATAAAATAAAAAGTAGATATTCCTATATGCATGTATTTATCTAAGTGTATGTGTGGTGTGTAAGTGGTGCATGTGTGTGTGTGAGTCGTACGTGTGCTTTTGTGAGTGTGTATGTCAATTCCATGTGCAAGAGTGTGATGTGTGAGTGAAGTGAAGAGTTAACTCAAGTAATTCGTGTGTGTGTGTGTGTGTGTGTGTATTTGTTTGAATATGTATTTAAAAATACATAGTGTAATGTCAATTTTCGAATGATATTGTTTTGTAGGTATGGCTTTTATGCTAGCGATGTCGGAAAAATTTCCACCTTCCAGTTGACGTGCAAAAAAATTAAAACTCTAAACCCTCTTTAACACTGTTGATTAACTCTAACCCCTCTTTAACACTATTGATTTGATCTATTTTCTCTATGAATACTTGTAGGTACAAAGTTATGAAGTTTAATATATTCACATTAGGGTTTACCCTAAGTACACATTGAAATGTGTGTTTGTACCCATTTATGGGGCATGGGTATAAAACTCTAGGGTTATATATGTTTATGAGTGTTTATGTAAGAATGATAGTGCTATGTAGATTAATATGAGGGTTCCAAAGGGTTCCAAAGTGTGTTTGTGTGTGTAATTTTGAGTGTATGTGAATATTAACATTAATCTAATGTGTTAAAACCTTTGAATTAATAAATGTATGTTTATGGTTAATTAAATTATCTTACAGTTTATACATTTATTTAATATAAATTAAATTAAGACTTAATGAACTATCTTACAAGTGTGTTTACATGTGACCATTAAGCTATTTAATTATATTAAATCCATAGTGTAAACTTAAATTAAATATATTAATGAATTATTTAAATTAAAAACCAATTAAATTAAAATGAAAAATTAAAAATGAATAAAAAATGAGTGGTGTGTATGAGTAAGTATTTAAAGAGTGGTACATAAAAGATGTGTATTTAAAGTGTGAGAAAGGTAAATTTAAAGGAATGGTATGAGAGCATGTAGATCAAAAGAGAGGAGTAGAAGAGTTATGCAATTAAAGTGATTAAAAGTGTGGTGAGTGAGAGTGAGTCAAAGTGTGGATGTAGACAAAAAGCCAAAACTAAAAGAGTGGTCTATAGAAGACTCTATTTGTATAAATATGTGTGTGTTGTGCTCCTTTTCTCTCATGATTTTGAAGACATTGAAGAAAAGAATACTGAAGGAAGAATTGATAAAGATTGAAGAAGAGTATCAAGCTGTTACATGAACAAAGAATAGGAGCTGCTCATTCACAACTTCACCCACCTTTCCAGATCCAATTTAAATATCACATTTATTTTAGCTGTTTACAAT
This sequence comes from Ceratopteris richardii, assembly GCA_020310875.1. NCBI lineage: Eukaryota > Viridiplantae > Streptophyta > Polypodiopsida > Polypodiales > Pteridaceae > Ceratopteris > Ceratopteris richardii. The sequence goes on along the minus strand of CM035412.1, from coordinate 128,302,305 downwards.
ATTATCTTTGTATAAGTTTCATTAGAACTCTACATAATTTTAGCAAAGTTTATCTTTTAGAAAAGTTTAGCATTAGTAGCATAATTGTTGAAACCTATTCTTGTCACATTCATTAATTCATTTACTATTTTCTATTGATCTACTTTTCCGATGTCCACAGATCCTTTAGTTGTGTCCGAAATATTGAAACGAGTATTGAGTCTTAAATTCCTCCACATCTCCTTTGTATCATATGTTCATAAGCAATACACATTATGATTCATTTCTATTGATTTGTCAATCTATGTCTACTATTCTAGTACCTTGTGGAACTCACTCAACTGCTTAGAGTTATCTCTCGGTGTATAGGTACTCAATGTCCAATCTATTGATTGGATCCATACAAAGTTTCATCATTGTTGGATGCATGGATCTCAAGATATGAGTGATTGTATGTGATCGGGTTTGTGCATGACCTTATTCCTAAAAATTCCGCTTTACCCCCTAGACATCTAAGATTTATTGCTCATTGCGTGGTGAGTATAAATTCAAGGAATAACTTGCTTTCATTATCTTGACACTTGAATTAAAGGTGTGCAAAAGCTCTGTGGACAATTGATACCATGTGCAAAGCATTGAGCAAAATATTGAGGGCTTCTCTTCGATATATAAAAAGTTTCTTAGAGATTTTGAACTCAAAACTCATCTATTCTGATACAAAAGGTTGAGATTCATGCTCCGAGGTACTTCGTTGAGTTATATCAAGCCACTTTCCTAAAGGAAACAATGATCACTTCCGAAAGAGAAATAAAGTTAAATCAGGACCGGTATACAGACACTTTCAACCATTATTCACACAAGACAAATTGTACATGTCATCATCCTACAATAATGGAGTTCCTCCTATTTTGGATGACATCAGGATCGAAAATTAACCATTACAAGACTGCATTCAGGGCCATCAAAGGGATCCAACCCAATCTCCTCACTCTGCATGGATGCCAAAACATTCAATTGGGTCAGGTCACTTGCATTCTTGGTATCCCCATGGGATTCGGTGTTACTTTGGAACAAAGGTGGGCTTGGGTCCTCGATAGACTTAGTAATAAACTTAACTATTGGAGGGGTCTTCAAATGAATCTCGCTGGCCAGGCCATGGTCATCAGCACGTTCCTCTTATCCTCAATCATATACTTTCTTTCTTGTTGGAGACCAAAGGATAAAAAATTAGCCAAATTGGAAAGCATTTGTAGGAACTTTCTCTGGACTTGGGATCAAAACAGATGGGGGGTGCCTAAAATTAAATGGTCCATTTGCACTAGCCGAAAGGAGAGTGGAGGTGTGGGTATTATGGACATTGGCAGTATGGCCAATAAACTTGCAGCAAAATGGATGATTAGGGCGATTACTCTAGTGGGCTACCCTGGATGGAAAAACCTCGACATTCTCACCCTCTTATTCTCTCCAATTCCGGTCTCACCCAAAGGATCAATCCTGGTAAGATCCATGTGGAAGAGTTGGAACAAATTCAAACCCCACATCAGAATCAGTGAAGATTGGAAATGGGCTGCGGGAATAAGACAAAATGACTCTATATGGTTCCCAATCCAAGGCATGAGAAACGTGGAGCCTTGGAACGTCTTAAGTGCCAAGAGACTCTGGAATAAGAGATTCAAACAATGGAAGCACCTCTCGAAGCAGGATAGGAACAGATGGGTGGACTTTGAAGACCTTGACCCTAGTGCTACAGTCACGTACGAGCAATGGAATATTTTATTGAGCAGACCCCATGCTTGGGACCGCTCTAAGATCCGACTACTTATGGGACAGGACGCTCCGGACATTTTGGGCCTTAAATGGTATAATGGCAATCGCCTCTCCAAGCTCCCATATGTCGAAGCTCACAATGACATTCACATCACGCTCAACAAGAAATGGTGTCTCAACTGGATGCGACTTCGATGGGATATGAAATTTATGTCTATTTGGCACCCTCTCATTGAAAACAAAAAGTCGGTCCTCCTATGGAAAATTTTACACCGTGGAATATGGACCAATGCGAAAGCTAACAAGATCTGTGATGTCCCGCCCTGGTGCAAGCGATGTTGCAATAGAAAAGAGGATATTGGTCACCTGTTCTTTGCTTGCCCTAAATCCCTTCGGCTATGGCGGATGCTTGGTCATTCTTTGGGGCTCAGAGAACAAATCATGGAAGCAAGCCCTCATTGGTGAAGCGATAGATTGCTCTGCGGCTTTGTGGAATGCGATTAGGGGAGAGATCCTTTGGAAGATTTGGTGGGAATAATGCACTCTCAACTTTGGCAATACCCCCAAGGAGTGGTCGATCGAGAAGTTCCTATTCCTTCTTGGCAAAAGAATTTGTAACTGTAAGAAAACCCCCCCTTCAGACATCACAAAGAACTTCAGTATGTCAACAATAAGCATAAAACCAAGTGGGCTCCGCCTGACAGGGATGCGAGGTTTATCAACCTGCTCTATAACTCCATGTAAGCCTTGTAAGGTCTACCATGAAGATCGGCTTCTCCGCGGCTCCCTAAAACGCCATCAGAGGGGAGGTCCTATGGAAAATCTGGCAGGAAAGATAGGTTTTCAACTTCGGTGACTCCCCCAAAGAGTGGTCAATTGAGAAATCATTGTTCCTCCTTGGCAAAAGGATTGTTAACTGCAACAAATCGCCCCCCCTCCCCTTCAGGCATCATCAAGTACTCCTTTTGATCAATAACAAGCTTAAACCCAAGTGGGCCCCACATGAGGGTGATGAGAGGGTGATTAACCTTCTTTGTAATGCCATCTAAGCTCTGTAAAAGCTTCCCTTGCTTTGTGAGATTTGGGGGGTCCCGTGGGCACTAGTCCCGTTCTCTTGTACTTTTCTTTATTTAATTCAAGTCTGGGGCTAATGCCGAACTTCCTTCATATTAAAGAAAAAAAAAACTCCTCCTTATAAATTCATTGTGCCCATTGAATCATTCAATGTAGCCGATGCCGGGGAACGCGATTCGAAGACAATCATTGAAAGGCGGGTCTACCCATTGAACATCTTTTTTAGCAAGGTCATTTTATGGACATTGACAAAGTCTACTGAGAATGTACTATGGCTCGAAATAGAAGTGTACTTCCAATCAAACGCTCAATGGCCAAACGCTTGATGGTCGAATGTATGATGTCATCTCAAGTCCCATGGTATCTTGTACCCTCATAGTGAAAGGAAAAAATCACTATCCTCTAAAATAATACTAAAAAAGGGAAGCTTTGGATGATTAGGGTAGCATCAAAAATAAACATCAACACTTCATAGTGTAGATTTCGAGAGAGAGAGAGAGAACGTTGGAGGCTTTGTAAAGCTCTTCTTTTCTTTTACTACTAAGGTTCTCTAAGAATCCTAGGAAGATCCTTAAGATCTTAAAGGTCTAACTGCGACAAAGTCGTTTTTTTTTCTGTGAGGTGATTGTTTGCTGGAATAGCTGTGGAGGGCTATAAGAGGTAATCCTACATCTAAATTTTGAACCAATATAAGTACGCCTGGTTTTTTGAAATGCCGATGTTTTTTGAAAGCCGAGGCTCTTTGATATGTAACCTACATTGGAAATGCCGAGGCTCTTTGCATGATACTTATTGAAATATTTTTAACTGTTAAATGTGAATTGCAAGGAATGAGACACACATGAAAGAGAATGATCCTCGATTTGCCGTTCAATCGATAATTATATAAATTTTCGGATCAACACACACATGGAAGAGAATGATCCTCGATTTACCGTTCAATCGATAATTATATAAACTTTCGGAACAACACGCATGTTTTGAGTTAAGCAAAATCTACATATGCATGTGCGAGCTCCCTCTTTGTTTTAACACTCACCGCTACACTTTAAAAAGGGTCTACTAGCATAATAATCTCATCGTGTTCACCATGGGCCTCTTACTTTCCGTCTTTTGGACTTAACAACTAGGCCAAGTTTCAATACTAGTCAATAGTTAGTTGACATACTTTGCAATACATAATCCATGAACGCTTATGAAATGATAGAAGTCTAATCATTTATCCATCACGATAAATATTTATTTATTCCTCCATATACTAGTCATAACTGAATAGAAATGGAATATTTACGAGCTTCCATAAGAAATATGTCAATAGATCCACATTGGATCTATGAAAGGATACCGAAGAATAGCCTCATATGAGTAGTGATCCTAGAGGAAGAAGTGAAATTCCTCATAAATTTTGGCAATCATCACAAGTAGAAAGGCACATGCCCCAAGAAAACCTCTAGAGATGTTATCCGCTATTCTCATCCTCCATCCATGTTCTTTGTCTATAGTCCATCTGAATTGATCATATATCTTCTTTGAGATCATGTTTATCTCTAACCTAGAGTCAATCAAGGCCAAAGTAAAACATGAATCTTCATTGCTTCCTAATTTCACCTTCATTTTAGGTGTCCCTCTTGCCTAGAGAGTCCTAGAATGCTCACTTTCTGTCCTTCTCATCTCATCATCGCATGTAATAGGACCTAAGGAATTCCTATGGCACCTTATCATCTCATCATCTTCATCATCAAAAGTATCACTTAAGGCTACCGCTTCATTTGTTACTTGTGTATCTTGAGTCGCCTCTTCCATTTTCACATTCTTGGGTAATGGGAACCTTTTCCTCATTATCATCTTAATAAAGCTATCGTTGCATTCAAGCTTTGTTATGGAGAAAACCTGCTCTAAGGACATGGTCACTTGGCTCTTTAATAGAATATGGTTTAATATCTCTCTCGTATTATTCTTCTTTTCTAACTCCGAAATCAATACGGCCTTTGGGGTCTCTTTCTTTTTCTTCCTCTTCTCTTTATATTTTTCTTGTATATTTTCTTGAGTGTCATCAGTCTTTTGAGCAGGTTCTTATTCTTTCTCCTTCTCTTTACTTGGCTCTTGGATTTTGAGCGGTCTAGCTAGCCTCTTTCTCTCTTTTATTTCTTTATTCTTTGCCTCTTCCTAAGAAGCAATAGGCTCTTTAAATTGCACTTTCGTTTCAAGTTCTCTAGCCTTCTCTTTATCCTCTTTACTTTGCTTCCTTTTCACTCTCCTCTCTGGCTCAGCCTCTTCTTGGTTCTCATCCCTCTTTCTCTATTCCTCTACATTGGCTCGATGCAAGTAGACCAAGAAGAGATTTACAAGAAACCTCTACGAAGTCTTCTACACACCACTAGAAATAGAGAGCATAACAATGCCCCGAAATTAAAAAACAAATCAAGGATCGCTGCTTATGTGATGGTGGCGTCGCATAAGCGACACGTTTATTTTCTCTTAAAAAGATGTGTCATCACATAAGCGACGTTAATGTCGCTTATGCAATGCAAAGAAATATGCATCGCAAATAGCGTCGCTAAAGAACGATGCTTTTAATGACATTGGCAAATTGCTTGTGACAATGGAGCATCATAAGTGACATCCTGGTGCTCCAAAGCATCGCATAAGCGACGCTCTAGAATGTAAAAAAAAATGTCAATTTCTCATGGCACAATTGATGCAAGAGAGCGAGAGAGAGAGAGAGAGGGAGAGAGAGAGTGAGAGAGAGAGAGATAAACACTCATCCCATGAAGTAAGCTAAGCACACACACACACATACACACATATTTACACATACACACACACATACATATGCATACGTGCACATATAGACACACACACATACACATAGACGCACACACACACATACACACACACACATATACACACTAATTTACATACACACATACACATGCATACACACATAGACACATGCATACACACATAGACACACACATATCGAAGTAAACCACATAGACACACGTATCTACACACATAGACACACACATACACACATAGACACACACACATACACACATAGACACACACACACATAGACACATACACACACATATATGCATACACACACGTAGAGAAACATACACACACACACATACACATACATTCATACATATGCATACATATGCATACATATGCATACATATGCATATGCATATGCATATATACATACTTGAATGCATACACACACATACACACATACACACACACACATACACATACACACACACACATACACACACACAGAGAGACATACACACACATACACATACATGCATATATGCATACATAATGCATATACATATGCCTACGTACATACTTACATGCATACACACACATATGATTAAATATGCATACATAATGCACATGCATATGCATAGATAAATGCAAACAAATAAACACACATAGAAACATACACACACATACACGGATTTACACACACATACACATGCATACAAACACATACACATGTAGACACACCCACACACATAGACACATACACATAATGCATATGCATATGCATACATACATACATGCATACACACACATACACACACATATACATACATATGAATACATAATTCACATGCATATGCATACATACATGCATACACATGCACACAAAGACACATACACACATAAACACATACACAATTACACACACACACATCGAGACACATTTACACACACATACACACGCATAAAGACACATATATACACACATGGACACACACACATACACACAATCACACATACACATATACCCACACATATACACACACACATAGACACCCACACTTACACACACACACACACATCCACACACATTTACACACACACATACACATGCATACAGATAGATATATATACATACACAGGTATATACACACATAGACACACACATAAACACATAGACACACACACACATAGACACACACACACATGCACGCATACATACACACACATATAGACACATACACACACATATATGCATACACACACACACACGTAGAGAGACATACACACCATGCACATACACATACATGCATACATATGGATACATAATGCATATGCATATGCATACATACATACTAACATGCATACACACACATACACACACATGCATACATATGCATACATATTGCACAAGCATATGCATACATACATGCTTAAATTCATACACATGCATACATGCATACACACATACACACATACACACATACACATACACACATATATATGCATACACACACACACCTAAAGATACATACACACACATACACATACATGCATAGATATGCATATATAATGCATATGCATATGCATACATGCATACTTACATGCTTACATAGAGATACGCACACATGCATACATAATGCACATGCATATGCATACATAATGCACATGCATATGCATACATAATGCACATGCATATGCATAAATAATGCACATGCATATGCATACATAATGCACATGCATATGCATACATACATGCTTACATGCATACACACAGATACACATGTATACACACATACACATGCATACACACATACACATACACACATAGACATACACACACATACACACACACATATGCTGGGATAGATGGATGGATGCTCCAAGAGACTGAGTAGGTACTGCTAAACCTGCTTTGTACCAGCCCTCTTTTGCTTCAGAGTTGATAAGTAGACCTTCTTAGCATTCCAATAACACCAAAAAATGACCTATGTACTTTAGAAGTGATGTGTGTAATGATTGAACCAAAACAGATAACTTTGACGTTCACAAACTCAAGAAAACCTTCTATTTATGTCTTGACACCTGCTGAATGTTTTGCTTAGTGTGACCAGCACAGTAGAAATTGATAGAATTCCTTCTAGGGATATTTAATTAGCTTTGTAAGCTTCCATTTGATGGAATGATGTAAAAAGATAAACTATGCTAATAGAAATCAATTTAGCAAGTTTAGCTATACCCCAGACTTTTTAGGACTATAGCAAAAAATGACCAGAGATCACCTCGACACAGATTTCTCTGAAATGGCTGAATAGAGTCACTTCAAACTTTGACAGCATGTAGATGACTTTGAGCTGAATCCAAAAAGCTTTGAAATACTTGATTTGGTCAAGAATTGACCGAGATTTGCCCTTGACAAGTTGACAAACTTTTGAGTAGACTAGCAGAGAACTCAGAGATGAATGATGTAAATGTATCTATTAATGAACACTTGTATACAATCCCATTGGCATGAACAACATTGCCTAATGGTGTAGAGAGGTGTAGGCTATAGTATAGTCCTCACACACACTCAAAATCAGTAGAATGAGGCTCGGGAATGATCTCTCTAACCGCGACTTTTCATGTTCACTTTTTATATGTAATGAACAAGGATTTGAATTCAAATTAAAATTTTGGCTCCCTATGATCAAGCTCCTAAATGCTTGGAGATATTACTTCAATCAAATGAGCTACTTTTTCCACGACTCATTTTGGTAAGTGATTACAAAAGATTCCAAGTCAATTTGACTTTTACAATGAGGTAAAGTGGTGATTAGCCACTAGCATATGTTCCTATGCTTCTTCATGTATGTGTAGACTTTAATGCATCCTTTGAGCCAAATGTGTAGGCTTGCAAATTACACCAACAACATACACACACATAGAGAGACATACACACACATACACATACATGCATACATATGCATACATAATGCATATGCATATGCATACATATGCATACATAATGCATATGCATATGCATACATAATGCATATGCATATGCATACATACGTACTTACATGCATACACACACATACACACACATATGCATACATATGCATACATATGCATACATAATCCACATGCATATGCATAGATACATGCATACACATACACACAAATAGATACATACACACACATACACACATATACACACATGTTTACACACACATACACATGCATACACACATGTACACACATGTACACACATGGACACACACACATATACACATACATAGACACATACACAGATAATGCATATGCATACACATACATACATAATTACATGCATACACACACATGCATACATATGCATACACACATACACACGTAGAGAGACATCCACACACACATACAGAAACATGCATACATAATGCACATGCATATGCATACAGAGAAGCTTACATGCATACACACACATACACACACATACATATACACACATAGACACACACACACACGTAGAGAGAGACACACACACATACACACATATATATGCATACACACACATAAAGAGACATACACACACATACATATACATGCATACATATGCATACATAATGCATATGCATATGCATACATAATGCATATGCATATGCATACACACATACTTACATGCATACACAGACATACACACACATACACACACATACACATACACATATTCATACATATGCATGCATAATGCACAAGCATATGCATAGATACATGCTTAAATGCATACACATATGCACATAGACACATACAGACACACACACAGATACATACACACACATGGACACATACACACATATACACATACACACACATATACACACAGATTTACACACACACACACACATATACACACACATACACACACATACATACATAGACACACTTACACATGCATACACACAAACATACACACATAGACACACACACATACACACATAGACACATACAAACTTACACGAAACACACACACAGATACACACACACTTATATTAACACACACATACACACATAGATACATACAGACTTACACACACACATACACACATGCATACTTATTTACACACACATACACATGCATATAGACATATCTATATAGATACACACATATATACACACATAGACACACACTTATAGACACACATACACACATAGACACACACACTTACACACACATACACACACACATCCACACACATTCACACACATACATACACATGCATATAGACACATATATACAGATACACATGTATATACACACACGTAGAAACACACACACACATACACACACACATGGACACATACACACATAGATATGCATAGAGACACATAGAGACATACACACATATATATGCATACACACACATAGAGACACATACACACAAATACACATGCATGCATACATAATGCATATGCATATACATACATACAAACTTACATGCATAGACACACACATACACACACATGCATACATTTGCATACATAATCCACGTGCATATGCATACATAGATGCTTATATGCATACACACACTCACATATACACCTACATACACATATACACACATACATATGTACACATATATATTTATATTGATTTTTTACCCATTTTGTTTTATATGTACAGGTATTATGGATCCTAGTAAAGAAAGAGAGGTGAAACTCACTCTCATAAAAAGTCTTATGAGAGCAAGAGTTCCGCCTGATACTCTAGGGATCATCATGCATGAGTACTCAAAGATGGCTGATGATGATGTGGATTAAATGATCTAGATGCTTACCCAATGATCAGAGGAGGGCTCTTGTGCGGCTCCACATGCAGGAAAACAACTATCTACTCATAGGTATGTTTCTTTTTCACAAATGTTTCTTAATGATGATATAACACATATTTTTATTTATTTTTATCTATCTATTTTCAAGACACCTATACCACCTCCAGATCATGATAGGAGAGCACAAGTGCCTATGAGCACATGCATATGCACCTTAGCGCTAGAGTGCGATATAGAGCCAGAGGGGAATATTGTGTACATAGGAAACGGATTGGAGTTCAAGAGAAGAATGTGAGCATTATGTGACTCTTACCTGCACCTTGTCCACTTATAGTGGAAGTAAGCATAAATTTTACATGTAAATTGAAATAAATATCTTATGTTTTATTTACATGATTTTTTTTATTTTTGCAGTGAGCATGATGAGAGGGATTCAAAATATGTACTTAGTTCACTTGAGACAGAGTTACGGATAGGATGGTCGCATAAGTGGTGTCTAAAAGAGATGCGGACACTTATGGCTCATTGTCATGATAATGAACGATACGCATTGCTTTTATGCATATATATGTGGATATGAGTATGTGTTTTTATGTATGTATGTATGTATATGACAGAGAGAGAGAAGACTGAGATTAGAGGTACAAATACATGCATACACACACATATACATCATACATGCACATTTACACACATATATACATACATGCACATTTATACATACACACATACATGCACATTTTTACACACGCATACACATGCATGCAGTTACACACATATAATGAATACACACTTAGAGCCATACACATACTCACATACATATACATATACATAATCATATATACACACACATAGAATCACATAATCATATTTACATGCATATATACATACACACACACAAGACATACATATGCACATATAGATACACATACATACATACACATGCATATGCAAATATAGATACACATACATACACACACATGCATATATATATATATATATATATATATATATATATATATATATATATATATATATATATATATATATATATATATATATATATATATATATATATATATATATATATATATATATATATATATATATATATATTTATATATATATATATATATATATATATATATATTTAAATATATAAATTATAGTATATATATCTCATTCTATAACAATACATATATACATAGACACACACACACACACACACACATATATATATATATATATATATATATATATATATATATATATATATATATATATATATATATATATATATATATATATATATATATATATTAAATATATAAATTATAGCATATATATCTCATTTTATAACAATACATATATACATGCCCCACACACACACACACACACACACACACACACACACATATATATATATATATATATATATATATATATATATATATATATATATATATATATATATATATATAGATATATATATATCCTAATTCAAAAACCCTATTATAAAAATTCTAGTTCAGAAATCCTATTTCAAAAATTCTAATTCAAAAACACTAATTTTGATATTAGGGTTTTAAAACCCCTAATTTAGACGCTCTAATTCAGCCTTTTATCCATATGATTAAAGCATATGTACACATTGCATCTATTCCTCCGACGTCCTACTAGAGAGATGTCTCTCTTCCCAACCTTATGCCTCTATATATAGCTACTCGAATCAAGGATGATCATAATATACATAAAGATATATACACATCATGTAGATACACATACATAAATATAAAATGGAGTACTAGATACATTATGCATCACACATACATGCCTAAATGCACACATAAACATATATACTTTCATACATATTTGGATGTACACATTTACACATAGACATATATACATATATACATGTACACATCCCATATACATGCCTACATGCACACATGTATACTTATACATGCATACACAATCATAAACACTTGCGTATATTACATGAATACATGAATATTTTACACAAATGCATATGCATATATACACGTATGCATACTGACACATGTATACATATATCACACACATGCACACACATACATGTACATGAAACACATATATATGCATACTAACACATGTATACATATAATACACATGAACACACATGCATATGCATACATACATGCAAAAAATTTGCTCCGTGAAGATAAAGCTATATATAAAATAATTAGGCATACCCCCGAGCTTCATGCTCTAACTTACAAGACCATGATTTCATCTCTCTAGTAGGATTCATCAATATTCAAGTTGAATAAAGAATCTAGTATCTGATATCCATTCAGAAATTTCAAGTTATTGATCCATAACTAGAGTAGAATTTACTATCTAATTTTCTCATATATTTTCATTATTGTCATCATTTTGGTAAGATGTCAATATAGTCTCATCTTCATTATCCTTATTGATTTCATTTATTTCTTCTATTGTTAAATATGTGTTCTCATGAGTCACATCATCTATTGATGGATTAATATCAATTTCTAGTAATTCCTCTTCATCATCAGTAGAATCAGCATGTAGAGTATTATCTTCGTCATCAAGAAGATTAGTATCACTATCACATATAATGATTCTAATTTCTCTTTCAGATGTTGATGTATCAGTATCTGATGGTGAATCATCAGGAGGACTTTCTTTGATCTCTCTTACAATAAACTATTCAAACAATGACCTACCTCTAGGTTGAACATGAATGACTTGCCGCCAAGGGTGAGCATCTGAGTTTTTATAAAACAATGCTTGTTCAATATGCCTAAGAAGAATATATGGTTCTTTAGTAGATTGCATTACCTTGGAAGAATCAATTGCCCAAAACCTAGATAATTCCTTTATTAGTGTGGAATTACTTCCTTTATACTAGGCTCGAAACCAGTCAACCTTCAAAATGACCTATCAAAATATATAAAAACAAAAACCCATTATTAGATGCTTAAAAAATAACTAATTCTATCATAAAAATATATAAACTTTTTTCTACCTGTTTGAATGTATGAAATGATATTTTGTAGATAACCCAACAATAGTTCCCACTTAACCAAGTTTGCAATCTATAAGGTTTGTGTCTTTTGAGCTAGCACGTGATAGTTTTAATTTTTTTCTTGAAATGTAAATAAAAAGGATACTCCCTTACCTGATAATACGTCATCTATAGAAGTTGTAAGACATCTCAGGAAGTGTGGGATGCACTTGAAGCTTTCTTTTCTTCAAGTACTAAAGCTAGGAAGCATCAACTATGGCTGGATTTCACAACTCTCAAGAAGGCTCCCAAACAAAATGTGATTGATTTTGTCACAAAGCTCAAGGACATAGCGGATCAGTTGGGAAGCATTGGAGAGGTAATAGATGAAGAGCAATTTAAGGCAGGTCATCAATGGCTTGAAGGCAAATGACAAGTGGGAAGCATTCACCACAGCTATGGATTTGTACATGGACATGCATGTACCTGATTTCAACACACTCATTGGACAACTACTTACTCAAGAGGCAAAGCTTATCAAAAATGGAGAAAGCTCTAAAGGTAATCAATCTTCAGCTTTATACACGGATAAAAGGAAGTCTAAAGATAACAAAGGAAAGGCAAAGAAAGTGGATGATGAAGCAGGTACATATCAAGCTAACTATCCAGGTAGAGGAAGACATGGCAGAGGTAGAGGAAGAGGAGGTAGACAAGGCAGGGGGAGATCCCAAGACTCCAACTCATGTTCTATTTGTGGATTAACTAATCATACAACTGAAAATTGCTTTAGGAATTCCAGGAATCAAAGAGGTAGAGGATACAATAGAGGAAGTTATGGCTACTCAAAAGGAAGATTCAAGAATTATCATGGCAACTACAACAACTACAATCATTCAAACTATCAAGGAGGCTACAAAGGAAGGAGAGACTTCAATAACTAAACAGAAGACTCAAACAAAGAGGATTCGTTATTGATCATGAACATGGCTATGCCACAAGGTAAATCTGATGAACATGTTTTCTACATAGACTCAGGTTGTTCAAATCATGTGGCAGGAAATGTGGCACTCCTATCAGATTTAGAAGATCCAAGGAATAAGAATGAGGTACAAACAGCAGATGATACAAAACATCCTGTGGAGAAAATAGGCAATGTCAAAGCACCTGATGGAAACATCAACCTACTCAGTAAGGTACTCTATGTCCCTACCATTACAAAGAATTTGATAAGTGTTGGGCAGATAGTAGAGAAAGGGTTGCAAGTCAGGTTCTCAAAAGCAGGAGCATTTGTTGAAGATCCAAGTCAAGGATTCAGAGGAATTGCAAAAGGTGAAAACACAGGTAGATTGTTCACATTTGAATTACAGGACACTAGAAACATTGCTCTCTTTAATTATGGTAGTCAGACACTCACAGAATTGGAAGTATGGCACAAAAGGTTAGCACATATTGGTGAAAGGTCATTAAAGCAAATCTACAGGGACCAAAGTGTACTTGGACTTCCTAATTTGTCAAAACAACATATGATTTATAAGTGTAGTGCATGTCAATTTGGAAAGTCTCACAGGTTACCATTCATGAAGAAAGGTTATAAGCATGGAGATCTCTTGGAGTTGGTTCATACAGATGTATGGGGACCTAGCAAGGAAGCTTCAATATCTGGATCAAGGTATTATGGTTCCTTTATTGATGATTGTAGTAGATGGACTATCCTATTCTTTATGAAACACAAAGATGAAGTTTTTTCATGTTTCAAAAGATATTTGGCTCTTGTGGAGAATCAAACAGGTAAATCACTAAAAAGGCTAAGGTCAGATGGAGGGGGAGAATACTTCTCCCATGAGTTTGATTCTTTTCTTCAAGAAAGAGGAATCAAAAGAGAGGTAACTACAAGGTACACTCCTGAGCAAAATGGAGTGGCAGAAAGGAGGAATAGGGCAATTGTTGAAGCTGCAAGGTCTATGTTAAATGAAAAGCATTTACCTAATTATTTATGGGCTGAGGCTGTATCTACAGCCACTTACTTGAGAAATAGGTTCCCTTCAAAATCCCTTGGTGGGATGACTCCATATGAGGCTTGGAATGGAAGAAGACCAAGCTTAGATCATTGTAAAATTTTTGGATGTATTGCTTTTGCGCATGTTCCTTCACAGGTTAGAGGCAAGATGGATCCAAAGGCAGAAAGGTGTGTATTTATTGGATATGATAACAATCAAAAGGGCTACAGGTTATACAACCCTACCAACAAAGGATTCTTGGTAAGCAAGGATGTAGTTTTTGATGAGAACAATTCATGGTATGAAGATTCATGCAGGAAGGTCAATTTACCATATGATCTTGAAGAAGATTTTCCGAAGCTTGGTAGAGAACAACCAAAGATTGAAGAACAAGACACCTCTGAGGATGATGAAGAATCTCATATGGAAAAGATCAAAGCATGGAAGTCTAAAGGTAAAGCAAAATTGCAGGAACTTGGACATGAGGCAGAATCATTACATCATGGCCTAAGAAGATCTATGAGGGAAAAGAAAAAACCAGAAAGGTATGGGTTTGACACCTCATTAGTAACTAAACATTCTATCTACATAGCACAAGACATAAACCAAGAGGAGCCATCATCATTTGAAGAGGCCAAAGCAAAAACAGAATGGAAGCATGCAGTGAAGGAAGAGATCGAAGCACTTGAGGAAAACAACACTTGGGATTTGGTGCCCAAGACTTCATCCATGAAGGTAATAGGCTCAAGATGGGTCTATAAACTCAAGAAGAATTCTGATGGTTCCATTAACAGGTATAAGGCAAGGCTTGTAGCAAAAGGCTTTGCACAAACTCAGGGAATTCATTATGAGGAGACCTTCTCTCCTGTGGTAAAGATGCCTACTATTAGGGTTTTGCTTAGTATTGCCTCTTCCAAGAATTGGAAGATACTTCAACTAGATGTAAAGAATGCATTCTTGAATGGTTGGATAACAGAAGAGGTATATATGGCACAACCACCTGGTTTTGAGAATCAAGTTTATCCTGATTATGTGTGTAAACTTAACAAAGCATTGTATGGTCTCAAGCAAGCTCCAAGAGCTTGGAATTTTAGGCTTGTTTCATTCTTGCAGGACAAAGGCTTTCAACCAAGCAAGGCAGATCCTTCACTCTTTATTAAAAAGAGAAATTCCGAGGTCATCTACCTATGTGTATATGTAGATGATAGTATATTGACAGGAAATGATGCAGATGGTATGAAGAAGATCAAAGATCAGATGAGAGAAGAGTTCAAGATAAGTGATTTGGGTTCACTTACCTACTTCCTAGGTTTGGAAGTTGTCTACAAAGATCATGGTTTGTTTCTCACTCAAAAGAATTACATTAAGGACATGTTGGCAAAATTCAAGATGCAAGATTGTAAGATTGCAGGTACTCCAATGGAGGTCAATCACAAATTGAGCTCACATGAAGGTGAACTCATAGAGGACATCACATCATATCAAAGTCTAGTGGGTAGTCTCAACTATGCCACATTGACAAGAGTAGATATATGTTACAGTGTGAGTGTGCTAAGTCAATTTATGCACACACCAAGGAAACCACATATGGATGCTACCAAAAGGATTCTCAAGTATCTCAAAGGAACCATAAATGAAGGACTTTATTATCCTTATGTATCTAATTTAGGTTTGAAGCTATTTTCTGATGCAGATTGGGCTGGCTCCAAGGAAGATAGAAGGAGCACTTCAGGTTATCTTACCTTTGCAGGTTGAAAGCTTATTTCATGGTCATCCAAGAAGCAACCCACAGTTGCTCTCTCTTCTACTGAAGCTGAATATAGAGGTCTTGCCACTACACAAGAAGCTATGTGGATGAAGACATTATTCAAAGATCTTGGATTGGAGTTTGGAACTCCAAACATTTTTGGTGACAATATGAGTTCTATTCATTTGGCTGCTAATCCTATTTTTCATGCAAGGACTAAACATATTGAAGTTCATTATCACTATGTACGAGAAAAGGTTCTAAGCAAAGGGATTCAAATATCATATGTGTCCACTCATCAACAATGTGCAGATATTCTAACCAAAGCATTGGATGGTACAAAGCTTTGCAAATTCAAGGCGATGATTGGTTTGCAGGTAATCTTGGAAGATTGAAGACCTCAAGCATACTTGGCTTGACGGGGAGCTGTTGGAGCAAGTCTATGACAAGCCTAAGTATTGGCTTGAGTCCCACAAAGTCATAGAAAAAGCCTTAAAATGAAGACTATGTAAAGTTCACTTGTGAACTACCTCTTGTAACTTTTGAAGAGTTTACTTAATGTAAAAGTGAAAGAATCTTAAGTGGTTGAGTCCACTTGATCAAGAATGGGAAGAGGAGCCACAAATTTGTGATTTGTGGTAGGTAGAGAATCAAATCAATCATTGATTGATTGGAGAGTGATTGAGGGAAGTTAGCCTCCCAAACTCAACTATAAATAAATGGCAGTTTTAGTCGTGGTTAGAGAGACCTATGTGAAGACCTCCAAGAGCTGAGCTTTATGCCATATCAAGGTGTGATTACAAGGCACACATATGTATCAGTAAGTCATTGTATCGTACAAGCAATATACTTTCATTTTCATGATTATTTGAGTTCATCTTTCCATGTTCTTTTTTTTTTATTTTTTTAATATAAAGGAAGTTCGGCAACAGCCTACTCTCCCGGACTTGAATTAAATTAAGAAACAAAGGTACAAGAGAAGGGGACTAGTGCCCACGGGACCCCCCCCTTCAAGCACCATCAAGTCCTCCTTTTGATCAACAACAAACTCAAACCCAAGTGGGCCCCACATGAGGGAGATGAGAGGGTGATTAACCTTCTCTGTAATGCAACCTAGGATTCAATCAAGCTTCCCCTGCTTTGTGGGATCTTTCCATGTTCTTGTAAAGTGTACTACTCACTGCCATTACTCTCCGTTTTTCTCAGTCAGCTTGCAGAGATGTTTTCTCTAAGCTTGGTGCATCATTTTCAGCGATTTAACTTGGTAAAGTTAGCTCTATAAGTCTACTATATGCTCACAAATTTTCATTTCTTTTGGATGTTGCAATCTTCAGTTATGTTCATTTGAAGTCAACAGGGTCTGTTCATCTTCACTTCTTTGCCAGGTACCCGACTTTTTCACTCACCTTGTCAGAGCCATTTCTCAGTGGTTACTCATCCAAATTCAATGAAATCTTGTTGGATTCAGCGTACTGTCTAGTATAACCATACAATTTTCATAATCATTGGATTCCTACATTTTGAGTTATCTTTATGTTTCTGCTCACTGGTCTCAAACTGTAGCAGCCCGTGAAAATCGGGATGATGTCATCACTTGTTAAAACTCATTCTGAGTGTGTAGTTTATTATTTTTGATGAGATTACTCTTGAAAGTTAGCTCTTTAAGCTACCTAGACTTCCCCAAGAGGAATTAAGCTAATTGCTGTTGTGCTCAGAGAATTATGTAAAACACTAGACATGTGTATGAACCAAGAATAGCAAGTTTTCACCTCTGAGCTAACTCCAACTTATCTGTTTTGATCTATCTTTTTGAGAGTGATCTTCCAAGGTACATAGGGTGTCTAATACATCCATTGGCAAGCTAAAAGGGCCCACCATATACTCCTGGAGTTCATTTGGCTAGTGTAGATCAAGGATTTTGCAACACCTCTTCATCTTCAAGCACATACCTATCCATCTCTTCACAAAACCATGGATCATATTTCCTCAAAGCATCAGACTTCCTATTCTCATCCAGTGCAATTCCAACCTCAATAAGGCATTGCTTTCGTAGATTGGGATGTATTCTTCGAGCTCCCTTCACGAGACAATCTTCATATTCATGGTGGAAGAACCCAATTCTCTCTATGGAGGACATTTTTTGCCTGTAGTCATTGTCATTGTTGTGATCCCAAGCAAGAAGCTTGGCTTCCTCAGTTGTAAGACCAACATATATCTTGCACTCTGCATACCTAAAGAAGAATGTGGTAGGGTGCTCCTTCACTAGCTGTCTGCGGGCCTCTGGAGAGTGTGAACCTCCAATCACATAATATGTATAATCCTCAAACAAACCCTCATTGAACTCCTCCATAGAACTGCACTCATTCGGATCCACCATGGCAAGGAATGGCACAACAGTAGCACGAGGATTTATTTTCATTTTCTTCTTAAGATTCTGCATGTGCAAATTGTGTGGCTCCCTGATCTCAAGGGGCCTCCTCCCTGTGACTGGATCTAATGGTGGCCTATGGATGATATTGATTGGCAGGTAGAACAACTGCCCCTTCTTCACAACTTTTCTTCTCGCTATGTCTTCCCTTATCTTGTTCTGCTCAGTACCAAGAACACCCGAGGCAAGCTCTCCACCAGATGCAACTATTATATCCTCAGAGCTAGAGCTTGAGTCAGAAGACTCCTCATCAGCAATTCTCTTCTTTTTCTTTTGGAACTTTTTCTGCACGCTCTGCTTACCCCTTGCCTTTACAGGGGTTCTCATCTTTTGTTGTGTTGGCATGATGTTGCCCTGGATCCATGGCATCAAGTCCTTGATAAGATTCACTGAGTCCCTACATATCTCTGCAAGCCTATCTAGAACACAACACTCCGGGCACAAGAAATCCATCTTGCATATAACATTTCTTAAACCTTTCAATGTCTCTACCAGGACAAGGAGGTTGTCAGAATCCTCATCTTCATAATCCAGTTTGAACACAAGGCCATACTGAAAACCCCGTGTTGTCATGATCTTTCCTCTCCCATACGCCCCTGCGAACACAAGGAGGACTGCATTCTTTTCTTCAACATACTAAAGGCACCACTCCAGGTTTGTCATGTCTCGGAGTGGACGATCTATCCTTAAGACCTCTACGTCCCTTGACCTTTCGTTCCTTGTTGTATCATCCTCTGCAATTTTGATGCTACTCTGTCCACCAGAGGACAGTCCAACTCGATTGCTGGCCTTCTTAGAGGATAAGGATGCAATAATTTTCTTTGGTTTTGCTTGGTGACCAATGCCTCTTTCAGGTTGCTGGTCAGCAGAGCTCATGGCCACTCTCAGCTTCTTGAAAGGCCTCTCACTCTTGGACTCAGCATCCCTGAAGGGGCTTGGAAATATGAGCTCATACGTTTATGTGTTTTTCAAGGGTCCAAGTCGATGCCAGGCATCGACTTTTAGGTGCAAGTCGATGCCATGCATCGACTTTGTGTGCAAGTCGATGCCAGGCATCGACTTTTAGGTGCAAGTCGATGCCAAGCATCGACTTTTAGGTGCAAGTCGATGCCAGGCATCGACTTTGTGTGCAAGTCGATGCCAGACATCAACTTGAGGGTGCAAGTCGATGCCAGGCTTCGACTTGAGGGTGCAAGTCGATGCTTGGCATCCATTTTCACCCTCAAGTCGATCCCTAGCATCAACTTGCACCCTCAAGTCGATGTCTGGCATCAACTTGCACACAAAGTCGATGCCTGGCATTGACTTGCACCTAAAAGTCGATGCCTGGCATCAACTTGCACCTAAAAGTTGATGCCTGGCATCGACTTGCACCTAAACGTTGATGCCTGGCATTGACTTTCAGGCCACATTCGATGCTAGACATCGACCTTCCAGGTCAATGCCAGGCATCGACTTGATGGTGCAAGTCGATGCGAGGCATCGACTTTTAGGTGCAAGTCGATGCCAAGCATCGAGATGCCTGGCATTGAGTTGCACCCTCAAGTCGATGCCTGGCATCGACTTGCACACAAAGTCGATGCCTGGCATCGACTTGCACACAAAGTCGATGCCTGGCATCGACTTGCACACAAAGTCGATGCCTGGCATCGACTTGCACACAAAGTCGATGCCTAGCATCGACTTGCACCTAAAAGTCGACGCATGGCATCAACTTACACCATTAAGTCAATGCCTGGCATGGAGTTGTACCCTCATTGGATCTATATTTTATGAGCTAAGAAAAATAAAAACCTAGAAAGCATACTATTTACTCAAACATACAAAACGAATCTTTTAGGAATCTTTTAGGAATCTTTTAGGAATCTTTTAGGAATCTTTTGTTGTGGTTTGAATTTGTGTACCTCTTGGTACTCTTGCCAACATTCTTCTTCTCCATGAGATTTGCCTTGCTGGTTTGCTGAGCTCTGTGCTCCATAGCTATTTGTGCTCTGTTGCTCTCTCTTGCTCGTGGATTTTGAAAATGAGAATGATCTCCTCCTCTACTATTTATAGGCAATTGGGTAACTTGAACCAGAGACTAACTGGATCTAACTGAATGAATCCACGTTCTAACTATATCTGTCAACTTATCTAACCAGGAAATACCACTCACACAAATAGGCTGTTTCACCTCGACTTTAATGAAATATTCGTAGAACCTTGCAACTAAATTTATACATTTGGATGTAATTTACACTTCAATGGCAAGAGTATGGTATGTACATGAGGAAGTCTAATCTCATGTATAAATTGTTTCTTAGAATCTCTTGCTTGGGAAAAACTCAAGTCTAAGTTGTGTTGAATATGGGAGATTAATGACATCTTTATAGTGTTATCCTTCTCACTTCAGTTCATATTCACATTTATCTTGTAACACATTGTTGAATAGGAAAATCAATGTACGAATAAACATTCAACAAAGAACTTTGGGGTAATTTCAACAAAATAGGTTGGTAATTTCAACAAAATAGCTTGGTAATTTCAAACGTCACTCATTGTCTTTGCATCCAATGTTCAAGAAAATCGTAGATTCAAAATTCATTTGAAAATCTTTTGTAACAAGAACATACTTAATAATTACATATAATTCTTACATATACTTTTCCATATACTTCTTACATATACTTTTCCGTGTACCTCTTTTACACATAATTCTTTTTTAATATACTTTCATCTACCTTTTTGAGATCTAGCCAAGACCACAATAAAACCTAATCCTTGAAATCTTAACCAAAGGTAAAATTTCTTCTTGTAAAGTCTGCAATGGCACTACTCCAAACAAATTTAATATCTAATCCAGTTGGAACTAAACTTGGATATATTATGATTCACTCATAATGCTAAGACTCAATGACTCATATCTAGTTAGAAATCAACTGTGTATCTCATCTTTCAAAAGTGAATCAAATCTTTGGTTCCCTTATTAGTGTATATCTGAGTAATTAAGTAATTTGATGTAATTTGATGCTTAATGTAATTTAATGTACTTTAATGAACTTTTGATTTCATATCTACTTGATGTGACATTTGATGTGACATCTTCACTTGATCTTGGATTTCTACTTATTTAAAAAGGTCATTCATCTTCAGTCTTCTTTGAACTGAGTGAAGATGAGCTCAATCTTTTCAGTGGATGCTTGGGCATCAGCTTCCTCTGCTCATATTGAGACAGTTTCGGATTCATTGTTCTCAGTTGACCCTTTCCACATAAGTGATGATCCCTATGGTTTAGAACGTGCTGATGATCATTCTATGTTTTCTGTTGAGTCATTTAAGTTATCCAATTCAAAGTGCAATGTTGCTCAACCAAATGCACCTCTTGATCTCCCTTCTGACTCAAGTGCATGTGGAGCAACGGAAAAGCAAAGCAAGCTCAATCTACGTTTTAAAAGAAGGCCTCGTGAAGTAAGTCAAAAAAGATTTAAATTTCTTACTTCAGATAGACAGATTGCATTGGATATGGTGAAGCATTGTTGTGGTTTGAAATGTTTGTACAATTTAGGAATGAAGAAACTAAAGCACCTAAGAGAGAAATTCCTCCATTTAGATAGTGAAAGGCAGGATATATACCTTGTTTCTCGCATGCAAATGATTGAGGATAACATGTTAGTAACACATGTTGCTTTTAAATATTTCTTTAGTCAAGGGATGCGATGTTGTAGGGCTGCATTTAAAATTGCAATGGGTGTGGGAAATTTTAGAATACATAGGGTTCAACAGGGGTTTTTGAATGGGGATCTCATTTTGGATGCGTTCCATGTTGGGACCAAAGGATCAGTTGGACGTCATGCAATGAATTGGATGATGAACTATTTTAGCTTGCATTGTGAGGGTATGCCTACAACTGGAAGGTTGCACTTGTCAGATAACTTTACTCGTCGAGAGGTATTTCAAATATATAGAGAAGACATGGAAAATAGAAATGAGAAGTATGTGGTGTATCATCACTTTACTCGATTATGGAAGGAAGAGTTTAACAATGTGTCTATTCCTCGTAAAGTTAGAATGGGTGAATGTTCTGTTTGCGCCACTTTGAAAAACATGGCAAAGGGAGCTACAACACCATAGGAAAAGAATAATTTTAAAAACCTTCTTAACAACCATCGTGAGAGTCAAACTTTAGAGAGAAAGAAAGCAATTCATCATCGAAGTAAAGCACTCAAAAATCCCGAGCGTTATATGTGTTTGTTGATTGATGGTATGGATAAAGGAAACTTGTTTGCCACATTTCTATCGCATCCCTAAGGACATTGGAGATGAAGTCCTTGTGCAAATGCATTTGGTTGGTGCTTTGGTATACAATGGAACTGTAATGTCCAAGGTTTTCTTCACATATCCGAATGTGCATAATGATCCAAACCTTACAGTTACTGTCATTCATTGTGTTTTGCAATCATGGAAGGGTCTTTTGCCACCAACTCTAAATTTTCAACTTGATAATAGTGCAAGAGAGAATAAAAATTCTACAGTCTTTGAATATTTAAGCATGCTTGTTGATAAACAGGTATTTCAGAAGGTTAAGGTAAATTTCCTTCTGGTTGGCCACACTCATGATCACATTGATCAAATGTTCAGTACTTTCTCTAAGAAATTGGCACGTAACAATGCTTTTACTCTTCCGATTTTATCTGAGCTGATTTCAGAACCATATACTCCAAAACCAAAAGTGCAACACCTCACACAGATTTATAACTTTAAGCACTTTTGCTCAATGGGCATTGATAACAGTGCTAAGGTTTTGGCTCCATTGCACAATATTAGTTTCAACCATGTATTCTTGATGAGGAGGGTTGATGAAATAACCCTTTTATTTGCAAAGCAATATTCATCTTCTCTTGGGTGGGAGCCTAAAGAGGGATGCAGATTCTTATTGCAGGTGCCTAATTTATCTACGGTGTATGGTGCAGAACAATCACCATATGAAGATAAAAACAATACAGAAAGATCTGGAAATGTGGTTGATCAAAGTAAAAGCTGGAAGCATGCACTCATTCAAAAGAAGAGACATATTGAGCGTGCAAAAAAAAATGCTGGAGATCAAGATGTATCTTGGTGGGAGGACTTTTTCAATCATCAAGAAGAGATTATACAGTATACAATTGCAGGTCATTGGCCAGTTCATATTCCATTCACATGGGATTTTTGTACACAAAGATCCGTGAATGTGGCCCAAACATGTAATGCAGATGCACTTCAAAGTTTTATACATCCACCAGAAAGAAATATTTATGTAGGCCCAAGGATGACAAAATAGGCAGAAGCAAGATGGCAAGGAAATTTAATAGAGATAAATGTTGGAACACTTATTGCAGTACTTGCTGATGGTGATGAGGCTACAAGACCATTTTGGATTGCAAAGATTTTAGAGATAACTAAAGATAATGATCAAAGAAGAATAGAGGCTTTGATGGTGCATTGGTATTATACTAAAAGTAGTAATGCATTCACAGGTAAATATAACTTAGAAATGGTGTGTGATACTAAATGAACAAGTTCAAAAAAGAAAAAGAATATTCGAAGCACACCCACTCTTAAAATGGATGATGTAGATATTCTTGTTTATGATTTTCCTTGACAAAAACAGGTCACTTGAGGAAAGCAACCATCAATATGATAAAACAAAAGCTTCCAGATGTATGTGGTACAGGAAATCATAAGCAAACAAGAAGATTTGCGCATGATCCTACAGAATTTGGTTTGTACGTGGATGAAGATAGAGCTCTTGTGGATATAGAAGAAGAAGAAGAGAGCTCTCAACAATATGAGACTGAATCAAGTGCATCAGATGATGAGGGTGTAGACATAGATCGACATAGTTGTGAGTTGCATTGAAACTCTCTAACATTTTTAGTGCTTATGTAAATGCCTTGAAGTAGTTTGGTTAATGAAACCATGTTTTGTAGCAATTTTGAGTAACAATCAGATATCCACCCATTGAAAATATGCCTAAAATGTTATTTTTGTATAAGAATTATTCAGTTTTACATTCTTTATATAGACTTTAGACATGTCAATGTCTTATCAAATAGATTTTGGACATGTCAATGTCTTATCATATAGATTTTGGACATGTCAATGCTTTATATAGTTAAATTTTGACTACATTTTGAGCTTTTTTTTAATGAGAAAATGACAAAAAATGTCAAAAAATCACATGTTTTCACTTCATTTTTGCAATATATGTATACTAGTATAAAGGAATCTCAAACATAAGCTGCCATTTGCTTGATTTTTGAAGAGAGTGTTGTCTTTTTATGACATATTTCTCGTTTGTTACGACTCGCTGTTATATGTATATGTGTATATGCATGTATGTGCATGTGCATGTGTAAGTGTATATGTGTATGTGTGTGTATGTGTGTGTATGTGCATGTGCATGTGTATGTGTGTGTATATGTATGTATGTGCATGTGCAAGTGTATATGTGTTTGTATGCGCATGTGCATGCGTAAGTGTATATGTGTATGTGCACATGCATGTGTATGTGTGTGAATATGTATGTATGTGCATGTGCATGTGTATGTGTGTGTATATGTATGTACGTGCATGTGCATGTGTAAGTGTATATATGTATATATGTGTATGTGCATGTGCATGTATATGTGTGTGTATATGTATGTGCATGTATATGTCTAAGTGTATGTGTATATGTGTGCATGTGCATGTATATGTGTATATGTATGTATGTGCATGTGTGTGTATGTGTATATGTGTGTGTACATATGTGCATATATACGTTTATGTGTGTGTATATAAACATATGTGCGTATGTATGTGTATGTGTATAAACATACACAAGTATATGTATATGCATGTGTATATGTATGAAACATGCATGTGCGTGTGGATGCATTTCCATTTGCATCCATGTGCATGCATGTGGATGTGCATATACATGTATTTAAGTATATGTGAATATATATATATATATATATATATATATATATACATATATATATATATATATATGCAATAATGCATGCATGCAAGTCTTTTTATGTGGTTGTAGAAATGTTTGTGCATATGCATGTGTATGTGTGTGTATGTGTAAGTGTATGTGCACATGTATTGTGCGTATATATGTGTGTGTATGTGCATGTGTATATGTGTATATGTGTGAATGTGTATCTTCATCATGTATAACTGTATATGTGCATTTCAATAAGTGTCAGTATGCTAACTAATGAAAATAACAAAAATCAAATGATATACAGAGAATGGAAATAGTACTTATAATAGTTAGCCATATTTTTTGCTTGGTTAATAACCTACAATAAAGAGAGTGAGAGAGAGAGAGAGAGCGAGAAAATTCAAACACAGAAAGAGCTAGAAAGAAAGAAACAGAGACAGAGAGACAATAAGATAGAGATTAGCCAAAACAATAATTTTGCATATACTTGTTTCAGCTTCTTAGCGTAGCGCAATTGCGAACATTGGAGAGCTCTTCGATCAGATGCATGAACATGGAGATCGAAGAGCCTCCAACATTTTAAATTATTTTGTCAATAGGGCGTGGTGTTAGCGATGGTAGGGCATCGTAAAAACCACTGCAATTGGTAGTGCATAAGCTATGTTATTTACTATCGCTTATGTGATGCAAAAAAGCATCCTTTATGTGATTTTTTTAAAAGCGTTGCTTTAGCGACACTCATTTTGAGCGTCGCACATCCGGTCGCACCACATGTCAAAAAAAATGTGATTTTGCTCGTCGTTTCGTCGATGGTCCACGCCCAACGCTTGTTGCGATGCTTTTTGCAATTTTATAGGGATGAGCTTGTGTCGCCTTAACCATCGCTATGCACTTGTATTCCTTCTAGTGTGCATGATCGCATCCCTAGCTCTCACTAAAGCTCCTATAGAGTAATTCCTTTGTAGCTGAGGCCTAGTCTCCTCTTCATCCCCTCCCTCTAGAAGCTCTAATTGTGTTGCAGATGTGTTAGTATTATTACTCGAAAAAGTCTCATAAAGTTTCCTCATTCCTCCCTTCCTCTAGTTCATAGGTAGATGAATGTAGGCCCTAAAGACACAGAGTTTCTTATCTATATGTATCACTAACTAATGTTCCTTGGCTTGCATCAACTCTTCACATGCATAGGAAAAATATTCCTATGCATCACAACACACACATCTTTTTGCCCATCCAGACCCACCACTTGTTTGTCTCTTGAACGGCCCTATATTGCTTTGGTATGTGGGTTGAAGTGGTGGTGCAAGTGTCTACTCAGGAATAGGCTACACTAGAGGTGCACGCTAAGGCATCACATACCCTTGCATATTTGAAGTAGGCATAGCATTCCTTTGAATTGGATCAACATACTAGGGCTCGCCTGAGGAGTGGGATCCCCATACCCCATAGAATAGACTTTATTATGTATGCTGGCCAATTCTTTACACATGGATGATTGCACTACCATAAGGCTCTCTATTTGCCTGCTTACGATCTCAAGCTTCAACTCCATTGATTCTCACGAAGTGGATAAACGTTAGCACAAGCTGATGCTGCAGGCACGTTCCGAATTGCTCGAAGAGGTGCCTCCCTAGGTGGTTATGGAGCCATTGCTCTCCCTCTATCATATAATATAGCCTATCATTTGCCTCATATGGGCAACTACTTCCACTTCTCTCCTAACTGTGGCCTAGTCTTTCGTCAATCCACACTTGTAACTAGACTCTTCTATCCATCTCTTGACTTCAATCCTATCTTCAAGACTTAAGATCTTAAAGTCCTCTAAATAAAATAACTTATGAAGTTCCTTTCTAAATTCAGTCAAAGCCTTTTCTACGTGGACTGATATGGATGCCAATATAGATCCTGAAACTATTTTGACAGCTATGCTAAAGAAAGAAAGCACACTACGATGGCATGGCTTTTCGCAAAAGTTTTTGAGAAACTCGACTTTTTCTAAATTTGGTGGATCGCCCACTTCTTTGGGAGGGCAAAGATCAAACTCTGATATAGGGAGACCTATGCATCAACACAGAGAATGCACAAAAATTTGAGAATTATCTTGTGATTGAGACCGAGGGTGAGAGTGAGAGTGAGAGTGTGATTGAGAGAGCGAGTGCGAATGCGATTGTGATAGCTCGGGGGTGGTCAAGAGGTAGAGGCTTTGTCAAGAAGCTATTGTCCCAAGCTATTTTAACCATTGATTCACATCTATAATATCAAAATTCTTCCTTCTCTGCATCATATTTGTTTCTACTCTTCCGCATAATATTTTCTCTTACCTTGTGCGATCTCTATGTTCTTCTCTCCTCTGTTATTTTGGAGTGATTGAAAGATGTGATTGGGGATAGACTTTGATTGAGGAAATGCTACAAGTGGTATCAGAGTAGAATCAATCCTCCAGAACGATAGAAGGTATGACACAAAAGATTCGTGAACAAGAGGAGGTTATTCAGAAGCTTTTAGGAGGATTACGCAAAGAACGACGCAAAAACCAACTAGAAGGAGCAACAAATTTGTTTGTGGAGCTAAACGATGAAGTAGAAGAAGATGGGGGAACATCTAGTGTACCTCGCAGAAAACCAAAACAAAATTGTGAAGATATAGAACGAGGGGAAGTTGCCCTTAAACAAGTCTTCAAGAAGAAAACGTTAAATGATTTTGATGGTGAGAAGAAGAGTGGCAAAGATCTTGAGGCATGGATTGAAGAATCGAAGGATTTCTTTGATCTTCGACAATTTAGTGAAGAGTCCAAGGCAAAAGATGGGATCTTACACCTGCATAGGATTGTGAAGCTATGGTGGAAGTTGTATATGCAGACTCCAACGTGTTCTGGTCCAGTTCTATGGAAGGAATTTAGAGAACAATCTGAAAAACGCTATTGTTCTCCACACTACTATATGAGAAGAAGATGGAGTTCTATAATTTTCGACAACACAAAAGTGATAAGGATAGCTTATTTGTTGATGAGTACAAAGAGAAGTTCCTACATCTTCAAATATATGCATTAGAGGTAAGTGGTAACCCTCTAAAGCGTAAATTTATTGAAGGGCTTCATGAGGAGCTTTGCTATCAAGTCAAGGGATCTGGATGCATTCATTTCTTGATGCTATTGCGATGGACGATTACACTATATGGAAGAATATATTGAAAACCTTGAATTTAATCTTTCTGATAGGTGCTTTTCTAGAAGTTTCCATGTAATTGAGATGAAATAGAGTGATGCAATCATAGGCATGGATTGGTTAATTAAAAAATCTTAGATGATTAATTATGAACAAAGAATGATCACTTTAAAGCTAGATGCTGAATCTATTCATATTCTAGGTGATGCCTATAGCCCTAAACCTATCCTTATTTCTGCTATGTAGATAATTAAAGGTATACATGATGGTTGTATAACATTTATATTGTATGTTAACAATGTGCAAGAAGAAGATAATGAGGAAAGTGTTTCGAATTATGTAGAAAATCTTTTGAAAGAATATGGAGATATATTTCCACAAGAGTTGCCTCGTATACCTCCACCTAGGTAGATTGATCATGCCATTGACCTATATCCAGGGAGTGAACCATGTTCTAGAGCACCCTATAGACTTAACATTGATGAATTAAAGGAGCTTAAGATTCAATTAGGTGATCTCTTGAAGAAAGGCTTGATAAGACCGAGTGTCTCAGCCTCGGGTGCACATGTTTTATTTTAGAAGAAGAAAGATGGCTCTAATAGACTATGCATTGAAAATAGGGGGTTGAATAAAAGAACATTTAAGAATAAGTATCCACTCCCTCACATAGATGACTTATTAGGTCAATTAAGTGGAGCGATTGTATTCACTAAGATTGACTTAAGATCTCGATATCACCAAATTAGGATCAAAACAGAGGATACTCCTAAGATAGATTTTCAAACACGTTATGGTCACTATGAGTTCATGGTTTTACCTTTTGGGCTAAGAAATGCTCCTACCACATTTATGTGCTTGATGAATAATATTTTTTACGATTACCTAGATGAATTCATCTTAGTATTTCTTGATCATATATTTGTATACTCTAAAGATGATTCTGAGCATGCAGTACATCTCAAGAAGACTTTGCAAACTCTTAGGGAACACAAATTGTATGGAAAAAAGAGTAAGTGTTTCTTTGCTAAGGATAAACTTGTGTATCCGGGAAGAGTAATATCAAAAGAAGGAATCCTTATAGATGAAGATAAGGTAAAAACAATAGTTGATTGGAGGATTCCTAAGATTTTAAGGGATGTTAGAAGTTTTCTTAGGTTGGCACAATATTAAAGAGCACATATTAAGGATTTCTCTAAGATAGCTACTCCCCTCACAGAATTGACTAAAAAGAATGTAGGATTTGCATGGACTGATGCCTGTCAAAAATCATTTGAAACATTAAAACAAAAAGTCATTGAAAATTGTGTTTTGAAAATACTAGAAATGGGAAAGCCTTTTGTGGTTGCATGTGATGCAAGTGATAGTCAGATAGGATGTGTTCTTTCACAGGATGGTAGGGTGGTCGCATATGAGTCCAGAAAAATAAGAAAACATGAACTTAACTATCCTACGCATGATTTAGAAATGCTTGCTATTGTGCATGCACTTAAACATTGGAGACATATATTGTTAGGGGTTAAGTTTGAATTGAAAACAGATCATCAGAGTCT
Source organism: Ceratopteris richardii (assembly GCA_020310875.1). Lineage (NCBI taxonomy): Eukaryota > Viridiplantae > Streptophyta > Polypodiopsida > Polypodiales > Pteridaceae > Ceratopteris > Ceratopteris richardii. Next base: position 128,271,057 of record CM035412.1, on the reverse strand, counting down.
AAAATTTATTTTCATACAACCATTGCTTAACAACATGTAGAAGCATTGGATTGATTTATTAATTGAGTATGATTTTGACATTAAGTATCTGGCTGGTATGGAAAATAAGGTTGCTGATGCATTGAGTCGGAGGCCTTTGTGTAATCTTTTTTCTGTAATAAATTCTAATTTTCTCAATCAAATTCAATAAGAGATAAAGCACGATCCTTTTTATGCATCTGTTTTGAATTCTTTGAATGCGAACAGGGGATCGATGTATGAGGAGAAATTTCAGTTGCAGAATGGAACATTGTATTGTAACAACCGACTATGCATTTCTTTGAAATCTCCATTAAAAGTTAAAATATTGCATGATTGTCATGATGCAACTTTTTCTGCATATCCAGGTTATTCAAGGACCTATATTAAAACAAAGTATTCTTACTTTTGGCCATGTATGAAGCGGGATATCGGAAAATATGTAAGCGAATGTTTGAAGTGCCAACAGGGGAAATCGGACTTTAAGAGGATGCCTAGAATGCTTCAACCTTTGGATCTTCCAAATCAGAAGTGGGAGTCTATTTCTATGGACTTCATCACTAAGCTACCTATGATCAGAAGTAAGCATGATACCATATTTTTTGTAGCCGATCGACTTACCAAGATGGCACATTTCTTTCCTATGAAAAAGACTGATACTGCATTGAATGTTGCAAGAATCTTTGTAAAATAAATTTTTCGATTGCATGGAATGCCTAAAAGCATAATTTCCGATAGAGATTCCAGATTTATGTCAGACTTTTGTAGAGCAACATTTGAATCGATTGGAACTCAACTTCGTATGAGTACAGCTTTCCATCCACAAACTGATGGGGAAATCGAGAGGGTTAACAGGGTAGTTGAAGATATGTTGCGTATGTATGTGAATGAAAAGTAGGATAATTAGAGTGAATATTTACCCTTGGTTGAGTTTGCATACAATAGTGCATGGCATGCATCTATAAAAATGACTTCGCTTGAAGCTATGTACAGTTATAATTGTTTGACTCCACCTTCATTTTTGGGTTTTCCAAATAAAGTAGAAGTGTCCAAATAAATGCTTGAAAAAATGGATGAGGAACTTAGGAAAATTATGAAGCACATAAAAGAAGATCAGAAAAGAGAAAAGAAGATTTCTTAGAAATGGATCTATAGTAGAAATTTTAGTGAAATGGCACTCATACCCAATACAAGATTCGAGTTGGGTAAACTACGATGATTTTCTAAAACATTATCCTTCTTTCGAACTCTTAGGACATAGTTATTAAAGGGGGGAAGAATTGTAATAAGCCTCTTTTTTAGTGAAATAATTCATTCTGAACTTTCTGAATTTCATTGTGGGGATAATCCTTAGAATGAATAATTAGGTCATTTTTGCATGTCGGAAAAATTTTGGGTTGGAAAATTTGATATTCTCTCTCTAGACCTTAGTCGCATCATGTTTTCTAGTGGAATTTTGAAGGTGAAGATGAAATAATTAAGGAAAACTTTGTATGAGAGAAAGGTAGAGCAAGTATAAGAGAGGGCTTATCTTATTCTTTTTGAATCCGTGATTCTGATGCTCACGTGTCACCATGTCTAATGATGGATATTTTCGGATATGTCTTTTTGGTGTTTTCCTCCTATTTTCGACAGGTATGCTAAAGAAAGAAAGCACACTATGATCGCATGGCTTTTTGCGAAAGTTTTGGAGAAACTCGACTTTTTCTAACTTTGGTGGATCACCCACTTCTTTGGGAGGGCAACGATCAAACTTTGATATACGAAGACCTACGCACCAACATAGGAGACGCACAAGAATCTGAGAATTATCTTGTGATTGAGAGTAAGAGTGACAGTGAGAGTGTGATTGAGAGTGGGAGTATGAATGCGATTGTGATAGCTCGGGGGTGGTCATGAGGTAGAGGCTTCATCAAGAAGCTACTGTAACCATTGATTCACATCTATAATATCAGAATTTTTCCTTCTTTGCGTCATATTTGTTTCTACTCTTCCACATCGGATTTTATTATACCTTTTGCAATCTCTGCATTCTTCTCTCCTCTATTATTTTTGAGTGATCAAAAGATTGTGATTGGGGATAGACTATGATTGAGGAAACAAAATAGTTTCCAAGGCTAAAACTAGGGTTTTAAGGTTAAATTTAGGGTTTCTAAGGGTTCAAACCCTAGGTTTCATGGGTTTAGGTTAGGTTAATGAACTATTTATAGATAGATAGATCTAATGTACAAGAATGGCATGATTTCTCATCACATAAGTTTCAAATCAATCAAAACATGCACAATTTATAACTCTCTATAGTTAAAACACCATACCATCGCTAGAAAACATTGAAATAAATTTGAAAAAAAATTCTTGATGTACACTTACCTCAGGGATTTCATCCCCACATTGCTGAATCTGCTAGCCATCTATGAGGTTGTAAAAAGTGTCCCACACACTTTTGTTTCAATTTTGAGAGCATATTCTCATCCTTGGAATCCCAATTCAGCTTTTGAGAATTGAAGGCATCAATAGGAGGCTTGAAGCTAGAAGAAGGCCTATTTTTAAGCAAAGGAGTACATAGCATTCAAGGTCAATAACACTCAAGTATGGTTTCAAAACAAGAAGGAACGAAGCGAATGGGGAATAAATGGGTTAACAAGGCTAAAAGAATCTATGATGATTCCATACGAGGTATCAAGAAAGCTTTTAATGATTGGAGCAAAAAGCTTGTGGAGTACATATTTACTTTCCAAGATCAATTAGGTGATGGAGACCCTTTCTTACACCGCAAAAACAAAAGGAAACCTAGTTGCATACATATGCATATATGTAAATGTATGCCTATCTGTAGATGACCTAATGATAATATGAAGTGATGATGCAGTTATGAAGTTGATTAAGGCAAACCTTGTAAAGAAATTTAAGATCTATCATTTTGCAATCATTTCTTCATACATTGAGACACATTCTACATATCATCATCCCACAAGAATGGAGTTCGCCCCATTTTCAATGAGACATAAATGCAACTTTTCCTACCACTCCCAATGGTGGCTTTAACAGAAAGGATAGTAATGGTGGCTTTAATGAAATTTAATGGTGGTTTCTTTTTAACTCTATTTTGAAGGTTCCTGGATACTAATGATCCAAATAAATGGTCCAAATTAAAAGATTCCTTGAATAATAGTCCAAATTGATCATCGTTTCGTCCAAATTAATCATCTTTTGAGGGAAAAGTTAGATCTTAACAATTTTTTTGTGCTTCCTAGCACTCTAAACCTCACTATTTCCAAAGGTTGGTTAAAATATAGAAGTGCTTGGACCCAATGCCATGACCCCCGAAGGTAAGAAGCTTAGATTATGTTCCTAATTAAATAAAGATCCCTTAACAAGTGGGCGAAGCTCAAATCTACGTTAAGGTAGTTGACTCTTTTTTCCTGATGTTCTGATTGATAATCTCTATAAAAAATACATACATACATACACACGCGCGCGTGCACTCACTTCTTGCTAACGAACATGTTTAAAAACTCTGAAGTAGAGGGATAAAGGTTTCATAAATGGGGAAGGTTTAAAAACCAACCGCTTTTGAGAGTACTCTAAAGTCGAAGAGACTCAGCTCAAAAAATGCATACGCATGCACGTCCCCTGCATTCATTAAAACCCGCATTCGTGCCCCCTGCATACATTGTTGATGCACAGCACATCATTGAGTCACATTAAACCTTTATCAAGCTGTACATTTATTTCAATTTATGAGAATCACATTAATCTACACTACAGACGTCGTTGAGTTGAATCAAACCACTTGCCTAAAGGAAACAATCATTTATGCCGAAACACAAATAAAGGTAAACCATTTCTTCATACATTGAGACACATTCTACATATCCCACAAGAATGGAGTTCGCCCCATTTTCAATGAGACATAAATGCAGCTTTTCCTACCACTCCAAATGTCTCCAGCACAAAAGAGAATCGTACGAAAACATCGAACTTCTCAGCAACTCTCTTTAAAAAAATTGTATCTCGTCGAATCCTAGAAAACCTACTGATTCTGATTTGTCATGATTCAATGGGTAGACCTAGATAAAAGTCCTCCTTACAATGCATGACTCCTTACAAATTAAACTTTCCTGTTCTTAAAGTAAGATCATCCCTGATTGTAAATCATAGACCATGCGAAATCTTCAATGTACCATGGTAGTAACTCGAGGTCCATACTAAGTACATAAAGTCAAAACTCGGATGTTACCAGCCATCAACGCCATGACTCATCGTGTAAGGTCTCAACATTCGGGCAATGAAGTAGGTTTCAAGACTTCATTGTTCTTCAATCTGTACCATACTTCATGGCCTTCCTTTTTTTACATAAACTTGTCTATATATATATAGTGACAAAGCTCTCTCTCTAAACAATAGGAGTTCAAACTTTCCGCATAAAAAATTTTCGAAAAACCAAAAAAAAATTACAACATTTTGTGTCCCTAGACCTTACCAAAACGTTTTGTGATGCTCACTGAAAATCAACAAATATATTTCTTAACATGGAAGTATAATGAAATGAGTCCTCCAATAAGGAATGGATTGTTAACATCACATAGTACGCAATATACACTATCTGTGCATATGGATTAACACAATAGCATATATACAATAGCATACCAAAGAGCATTGAGATGGTGCATCAACCCATGAAGCCTATGCGTATGCCTCGTGTAATAATGGGTAAACAACTACAACTGTTCAGGATAAGTAAGTAAGTATGTATGTATGCATGCACGTAAACGGCGTGTGTATGTGTGTATGTATATACATACGTATGTATGTATGTTTTCAATGATTGGATTTGGTTATCCCCGTATGTGAATTTGGTTTTACAGTATATGGCATATCACTATACACATTTGGGTGAGTCCAGCAATTTAGAAGTTTCAAGTAACTGGAAACAATGAGCTACCATGAAGGAGAAAGTCAGGGAGATGGAGGTGGATTTGAAATTCAAATAAGCATCAGTCTTCTTCAATTCTATAAACACTCATTTGGAATGAGTTCTGGTCTTCTTTCACTATTTTAAGAGCACCTCTTTGATGTAGTTCTGTCAATCCAAGATATCCCCTAGATCAGACACCTCCTTGTAGTTATACCTCTACACATAGGTATAGAATTTTACATAGGCATATCTCTTTATAGATGAATAGGAGTCAAAACGACTAACTATTTTACCTTGTTGTTATCGTTGGCAGGATCAAATTTTGTAGAGAAGGTTAGCATACCACCTAGAATCCAATTGGAGTGATTTACACGTTTCTTCAAAAATTTTATGTAGACAAACTCTTATAAGTTCTACCCTAGGGAATAGAGAAAATTAAGTTCTTTTCCGATTCTGCTAGCCATCTATGAGTTCCTGCAAAGGGTCGAACACACTTTCGTTGAAATTTCGAGACCAAATTCGCAGCATTGGAAGCCCAAATCATCTTGGAGCATTGAAGTCATCACCACGAGGGCTTGAAGCTAGAAAGGGCCAATTTTGACGCAAAGGAGTACATAGCATTCCAGGTCAACAACAATCAAGTATGGTCTCAAATCAGGAATGAATGAAGCGGATTGGGAATAAATGGGTTTACAAGGTTAAAAGAAACTATGATGATTCCATAGCAAGGTATAAGGCATGGATATTTTACAACCTCAAGGATTTGGGGATCCTAATAAACAAGAGTATGTTTTTAAGCTTCGGAAAGCTTTGTATGGTCTGAAGAACGCATTTTTAACGCTTGGAAGCAAAAGGTTGTGGAGTACTCATTTAGATGCGGTTATCAATAAGGTGGTGGACATTCCTATGCCTCAAAATCAAACAGACATCTAGTTGCCTACATATTCATATACATATATTACCTAATGATAATATGAAGTGATGATGTAGTTATGATGTTCATGAAGGCCAACCTTATGAAGAAATTCAAGATCTCTCATTTTGGAACACTTCAATACTTTTGAAAGCACTGAAGTAATCTACATAACAAACAATGTATACTTCGGAAAAAGGAAGTGCTGGCTAGATATGTTGTATACTTAAGGTATGAGTAGATGTAAGCTACTTGCCGGACCTATACACCCAGAGACAAAGTTATGTGTAGATCAAGGAAAGCCACTTGAAGATATTATAGCATATAGCAGCAACAATCACATGACCATATTTGATACATGTTGCAGACTGTGTTTATTAAGCCCTACATTTAGGTTGATTTATTAGAAGCACATTCATGTACCCCACGGACATCGTTGAGTTATATCAAACCACTTGCCTAAAGGAAACAATGATCACTTCCGAAAGACAAAGAAAGTTAAATCAGGACCGGTATACAGACACTTTCAAACATTATCCACACAAGACAATTTATACATGTCATCATCCTACAACAATGGAGTTCCTCCTATTTTGGATGAGATAAAAATGCAGCTTAACATCTAGATGCTAAAGAATATTTTAAAGCACTGAAAACCCTCTAGCAATTGATATCGAGAATTCCAAATACAAGACGCCTTTCATTCTCTAACATGATACCATCGTGGGATCCAATTCATTAGAACCCACATTCATTCCCCCTGCACACATTGTTGAATCCAATTTTCTCTCTTTATCCCAAAGATATATATAGGTTTTGGTTTGCTAGTATAAGCATCTCGAAGTGTGCTACAAGTTTAGTAGAATTTCACATGGTAGTCGTACTCAACTTTTTGAGATACAATCTTTTTTTTTTCATCAAGGTATTTCAGTCAATGGCCATGGCTAGAAGCAGTGATATATTCCATATGCTGGTTGCTGAGGATAAGTTGGACGTAACCAACGGCTTATATGATGTTTCATGTATTGGTTGTAAAAAAAGTGGAATATTGTGCAGGATGTTGAAAAACGTCCTATTACACCTACAAACATAGTTGTAGAAGATCATCTAGACAACATTGAAGATGGCAATATTCTTCATGTTCCTATTTGTGTTTCAGTTCTTGTTGCAGGTACTAGAGAGAAAATTCATTGGGATGGCAGAGATGCTCAAGCACATGTGTTAATAGCCTTGTGTTCCAAATGTGCCATTATTCCTCACATTCGCTCTTGCAGAGAAACCAAGGATGCTTAAGATACACTTATGACTTTATACAAGGTAAGGAATGACGCTCATGTTGCTTACCTCCAAAACTAGTTGGAGAGTGGGCACATGAATGAAGGAGTTTCCATGGATAGTTTTTTCACAAAGATCAAAGATTTGAAGGAACACTTGATTGTGCTGATGAAGTCTTGCCTGACAGTTCACTTGTGTGAATTGTTGTGAATGGTCTTCACGATTCATAAGAGAGTTTTGCTTCTACTCTTCGTTTGATGATGAGAGACAATCCAAATGCCTTAACATTTCAAGATTTAGTCTTTGTTCTAGTTGCAAGAAGATCATTTTAGGAAGAAGAGGTCAACTATGCATGTTGTAGATCAAGCTTTTGTGGCTAGCTAAAATGGTAAAGGTAAATGGACCTCTTCTACTAGTAAGCAAAAATCTACTAATTTTACACAATCAAAGAAGGATGATAGAGATGAGAAGAAAATAGAAAAGCAAAAATTATTTTGCAAATACTGTAAAGGAAAGGATCATGCCAAAAAGAGTTGTTCAAAACTAGCTGCTAAAGAGGCAAGGAAGAAAGAGGCTAGAATGGTTGTTGTAGAGGCCTCTATTTTGGAGTTAGAATGGTTGTTTGCGGAAGCATGCAAATAGCACAAGGAAGAAGAAGAAAATTGGAGCACAACACACAATAATGAATATGTTACCACCAGAATGTATGAGGATAAGTAGCCCCTTAGGGCAATAGGCATATATACAAGCTGGGGGAAAGAAGCCTCCTAAAGAGGGAAAAAAGTTCCTCGATAGTCCTAGTTTGTTCACACATATCACTACCTAAATATGTCAATAAGTCTCCCCTAGGATTGATGGGGTGAACGAGAAGCTGGCACTCATGTGTAAGGAAGTGCCAAGTTATGCTGAATCAATCCACAAAAGGAAGTAAGCCCAAAGCTTTGCAAAAAGCTTCAAACTTCTCCCTAGGCCATGCCATCATGAAAAGGTTTGCAATGTTCTCTTGCGTGGGCACATATGCCAAGCTGATCTCTCTAGTGGAGAGCCTCTCCCTGACATAATGATAATGCATCTCAATCTCCTTAGTGCAAGAATGGAACACAGGGGTCCTTGCAGCTGCCCATGCCCTCTGACAAACCACCTAGAATCCAATTGGAGTGATTTACACGTTTCTTCAAAAATTTTATGTAGACAAACTCTTATAAGTTCTACCCTAGGGAATAGAGAAAATTAAGTTCTTTTCCGATTCTGCTAGCCATCTATGAGTTCCTGTAAAGGGTCGAACACACTTTCGTTGAAATTTCGAGACCAAATTCGCAGCATTGGAAGCCCAAATCATCTTGGAGCATTGAAGTCATCACCACGAGGGCTTGAAGCTAGAAAGGGCCAATTTTGACGCAAAGGAGTACATAGCATTCCAGGTCAACAACAATCAAGTATGGTCTCAAATCAGGAATGAATGAAGCGGATTGGGAATAAATGGGTTTACAAGGTTAAAAGAAACTATGATGATTCCATAGCAAGGTATAAGGCATGGATATTTTACAACCTCAAGGATTTGGGGATCCTAATAAACAAGAGTATGTTTTTAAGCTTCGGAAAGCTTTGTATGGTCTGAAGAACGCATTTTTAACGCTTGGAAGCAAAAGGTTGTGGAGTACTCATTAAGATGCGGTTATCAATAAGGTGGTGGACATTCCTATGCCTCAAAATCAAACAGACATCTAGTTGCCTACATATTCATATACATATATTACCTAATGATAATATGAAGTGATGATGTAGTTATGATGTTCATGAAGGCCAACCTTATGAAGAAATTCAAGATCTCTCATTTTGGAACACTTCAATACTTTTGAAAGCACTGAAGTAATCTACATAACAAACAATGTATACTTCGGAAAAAGGAAGTGCTGGCTAGATATGTTGTATACTTAAGGTATGAGTAGATGTTTGACTCCACCTTCATTTTTGGGTTTTCCAAATAAAGTAGAAGTGTCCAAATAAATGCTTGAAAAAATGGATGAGGAACTTAGGAAAATTATGAAGCACATAAAAGAAGATCAGAAAAGAGAAAAGAAGATTTCTTAGAAATGGATCTATAGTAGAAATTTTAGTGAAATGGCACTCATACCCAATACAAGATTCGAGTTGGGTAAACTTCGATGATTTTCTAAAACATTATCCTTCTTTCGAACTCTTAGGACATAGTTATTAAAGGGGGGAAGAATTGTAATAAGCCTCTTTTTTAGTGAAATAATTCATTCTAAACTTTCTGAATTTCATTGTGGGGATAATGCTTAGAATGAATAATTAGGTCATTTTTGCATGTAGGAAAAATTTTGGGTTGGAAAATTTGATATTCTCTCTCTAGACCTTATTCGCATCATGTTTTCTAGTGGAATTTTGAAGGTGAAGATGAAATAATTAAGGAAAACTTTGTATGAGAGAAAGGTAGAGCAGTATAAGAGAGGGCTTATCTTATTCTTTTTGAATCCGTGATTCTGATGCTCACGTGTCACCATGTCTAATGATGGATATTTTCGGATATGTCTTTTTGGTGTTTTCCTCCTATTTTCGACAGGTATGCTAAAGAAAGAAAGCACACTATGATCGCATGGCTTTTTGCGAAAGTTTTGGAGAAACTCGACTTTTTCTAACTTTGGTGGATCACCCACTTCTTTGGGAGGGCAACGATCAAACTTTGATATACGAAGACCTACGCACCAACATAGGAGATGCACAAGAATCTGAGAATTATCTTGTGATTGAGAGTAAGAGTGACAGTGAGAGTGTGATTGAGAGTGGGAGTATGAATGCGATTGTGATAGCTCGGGGGTGGTCATGAGGTAGAGGCTTCATCAAGAAGCTACTGTAACCATTGATTCACATCTATAATATCAAAACTCGGATGTTACCAGCCATCAACGCCATGACTCATCGTGTAAGGTCTCAACATTCGGGCAATGAAGTAGGTTTCAAGACTTCATTGTTCTTCAATCTGTACCATACTTCATGGCCTTCTTTTTTTTACATAAACTTGTCTATATATATATAGTGACAAAGCTCTCTCTCTAAACAATAGGAGTTCAAACTTTCCGCATAAAAAATTTTCGAAAAACCAAAAAAAAATTACAACATTTTGTGTCCCTAGACCTTACAAAAACGTTTCGTGATGCTCACTGAAAATCAAAAAATATATTTCTTAACATGGAAGTATAATGAAATGAGTCCTCCAATAAGGAATGGATTGTTAACATCACATGGTACACAATATACACTATCTGTGCGTATGGATTAACACAATAGCATATATACAATAGCATACCAAAGAGCATTGAGATGGTGCATCAACCCATGAAGCCTATGCGTATGCCTCCTGTAATAATGGGTAAGCAACTACAACTGTTCAGGATAAGTAAGTAAGTATGTATGTATGCATGCATGCAAACGGCGTGTGTATGTGTGTATGTATGTATGTATATACATACGTATGTATGTATGTATGTTTTCAATGATTGGATTTGGTGATCCACGTATGTGAATTTGGTCTTATAGTATATGGCATATCACTATACACTTTTGGGTGAGTCCATCAATTTAGAAGTTTCAAGTAACTCCAAACAATGAGCTACCATGAAGGAGAAAGTCAGGGAGATGGAGGTGGATTTGAAATTCAAATAAGCATCAGTCTTCTTCTTTTCTATAAACACTCATTTGGAATGAGTTCTGGTCTTCTTTCACTATTTTAAGAGCACCTCTTTGATGTAGTTTTGTCAATCCAAGATATCCCCTAGATCAGACACCTCCTTGTAGTTATACTTCTACACATAGGTATAGAATTTTACATAGGCATATCTCTTTATAGATGAATAGGAGTCCACGACTAACTATTTTACCTTGTTGTTATCATTGACAGGATCATTTGTAGAGAAGGTTAGCATACCACCTAGAATCCAATTGGAGTGATTTACACGTTTCTTCAAAGATTTTATGTAGACAAACTCTTATAAGTTCTACCCTAGGGAATAGAGAAAATTAAGTTCTTTTCCGATTCTGCTAGCCATCTATGAGTTCCTGTAAAGGGTCGAACACACTTTCGTTGAAATTTCGAGACCAAATTCGCAGCATTGGAAGCCCAAATCATCTTGGAGCATTGAAGTCGTCACCAGGAGGGCTTGAAGCTAGAAAGGGCCAATTCTGACGCAAAAGAGTACATAGCATTCCAGTTCAATTCTTGTTCTCTCTGGTTGATTATTGTTTGTTGAGATGATTCTACAACATCCCTCAAATCTTGCATCTTTTCTTTACCTTTGTTGTTCCATGCCTAGATGTTCCTCCTTGGTGCCTTTTGATCATAATCAAAGTCATTTGAATCTTCTTGTAATCGATCATTCACCTTCTACAATGTTGGAAAGTACTCCTTTAGGTCCTCTACAAACATCTTCAAACCAAGAGTTGTTCTCATCAAAGACAACATCTCTACTACTATGAAATCCTTATTACTTATATAATATAATCTATATCCTTTGTGATTGACATCATAACCAATGAATATACACTTATTTTCCTTTGGATCCATCTTGCCTCTAATTTATGAAGGTATGTGTGCATATGCAATCCACCCGATGATCCTACAATGGCGAGAGCTCACTCTCCTTCCATTCCATGCTTCATATGGTGTCATTACATTCAATGATTTGAATAGAAGCCTATTGATTAGGTAGGTGGTTGTGGACATAGCCTCTACTCATAGGTATTTTATTTTAAAAATCTTTTCTCATTTACCATTGACCATGCTGCTCCTACTATGGTTCTATTCCTCCTTCTGCCACTCCGTTTTGCTCTAGAGTATATCTAGTTTTAATTTCTGTTTTGATACCCCTCTCTTGGAGATAGGCATCACATTCATTGGAGAAATATTCTCCCCTCCCTCCATCTGACCTTAGCCTCTTCAAGGTTTTACCTGTTTGGTTCTCAACAAGTGCAAGATACTTTTTGAAACAAGTAAATGCTTCATCTTTTGCTTCATAAAATAGAGTATTGTCCATTTGCTACAATCATCAATGAAAGAAACATAGTAGCTTGATCCAGAGATTGATGGCTCCTTGTTTGGATCCCATACATCTGTATCGACTAACTCCAGTAGCTCTCCATGGATATGTGAAGACATGGATTTGAACTTGGAGAAGATGAAGTGGTGCTGCAAAAACTTTGCACTACACCAGCCAAGTAAACTCTAGGGATATATGGTGGGCCCTTTTTGCTTGCCAAAGGATGTATTAGACACCCTATGTACCTTGGACGATCACTCTCAAAAAGATAAATAAAAACAAATAGGGAGGAGTTGAATCAAGTGTAAAAAACTTGCTATTTTGGTTCATACACTTGCTCAGCGTTTTGAACAATTCTCTGGCCACATCAGCAATTAACTTAATTCATTTCGGGGAACTGTTACTAACTTAGTAAGCTAACAATCAAGAGTTATCTCATAAAAAATGATGGACCACATAAACATAAATATGTTTAACAAGCTGTAGCGTCACCTCGACTTTCATGGGCTCTAGCAGTACTCAAAACTGTGAGTAGAGAAATGGTAATATTTCGAGATTCCAAGATCGAATGCTTATGATACTTTGTAAGCCTACAATAGACCATATATTCATTGTATAAATCTTTGAATCATGGAAAATGATGAAGTAGACACTGAGGACCAGCTTTGAGAAAATTACTATTTTGATGGAGTGCTGACAGAGAAGTAGAGAATGAAGAGATATAGTAGAACTCAAATGAATATATCTCAAGATTGAAAAACCCAATTGCAATGAAATTTTATGATCATATAGTAGACAAGGGGAAAGCATTACCAACTTAAATCATTAAAAATATGCACTGCTTAGAGAAATCATCTTTGCAATGTGACTCATAAAACTAAGAGATATGGCAATGAATAGTACACTTGCAGAGCATGAAGTTATGGACACAAATGATCATGAAATTTAATGTATATTGATTGTAAAGTACAATCGACTTACTTGTACATATCGGTGCCTTGAAACCACACTCTGATATGGCATGAAGCCCTACTCAAGGAGTCACAAAAAAATGCGACTAAAGTGCCATGTATTTATAGTGATGGTTGGAGCCTAATTTTGAATTTGAATCTTCCTATAATCACTCTCCAAGCTTGATTTGATTCTCCAACTACCTTCAATCATGAATTCATGGCTTCTTTTTCCTTTTTTCATCAAGTGGACTCAACCAGTTTAGATTCCTTTTACTTTTACATCAAGTAAAGACTTCAAAATTTACAAGAGGGAGTTCACAAGTGAACTTTACAAGGAGTTGGCATTTCCTTTAAATTTCTAAGCCTTTTAATGACTCAAGCCATCACTTGGACTTGCCATGGAGTTTTTCTGAGAGCACCCCCTCAAGTCAAGTGATCTTAAGGTCTTCAATATTCCAAGATTACCTACCAATCAGAACCTTGAATTTGCAAAGCTTTGTACCATCCAATGCTTTGGTTAGAATATCCACACATTGTACACATAAGTTAACTAGATTTCCTTGTTCATCATCTTCTCTCTTACATAGTGATAATGTACTTCAATATGTTTAGTCCTTGCATGAAATATTGGATTGGCAGCCAAGTGAATAGAGCTCATATTGTCACCAAAGATACTTGAAGTTCCAATCTCCAAACCAAGGTCTATGAATAGTGTCTTCATCCACATTGCTTCTTGAGTAGCTATAGCAAGACCTCTGTATTCAGCTTCAGTCAAAGAAAGTGCAACTGTAGTTTGCTTCTTGGATGACCATGAAACAAGTTTTGAACATGTAAAGGTAAGATATCCTAATGTGCTCCTTCTATCTTCCTTGGAGCCAACCCAATCTGCATTAGAGAACAATTTTAAACTTAAATCAGATACATAAGGGTAATATAACCCTTCATTCATGGTCCCTTTGAGATATCTCAGTATCCTCTTGGCAGCCTCCATGTGAGTTTTTTTGGGTATATGCATAAATTGACTAAGCACACTCACATTATAACATATATCAACCCTTGTCAATGTGGCATAGTTCAAACTACCCACAAGGCTTTGATAACCTCTCATATCCTCTATGAGTTCACCTTCATGTGAGATCAATTTATGATTAACCTCCATTGGAGTTTTTGCAATCCTTCAATCTTGCATCTTGATTTTTGCCAACATGTCTTTAATGTACTTTCTTTGAGAGTGAGAAACAAACCATGATCTTTGTCGAAAACTTCCAATCCTAGGAAGTAGGTAAGTGAACCCAAATCACTTATCTTGAACTCTTTGATCATCTCTTCTTTGATATTCTTCATGCCATCTATATCATTTCCTCTAAGTATAATATCATCTACATACACACACAAATAGATGACTTTAGAATTACTCCTTTTTATGAATAGTGATGGATCTTCCTTGCTAGGTGGAAAACCTTTGCCTTGCAAGAATGCGACAAGCTTGTGATTCCAAGCCCTTGGGGCTTGTTTGAGTCCATATAAAGCTTTATTAAGTTTACACACATAATCAGGATATATGTGATTCTCAAAACTAGGTGGTTGTGCCATATATACCTTTTCTGTTATCCATCCATTACGAAATGTATTTTTTACATCCAATTGAAGTATCTTCCAATTCTTGGAAGAGGAAATACTTCAATTTGTAAATCCACCTTGAGCCTATCACTTTCATTGATGGAGGCTTGGGAACCAACTCCCAAGTGTTATTCTCCTCAAGAGCTTAAATTTCTTCTTCCATTGCATGCCTCCATTCTGATTTCTTCTTTCCTTCCTCAAATGTCGAAGGTTCCTCTTGATTTATGTCCTCTGCTAGATAGATTGAATGTTTAGTGAGTATAGAAGTATCAAACCCATACCTTTCTGGATTTCTTTTCTCCCTCATGGACCTTCTTAGGCCATGATTTGATGATTTTGCCTCTTGTCCAAGTTCCTGCACTTTTGATTTACCTTTAGACTTCCATATTTTGAGTTTTTCATATTGCGTTGTATCATCATCTTCTGAGGTATCGTGCTCTTCAACTTTAGAAGAATTATCCTTAACAAGTTTTGGAGAATCTTCTTCAAGATCATAAGGTAGCTTGACATTCTACATGAATCTTCATACCAAGAACTATTCTCATCAAATACTACATCTCTACTCACCAAGAATCCTTTGGTTGTTGGGTTGTATAATGTGTAGCCCTTTTGAATGTTGTCATATCCAATGAATACACACCTTTCTGCTTTGGGATCCATCTTGCCTCTAACCTGTGAGGGAACATGAGCATAATCAATACATCCAACAATCTTACAATGATCTAAGCTTGGTTTTCTTCCATTCCAAGACTCATATGGTGTCATGCCATCAACTAGTTTTGAAGGCAACCTCTTAATCAAGTAAGTGGCTGTGGATGTAGCCTTAGCCCATAAGTTATTAGGTAAATGCTTCTCATTTACCATAGACCTTGCGGCTTCAAAAATTGTCCTATTCCTTCTTTTAGTCACTCCATTTTTCTCAGGAGTGTACCTTGTAGTGATCTCTCTTTTGATTCCCCTCTCTTGACGAAAGGAGTCAAATTCATGGGAGAAGTACTCTCCCCCTCCATCTAACATTAGCTTTTTAATGTCCTACATGTTTGATTCTCCACAAGAGCCAAATGTCTTTTGAAGAGTGAAAAGACTTCATCTTTTTGTTTCATAAAATATAATATAGTACATGTACTACAATCATCAATTAAGGAGACATAATACCTTGATCTAGATATTGAAGCATCCTTGCTAGGTCCCCATACATTTGTATGAACCAAATCCAAAAGATCTCCATGCATATATCCTTTCTTCATGAATATTAACCTGTGAGACTTTCCAAATTGACATGCACTTCACTTATAAATCATATGTTGTTTTGACAAGTTAGGGAGTCCAAGTACACTTTGTTCCCTTGAAATTTTCTTTAATGATCTTTCACCAATATGTGTTAACCTTTTGTGCCATACTTCTAATTGTATAAGTGTGTGACTACCATAGTTAAAGAGAGCAATGTTTCTAGTGTCTTGTAATTCAAATGTGAACAATCTACCTCTCTTTTCACCCTTTGAAATTCTCCTAAATCCTTGACTTGGATCTTCAACAAATGCTCCTACTTTTGTGAAGCTGACTTGCAACCCGTTCTCTACTATCTACCCAACACTTATCAAATTCTTTGTAATGGTAGGGACATAGAGTACCTTACTAAGTAGGTTGATGTTTCCATCAGGTGCTTTGACATTTCCTATTTTCTCCACAAGGTGTCTTGTATCATCTCCTGTTTGTACCTCATGCTTGTTCCTTGGATCTTCTAAATCTGATAAGAGTGCCACATTTCTTGCCACATGATTGGAACAACCTAAATCTATGTAGAAAACATTCTCGTTAGATTTACCTTGTGGCATGGCCATATTTATGATTAGCAATGAGTTCTTTTGATTTGAAGCTTTTTTATAGTTATTGAAGTGTCTTCTTCCCCTATTTCCTTCTTGATAGTTTGAGTGGTTGTAACTATTATGATTGCCATGGTAATTATTGAATCTTCCTCTTGGGTGGCCATAACTTCCTCTATTGTAGCCTCTGCCTCTTTGATTCCTTGAATTCCTAAAGCCATTTTCAGTTGTATGGTTAGTTAATCCACAAATAGAGCATGACTTAGAGACTTGGGATCTCCTCCTACCTTGCCTACCTCCTCTGCCTCTACCTCTACCATGTCTTCCTCTACCTGCATAGTTAGCTTGATGTGTACCTGCTTCATCATCCACTTTCTCCTCTTCCTTTGTCTTCTTTCAACTTTCCTTTATTAGTATACAAGCCAAAAGATTGATTACCTTTGGAGCTTTCTCCATTCTTGATAAGCTTGGCCTCTTGAGTAAGTAGTTGTCCTATGAGTGTATTGAGATCGGTACATGCATATCCATGTATAGATCCATAGCTATGGTGAATGCTTCCCACTTGTCATCTTCCTTCAAGCCATTGATGACATGTCTTAAAATTTGTTCTTCATCTATTACCTCTTCAATGCTTCCCAACTGATGTGCTATGTCCTTGAGTTTTGTGACAAAATCAGTCACATTCTCTTTGGGAGCTTTCTTGAGAGTTGTAAAGTCTAGACATAGTTGATGTTTCTTGGTCTTTGTACTTGAAGAGAAGAAGGCTTCAAGTGCATTCAACACTTCTTGAGATGTTTTACAACTTCTAATGTGAGGAGACAAAAAATCTAAGATATAGTTGAGGAGATAAGTCCTTGCAAGTGCATCCTTTGAGCACCATGTGCTCAATCTTTCTTCCTCTTCTTGTGTTGGTTGACCTATGTTCCTGAAACTTGGCATAACTTGATCTCCAGCTATATAACCATATAAATTCCTGCCGTGAACATAAGCATACAATCTTAATGACTAGGCTAAGTAGTTACATCTATCTAGTTTGTCGATTGATGAAGGAAATCCATTTTCCATGTTGTCCAACCTTGTTCTGATACCACTGTGAGGAGATGGATTTGAACTTGGAGAAGATGAAGAGGTTCTGCAAAAACTTTGCACTACACCAACCAAAAAAACTCCAGGGATATGTAGTGGGACCTCTTAGCCTGCCAAAGGATGTATTAGAAACCGTATGTACCTTGGAAGTTCACTCTCAAAAAGATAATATCAAAAGAAGTTAAATCAAGTGTAAAACACTTGCTATTTTTGGTTCATACACCTGCTTAGTGTTTTGAACAATTCTTTGGCCATAGTAGCAATTAGCTTAATTCCTTTTGGGGAAATCTTAATAACATATTAAGCTAAGAATAAAGATTTATTTCATAAAAAATGATGAATCACATAAAGAGAAAGATGTTTAACAAGTTGTACCATCACCCCGATTTTCACCAGTTGTAGCAGTACTCAGACCTATGAGCAGAGAAATGGTAATATCTCGCTATTCCAAAATCCAATGCATATAAAATTTTGTAGGCATATAAAAGACAGTATGATGATTCTATGAAGCATTGAAGCATGGAAAATGATGAGGTAGACACTTAGAACCAACTCTGCGAAAATGCCTGTTCTGATGGAGTGCTGACAGAGAAGTAGAGAATGAAGAGATATAGTCGACTTCAAATGAATATATCTCAAAATTGCAAAACACAATTGCAATGAAATTTTATGACAAATTAGTATACATTTAGGGAATATTTAACCAACTTAAAGCATCAAAATCATGCACCAATCTCAGAGAAATCATCTCTGCAATATGACTGAGAAAACTGAGAGATATAGTAGTGAACAGTACACTTGCAAAAGCATGAAGTTATGGACAAAAATGATCATGAAAATGAATGTACATTGATTGTAAAATAAAATGGGCTTATTGGTACATATGTGTGCCTTGAAACTACATTTTTATATGGCATAATGCCGTGCTCATGGAGGTACAAAAAAAATGCGACTAAAGTGCCATGTATTTATAGTCATGGTTGGAACCTAATTTTGAATTTTGGTTGATTCTCCAACTACATTCAATCACAAATTCATGGCTTCCTTTCCCTTTTTTTATCAAGTGCAATCAAGCACTTTAGATTCCTTTTACTTTTACATCAAGTAAAGACTTCAAAAATTACAAGAGGGAGTTCACAAGTGAACTCTACAAGGAGTTGAAATTTCCTTTAAATTTCTAAGCTTTTTGATGACTCAAGACATCACTTGGACTTGCCATGGACTTGTTTCAATAGTATATATCCCTTCTTGGTGAATGGTTGTCTATGAGATTTACCAAATTGAAAAGCACTACATTTGTAGATCATATATTGCTTAGAGATATGAGGTACCCCAAGCACACTTTGATCCCTACTGATTTGTCTCAAGGCCCATTCTGCTATATAAGCTAGCCTTTTGTGCCACATCTCCAATTTTATAGTGTTTGACTTCCATAATTGAACAATGCAATGTTCCTAGTGTCTTGGAGTTCAAAAGTAAAAAAATGTACTTTATTTTTCTCACTTTTCTATCCTCTTGAATCCTTGATGTGGACCCTCACCATATGCTCCATCTTTGGTGAATCTGACCTGCAAACCTTTCTCCTCAATCTGGCCAACACATATGAGAATTTTATTATAGTGGGCAAATACTATACCTTGCTTAATAGGTTCATATTTCCATCTAGAGTCTTTACAGCTCCAATGTTCTCCTCTGGATTCCTTTTGTCATGTAGCATTTGGACTTCATGCCTATTTCTTGGATCTTTGAAATGTGAGAGTAGAACTGCATTGCCTGCTACATGATTTGAGCAACCTGATTTTATGTAGAAAATATGTTCATCCATCTTACCTTGCTTCATATTCATATTCATCATAAGTATTGAGTCTTCTTGAGCTTGATCATTTGCATAGTTTTTGTAGTCTCTCTTTCCTCTATATCCTCCTTGGTAATTGTTGTTTTTGTATAAATTATTGTTGTAGCCATTGTTGTTGTTGAATCTGACTCTTTAGCTTCCATATCCACCTGTACTATAGCCTCTTCCTTTTTCATTCCTAGGATTCCTGAAACAATTCTCATTAATGTGGTTAGTCAATCCACATATGAAACATGGAGAGGAGCTTTGTGATCTCCCCCTACCTTGCCTTCCTCCTAGGCCTCTTACTTTTGAACCTATACCTCTACCTGCAAAGTTTGCTTGAGAGGTCCTTGCTTCATCATCACATTTTTGGCCTTTGTTTTTACCATCCTTATTCTTGTTCTTGTCTATGTATAAATTAGAGGATTGATTACCTTTTGATTTTTCTCCATTCTTCATAAGCTTTGCATCATGTGTGAACAGTTGTCCCATGAGGGTGTTGAAATCGGGGACCCGCATGTCCATGTATAGGTCCATGGCTATGCTGAAGGCTTCGTATTTGTCATCTGCCTTTATTCCATTGATCACTTGTCTCACTATTTGCTCTTTATCTATGACTTCTGCAATACTCCCAAGTTGGTCAACTAAGTCCCTCATTTTGGTGACAAAATGAGTCATACTCTGCTTGGGCATCTTCTTGAGTGTTGAAAGCTCCATCCATAGTTGATTCTTCCTAGCTTTTGTCATTGATGAAAAGGATGCTTGTGAAGTCTTGCAGCTCTTGATGTATGGAAGTAAAAAATCAAAGATTGAGTTAAGAATGTAAGACTTGGCTATAGCATCATTTGAGCACTATGTGGTTGACCTCTCTTGTTCTTCTAATGTTGGTTGTACTTTGCTTCTGAGAATTGGCATCATCTCATCTCTAGAAATGTAACCATAGAGCTTTATCCATTGAGGATATGCCTCCATTCTAAGTGATCATGCTGAGTAATTGCCTCAGTCTAATTTATTAATGGATGATGGAAATCCATCTCCCATGTTGAGTTGTTGCTCTGATACCACTTAAGAGATGGTTGGAAACACTCCACAGATAGACTAGTGTTGCACAGAACTTGCTCTACACCTACCAAAGTAACTTCACAAAACCTTAGAAGACTCTGTTTGCTTTTAAAATATGTATTTTGAACCACTATGTGCTTTGGAACATCATCATCAAATGATCATGCCACAACAGATAACTTATAAGTGCTAGACTTATGAAAAACTTCTATTTTGGGATTGTAGGTACTCAGAGTTTTGTTTAGAGCTCACAACCTAGTATGGATGGATCAGAGAGCTTTTGCATACATAAAATTGGAGTGTTTAGCTACCTAAAAATAGCTATTTCATAAATTTAGAGGAATTACACACTGAGCAATAAGTTTAACAACCTCACGGGGTCGTCTCGACATCTGAGGAGCAAGAAGAATGGAAGACATAGATTACTTCATGAACACATATCTCAAGTTTTGTTGAACCAAAGCTAATGAGAATTTATATGCCCAAAATACACACTTTGTTCTATCTTTAGCAAGTTAAAGTGCATCAAATTATGGAGTATATGTAGAGAACTTACTTCTGCAAAATCCCTAAAATAATGAAAAGTTGATAGACAGTAGAACACAGAAATGTTCATGAAGAAATGTATGTATTGGTAAGTGATCATGCACATCTAATACAAAAGAAATGTATCTATTGGTAAGTGATCATGCACATGTAATACATGGGAAATGTAGAGGACTACTCTTGCAATAGTAGAGCTCAATGTATGCTCAAAGTTGTAGCTCAATGGCTCTTCCTAGTAGCTCTTCTTTTTGTGACTAGAGAGTGATGTACTTATACATGTAAGTGATTTGAATTTTGAATCTTCCCACTCCTAAGATTGTTCCTACATTAGGGTTGATTTAATTGATTCTTTCAACAACCAAGTCATGGGCTTGGCTTCTCCTATATCCATGAGATTCTCCTACTTTATGCCTTTACCATTTATCTATGGTTTTAATGTGAAAACATAAGCAAGTGTTCCCACATACTTCCTCATGTGAGTTGATTCAGAGTACTTTGGATCGTTGATTCATATGCCCCTCTTTTGGATCGTTGTCGTCAAAGCGTACTTGTAAGTGATTGTTTTATTCTCTATTGATAGAGAGAGAGAGAGAGAGAGAAAGAGAGAGAGATAGAGAGAGAGAGCGAGAAAGAGAGAGAAGAGAGAGAGAGAGAGATAAAGAATAATGAAAGAAAGGAAGATAGAGATAGGAAAATAGAGCATACATACACACACATTTACACACATACATGTACACACATGCATACATACACACATACATGTACACACATGCATACATACACACACATATACACACATGCATGCATACACACATATACACACATGCATACAAGTCTTGTGTAGAGACAGAGATCTATGTGTGTGTGTGCACAAGACAATGCAGGTCGCAATTCGATTCACGCGCGCAAGTTTGACAGAAGACCAATAGTATTCAAACACGTGCAAAAATGTGAAGTTTTGCTCTCGGGTTCGCCGTATGTTTAAAACTCGCCGCCGGTATGGGCGTCGGTATACGCGTCGGTAGTTCCCAGTAAATTACCGACGCTTATACCGATGCCTATACCGACGCATATACTGACGCACATACTGGCGCGTGCGGGCCACACCGAGGATCCGTTTAAAACGGTCATACCGACGGTCACTTCAGTTTCAATGAGACATAAATGCAGCTTTTCGTACAACTCCAAATGTCTCCAGCACAAAAGAGAATCGTAAGAAAACATCAAATGCCTCCAGCACAAAAGAGAATCGTATGAAAACATCAAATTTCTCAGCAAATCTCTTTAAAAACTACTGGTTGTGGTCTGTCATGATTCACTGGATAGACCTACATCAAACTCCGCCTTCCAATGCATGGCTCCTTATAGATTAAACTCTCCTGATCTTAAGGTAAGATCATCCCTGCTTGTAAATCATAGACTATGCGAAATCTTCAACGTACCATGGTCCTAACTCGAGGTCCATACTAAGTACATAAAGTCAAAACTCTGATGTTATCAGCCATCAACGCCATGACCCATCGTGTAAGGTCTCAACATTCGGGCAATGAAGTAGGTTTCAAGACTTCATTGTTCTTCAATCTGTACCATACTTCAGGGCTTTCCTTTTTTTACAGAAACTTATCTATAGATATAGTGACATAGCTGTCTCTGAAAAATAGGAGTTGAGATACAAGACGCATTTCATTGTCTAACATGATACCATCGTGGGATCCAATTCATAAGAACCGGCATTCATTCCCCTTGCATACAGTGTTGAATCACATCAATGAGTCACATTATACTTTTATGAGTTGTATAAAACCACCCGCCTAAAAAGGAAACAATCATTTATGCCGAAACACAAATAAAGTTAAACAGTTATTCACATATTGAGACATACTGAACCGTGACGCATCATGTAAGGTCTCAACATTCGCGCAATGGAGGTTTCAAGACTTCATTGTTCTTCAATCTATACCATACTTCATGTCCTTCATTTTATACAGAAATTTATCTATAGATGTAGTGACATAGCTATCTACAAGCAATAGGAGTTGATGTTTTATACATTAAAACTTTTAGACAAACCCGCCAAAAAGAAAACTTTACAACACAAATCTTACAAACACTTAAGTACGTTTCTTGATGCTCACTCATAATCAACCATTATATTTCTCAACATGGAAATATAACCAAAAGATTCTTCCAATAAGGAATGAATTCTTAACATTACATGGTACACAATATACACTATGTGTGCATAATATAGTATAAACATAGTTTCTTTACCTCGGAAAGACCTGGTTGGATCCATGCCCGAAATCAAATTCTAAGAGTATGAATAATGTCAAAATAAATGAATATTCTAGCTAAACAAAAGTTAATAAAAGTAACTAATGAAAGGGGAAAACTACCACCACAACCTCACGTCTACAAGCTTTGAAAATTATAAGATACCTAATCACTCATGAGGCTCAAGATGTCTAATATTCAAGCCAAGCGTGCAATGTAATCACTCAAGAAGCTCAAGATGTCTAATATTCAAGCCAAGCATACAAGGAAATATATGTATGTCAAAAGAAATTATTATTTTGGTTCTGCTATGAGTATTTCGAGCCATTTCCATGAAAGATCTGAAGTAGACGGATAAATGCAACATGCATTTCATGAGAGTTGTGAAGTATGTTGATATATTTAGGTAGTGATGTGTGTGAACACTCTAGGACTATCAGGGCACATTTTACCTCTTTAGGAGGTCTTTTCCCTTGGCTTGTATATATGTCTATAACCCTAATGGGTCATTTATCTTTGAGTAGTCTAGTGGTAATATGGTTAGTAGTATTCCCTATAGAGGCAGGCTCAAATGAAGTGAGGAAACTTCATTGAGAGGTAATGTGTCTGGTTGCTACACTATCAAAGTACCAAACATCTGAGTCTACTAGAGACATACAGTATTCATGTGAAGATGGGTCAAAACTACTGATATATTTAGGTAGTGATGTGTGTGAATACTCTAGGACCATGGGGGCACTTTTTTCCTTGTTTAAGAGGTTTTTTTCCCTTGCCTTTTTTATATGCCTATTGCCCTAACAAGCGACTTATCTTTGTACATTCTAGTGGTAATACATTCAGTATTGTGTGTTGTGCTCCAAGCTTCTTCTTCTTCCTTATGCTGTTCATGTGCTTGTTGGAGTTAGACGTCTACGGAAGCACGCAAACATCACAAGGAAGAAGAAGAAGCTTGGAGCACAACACACAATACTGAATGTATTACTAGAGAATGTACAAAGATAAGTAGCCCATCAGGGCAATAGGCATATATACAAGCCGGGGGAAAGAAACCTCCTAAAGAGGGAAGAAAGTGCCCTGGCGGTCCTAGAGTGTTCACACACATCACTACCTAAATATATCAACAAATCCCCCATGGGAGTGATGCAGTGAACAAGTAGCTAGCACTCATGTATAAGGAAGTGCCAACCTATGTGGAAATTACTCCACAAAAGGAAGTAAGCCCAGAGCTTTGCGGAAAGCTTCAAATTTCTCCCTAGGCAAAGCCTTCGTGAAAAGGTTTGCAATTTTCTCATGCGTGGGCATATATGCCAAGCTGATCTCCACAGTAGAGAGCCTCTCCCTGACATAGTGATAATGCACCTCAATGTGCTTAGTGCAAGCATGGAACACAGGGTTCATCGCAACTGCCAATGCGCTCTGACTGTCAGTGAAGATGGTGGTGGTAGAAGACTGACCAACACCCAAATCAACCATAAGGCGTCTGAGCCACACACACTCAACAGTCTCTCTGAAAGTTGCCCTATACTCAACCTCACAACTGGAAGTGGCCACAGTAGGCTACTTCTTGCTCAACCAAGATATACATGAGGTACCAAGCATGAAGCAAAAACCACTAGTGGACACACGAGTGTCATAGCAACGAGCCCAATCAGAGTCAGAAAAAACATACAAATCTAGCGGTAGTGATCCCCCCTCGGGATAAAACAACCCAAGTAGCTGAGTACCACTCAAGTAGTGAAATATGCGCTTAATTTCCTACCAATGCTTGACTCTTGGGCAATGCATAAACCTGCTCATCTGTGAGATAGCAAACTGAATATCTGGTCGAGTAATGCATAAGTAAATCAAGCATCCAACAGCGTGCTGATAGAAACAACATCAAATGCATCTCCAGCATCATGAAGACTCAATCGTTAACCTGTCTCCATAGGAGTGGCAATAGGCTTACAGTCTTCAAGGCCAAAATGCTGCAATAATGTGTCAATATATTTTGTTTGACACAATGCCATTCCACCATCAACTTGCATAAATTGAATGCCCAAATAGTGATGCAAATGCCCCAAATTAGACATCTCAAATGAGGCATGCAAATCAGCCTTGAAATGAGAAATATGCTTCTCAATAGGACCAGTGAGCAGCATGTCGTCAACATAGACAAAAATCATCAGAAGCACATCATTAGCACGCTTAACATATAAGGTGCTTCAGTTGGACTGTTCTCAAAACCATGTACAACCAGATAGGCATGTATCTTCTCATACCAAGCACGTGGTGCTTGCTTTAAACCATATAATGCCTTCTTTAACCTGCACACCTGGTTTTCATGCCCTTTCTACACAAAGCCACGGGGCTGAAAAACATACACTTCTTCATGCAAGTCACCATTCAAAAATGTTGTTTTAATGTCCAACTAATGTACATTCCAACCATGATGGGCTGCAAGTGCACAAATGCTCCGAACAGTAGTCATACGGCATGTACGTGCAAAGGTCTCATCAAAATCAAATCCTCTTTCCTGTGCATAACCCTTTGCAACAAGCCTAGCCTTATACCTATCAATTGTACCATCAAGTTTATGCTTCAGCTTGTATACCCACTTAGTGCCAATGGCCTTCTTGCCAGTAGGCAAGTCACATAGAGACCATGTACCATTCTTCATTATAGCATCATATTCAGATTGCATAACAGCCATCCAATTTTTTGAATTCTATGCTTCATCAAAAGAAATAGGCTCATTCTCATCACAAAGACTAGATGCAACCATAGCATAACAATCTGATGCAAAGGAGGCACTATGAGAGCCTGAACAAGTACGATATGACAGAGGTGCATCTAATTTGCTATCATGCAAAGTCTGCACCAGCCATTTTGGCATAGTTTTTGCCTACTCAATATCAGCTCTCTCATCAACAAGTGCATCATGTAGATCTGCATCAGAAATGGAATGATCTGCATCATCATATGAAACTTGCAAAGGCTGAGAAAGTTGCCTCATTAGGACCAGCACTAGACTATCCACCTCTAAAAAGAGGCTTCAAAGTATCATACATGTCTTTGGAGCTACAGATGTCCCCTTAGTACATGAAAGAAATGGTTGAATAGCATCTTCCACAAAGACAACATCATGGCTAACCAGAATAGCATCTTCCACAAAGACAACATCATGGCTGAATAGCATCTTCCACAAAGACAACATCATGGCATCTTCCACAAAGACAACATCATGATACAGACGATAGCCTTTACTTTCAGAAATGTACCCAAGAAAAATACATTTTACTGCCTTATCATCCAATTTTCTACGATGTTGTTCAGGCACAAGTGCATATGCCAAACAACAAAAAACACGCAGATGAGCAAGAGATGGCTTGCGGTCATGCCAAGCCTCATATGGAGTGATAGACTGCAGCGCTTTAGTGGGAGACCTGTTCAGTACATATGCTGTACACATGACAGCCTCAAGCCAGAAACTATGTGGTAAAGCCTGACTCTTGACCATGCACCTCGCCATCTCCATGAGTGACCTGTTCTTTCGTTCAGCAACTCCATTCTGTTGAGGTGTATACAGTACTCTACACTGGTGTTTTATCCCACGTTCAGCCAGAAATGCATTAAAATCAGAAGACATATATTCCCCCCCTCGATCAGAACGGAGGGTGTCCATTTTACATGCTGATAGATTTTCATCCAAAACCAAAAATTGTTTAAAGCAGATGAACTCTTCTGACTTTGCTTTGAGTGGATATACCCATGCATGTCTGGAAAAATCATCAATGAAAGTCACGAAGTAAAGGTAATTTCCAAAAGAGGGTGTCTGCATAGGATCACAGACATCACTATGTACAAGCTGCAATTTCTGTGTAGCCCGAACTGAACCATCTTTTGGAAAGGAGGAACGCTGCATTTTGCCCAAAATACAGGCTTCACAAACATGTTTTCCAGGTGCCTCAAGCTTGGGCAAAGAGGAAACCATTTTAGATTTTTGTAGGCGTAGCAAACTAGCAAAATTTAGATGACCAAAGCGTGCATGACAAAGCTTTGCATCTGAGATAGCCTGAGAATCATTTATTGCACATGCCACATCATTTACAGATCTTTCATAGTCTATGTGCTTATACAGCCCACAACATAAAATGCCAGAAGCAATAATCACATCACCATTTGATAGATCATGAACTGTACACCTATCATCAACAAATTTCACAACCAAGCCAATCTTGGCTAATGTAGAAACAGATAACAGGTTCTTCTTGATCCCTGGCACAAATAGAGCATCTGACAACGTGAAAGAACTAGTTAAAATGATATTACCAACCCCCATAATAGGATAAGAGGAGTTGTTGGCACATGTAACAGTATTCCCTGTAGGGGCAGGCTCGAGTGAAGAGAAGAAACTGCACTACGAGGTAATATGTTTGGTAGGCCCACTGTCAAAATACCAAACATCTGAGTCTACTGCAGACATGCATTGCTCATGAGAAGATAGGTCAAAACTGCAAATAGTAGTAAATGCACATTCTTCTTCCTACACAAGATTAGGAGACTCTATTTTTGTTGTAGAGGCCTCTACAACAACCATTCCAACCTCTTTCTTCTTTGCCTCTTTAGTAGCCAGTTTTGGACAGTTCTTTATGATATGATCATTCCCTTTACAGTACTTACAAAACAATTTCTGCTTTTCTGATTTCTTCTCATCTTTATCTTCCTTCTTTGAATATGCAGAATTAGCAGATTTCTGCTTACTAGTTGAAGAGCTCCATTTTCCTTTGCCCTTCTGACTAGTCGGGAAAGCTTGATCTGCAACTCGCATAATGGACCTGTTTTGCCTGGACTGGTCTTCCTGCAACAGAATAGAGACTAACTCCTCAAATGATAAGGCATTTGGATTGCGTTTCATCATCAACCGAAGAGTAGAAACAAAACTCTGATATGAATCCCGAAGACCATTCAGAACAGTGTGCACAAGTGAGCTATCTGGTATAACCTCATCCGCAGAAATCAACTGCTCCTTCAAGTCTTTAATCTTCGTTAGGAAACTGTCCATAGAATCACCTACATTCATGTGCTCACTCTCCAACTATTTTTGGACATAAGCAACACGAGCCTCATTCCTAGCTTGGTACAATGTGGTAAGTGTATCCCAAGCATCCTTAGCTGTTTTGCAAGAGCAAATGTGAGGAATAATGACACGTTTGACAGACAAAGCTATCAATGCATGTGCCTGGGCATCTGTGCTATCCCAACAAATATGCTCTACAGTAGGTGTAGCAGAAACAACAGCACGAACAGGAATCTGTGGAATATCATCTTCGACACCATCTTCATCAGCTCGAGCACTTGTATTTGTAGTACCTATAGTCAGAGGTGTAACAAGACGTCTTTCAACACCCTACACAATGTTCCACAATCCTTTTGCAACCAATACATGTCGCATCATATAAGCCCATAATGGGTAGTTGGTACCATCCAACTTATCCTCAACAGCCAGCATACGGAATACATCATTGCTTTCAGACATGGCCGTTGACTAAAATTCCTTGATGCAAAAAATTGACTGTATCTCAAAAAGTTGAACAGAACTGCCTAGATGAATTCTGATAGACCTGTAGCAGACTTCGAGACGCTTATACTGGCAAACAGAAACTCGTATATACCTTTGGCATAAAAAGACAAAATAGCCTGCACAAGTGCTATGATAGTGCGTTCGGAGGCCGAAACGAGCTCAGATGGCGATTTCGGCACCACAATGCAAAGTTGTTTTGACCTCGGAAACACGCTGAGTATGCTCACCAAAATTCGTACGATTCTGAGACTACAAATGGAGGAGTGTCAATGGCACCCTAGATGAGGCGACGACCTGCTCTGATACCAATTGTTGGAGTTAGACATCTGCGGAAGCACGTGAACAGTACAAGGAAGAAGAAGAAGCTTGGAGCACAACACACAATACTGAATGTATTACTAGAGAATGTAGAAAGATAAGTAGCCCATTAGGGCAATAGGCGTATATACAAGCCGGGGGAAAAAAACCTCCTAAAGAGGGAAAAAAGTGCCCTGGCGGTCCTAGAGTGTTCACACACATCACTACCTAAATATATCAATAGTGCTTTCATAGAACTAACTCCAAAAATTGGTATCAGAGTAGGTCGCCGCTTCATCTAGGGCGTTTTCTACACCTCTCTATTTGTAGTCTCAGAATCGCACAGAATTTGGTAAGCATACTCATGCTTTTTAAGAGATCAATAAGCTTTGCTATGTGGTGCCAAAATCATGATATCAGCTCATTTTGGCCTCTGAACGCACTATCGCAACACTTGTGTAGGCTATTTTGCCTTATTGTGCCAAAGATATATACCAATCTTGGTTCACTAGTATAATTGTCTCAAAGTCTGCTACAGGTCTAGCATAAGTTGTCTAGGTAGTTCTGTTCAACTTTTTTAGATACAATCATTTTTTTGCATCAAGGTATTTTAGTCAGTGGCCATGGTTGAAAGTAGTGATGTATTTCGTATATTGGTTGTTGAGGATAAGTTAGATGGTACGAATTACCCATTGTGGGCTTATATGATGCATCATATATTGGTCGCAAAAGAATTATGGAAGATTGTACAGGGTATTGAAAGACATCCTGTTACACTTGCGAATATAGGTACTACAAATACAAGTGCTGGAACTGATGGAGATGGTGTCAACGGTGATGACATTCTATAGATTCCTGTTCATGCTCCTATTTTTGTTGCATCTACTGTAGACCAAATTTTTTGGGATGGCAGACATGCTGACACATGCATTGATAGCTTTGTCTATCAAACCTGCCATTATTCCTCATATTCGCTCTTGTAGAACAACTAAGGATATTTGGGATACACTTACCACATTGTACCAGGCTCGGAATGAGGCTCATGTTTCTTACCTCTAAAAACAATTGGAGAGTGAGCACATGAATGAAGATGATTCTATGGTCAATTTTCTCACACAGATCAAGGATTTGAAAGAACAATTGATTTCTACTGATGAAGTTATACCAGATAGCTCATTTGTGTAGATCGTTCTGAATGGTCTTCCTGACTCATATTAGAGTTTCGATGATGAAAGGCAATCCAAATGCCTTGTCATTTGAGGATTTAGTCTCTGCTCTACTGCAGGAAGATCAATATATGCAGAACAGGTCTATTATGCGTGTTGCAAATCAAGGTTTCCTAGCTAGTCAAAAGCGTAAAGGAAAATGGAGCTCTTCTACTAGTAAGCAAGAAATTTGCAAATGCTACACATTCAAAAAAGGAAGACAAAGATGAGAAGAAATAAAAAAAGAAAAAATTGTTTTGCAAATACTATAAAGCAAATGATCATGTAATTAAGAGCTATCCAAAATGGGCTGCTAAAGAGGCAAAGAAGAAAGAGGCCAGAATGGTTGTTGTAGAGGCCTCTACATCAAAACCACAGTCTGCTAATCTTGTGCAGGATGAAGAATGGGTGTTTACTATTATTTTTTTGACCCACCTTCTCATGAGCAGTGCATGTCTGTAGTAGACTCAGATTACATTGACTTTCATCAATGTAATCTTGGGTACATTCACAAGTTTGATTTTCTTATAAGGCTTCTATCTCTTTTTCCAAAACTTTCATCCACTCATGTTTCTCCTTTACTTTGTCATATGCTTAGGTTTCTTTGGAATTTGAGGCCTCTAAAAGATATATTGAATTTTTAGGGAATAATGAAGTACCATATCCATAACGTTCTAGCTTCCTTTTCTCTCTAGTTTACCTTCAAATGGTTTGTTGAGAGGATTCTATGACATCTCTTAACTCCTTCACTTTGGCTTTGCCTCTAGAGTTATGAGAATGGATTTTTATCCTTGGAGTCTTCTGGTCATCATCATCAAAATCACTTGATGCTTCAAGTGTATGCTCATTCTTGTTTGATAAGGTAGGAAGACCTTAATCAAGTCTTCTTGTGGGTCATAGCAATCAAAATCAAACCATAACTGGTTCTCATCAAACACAACATCTTTACTTACAATGAAGCCTTTGTTGTGTGGAATGTATAATCTATAACCTTTATGATTAAGGTCATAGCCATTAAAGATGGGTTTCTCTTCCTTTGGATCCAAGTTTCCCCTAATATGGTATGTCTAGATACGCTATGCAACCACACGTCCTACATTTATCAAGGCTAGGTTTTCTTCCATTCAGTGATTCAAACAATGTCATGCCATGCAAAGCTTTTCATGGAATTCTAATCATCAAATATGGAGCTATTTCATGAATCTAACATGTTATCCCTTCTCAACAATCTTACCTATACTTATGAAGGCCTCCGTAATGGTTGGCACATAGAATACTCTAACTAGTAGGTTAATATTTCCATCTGAGATCTTAAGATTACCTATCTATTCAACTTGATGCCTTGTGTCACCTCTTGTTTGGACTTCATGCCTACTCCTTGGATCCTCAAAATTTGAGAGTAGAGCTACAACACATGTTCATCTACTTTACCATCCTTTGTAGTCATGTTCATCAAAAGAAATGAGTCTTCTTGAGTTTGATCATCTCCATAGTTGTTATATTCTCTTGTTCCTCCCTATCCTCCTTAGTAGTTGTTGTTGTATAGATTATTATTGTATCCATTGAGATTTTCAAATCTTCCTCTTGAGTTTCGTAGCCTCCTCTATTGTAACCTCTTCATCTTTGATTCCTTTGATTTGTGAAACAATTCCTTGTACTATGATTTCTTAGACCACATATTGCACATGGAGATGAGGCTTGGGCTCTTCACCCTACCTTGTCTACCCCCTCCATCTCTTCCTTTTTAACCTCTACCTCGAACTACAAAGTTTTCTTGAGAGGTACTTCCTTCATTATCATACTTCTTGCCCTTTTCTTTGTTATCTTTTTTTTTATTCTTATCTATATAGAAACTAGAGGATTGGTTACCTTTTTGGTTTACTCTATTCTTCATAAGCTTTTCCTCATGTTAGAAAATTGTCCCATGAGTGTGCTAAAGGTTGTTTCACCTCGAGTTTAGTGAAATATTTATAGAACCTTGCAACTATTTATATACATTTTCATGAAATTTACACTTCAATGGCAAGAGTATGGTATGTACATGAGGAATTCTAGATCTCAAAGAGGGCAGGCCGATAAACGTAAACAAATGTCACGAAGAAGTTGACTTGATGATCGTTTCTTTACGTGTTTATTGCGTGAAACTTCCGATTTTTGAAATATTCTATATTCTCAAATCCTAATTTGAAGATCAATAGCTGCAAACACTTTAAAGAAAAACAAAAAGGAAGAAAAGTCCAACACTTGAAAGAAAAGGGCACAACTATCTTTAAAGAAAAAGGAAGAAACCTCTTAAAGAGGGAAAAAATCATCCCAATGGCCCTAGGTGTGTTCACACACATCACCATCTAAATATATCAACAATAGCAAGAGGAAGTTGAGAAATTTGAGAAGAAAAACTGAAGTAGATAATAAGGAGAGACAGTAAATAAGATAAAGATTCAAAGTGTATAAGTGACCTTTTTGTTTACTAGCATATGTCACTATAACTGACGCCTTTGATGTTTATATTCTATAGATATGAAGAATGCAATCTCTTAGTAGGAGATCGATATGAAGAGCACACGTCGATAAACATAAACAATAAAGCCTAATCCTTGAAATCGTAGCCAAAGGTAAAATTTCTTCTTGTAAAGTTGCCAATGGCACTACTCCCAACAACTTTAATATCTAATCCAATTGGAACTCAACTTGGATATATTTTGATTTACTCATAATGCTAAAACTCAATGACTCATATCTAGTTTGAAATTAGCTGTGTATCTCATCTTTCAAAAGTGAACCAAATCTTTGGTTCCCTTATTACTGTATATCTGAGTAATTAAGTACTTTAATTTTAGACTTTAAGTACTTTAATGTAATTTGATGTTTAATGCACTTTAATGTACTTTAATGAACTTTTGATTTCATATCTACTTGATGTGACATTTGATGTGACATCTTCACTTGATCTCGGACTTCTACTAATTTAAAAAGGTAATTCATCTTCAGTGTTCTTTGAACTGAGTGAAGATGAGCTTAATCTTTTCGGTGGATGCTTGGGCATCAGCTCCCTCTGCTCATATTGATACACTTTTGGATTCATTGTTCTCAGTTGACCCTTTCCTCATAACTGATGATCCCTATGGTTTAGAAAGTGGTGATGACCATTCTATGTTTTTTGTTGAGTCATTTAAGTTATCCAATTCATAGTGCAATGCTGCTCAACCAAATGCACCTCTTGATCTCCCATCTGATCCAACCATTGATCTCCCTTCTGACTCAAGTGCATGTGGAGCAACGCAAAGGCAAAGCAAGCTCAATCTACGTTTTAAAAGAAGGCCTCGTGAAGTAAGTCAAAAAAGATCTAAATTTCTTACTTCAGATAGACAGATTGCATTGGATATTGTGAAGCATTGTTGTGGTTTGAAATGTTTGTACAATTTAGGAATGAAGAAACTAAAGCACCTAAGAGAGAAATTCCTCCATTTAGATAGTGAACGGTAGGATATATACCTTGTTTCTCACATGCAAATGATTGAGGATAACATGTCAGTAACACATGTTGCTTTTGAATATTTCTTTAGTCAAGGGATTCGATGTTGTAGGGCTGCATTTAAAATTGCAATTGGTGTGGGAAATTTTAGAATACATAGGGTTCAATAGGGGCTTATGAATGCGGATCTCATTTTGGATACATTCCATGTTGGGACCAAAGGATCTATTGGACGTCATGCACTGAATTGGATGATGAACTATTTTAGCTTGCATTGTGAGGTTATGCCTACAACTGGAAGGTTTCACTTGTCAGATAACTTTACTCGTCGAGAGGTATTTCAAATATATAGAGAAGACATGGAAAATAGAAATGAGAAATATGTGTTGTATCGTCACTTTACTCGACTATGGAAGCAAGAGTTTAACAATGTGTCTATTCCTCGTAAAGTTAGAATGGGTGAATGTTCAGTTTGCACCACTTTGAAAAACATGGAAAAGGGGGCTACAACACCACAAGAAAAGGATAATTTTAAAAACCTTCTTAACAACCATCGTGAGAGTCAAGCTTTAGAGAGAAAGAAAGCAATTCATCATCAAAGTGAAGCACTCAGAAATCCGGAGCGTTATATGTGTTTGTTGATCGATGGTATGGAGAAAAAAAAACTTGTTTGCCACATTTTGATAAAAAAAACTTGTTTGCCACATTTTTATCGCATCCCTAAGGACATTGGAGATGAAGTCCTTGTGCAAATGCATTTGGTTGGTGCTTCGGTATACAATGGAACTGTAATGTCCAAGGTTTTCTTCACATATCCGAATGTACATAATGATCCAAACCTTACAGTTACTGTCATTCATCAGGTTTTGCAATCATGGAAGGGTCTTTTGCCACCAACTCTATATTTGCAACTTGATAATACTGCAAGAGAGAATAAAAATTCTAAAGTCTTTGAATATTTAAGCATGCTTGTTGATAAACAGATATTTCAGAAGGTTAAGGTAAATCTCCTTCTGGTTGGCCACACTCATGATGACATTGATCAAATGTTCAGTACTTTTGCTCAATGGGCCTTGATAATAGTGCTAAGGTTTTGGCTCCATTGAATAATATTAGTTTCAACCATGTATTCTTGATGAGGAGGGTTGATGAAATAACCCTTTTATTTGCAAAGCAGTATTCATCTTCTCCTGAGTGGGAGCCCAAAGAGGGATGCAGATTCTTATTGCAGGTGCCTAATTTGTCTACAGTGCATGGTGTAGAACAATCACCATATGAAGATAAAAACAATACAGAAAGATGTGGAAATGTGGTTGATCAAAGTAAAAGCTAGATGCGTGCACTCATTGAAAAGAAGAGACATATTGAGCATGCAAAAAAATATGCTGGAGATCAAGATGTATCTTGGTGGGAGGACTTTTCCAATCATCAAGAAGAGATTATACAGTATACAATTGCAGGTCATTGGTCACTTGATGTTCCATTCATATGGGATTTTTGTACACAAAGATCCGTGAATGTGGCCCAAGCATGTAATGCAGATGCACTTCAAAGTTTTATACATCCACAAGAAAGAAATATTTATGTAGGCCCAAGGATGACAAAACAGGCAGAAGCAAGATGGCAAGGAAATTTAATAGAGATAAATGTTGGAACACTTATTGTAGTACTTGTTGATGGTGATGAGGCTTTCAGAACATTTTGGATTGCAAAGGTTTTAGAGATAACTAAAGATATTGATCAGAGAAGAATAGAGGCTTTGATGGTGCATTGGTATTACACTAAAAGTAGTAATGCATTCACAGGTAAATATAACTTAGAAATAGTGTGATACTAAACGAATAGGCTCAAAAAAGAAAAAGAATATTCGAAGCACATCCGCTCTTAAAATGGATGATGTAGATATTCTTGTTTATGATTTTTCCTTGACAAAAACAGGTCATTTGAGGAAAGCAACCATCGATATGATAAAACAAAAGCTTCTAGATGTATGTGGTACAGGAAATCATAGGCAAACAAGAAGATTTGTGCATGATTCTACAGAATTTGGTATGTACGTGGATGAAGATAGAGCTCTTGTGGATATAGAAGAAGAAGAAGAGAGCTCTCAATAGCATGAGACTGAATCAAGTGCATCAGATATCCACCCATTGAAAATATGTCTTAAATATTATTTTTGTATAAGAATTATTGAGTTTTACATTCTGTATATAGATTTTAGACATGTCAATGTCTTATCATAAACAGTGATGCTCAAACGTGATATATAGATATCCACGCTGTTATCTAACTAATACAAGTGAAACTACAGCAAATGAATGCGACCACAGAGAGAAACTAACATGACAATGTTCACTATGTGCTTGAATATATTGCAAAAGTATATAGAGGAAGAATTACTCAAAGATAATGATAAAAAAATCTATGATATTGAAAATATGATATATAGGAAGCATAGAGTACGGTTGCATAAAGTGAGCACAATGTATGCTCAAAAGTGTAGCTTAATCTATATGGAGTAGGCATGATATCCCACAACTAAGAAGCATATGTATTTATACATGATTTTTGAATTTCAACGTGGTGATTCATCCATCTAAAAGTGATCCTACAGTTTAGTCATGGTGTAACATTGGTTCCATCTACCAAAAGTCGTGAAGTAGGCTCCCTATCATCACAAATTTCCATCTCTTTTCAGTTTTTAAACCTACCTAATGTAAATACAAGAAATTTCAACAAGCGTGTGTTGTCATGTGAACCTATTTGAGTAGGATGATTTAAGAGAGTATTCATTGAGGCTTAGAAAACCTCTTAGGATTGTTATTTGCTCTGAGGTCTCTGAGGAGATGGTTGGATACAGTGCAGAGATAGACTACTGTTGCACACAAGCTACTCTACAGCCTACCAATGTAGCTTCAGGAAACCTTAGTAGACTCCTTTGGATTCTCAAATATACATTTTGAACTACTATGTGCTTTGGAACATCATTCTCAAATGTTCATGCCAAAACATATAACTTACAAGTGCTAGACTTATGAGAAAACCTTCTATTTTCAAATTATAGGTACTCAAAGTTTCGCTCTGTGCTCGCAACCTCAAGGGGTCATCCCGACATTTGAGGAGCAAGAAGAAGTGCATACATAGATTACTTCAGGAATACACATCTCAAGATCTACCAAACCAAAGTTAATGAAGCTTTGTATGCATAAACTAGAAACTTCACTCTATCGTTAGCAAGTTAAAGTGCATCAAATGATGGAGTATATGTAGAGAACTTGCTTGTGCAAAATCACTGAAATAATGAGAATTTGACATTCAACAATACGTAGAAATGATCATGAACAAATGTATCTATTGGCAAGTGATAATGCACATATGCTACATGGAAAATGTAGAGGACTATACTCTTGCAATAGTAGGGCTCAAGGTATGCTCAAAGTTGTAGCTCAATAGCTCTCCATAGTAGCTCTTTTTTTCCTGACTAGAGAGTGATGTATTTATACATGTGTAAAAGATTTGAATTTTGAATCTTCCCACTCCTAAAAGTGTTCCTACAATTTAGGGGTCATTGAATTTATTTTCTCACCAACCAAGTCATGGGCTTGGCTTCTCCTACATGCACAACATTCTCCTACTTTATGCCTTTACCATTTATCCATGGTAATAATGTGGAAACATAAGCAAGTGTTCCCACATACTTCCTCATGTGAGTTGAGGTAGAGAAAAATGTAGCCGTCATGGATTTGGCCAAGCCTTTAGGCTTGCTGAACCTACCAATAACTCCCCCTCAAGCCTAAGATTCTTGAATCTTTAGTTCTTCATAATATCTTCTAAACCAATCATAGATTTTAACCTACCTATTTTTGATCCATCCAATGCTTTTGTCATCATGTCTACACACTATTGATGTGTGGATACAAATAAAAGTTGTATTTCCTTGCTAATGATCTTCTCTCTGACATAATGGTAATGTACTTCAATGTGTTTAGTCTTGGCATGATATATAGGATTGGTAGCAAGATGCAATGAACTAATGTTGTCCCCAAATATGTGAGGGGTTGAAGTATTCAACCCTAAATCAAAGTATAGAGTCTTTATCCACATAGCTTCTTAAGTTGCATTGACAAGATCTTTGTATTCAGCTCCAGTTGAAGAAAGAGCAACTCTAGGTTGGTTCTTTGATGAGCAAGAAATCAATTTTTTACCTACAAATGTGAGATAGCCTAAGATGCTCCCCCTATCATCTTTGGAACTTGCCCAATCTATATTAGAGGATAATTTGATATCTAAATTAGAGATATAAGGATAGTATAGATGTTCATCAATTGTACCCTTCAAGTATTTAAGGAATATTTTTTCTTGCCTCCATGTGGGGCTTTCTTGGAGTGTGCATAAATTGACTTAGCACACTGACTCCATAACATATATCAACCCTAGTTTAGGTAGCACAATTGAAACTCCCAACAAGACTTTAATAGCTGGTTACATCCTCAAATAGATCACCTTCATGTGCACTTAGCTTTTGATTGACCTCCATTGGAGTACCTACAACATTTGTGTTGTCAATTTTGAATATAGAAAGCATGTCCCTGATATACTTCCTTTGAGTTAGAAACATACCACCTTTTGTATATACTATTTCGAATCCTAGGAAGTAAGTGAGTAGAGAAAGATCACTGATCTTCCACTCTTCCTTCATCTATGCTTTTATCCTCTTGAATCCATCTACAATTTTATCTGTAATGATAATATAGTCCACATATACATAGAGGTATATGACCTCTAAATGGTGCCTCTTTATGAAGAGGGAACGATCTCCCTTGCTTACCATGAATACTTTGTCCTACAAGTAGGTACCTAGCCTATGATTCCAAGCCCTAGGGGCTTGCTTCAAGCCATACAAGGCTTTCTTCAACTTGCATACATATGCTGGATATGATTTGTCTTCAAATCAAGGTGGTTGTGCCATGTAATCTTCTTTTGAAATCCAACCATTAAGAAGTGCATTTTTAACATGCACTTGGTAAATATTCCAAGTTCTAGAAGATGCTACACTCATGAGTACTCTGATGCTAGGCATCTTTGCCACATGAGAAAAGGTTTTTTCATAATCTATACCTTGGGTTTGAGCAAACCCTTTTGCCACAAGCCTTGTTGTGTACCTATTTATTGATCCATTTAAGTTCTTCTTTACCTTATAGATCCATCTAGATCCAATGACCTTCATGGATGGTTTCTTGGGAACCAATTCCCAAGTATGATTCTCTTAAAGAGCTTCAATTTCTTCTTTCATGGCTTCTCTCCACTTTGGCTTCTTCTTGGCCTCTTAAAATGGTGATGGTTATTCTTTGTCTGCATCATGAGCAATGTAAATTGAAGGCTTAGTGACCAAGAATGTGTCATAGCCATACCTTTCTGTCTTTTTCTTCTCTTTAGTTGACCTTCTTATAGTTTCTGAGATGATTCTGCAACATCCCTCAAATCCTACATCTTTTATTTACCTTTATTGTTCCATGCCTTGATGTTCCTCCTTGGTGCCTTCTGATCATCATCAGAGTCATTTGAATCTTCTTCTAGGTGATCATTCACCTATTGCAATGTTGGAAAGTACTCCTCCAGGTCATAGGGTAGCTTTACTTTCTTTCAACCATCTTCAAACCAAGAGTTGTTCTGATCAAAGAGAACGTCTTTACTAACTATGAAGCCTTTAATACTTGGACTATATAATCTATCACCTTTCTGATTGAGATCTGACCAATGAATATACACTTCTCGGCCCTTGGATCCATCTTAATTCTAATTTGAGAAGGCATGTGTGCATATGCAATGCACCTGAAGATCCTACAATAGCCAGGGCTGAGTCTTCTTCCACTCCATGCTTCATATGGTGTCAATCCATTCCATGATTTGGATGGAACCCTATTGATTAGGTAGGTGTTTGTGGATACAACCTCTACCTCTAGGTAGTTTAGTAATCTCTTCTCATTTAGCATTGACCTTGCTACTTCTACTATGGTTCTATTCCTCCTTTCTGCCACTCCATTTTGCTCTACAGTAGATCTAGTTGTAATTTCTCTTTTCATACCCCTTTGTTAGAGATAAGCATCAAATTCATGGGAGAAATATTCTCCCCCTCCATCTCATCTTAGCCTCTTCAAGGTTTTACATGTCTGGTTCTCACAACAAGTGCAAGATGCTTTTTAGAAAAATTAAATACTTCATCTTTATGCTTCATAAAACAGGAGTATTTTCCATTTGCTACAATCATCAATGAAAGACACATACTAGCTTGATCCAAAGAATGATGGCTCCTTGCTTGGACCCCATACATCTGTATCGACTAACTCCAAGGTCTCCAAGAATATATCCCTTCATGGTGAATGGTTGTCTATGAGATTGGCCAAATCAACAAGCACTACATTTGTAGATCATATGTTGCTTAGAGATATTAGGTAACCCAAGCACACTTTGATCCCCACTGATTTGTCTCAAGGACCTTTCTCCTATATGAGCTAGCCTTTTGTGCCACATCTAAAATTTTGATAGTGTTTGACTTCCACAATTGAACAATGCAATGTTCCTAGTCTCTTGGAGTTCAAAAGTAAACAATGTACCTGATTTTTCTACTTCTACTATCCTCTTGAATCCTTGATGTGGATCTACAACATATGCTCCATGTTTGGTAAATGTAACCTGCAAACGTTTCTGTGAGATTTGGCCAACACTTATGAGATTTTTGGTATAGTGGGCATATAGAATAATTTGCTTAATAGGTTCATATTTCCATCTAGAGTCTTCATAGTTCTATTCTTCTCCACTAAATGCCTTTTTTCATCTCCTGTTTGGACTTCATGCCTATTTCTTGGATCATTCAAATATGAGAGTAGAGCTACATTGCCTTCTACATGATTTTAGCAACCTGAGTCTATGTAGAAAACAACATGTTCATCCATCTTACCTTGCTTCATAGTCATATTCATCAGAAGTATCGAGTCTTCTTGAGCTTGACCATCTGCATAGTTGTTGTAATCTTTCCTTCCTCTATATCCTCCTTGATAACTGTTGTTATTGTATGAATTATTGTTGTAGCCATTGTTGTTGTTGCATCTACCTCTTGAGCTTCCATATCCCCCTCTACTATCACCTCTTCCTTTTTATTCCTAGGATTCCTGA
Source organism: Ceratopteris richardii (assembly GCA_020310875.1). NCBI lineage: Eukaryota > Viridiplantae > Streptophyta > Polypodiopsida > Polypodiales > Pteridaceae > Ceratopteris > Ceratopteris richardii. The sequence goes on along the minus strand of CM035412.1, from coordinate 128,229,965 downwards.
AACAATTCTCACTAATGTGGTTAGTCAAGCCACATATGACACATGGAGAGGAACTTTGTGATCTCCCCCAACCTTATCTTCCTCCTCAGCCTCTTCCTCTTGAACCTCTACCTCTACCTGCAAATTTTGCTTGAGAGGTAATAAATTCATCATTATATTTTTTTTTGCTTTGCTTTTACCATCCTTATTCTTGTTCTTATCTATGTATAGAGCAGAGGATTGATTACCTTTTGAGTTGTCTCCATTCTTCATAAGCTTTGCCTAATGTGTGAACAGTTGTCCCATGAGGGTGTTAAAATGAGGGACCTGCATGTCCATGTATAGGTCCATGGCTATGGTGAAGGCTTCCCATTCGGCATCTGCCCTTATTCCATTGATCACTTGTCTCACTATTTGCTCTTCATATATAACTTCTCAAATACTCCCAATTTGGTCATATAACTCCTTTATTTTTTGCGACAAAATAAGTCACACTCTGCTTGGGCATCTTCTCAAGTGTTGTAAACTCCATCCATAGTTTATTCTTGCTGGCTTTTGTGCTTGATGAAAAGAATGATTCAAGTGCGTTCCATGTCTCTTGTGAAGTCTCGCAACTCCTAATGTGTGGAAGTAAAAATCAGAGATTGAGTTAACAATGTAAGACCTCGCTAGACCATCCTTTGAGCACCATGGGGTTGATTTGAATGTGTTAAACTTGCTTCCATGCAATTCCTTTTCCATCATAGGTGTACATTGTTGATGAGTTGATACATATGAAATTTGAATCTCCTTGCTCGTAATATTTTCCTTAACATAATGATATTGTAGTTCTATATGTTTAGTCCTTGCATGATAAATTGGGTTCGTAGGAAGATGTAAGGAACTGATGTTATCTCCGAAGATGTGCAGAGTGGATGGCTTTAGCCCTAAATCAAAGTATAGAGTTTCAATCCACATTGCTTCTTATGTAGAATTTTCAGGTCCTCTATATTCATCCTCTGTCGATGAGAGCCTTATAGATGGTTGCTTCTCTCAAGACAAAGAAATCAACTTTGTAACCACAAAGGCGATGTATCCAAATGTGCTTCTCCTATCATCTTGAGAGCCTGCACAATCTGCATCAGAAAAGAATTTGATATGAATATCACATGTGTATGGATATTAAGAACCTTCATTGATTGTACCCTTCAATCATTTGAGGATTCTCTTGGCGACTTCCATGTGAGCTTTCCTTGGAGTCTACATGAGTTGACTGAAGAAACTTATTCCATAGAAACTATCCACTCTAGTTAGTCTAGCATAATTCAAACTTTTAGCTAAACTTTGAAAGCTCATATCATCTTCAATCTGTTCATGTTCATGAGTACTCAACTTCATATTCATCTCCATAGGAATTTGGCAAGGATGCCTTTGATGTACTTCCTCTGAGTAAGAAAACATACCTCTTTCTATATAAACCACTTCCAAATCTAGGAAGTAATATGTAAGCAAACCAAGATCACTGATTTTACATTGTTCTCTAATTTGAAGTGTGATCTCTTTGATTCTATCTTTATCATTACTTGTAATGGTTATATCCAAAATATATAAGCATACGTATATGACATCTCATTGCTTCCTCATAATGATTCCAAGCGTTAGGGGCTTGCTTTAAACTGTATAGAGCTTTCCTCAACTTGCACACATATTTAGGACATGATCGATCTTCAAAACTATGAGGTTGAGCCATGTACACATCTTCCAATCTCATCCATTCAAGAAATAATTTCTCACATCCATTTGATAAATCTTCCAATTCTTGGAAGATGCAACACTCATAAGTACTCTAATGGTAGGCATCTTTGCAACAAGTGAACATGTTTCTTCATAATTTCATGTCATGCTCAGTAGGAAGTGGTGTCTAGATTGGGTATGCTAGAGGTGGGACTTTAAGTTCCAATCATTTTGGCACCCCCTCATTGAGATAAAAAACTATGTGCTTATGTGGCAAATCCTAAACCGTGGTGTCTAGTCCAATGTAAAAGCTAACAAAATTTGCAAGGTCCCCCATATTGCAAACAATGCCTTCATGGTATGGAAGACTTTGGACACCTCTTGTATTTGTGCCCCAAACCAATATAAGTTTGGGAGGTCCCTGAGAGAATCATGCTGTTACACAGACAAATCATTTGGAACCAAGCTTTGCAAGGTGAAGCAACTGGATGTTCCTCAACAGTGTGGAATCCTACAAGAGGGGAGACTCTATGGAAAATATGTAAAGAGAGGTGTACAAACAACTTTGGAAGTCCTCCTTTAGAATGGTTGATCCAAAAAAACTATTTTCCTTTCAGGCAAAAGAATTTCCAATCATAAGAAGCTCTTGCCCTTTAGACATCATAGAGTGTTCTTCCTAGATAGCAATAAGATCAAAACCAAGTGGGGCCCTCACATGAGGGGGACAAGAGAGTTATCAACCTTCTTTGTAAAATTTTCTAGTAATCTATAAGAAACCCCTGCTTTGTGGGATAAAGGGGGGGGGGGGGGGGGGTCCCATCGGTGCTAGGCCCGTTCACTTGTATAGCTACAATTTCTATTAATTAAAGTTTGGAAGAGTATGCTCTACCAAACTTCCCTTTAAAAAACCGTGTGATCATGCCTTTCAAAGAGAGTAGTACAAAAACCCCTAGGATTTGATTGAAATGGTTGGAAATTAGATCATTATTGTCTTCATCAGTCATGCATTCCACCTCCTCATTGTCAATCATATGTGGGATTTCTTCCTCATGTTGCTTCCTCTCAAGAAGATAGCAATTTCTTTAATCCATTTATCAACTTTTCCCATCCACCAATCTTTCAAGTAAATATACTCATTCTTTCTTGAGCTTTCTCTTAGTATATAAGAGTACTTCTAATTATTTAGAGCCAAACTTAGATGTGGGAATTTTGTTTTGTTGGCTTTTACTTTGAGTTTCCTTAGTCAAAGATAAAAATTTTCCCTTGTTTCCAATAGAATTCTTTGAATCTTTTAAGAAGAAATTTTGTTTACTTGGCAACTATCTTCCAACACTTGGTTAGAGAGGCGTGTGTTTTGAATGCCTTCCTATAGGTAGTGATCATCTATTGAGCCAAAGGGAGGGAGAGATTTGAAGTTGGGCTTACACGTGCTCCTACAATTCTCTACTTGAATGCCAGAAAGGGCACTTTCCACTCAGATTTCATACGCCATACACATGTAGATGATCCTAGTGAGCATACAACATCTATGAATGACTCTTTTATGGGCTCACCTCTCATAAGCCAAAATTAGATGCTCTTCCACCCAACTAGCAAGATCAATTGTCCACGGTAGAGTG
>CM035412.1:127814711-128216654 GCA_020310875.1 Ceratopteris richardii | reverse complement strand
AGAAAAGGTGAGTCAATCTGGTTTCCGATCACTAGCATAAGGGGTGGCTTGCTAGAAATCCAAAATGCTAAGAGGCTCTAGAAAAAGGGTTTCAAACAATGGAAACACCTATGGAAACAAGAAACTGGCCAGTGGATCAGCTTTAATGACATAGACCCTAAAACAAGAGTGAACTACGAAGAATGGATTCTCCTACAAAGCAGATGCCTCACTTTGAAAGATCAAAATCTTGCCTCCTCATGGATGGGATCAATCATGCCATGAGGGTCGTATTTGGCACAATGGCAAATGCTTGTCCGAAATTCCTAGAATCAAGATGAACACGGACTACCATATCACACTAAATAAGAAGTGGAGCCCAACCTAGACAAGGCTGCATAGGGATTTGAAGTTCATGTCTATCTAGCAAACCCCTCATTGAGATCAAAAAGTCAATACTCACGTGGAAAATTCTCCACCATGGTATGTGGACTAATCTAAAGGCTGGCAAAATCTGTGGTGCGCCTCCATGGGGTAAGCATTGCCGCCGCAACATTGAGGATTTGGGTCATATCGTCTTCGCATGCCCTAAGTCTCTCCAGCTCTAGCGGACCGTTGGGAATATTTGGGATTGCAAGATCAAATCGCCTGGAAGCAAGCACCTCTGGGCAAAGCAATTGGCTTCTTAGTGGCACTATGGAACACAATGAGAGGGGAAACCCTCTAGAGGGTCTTGAGCGAGCAGTGCACCTACAATTTCGGACACCCTCCTAAAGATTGGTCGATCGGGAACTCCATGTACCTCCTTGGAAAAAGAATCTCCAGCTATAAGCAGTCCCCAACTTATAGGCATCATAGAGTGTTTCTCAGTGAGATCAATGAGCTTAAACCCAAGTGGACCTGCATGAGGGGGATGAGAGGGATATTAATAGTTTTTGTAATACTCTCTAAATTTTCAAGCTTTGCCCCTGATGTTTGATCTGGAGGATCCCAAGGGCACTAGTCCCATTCACTTGTAACTTGTTCTTCCTTTGATTAAGTGTTAGAGAGTAGGGCCAAGGCGAACTCCCTGTTGGAAAAAAAACCCTCAAAACCCGGATGTTACCAGCCATCAAGGCCATGAAGCGTCCTGTAAGGTCTCCACCTTTGGACAACGAAGAAAGTTTCAAGACTCATTATCCTTCCTCAATTACGGAAACGTATCTATAGATATAGTGAGATGGCTCTCTACGAACAATAGGAGATGAGATCTTACGCATCAAAACTTGTAGAAAAACCCACCAAAAAATTATTACAGCACAAATTTGTGTTCCTAAACCTTACAAAAGCTTAATTACATTTCTTAACATGGAAATATAATGAAAACAGTAACCCAATAGGATGGATTCTAACAACACATGCTACACCATCTGTGCATATGGACTAAACTCAGTTTCTTTCCCTTAATAAAAAATACCTTCTTTGTTACATGCAAAAAAATCACATTCTAAGAGTACGAATATAATGAAAACAGTAACCCAATAGGAATGGATTCTTAACAACAGAGGCTACACCATCTGTGCATATGGACTAAACGCAGTTTCTTTCCTAAAAAAAGAAACCTTCTTTGTTACATGCAAAAGAATCAATTCTAAGAGTAGGAATATGTCAGTCAAATAAATGAATGTTTCAGCCAATCAAAAGTGAATAAAGATAAGTAATTAAAGGGGAAAATTACCACCACGACCTCACGTCTACAATCTTGAAAACTATGAGATACCCAATCACGCTTGAAGCTCAAGAGGTCTAATATTCAAGCCAAGCGTGCATTGTAATGATCGGTAGGGTAATACACTAATCGGTGTTATTGCAAGCTTGTAATGGTTGGAAATATTTGTTTTGTTTGAAACCTGTGAGTAATGGTTGTAAATGTTTGCACTCATTGATGTGTTCAGCTGAAAGGAATGGGAAAATTATGGAAGCGTGGAAATTTAGGATCGATGAGTCATGTGTACTTCAAACCGTTCCTATGAGAGCTCCAAAATAGGAATCCATTTTATCGTCGAGCAGCTGCAAGAAAACAAATAAAAATAAATAAAACAATCTTGCTTATGTTAGTTCTTGGATCTACATGAGACTTGAAACTTCCAAAGTCACTTTAATAAAAACAATATAGGTGCAACATTATTACGAATACCACGTATAGAAGTAAATTATACGAAGCGTGTGTATACCACGTATGCAACTAAATTAGACGAAGCTCTGTTGTTATGTTAGTTGTTCTCATCAATTTCGGGGTCCTTTCATAGCATCAATAACACATCGGTATGTCGCAAGTTGCATTGGTACATACTTTAGATGGCTTCATAAAATGCATACATTGTTGACTACTTTAGATGACTAGATACATTGCTGACTCATAATTTGTTCAATTATTAGAACTACATTCAAACCACTTGACTAAAGGAAACAGTGGCCGAGCCACAAATAAAGTGTACAGACACTTCCAACCATTATTCACACAAGACAAAATGTACATATCATCATCATAGTTCCTCCTATTTTCAATGAAAAATAAATGCAGCTTTTCCTACCACTCCAAATGTTTCCAGCACAAATAAATAGTTCCTAAAAATTAACCGCAAGTACATGCGTGAACAACAAAACGTATTCATACCAAAGTCAAACATTTAAGTTATCATTTAATGGAGGCACCTACATAGAACTCCTACTTTCAATCCATGACTCATTAGAGATTAAACTTCCATATTCTTAAGCTAAGATCATCCCTCTTTGGAGATCATATAGTACTAAGTCGAGGTCCATACTAAGTACATAAAATAAAATAAAGACTCAGATGTAACCAGCCATCAATTAAAGCCATGATACATCCTGTTTCAACACTTCATTATTCTTAATCTGTACTATACTTCATCTCCTTCCTTTTTGACAGAAACGTATCTATAGAGATAGTGACATAGCTCTCTACAAACAAAAGAAGTTGATACTTTACACATCAATCAGATAAACGCTTTTAGACAAACCCAGCTAAGAAAATTACAAAAAAAATTTGTGTCCCTAAACCTTGCAAAATATTAAGTACGTTTGTTGATGCTTACTGATAATCAACCAATATATTTCTTAACATGCAGATATAATGAAAGAAGTCCCGCAATAAGGAATAGATTCTTAACATCACATGGTACACACTATACACTATCTGTGCATATCGACTAAACACAGTTTCTTTACCTCGAAAAAACCTACTTTGGTCCATGCATGAAATCACATTCTAAGAGTATGAATAATGTCAAAATAAATGAGTAATTCAGCTAAACAAAGTGGAAAAATAACTAAGTGAAGTCAATATTCAAGCCAAGCGTGCAATGTAATAACCTTGGCTGTTTAGGCATAAAAAATTACCATCTTCTCTAAGCCAAAAAAATCTACGATAAGTATTTTTAGGAATGCATGTATGTTAAAAAATATATATATTATTTTGGTTCTCCTATGAGTATTTCAAACCGTTCCCATCAAAGCTCTTAAGTAGAGGGAGCATCGAGTTCATGATCAAGGAGAGGTTCAAAATTTACTTTCATTATCTTACGTCTTGTATCTAGATTAGAATTGATTTTGTTTTTTAATATAAAGGAAGCTCGGCCTTAGTCTACTCCTGGACGTGTATTAAATAAAAGGAAAAATGTACAAGAGAAGGGGACTAGTGCCCATGGGACCCCTGTTGGTGCAAGTCACAAGCCTACACATTTGGCTTGTAGTTCATACACATATAAAGATGCGTAGGAATCAATGCTAATGGTGAATTACCATTTTATCCTTTTGTAAAAGTCGTATTTGACTTGGAATTTTTGTAACCACCTACCCAAGGGAGTCGTGGACTTTATTAGTTGTAAAGCATCAATCAATTAAGAGAATATCTCCTAGGATGTAGAAGCATGATTATAGAGGGCCAAAAGTTTGAATTCAAACTCAACTACTATAAAAGTGATAATCAAAACGTTGCGGAATATAAGTCACTTTCGAGCTCTTCCTTTTCATCTCTGTATGTGTGTAAGGCCTACACTGCTGCCAACGCCTTACTACATCATTTGGCTATGGTTTCCAAGCCAATGATTTTGTACACAAGTGTTCATCAATACATATATCTACATTCTCATTTCTGAGTTCTTTGTCATAGTCTCTGTTAGTCAGTCAACTTCTGGAGATCATATCTCACTCATTTCTTCACCACATTCAAATATCTATAGCTTGTTGGAACCATCTCAAAGTTTTCTAAATGCTATCAAAATTTGAAGGATTTCTATTGAGCCATTTAAGAGAAAAGTCTGACGAAGTGATCACTAGTCGAAGTCTGCAACAGTCCTAAAATATCGGAGGTAAAGGTTTACTTCCTAAATTAATTTCTCTGAGCATAGTTAATCGTTTTAAGTGATTCCACTTGAAATAGTTCTCTTGCTAAGCAAATTAGATACCCCTAAAAGGAAGTTTTCCAATTGATTGTTTTAAGTGATTCCACTTGAAATAGTTCTCTTGCTAAGCAAATTAGATACCCCTAAAAGCAATTCCTACTGTGCTGGTCATACTGAGCAAAAGATACAACAGGTGTCTTGTCAAAAATAGAAGGTTTTCTTGAAGACTTGAAGTTCAAAGTTGTTTCTTTTATTCAATCTTTTCATACATAACCTCCAACGTACATAGGCCATTTTATGGTGTGATTGGAAATCTAAGAAGGTCCACTTATTAACTCTAAAGTATCAAAGGGCTGGTACAAAGCAGGATTTAGTAGTACCTACTCATCCTCTTGAAGTGTCCATCCATCAATCCCAACAGTGGTATCAGAGCAAAGTCAAGGTAAAAATGGGAGATGGTTTTCCTTCATTTATTGATAAATTGGACAAGAACAATTATCAGGCATGGTCTCTAAGGATGAAGACATACCTACAAGGAAGAAGTCTTTATGGATACATCTCAGGAGATGAGGAATTGCCCTCATTCAAAACCAGCGGACTACCACAAAGGAAGAACATGAAAAGCTCAACACATGGTGTGCCAAGGATGCATTAGCAAGGTCTTACTTACTCAACTCCATCTCTGATTTTCTTTTGCCACATATTAGAAACTATAAGACATCCCAATAGACATCCGAAACCTTGTCATCCTATTTTTCTTCCAACGCAACCGCCAGAAAAAATCAGTTGTCGATTGAATTCACCACACTAAGGAAGCAACCTAAGCAGGCTATTACAGAGTTTGTGACTAAGATTAAAGATGTAGCAAATCAGTTAGCAAGCATGGGAGAAGAGATTAAAGAAGAGCAGATAGTGAGGCAAGTGATCAATGGGATTAAAGCTGATGACAAATGGGAAAGCTTCACCACTGCCATGGACCTATACATGGACATGCAAATTCTAGATCTTACAACTCTCATGGGGCAATTGTTCACTCATGAAGCCAAGCTCAACAAGAATGGAGACACATCCAAAGGTTATAAATCTTTGCCCTATACATTGATAAATGTAAGTCTAAAGATAAAGGCAAGAACAAGAAAGGAGAGGATGAAGGCACTACCTCCCAAGCCAACTATGCAGGGAGAGGTAGATCATCAAGAAGAAGGGGCAGACGACGTAAGCAAGGCAGGGGTAGATCCTATAACTCTCACCATGCAACATTTGTGGTTTATCAGATCATACTACAGATGAGTATTTCAGGAACTACAAGAATTAGAGAGGAAGAGGATATCAAAGAGGTGGATACTCACAATCAAGAGGCAGATTCAACCATCATCAAGGATACAAAAACAACTACAATAACAACTACAACAACAACTACAATGGCAACTATCAAGGAGGATTCAAATCCAGAAAAGACTACAACAACTATACAGAAGAGCAAGATGATTCTCTTTTGATTATGAACATGACTTCAAAACCACGTACAAATGATGACCATCTCTTCTACATTGGCTCAGGATGCTCAAATCATGTGGCGGGAAATGTAGCTCTACTCTCTGACCTTGAAGAACCAAGAGGTAAGCATCAAGTACAAACAGGTGATTACACCAGGCACTCAGTAGTTAAAGTTGGAAATATTAAGACTTGTGATGGAAATCAGAATTTGTTGAGTGGGGTACTATATGTACCAACCATTAGAAAAAACTTGTGAGTGTTGGAAAAATTGTGGAAAAAGGTTTCGAGGTTAAGTTCAACCATTTCGGAGCATTTGTGGAGGATCCCAAGCAAGGATTCAAGAGAATTGCTAAAGGAGAAAAGATAGGTAGACTTTTTACTTTTGAGCTAGAAGACATAAAGAATATTGCACTCTACAATTATAAAGATAAAAAACTTACAGAACTTGAGATTTGGCATAAAAGATTAGGGCATGTAGGAGAAAGAACCTTAAAACAATATGTAGGGATCAATGTGTAATGGGAATACCCAATGTTTCCAAACAACACATGATTTATAAATGTGGTGCTTGTCAGTTTGGGAAGTTTCATAGGTTACCATTCTCAAGGAAAGGCTACATGCATGAGGATTACCTAGAGCTTGTCCATACAGATGTATGGGGACCAAGCAAAGACCCCTCAATCTCAGGATCAAGGTACTATGTAACTTTTATTGATGACTGTAGCAGGTGGATTGTATTGTACTTTATGAAGCACAAAGATGAAGTGTTCAATTGTTTTTAAAAAATATCTTGCACTTGTTGAGAATCAGATAGGGAAGAATCTAAAGAGGCTAAGGTCAGATGGAGGGTGAATACTTCTCAAATGTGTTTGAAGCATTCTTGCAGGACAAAGGAATCAAGAGAGAAATCACCACAAGGTATACTCGTGAATAGAATGGGGTAGCTGAGAGAAGAAATAGATTGATTGTTGAAACAGCTAGGTCAATGTTGAATGAAAAGAAATTACCTAACTACTTATGGGAAGAGAGTGTATCTACTACCACATACCTCATAAACAGGTTGGCATCTAAATCCCTTGATGGGATGACTCCTTATGAAGCATGGCATGGTAAGACCCTCACTTGATCATTGTAGGATATTTGGATGTGTAGCATATGTACACATTCCTTCTTAGATAAGAGGTAAGCTAGACCCTAAGGCTGAGACGTGTATCTTTATTGGATATGATCTAAATCAGAAAGGGTACAAGTTCTACAACCCTTCAAATAAGGGATTCATGGTTAGTAGAGATGTTTTCTTTGATGAAAATGATTCCTGGTATAAGAATGAATGCAGGAAGTTTAAACTACCCTATGACTTGGAGGAGGAGTTTCCAAGTCTTGGTAAGGAGGAACCTACTCAGGATGAAGACACCAATTCAAATGATGAAGACATTATCAATCTTGAAGAATTCAAGGCATGGAAGTCCAACGCAAACTCAAGATGAAGAAACTTGAAGACATACCTGAATCTTCAAATCAATCAATTAGAAGATCACAAAGGGAGAGCAAAAAACCTAGGAGATATGGGTATGACACCTCTTGTTGACGATCGTATCCCGCAGAGCATATACACACAAAATAGACAAGAGAGAGAGAAAAGAGACGACACAAGATTGGGTGCAATCTCCCCCCACATGCTCTCATGGACACTCTATAAGAGCATGCATATTTATAGGCAATTCATATTATGTCCTTGCTGGAAGATACATGAGGGCCACACTAAAAATAGTGTGCTTTTGCTTTATGTACAATAATAGCTAAAAATAGCTAAAAATAACTATCTTCTAAAAATAACTCCAAAAAGTATGTGAATAAATCCTCTTGCGTTCACACTCGTTCACACTTGAACTTGTTCATACCCTCATGGATCTCCACTTGCTAAATCAAAACACAAAACACATTAAAATCCTCAAGGCATTAAACCTTCATTCCAAATATTCCATAAAGTATAACATGCCCCCGAGTTGTCGAGCAACTGACCTCAGTTGATAAGAATAAAATAGACATGGATGGCCAAATCACATGTCGCATCACTGAACAATCATAGGCATGTGCCATGTAAAAAAAAAACATGCATGGAACTGGAAAAACTGGAATTTAATGTAAATGTGAATGATTAGCAGGGTTTACGTCAAAATGCAATCCAAAAGTGATGACAAAAAATGAATATATCGATATAATAAAATAATAGTCGATCTATTAATCATGAATATATACTTGAATGCATGTGCATACAAACTTTGTAAGAATTTCGGCAGCGTAACGGCGTGATTTTGAAAACCGGAAAAATTCCGACAAACAATTTCCATGATAATGGTGCCGACATGCACAAACTATCCACAAAAAGACCAAAAGGGGATTACACACCCTGACAAATATATATATGTTCGCCTTGCAAACCTGTAAGAAAATACATACCTGTCCCTGCAATAAAATCCATGTACCATACAAGACAAACCATGTATAGATGATGCATATATTCTAGGTACGATGCAAAATTGCATGTCCTATATGCAACTTGATGCAAAAAGAGAGCAAACATGCATATGAATTGACAAAGCGACTTATCTGGAGGTTCAAATAATAATTTGCCGATGTGCGCAGGTGCTGTAGATGGTCCATCCTTTGTTGGAATAGCGTGTCAATACTTCTCCAAGAATCAATACTTAAAAACGATAATCGGAAGAAAGAAGATCGTTGAGGATGAATGGGTAAACTCCAAACTCGGAATATGATGGAAAGTGAAGCCAAGGTATGACTTGCAGCCACTCAATGAAAAGAGCTCTGAAAGATATGAATTTATAGGCAATTCATATTATGTCCTTGATGGAAGATACATGAGGGCCACACTAAAAATAGTGTGCTTTTGCTTTATGTACAATAATAGCTAAAAATAGCTAAAAATAACTATCTTCTAAAAATAACTCCAAAAAGTATGTGAATAAATCCTCTTGCGTTCACACTCGTTCACACTTGAACTTGTTCATACCCTCATGGATCTCCACCTGCTAAATCAAAACACAAAACACATTAAAATCCTCAAGGCATTAAGCCTTCATTCCAAATATTTCATAAAGTATAACACCTCTCTTGTCACTAAACATTCTATTTATCTTGCCAAAGATTTGTCAATTGAAGAACCAGGATCATATGAAGAAGCAAAAACTAAGACAGAATGGAAGGAAGCTATGGATACAGAGATTGAAGCCCTCAAAGAAAGTGACACATGGGAACTAGTACCAAAGAAAGAGGGTATGAAGGTAATTGGATGTAGATGGATCTATAAACTTAAAAGAAATTATGATGGGTCAATAAGTAGGTACAAAGACAGATTCGTGGCCAAGGCTTTTGCACAAACCTAAGGCATTGACTATGAAGAAACAGTTTCACCTGTAGCCAAGATGCCAACCATCAGGGTATTGGTAAGTGTGGCTGCATCTAAGAATTGGAACATGTATCAGCTAGATGTAAAATGCTTTTTTGAATGGATGGATTTCAGAGGAGGTATATATGTCACAACCTATGGCTATGAGGATCCAAACAAAGTAACATATGTGTGCAAATTGAATAAACCTCTTTATGGATTAAAGCAGGCTCCTAGGGCATGGAATCACAGGTTGATCACATACCTTCAAGACCAAGGTTTTGTCATGAGCAAGGCAAACACTTCTCTATTCACCAAGAGAAAAATTCAGAGGTATATAACCTATGTGTATATGTTGATGATATCATACTTATAGGTAATGATGTCAATGGAATCAAAAAATCAAGAACCAGATGATGAAGGAGTTCAAGATCAGTGATCTTGGTCTACTAAAACACCTTCTTGGACTTGAGTTAGTTTTATACTAGCTCTGGAATCTATATTACTCAGAAAAAATACATACAGGATATATTGAAGAATTTTCATTTCAGGATGCAAAAGTTGCAAGCACTCCAATGGAGGTAAATCTAAAAACTAAGTGCCCATGAAGGTGATGAAGTTGATGATATTATAGGTTACCAAAGCATAGTGGGAAGCTTGAACTATGCTACCTTAACAAGGATAGATATTGCATAATGGAGTTAGTGTGCTAAGTCACTTCACACACAAGCCAGGGTACCTCACTTAGAAGCTGCCAAAAGAATCCTAAAGTATCTCAAAGGCACTCAACATCATGATTTGTATTTTCCTTACACATCAGACTTGGATATCAAGATCTATTCAGATGCAAATTTGGCAGGACGTAAGGATGATAGAGAAGCACTTGAGGATACACATGTGGAAAATTCTCCACCGTTGTATCTAGACTAATCTAAAGGCTAGCAAAATCTGTGGTGCCCCTCCATGGTGTAAGCATTTCCATTGCAACCTTGAGGATCTGAGTCATATCTTCTTTGCGTGCCCTAAGTCTCTCCGGCTCTGAGCAGACCCTTGGGAATATTATGAGATTGCAAGATCAAATCTGGTGGAAGAAAGCACCTCTGGGCGAAGCAATCGGCTTCTCAGCGGCACTATGGAACGCAATGTGAGGGGAAACCCTCTAGAGGATCTAGAGTGAGCACTGCGGCTACAATTTTGGACACCCTCCTAAAGAGTGGTCGATTGAGAAGTCCATGTACCTCCTCGGCAAAAGAATATCCAACTACAAACGGTCCCCACCTTTTAGGCATCATAGAGTGTTTCTCATCGAGATCAACAATCTCAAACCCAAGTGGGCCCCACATGAGGGGGATGAGAGGGTTACTAACAATTTTTGTAACACTCTCTAAATTTGCAAGCTTTGCCCTTGATTTGTTGGATTCAGGGATCCCAAGGGCACTAGTCCCATTCACTTGTAACTTCTTCTTCCTTTAATTGAAATCTAAGAGAGTAGGCCCTTGGTCAACTTCCCTTTTGGAAAAAAAAAAATCAAAACGCGGATGTTACCAGCCATCAAAGCCATGAACCATCGTGCAAGGTCTCAACCTTTGGGCAACGAAGAAAATTTCAAGACCTCATTATCCTTCCTCGTTTACGGAAACGTATCTATGGATATAGTGAGATAGCTATCTACGAACAATACGAGTTGAGATCTTACGCATCAAAACTTTTAGACAAACCCACCAAAAAAATATTACAACACAAATTTGTCTCCCTAAACCTTACAAAAACTTAATTACGTTTCTTAGCATGGAAAATATATGAAACAGTAATGCAATAAGGAATGGATTCTTAACAACACATTCTACACAATATACACCATCTGTGCATATGGACTAAACGCAGTTTCTTTTCCCAAAAAAAAAAAAAAAAAAAAAACCTTCTTTGTTACATGCAAAAAAATCACATTCTAAGAGTACGAATATGTCAAAATAAATGAATGTTTCAGCCAATCAAAGTGAATAAATTTAACTAATTAAAGGGGAAAATTACCACCACGACCTCACGCCTACAATCTTTGAAAACTATGAGATACCCAATCACGCTTGAAGCTCAAGATGTCTAATATTCAAGCCAAGCGTGCATTGTAATGATCGGTAGGGTAATACACTAATTGGTAGAGCAATACACTAATCGGTGCTAATGCAAGCTTGTATATGAATTATGGTTGGAAATATTTCTTTTGTTTCGAACCTGTGAATAATGGTTGTAAATGTTTTGCACTCATTGATATGACTCCAAAATGTGTTTCATTGATATGACTCCAAAATGTGTTCAGCTGAAAGGAATGGGAAAATTATGGAAGGGTGGAAATTTAGGATTGATGAGATCGAGATTGAGACACAACACTGATAGAATCATGTATGTACTTCAAACCGTTCCTATGAGAGCTCCCAAATGGACATCCATTTTATCGTCGAGGAGCTGCAAAAATAAAATATAAAAAAATAATAAAAAAAATCTTTGCTTATGATAGTTCTTGGATCTACATGAGAATTGCAATTGCTTATGATAATAAAACAATATAGGTGCTAACATTATTACGAATACCACGTATAGAACGGTGTTTAAGCAAAGAAACTACTATCTTCTCTAAGCCAAAAAAATCTACGATAAGTATATATAGGAATGCATGTATGTTAAAAAAATATATATATTATTTTGGTTCTCCTATGAGTATTTCAAACCGTTCCCATCAAAGCTCTTAAGTAGAGGGAACATCGAGTTCATGATCAAGGAGAGGTTGGAAATTTACTTTCATTATCTTGCGTCTTGGACCTAGATTAGAACTGATTTTTTTTTAATATAAAGGAAGTTCGGTTTTAGCCTACTCCCCGGATTTGTATTAAATAAAAGGAAAAAAGGTACAAGAGAAAGGGACTAGTGCCCCACGGGGACCCCCAAGTCCAACAAAGTAGGGGGTAGATCTTACAAAGTTTAGATGGCAGTACAAAGAAGGTTAATCAACTTCTAATGACCCTCATGTGGGGCGCACTGGGTTTAAGCTTGTTGTTGATCAACAGGAGCACTTTATGATACCTAAAGGGTGGGGGGGGGGGGGGGGGGGGGATTTTGACAATTGGTTATTCTTTTATCGAGGAGGAAAAGAGACTTGTCCATCGACCACTCTTTGGGGGGAGTCGCCAAAGTCATAAGCACATTTTTGCCACCAGTTCTTCCAGAGGACCTCCCCTCTGATGGCATTCCAGAGAGTCATCCAGCAGTCGATCGCTTCTCTGAGAAGAGCTTGTTTCTAGCTGATATGCATATGAAAGTCTAATTTCCTTTCCAACAATCTGCTAGAGGCATATTTGAATTGGGATAGGTAAAGAAGATTTGACCGACATCTCAATGGACTCACAACAACGCTTGCACCAGGGAGACACCCCACAAATTTCGCTACCCTTTAAGTTGATCCAAATTCCTTGATGAATAATTTGCCATAAGAGGATAGACTTTTTGTTTTCTATAACAGGGTGCTAGATAGCCATGAACTTCATATCCCATCACAGTTGCATCCATGATAGACACCAAAAGTCAGTCTTATCGAAACATTATTGATGCAAACATTCTTACCAATATCATTTATTTAAGTACAATATAATGATATGGAGCCTGAGTACAAAATGGTATGTATACCATAGCATTGAAGCGTGTGATTTGTTGTGCCTATCCCTCATGTAATAATTGGTAAGCAAACATAACTGGAACAAGGGTTTCAAACAATGGAAACACATACGGAAACAAGAAACTGGCGAGTGGATCAGCTTCGATGACATAGACCCTAAAACAAGAGTGAAGTATGATGAATGGATTCTCCTACAAAGCAGATGCCTCACTTGGAAAGATCAAAAGCCTACCCCCTCATTGGATGGGATCAATCATGCCATGAGGGTATTACTTGGCACAACGGCAAGTGCTTGTCCAAAATTCCTAGAGTCAAGATGAACACGGACTATCATATCACACTAAACAAGGAGTGGAGCCTGACCTAGACTAGGCTGCATTGGGAGTTTGAATTTCATGTCTATCTAGCACCCCCTCATTGAGATCAAAAAGTTAGTACTCATGTGGAAAATTATCCACCGTGTATATGGACTAATCTAAAGGCTAGCAAAATATGTGGTGCCCCTTCGTGGTGTAAGCATTGCTTGCCGCAACATTGAGGATCTAGGTCATATCTTCTTTGTGTGCCCTAAGTCTCTCCAGCTCTAGCGGTCCCGTGGGAATATTTTGAGATTGCAAGACCAAATCACATGGAAGCAAGCACCTCTAGGCGAAGCAATCGGCTTCTCAGTGGCACTATGGAACCCAATGAGAGGGGAAACCCTCTAGAGGATCTCGAGCAAGCAGTGCACCTACAATTTGAGACACCCTCCTAAAGATTGGTCGATCAAGAAGTCCATGTACCTCCTTGGCAAAAGAATCTCCAGCGATAAGCATTCCCCACCTTTTAGGCATCATAGAGTGTTTCTCAATGAGATCAACGAGCTTAAACCCAAGTGGGCCCTGCATGAGGGGGATAAGAGGGTTATTAACAGTTTTTCTAACACTCTCTAAATTTCTAAGCTTTGCCCATGATTTGTGGGATTTGGGGGATCCCAAGGGCACTAGTCCCATTCACTTGTAACCTGTTCTTCCTTTAATTAAAGTGTTAGAGAGTAGGCCAAGGAGGAACTTCCCTTTTGGAAAAAAAACTCAAAAACGCGGATGTTACCAGCCATCAAAGCCATGAAGCGTCGTATAAGGTCTCAACCTTTGGGCAACGAAGAAAGTTTCAAGACCTCATTATCCTTCCTCTTTCACGGAAACGTATCTATAGATATAGTGACATAGCTCTCTACGAACAATAGGAGATGAGATCTTACGCATCAAAACTTTTAGACAAACCCACCAAAAAATTATTACAGCACAAATTTGTGTCCCTAAACCTTACAAAACTTAATTACGTTTCTTAACATGGAAAGATAATGAAAACAGTAACCCAATAGGAATGGATTCTTAACAACACATGCTACACAATATACACCATCTGTGCATATGGACTAAACGCAGTTTCTTTCCCTAAAAAAACCTTCTTTGTTCCATGCAAATAATCACATTCTAAGAGTACGAAT
Source organism: Ceratopteris richardii (assembly GCA_020310875.1). Classification (NCBI taxonomy): domain Eukaryota; kingdom Viridiplantae; phylum Streptophyta; class Polypodiopsida; order Polypodiales; family Pteridaceae; genus Ceratopteris; species Ceratopteris richardii. The sequence goes on along the minus strand of CM035412.1, from coordinate 128,202,210 downwards.
ATGTCAAAATAAATGAATGTTTCAGCCAATCAAAAGTGAATACTTCAAACCGTTCCTATGAGAGCTCCAAAATAGAAATCCATTTTATCGCCGAGGAGCTGCAAAAAAACAAATAAAATAAACTAAAATAAATATCAAAATAAAAAAATCTTTTCTTATGTTAGTTCTTGGATCTATATGAGAATTGAAATTCTCTAAGGTTAAACTGGCGCCATGTTATTATGGACTTTTTTGTATTATTCAAAAAATAAATGGGAATGCTTTAAGATTAGACATACTTTCTCATTGGAATATTGAAATCCTTTAAATGAACTCTATCATTCACTCCTATTTTAAATTATAATGAATATTGAAATCCTTTAAATGAACTTTATCATTCACTCCTATTTTAAATTATAATCTTTTATTAATTCACGCATGGGAGAGTAGGCTACGATTGAACTTCCTTTTAAGAGAAAAAAAGAGTTCATAAATCTAAGCATAACTAGTATAAAAAGCTTCCACTATCCATAAATTCATGCAAAGAACTTTGTGATTATGGTCATTTAGCCATACATTTCCTGCCAATACAAGTACAATCTTTCTTTATGAATATCAAAATATTTATAGGGTATCTATCTTCCGTATTTTTCATAACACCATAAGTACGTGCACAAACAAACTAAACCATTTTAGCTTCCCAAACGTACTCCTTTCTATCCTTGACTACTTGGAGATCAATCTTTCCTGTTCTCAAGCTAAGATCATCCCTCATTTTAGATCATCATGATGGCTCAGAGCTAGTTCACCTCGAGGCATCTGCAGCCACGTGGCTCAATCAATAGATGTTCATTGCAGGTGCTCTTGGTGGTTTTTTTTGAGGGATTTTGTTCATTCGTGACTTGGGAATTCCACTTTAAATTAAGGGATTCTTGCTGCTTAAATGAAATAATTAATGGAGATTTTAAATAACCTTTGGCTTCGTTGAGAATAAAGGGTCAAAATTAAAGTGAAAAAGAATAGAAGAATAAGGCGGAGTGGGATCTAAGAGTTTGGGATTTGGAAGCGATAATTTGTTTCTCGTCGTGGCCGGGTGGTTGTTTTCTATTTCCTTAGGGCATGTGTGTGTGATTAGCATTTTCACCTCCTTCAGCCTAAGTTTTTATCCACTCCCGGTCCCATGGTTGGTGTGCTTCGCTCCTTTGTGGTCAGCAATATAGGTCCCTTGCTAGTGTTAGGTTCTTGTGGGGCTCATGGGGATTCCCCCAGTATCGCTACCTTGGTAGTATCCTTCAACAAAGATTTTATCCTAGTGAATCAAGAAGAATTATTGAAAATGTGCCTTATTGGTCAACTATTCGGCCCAAGGCCTCCTTTAGAGTCCATGCATTTTTGGCTTTGTAAGGAGTGGTTCTCGTGTGGTTTGATAGTAAGAAAATGTCAGTTTTTGCTAGAGAACCACTTACTTTTGGTCATTGAGAACGAGGCAATGGTGTTTCAAGTGCTACGCATGGGGAGCTTTCAAGTTTGGAGATCTACCCTATGCCTCTTTGAGTGGTTCCTAGATTTTGTTTGAAACAAGTCAAAACCCATGCAGTACTTGTTTTGGGTTTAGCTTCCCAACCTTCCTGTTTTTTTGCATGACTCCCTAAGAGATATTGTTGTGCCTATTGGTTGACTGCTTGCCTTGAGGGAGGATGGGGAGGATTCATCTATGAAGGAGCAAAGTATTCCTTCAATGCTTGATGGCACCCATAGATCTGTATCGAGATTGATCTCATCCAACACCTCTCCTCGAAGATTTCCATAGACTTTGGGGATGGGGAAGTCTAGGAGTAGGAAGTCACTTATAAGAATTTGCCAAACTCATGTTTTCATTGTGGCCTTCAAGGATAGAGAATTAAAGAGTGTCCTCAGAAACAAAACATCTTTATAAATACAAAAACAACAAGGAAGCCGCCAAAGAAGATGAGATAGATACTAGGGCAGAAGCTCATCCGCTTATCATCGAGGAAGAGAAAGATGCTAGGATCTCAGAGACAGACTTAGAAGGGTTCATGAAAGTTAGACATAGAACGAAAACAAGCCCTTGGGGTCCTTTTAGAGGAACTCCTCAATCACACTCCCTCTAAATAACTTGCTCTACAACCTAGAAAGGGAGATCAACAAGTTGGACCTTCCAGGAGAGGATCTCTATGAAGTAGACACTGAAGGTAAAACTCTGGTCATTGTTGGCAACAAAGAAAACCAAGAGCACTATATGACTAGTAAAGAGGATGGTTTCAGTACTAGCAATAAAAACAACCCTGATAGTGATAGCTCCATCACATGATCGACTCTCCCAAAAACTGTGGTAAATTCACTCCCATAGAAGGTGTTCCATATGGCAAAACAACTAATGGATATGCCATGGAAGAGCCGCCTTAAGCATAAGATATGTGGTCAGGACCCCTTGTTTTTGAGGAAAAAAGACGAACCCAAGAAGGAAGAAAACAAGGGCCCTCTCTACAAAGAGGGTAACCATTGATAATGATTATCGTCCCATTTAACAGGAGAGGGTTAACTCACCCCTCAAGAGTGTCTATTGTTTGCCAGTGGTTGAGGGATAATAGGTTTAACATACATGTCATTTGTATTCAAGAGGTTAAAATTGATGAGAGGACTTTCTAGAATGACTCAAATGCATCTCCTCAACACATGTCTGGGTACTACTTCGCACACTAGAGGGTGTGGTGGCAAAGTGATTGGTTACCCTTTCTCCCCATAGGCAAGATTGCATGGAGACCATCTCGAGAGTCTCTCCCTTGAGAATATCGCATAAACTGAAGTCTCTCCTTGATATGCCCATTTCAAATAATGAGATTCTTGAAGTTATGAATATGCTCCCCATTGAGAAAAGCCTAGGTCCTGGCCACCTCACAAATGAGGTTTTCAAATCTTTCAAACAAATGGTGGCCACTCCTTTGCGCTTGGTTTGGAGAGAGGCATTCTCTTTAGGCGCACTTCTTGAATGCCTAAACAATGGTTTCATCAAGCATATCCATGAGAAAGGTAACAAGAACAAGATTGAAAACTGGCGCACAATCATGATGCTTTGAAGAGTGTACAAGATTCTTGCAAAAGTAATTGCCAACAAAATATCTTACCACTTCAAGAAGTGGCTTACTGAGGACCAAAAATGATTCATCCAGGGTAGATCAATATTGGAAGCTATAACTGACATTTGGGAACCTCGCGACCCTCCTCAAGAGTCAGAAGAAGATGTGGTATTTCATGAACTTGACCTTGACAAAGCCTACGACAAGCTCAAATGGGATTTTGTTCTCCAGTCTGTGAAAGACCTTGTTTGTAGTCAGAAATTCACTTAGATAATTGCTACTCTGCTAGGGAATGCATTGACACAAATAAATATCATTGGCAAGTTATCGAAGGATATTAAGAAAAAAATCTCAATTAGATAATGGTGCCCACTAGCCCATTGCTTCTCGCTATTTTCACGGAGGGGCTCAACCATCTTATGCGACATCACATGGAATCGGGTCATATTAAAGGTCTCTCTCTACCTCTCAACCATGGCCACATGATCATGAGGCTCTTTGCTGATGACATTAATGCATTTGTGCATAATTATTTGACCAACATTCAAACCTTTTGGCTGAGTTTTGACACATTCTATGAGGCATCCGACTCCAAACTAAACCACTCAAAAATTGGTTTTAGATCCATCAGTGGACCCCACCCCAATTGCTAATTGACCATGGGTGCCAAATTATATTGAGGGGTATTGTCTTCTGCTTACTTGGTATTCCTATGGGGTTTGGTGTCTCAATGGAGCAGTGATGGCCAAGTTCATTTTGAGGAACAAGAATGTGATTACACTCGTGGACCTCCCTAGTTGGAAGGACTTGGATTCTTACCCTTTTATTCTCCCCAATTTTGGTTTCCCCTAATGGCTCAAAGCTTTTGTGCTCCCTTCGGATGAGTTGGAACAAGTTTAAGCAATTTATCAAATTAGGGAATACTTGAAATGGGGAGCCGATATCAGAAAAGGTGAGTCAATCGGGTTTCCGATCACTAGCATAAGGGGTGTGGCTTGCTAGAACATCCAAAATGCTAAGAGGCTCTAGAACAAGGGTTTCAAACAATGGAAACACCTATGGAAACAAGAAACTGGCCAGTGGATCAGCTTTAATGACATAGACCCTAAAACAAGAGTGAACTACGAAGAATGGATTCTCCTACAAAGCAGATGCCTCACTTTGAAAGATCAAAATCTTGCCTCCTCATTGGATGGGATCAATCATGCCATGAGGGTCGTATTTGGCACAATGGCAAATGCTTGTCCGAAATTCCTAGAATCAAGATGAACACGGACTACCATATCACACTAAATAAGAAGTGGAGCCCAACCTAGACAAGGCTGCATAGGGATTTGAAGTTCATGTCTATCTAGCAACCCCTCATTGAGATCAAAAAGTCAATACTCACGTGGAAAATTCTCCACCATGGTATGTGGACTAATCTAAAGGCTGGCAAAATCTGTGGTGCGCCTCCATGGGGTAAGCATTGCCGCCGCAACATTGAGGATTTGGGTCATATCGTCTTCGCATGCCCTAAGTCTCTCCAGCTCTAGCGGACCGTTGGGAATATTTTGGGATTGCAAGATCAAATCGCCTGGAAGCAAGCACCTCTGGGCAAAGCAATTGGCTTCTTAGTGGCACTATGGAACACAATGAGAGGGGAAACCCTCTAGAGGGTCTTGAGCGAGCAGTGCACCTACAATTTCGGACACCCTCCTAAAGATTGGTCGATCGGGAACTCCATGTACCTCCTTGGAAAAAGAATCTCCAGCTATAAGCAGTCGCCAACTTATAGGCATCATAGAGTGTTTCTCAGTGAGATCAATGAGCTTAAACCCAAGTGGACCCTGCATGAGGGGGATGAGAGGGATATTAATAGTTTTTGTAATACTCTCTAAATTTTCAAGCTTTGCCCCTGATGTTTGATCTGGAGGATCCCAAGGGCACTAGTCCCATTCACTTGTAACTTGTTCTTCCTTTGATTAAAGTGTTAGAGAGTAGGCCAAGGCGGAACTTCCCTGTTGGAAAAAAAACCCTCAAAACCCGGATGTTACCAGCCATCAAGGCCATGAAGCGTCCTGTAAGGTCTCCACCTTTGGACAACGAAGAAAGTTTCAAGAACTCATTATCCTTCCTCAATTACGGAAACGTATCTATAGATATAGTGAGATGGCTCTCTACGAACAATAGGAGAGCTCCAAAATAGGAATTGGTTTTCCTTCATTTATTGATAAATTGGACAAGAACAATTATCAGGCATGGTCTCTAAGGATGAAGACATACCTACAAGGAAGGAGTCTTTATGGATACATCTCAGGAGATGAGGAATTTCCCTCATTCAAAACGAGCGGACTACCAACAAAGGAAGAACATGAAAAGCTCAACACATGGTGTGCCAAGGATGCATTAGCAAGGTCTTACTTACTCAACTCCATCTCTGATTTTCTTTTGCCACATATTAGAAACTATAAGACATCCCAAGAGACATCGCAAACCTTGTCATCCTATTTTTCTTCCAACACAAGGGCCAGAAAAAATCAGTTGTCGATTGAATTCACCACACTAAGGAAGCAACCTAAGCAGGCTATTTCAGAGTTTGTGACTAAGATTAAAGATGTAGCAAATCAGTTAGCAAGCATGGGAGAAGAGATTAAAGAAGAGCAGATAGTGAGGCAAGTGATCAATGGGATTAAAGCTGATGACAAATGGGAAAGCCTCACCACTGCCATGGACCTATACATGGACATGCAAATTCTAGATCTTACAACTCTCATGGGGCAATTGTTCACTCATGAAGCCAAGCTCAACAAGAATGGAGACACATCCAAAGGTTATAAATCTTTTGCCCTATACATTGATAAATGTAAGTCTAAAGATAAAGGCAAGAACAAGAAAGGAGAGGATGAAGGCACTACCTCCCAAGCCAACTATGTAGGGAGAGGTAGATCATCAAGAAGAAGGGGCAGACGACGTAAGCAAGGCAGGGGTAGATCCTATAACTCCTCACCATGCAACATTTGTGGTTTATCAAATCATACTACAGATGAGTATTTCAGGAACTACAAGAATTAGAGAGGAAGAGGATATCAAAGAGGTGGATACTCACAATCAAGAGGCAGATTCAACCATCATCAAGGATACAACAACAACTACAATAACAACTACAACAACAACTACAATGGCAACTATCAAGGAGGATTCAAATCCAGAAAAGACTACAACAACTATAGAGAAGAGCAAGATGATTCTCTTTTGATTATGAACATGACTTCAAAACCACGTACAAATGATGACCATCTCTTCTACATTGGCTCAGGATGCTCAAATCATGTGGCGGGAAATGTAGCCCTACTCTCTGACCTTGAAGAACCAAGAGGTAAGCATCAAGTACAAACAGGTGATGACACCAAGCACACAGTAGTTAAAGTTGGAAATGTTAAGACTTGTGATGGAAATCAGAATTTGTTGAGTGGGGTACTATATGTACCAACCATTAGAAAAAACTTGATGAGTGTTGGAAAAATTGTGGAAAAAGGTTTCGAGGTTAAGTTCAACCAATTCGGAGCATTTGTGGAGGATCCCAAGCAAGGATTCAAGAGAATTGCTAAAGGAGAAAAGATAGGTAGACTTTTTACTTTTGAGCTAGAAGACATAAAGAATATTGCACTCTACAATTATAAAGATAAAAGACTTACAGAACTTGAGATTTGGCATAAAAGATTAGGGCATGTAGGAAAAAGAACCTTAAAACAAATATGTAGGGATCAATGTGTAATGGGAATACCCAATGTTTCCAAACAACACATGATTTATAAATGTGGTGCTTGTGAGTTTGGGAAGTTTCATAGGTTACCATTCTCAAGGAGAGGCTACATGCATGAGGATTACCTAGAGCTTGTCCATACAGATGTATGGGGACCAAGCAAAGACCCCTCAATCTCAGGATCAAGGTACTATGTAACTTTTATTGATGACTGTAGCAGGTGGATTGTATTGTACTTTATGAAGCACAAAGATGAAGTGTTCAATTGTTTTAAAAAATATCTTGCACTTGTTGAGAATCAGACAGGGAAGAATCTAAAGAGGCTAAGGTCAGATGGAGGAGGTGAATACTTCTCAAATGTGTTTGAAGCATTCTTGCAGGACAAAGGAATCAAGAGAGAAATCACCACAAGGTATACTCGTGAACAGAATGGGGTAGCTGAGAGAAGAAATAGATTGATTGTTGAAACAGCTAGGTCAATGTTGAATGAAAAGAAATTACCTAACTACTTATGGGAAGAGAGTGTATCTACTACCACATACCTCATAAACAGGTTGGCATCTAAATCCCTTGATGGGATGACTCCTTATGAAGCATGGCATGGTAAGAGACCCTCACTTGATCATTGTAGGATATTTGCATGTGTAGCATATGTACACATTCCTTCTTAGATAAGAGGTAAGCTAGACCCTAAGGCTGAGAAGTGTATCTTTATTGGATATGATCTAAATTAGAAAGGGTACAGGTTCTACAACCCTTCAAATAAGGGATTCATGGTTAGTAGAGATGTTGTCTTTGATGAAAATGATTCCTGGTATAAGAATGAATGCAAGAAGTTTAAACTACCCTATGACTTGGAGGAGGAGTTTCCAAGTCTTGGTAAGGAGGAACCTACTCAGGATGAAGACACCAATTCAAATGATGAAGACATTATCAATCTTGAAGAATTCAAGGCATGGAAGTCCAAACGCAAACTCAAGATGAAGAAACTTGAAGACATACCTGAATCTTCAAATCAATCAATTAGAAGATCACAAAGGGAGAGCAAAAAACCTAGGAGATATGGGTATGACACCTCTTGTTGACGATCGTATCCCGCAGAGCATATACACACAAAATAGACAAGAGAGAGAGAAAAGAGACGACACAAGATTGGGTGCAATCTCCCCCCACATGCTCTCATGGACACTCTATGAGAGCATGCGTATTTATAGGCAATTCATATTATGTCCTTGACGGAAGATACATGAGGGCCACACTAAAAATAGTGTGCTTTTGCTTTATGTACAATAATAGCTAAAAATAGCTAAAAATAACTATCTTCTAAAAATAACTCCAAAAAGTATGTGAATAAATCCTCTTGCCTTCACACTCGTTCACACTTGAACTTGTCATACCCTCATGGATCTCCACTTGCTAAATCAAAACACAAAACACATTAAAATCCTCAAGGCATTAAACCTTCATTCCAAATATTCCATAAAGTATAACATGCCCCCGAGTTGTCGAGCAACTGACCTCAGTTGATAAGAATAAAATAGACATGGATGGCCAAATCACATGTCGCATCACTGAACAATCATAGGCATGTGCCATGTAAAAAAAAAAAAAACATGCATGGAACTGGAAAACTGGAATTTAATGTAAATGTGAATGATTAGCAGGGTTTACGTCAAAATGCAATCCAAAAGTGATGACAAAAAATGAATATATCGATATAATAAAATAATAGTCGATCTATTAATCATGAATATATACTTGAATGCATGTGCATACAAACTTTGTAAAAATTTTGGCAGCGTAACGGTGTGATTTTGAAAACCGGAAAAATTCTGACAAACAATTTCCATGATAATGGTGCCGACATGCACAAACTATTCACAAAAAGACCAAAAGGGGATTACACACCCTGACAAATATATATATGTTTGCCTTGCAAACCTGTAAGAAAATACATACCTGTCCCTGCAATAAAATCCATGTACCATACAAGACAAACCATGTATAGATTATGCATATATTCTAGGTACGATGCAAAATTGCATGTCCTATATGCAACTTGATGCAAAAAGAGAGCAAACATGCATATGAATTGACAAAGCGACTTATCTGGAGGTTCAAATAATAATTTGCCGATGTGCGCAGGTGCTGAAGATGGTCCATCCTTTGTTGGAATAGCGTGTCAATACTTCTCCAAGAATCAATACTTAAAAACGATAATGGGAAGAAAGAAGATCGTTGAGGATGAATGGGTAAACTCCAAACTCGGAATATGATGGAAAGTGAAGCCAAGGTATGACTTGCAGCCACTCAATGAAAAGAGCTTTGAAAGAGCTTTTCATAGAAAAAGAAATCTCCAAAATTCAAGGTAATATGCTCAAGTTAGATCCAAAAAGGTGTAGTCATATAGTACTTATTGGGTAAATAAAAGAACCTTGAAGTAGAGAAACAAGTAAACTCCCAATTCTGAAGCTAAACATGATTGAATAGAAACAAGGTCTTGCAACCATTCTTTCGAAAGATCTCCGAGTGGGCTTTCCACAGCAACAAAAAAAAACTCTAGATTTGGAGGAGATTTGCTCATATTAGGATCAAAAGAGTGGAGAGAAATAGGTGAATTTGGCTCAATTAGCAAACTGTGGCTATACCCTTCAAAGATAATTAAAAAATCCTTTGTGTATGTACTCCTCCACAGCAGAAAACGTGTGCAAGGAGTTTAATCCCATATAACATGACAATAGAGTTCCAAATTTGGCATGAACTTCCCTCAACAGCACGCGATCTTCTAATATCCCACATGCTGCGTTGGAAAATCATCGACAATATAAGGAAGTGATGCTTCTTCTTTCTCCGAGCACATCTATCTGATATCTCTGTTTTTGGTGTCTTCGTGAAGAATTGCCGCAGGCATATGAGGCCTGAAAGCTGTGGGCCACCACCTGCAAATTCGAATAATAATTAATAGAAAAAAATAAAAAAATATAAGTTGTCTTGCTGCTGGCGTGAAGCCGACGCGGGCAGAAGTTGCACGTGCTTCTCTCCTGAAGGCCGGCAATTGTTCGTCGCTATCAAAGTCTGGCAATTGTCCGTCGCTCAAAGGTCTGGGGCATATTCCGAAGAATACGGGCCGACTTCTCCATGGTTGAACGCTGGGAAGGCCTGCGAACGCCGGCACCTCTGGTGCCCCCGTGATAAACGCTCGGGGAAAAAAAAAACCTTGGGAACGACGACGCAACAACGAAGGTCTCACGCGAGGACGACAATGGAATCTGACCAAGAAAAACGCAGGCTCTTGCCAAGGCGACGATGATGTTGTTGATGGTGATGTAGAATCTCGCATCACATACTCTGCAGACATCCAGGCTATGATACCACTGTTGACGATCATATCCCGCAGAGCATATACACACAAAATACACAAGAGAGAGAGAAAAGAGACGACACAAGATTGGGTGCAATCTCCCCCCACATGCTCTCATGGACACTCTATGAGAGCATGCGTATTTATAGGCAATTCATATTATGTCCTTGATGGAAGATACATGAGGGCCACACTAAAAATAGTGTGCTTTTGCTTTATGTACAATAATAGCTAAAAATAGCTAAAAATAATTATCTTCTAAAAATAACTCCAAAAAGTATGTGAATAAATCCTCTTGCGTTCACACTCGTTCACACTTGAACTTGTTCATACCCTCATGGATCTCCACCTGCTAAATCAAAACACAAAACACATTAAAATCCTCAAGGCATTAAGCCTTCATTCCAAATATTCCATAAAGTATAACACCTCTCTTGTCACTAAACATTCTATTTATCTTGCCAAAGATTTGTCAATTGAAGAACCAGGATCATATGAAGAAGCAAAAACTAAGACAGAATGGAAGGAAGCTATGGATACGGAGATTGAAGCCCTCAAAGAAAGTGACACATGGGAACTAGTACCAAAGAAAGAGGGTATGAAGGTAATTGGATGTAGATGGATCTATAAACTTAAAAGAAATTATGATGGGTCAATAAGTAGGTACAAAGACAGATTGGTGGCCAAGGCTTTTGCACAAACCTAAGGCATTGACTATGAAGAAACAGTTTCACCTGTAGCCAAGATGCCAACCATCAAGGTATTGGTAAGTGTGGCTGCATCTAAGAATTGGAACATGTATCAGCTAGATGTAAAAAATGCTTTTTTGAATGGATGGATTTCAGAGGAGGTATATATGTCACAACCTACTGGCTATGAGGATCCAAACAAAGTAACATATGTGTGCAAATTGAATAAACCTCTTTATGGATTAAAGCAGGCTCCTAGGGCATGGAATCACAGGTTGATCACATACCTTCAAGACCAAGGTTTTGTCATGAGCAAGGCAAACACTTCTCTCTTCACCAAGAGAAAAAATTCAGAGGTAATATACCTATGTGTATATGTTGATGATATTATACTTATAGGTAATGATGTCAATGGAATCAAAAAAATCAAGAACCAGATGATGAAGGAGTTCAAGATTAGTGATCTTGGTCTACTAAAACACCTTCTTGGACTTGAGTTAGTTTATAATAGCTCTGGAATCTATATTACTCAGAAAAAATACATACAGGATATATTGAAGAATTTTCATTTCAGGATGCAAAAGTTGCAAGCACTCCAATGGAGGTAAATCTAAAACTAAGTGCCCATGAAGGTGATGAAGTTGATGATATTATAGGTTACCAAAGCATAGTGGGAAGCTTGAACTATGCTACCTCAACAAGGATAGATATTGCATATGGAGTTAGTGTGCTAAGTCACTTCACGCACAAGCCAAGGGTACCTCACTTAGAAGCTGCCAAAAGAATCCTAAAGTATCTCAAAGGCACTCAACATCATGATTTGTATTTTCCTTACACATCAGACTTGGATATCAAGATCTATTCAGATGCAAATTGGGCAGGACGTAAGGATGATAGGAGAAGCACTTGAGGATACACATGTGGAAAATTCTCCACCGTTGTATCTAGACTAATCTAAAGGCTAGCAAAATCTGTGGTGCCCCTCCATGGTGTAAGCATTTCCATTGCAACCTTGAGGATCTAAGTCATATCTTCTTTTCGTGCCCTAAGTCTCTCCGGATCTAGCAGACCCTTGGGAATATTATGAGAGTGCAAGATCAAATCTGGTGGAAGAAAGCACCTCTGGGCGAAGCAATCGGCTTCTCAGTGGCACTATGGAACGCAATGTGAGGGGAAACCCTCTAGAGGATCTAGAGTGAGCACTGCGCCTACAATTTTGGACACCCTCCTAAAGAGTGGTCGATTGAGAAGTCCATGTACCTCCTCGGCAAAAGAATATCCAACTACAAACGGTCCCCACCTTTTAGGCATCATAGAGTGTCTCTCATCGAAATCAACAATCTCAAACCCAAGTGGGCCCCACATGAGGGGGATGAGAGGGTTACTAACAATTTTTGTAACACTCTCTAAATTTGCAAGCTTTGCCCTTGATTTGTTGGATTCAGGGGATCCCAAGGGCACTAGTCCCACTCACTTGTAACTTCTTCTTCCTTTAATTGAAGTCTAAGAGAGTAGGCCCTTGGTCAACTTCCCTTTTGGAAAAAAAAATCAAAACGCGGATGTTACCAGCCATCAAAGCCATGAACCATCGTGCAAGGTCTCAACCTTTGGGCAACGAAGAAAATTTCAAGACCTCATTATCCTTCCTCGTTTACGGAAACGTATCTATGGATATAGTGAGATAGCTATATACGAACAATACGAGTTGAGATCTTACGCATCAAAACTTTTAGACAAACCCACCAAAAAAATATTACAACACAAATTTGTCTCCCTAAACCTTACAAAAACTTAATTACGTTTCTTAGCATGGAAATATAATGAAAACAGTAACGCAATAAGGAATGGATTCTTAACAACTCATTCTACACGATATACACCATCTGTGCATATGGACTAAACGCAGTTTCTTTTCCCAAAAAAAAAAAAAAAAAAAACCTTCTTTGTTACATGCAAAAAAATCACATTCTAAGAGTACGAATATGTCAAAATAAATGAATGTTTCAGCCAATCAAAAGTGAATAAATATAACTAATTAAAGGGAAAATTACCACCACGACCTCACGCCTACAATCTTTGAAAACTATGAGATACCCAATCACGCTTGAAGCTCAAGATGTCTAATATTCAAGCCAAGCGTGCATTGTAATGATCGGTAGGGTAATACACTAATTGGTAGAGCAATACACTAATCGGTGCTAATGCAAGCTTGTATATGAATTATGGTTGGAAATATTTGTTTTGTTTCGAGAACCTGTGAATAATGGTTGTAAATGTTTGCACTCATTGATATGACTCCAAAATGTGTTCAGCTGAAAGGAATGGGAAAATTATGGAAGGGTGGAAATTTAGGATTGATGAGATCGAGATTGAGAACACAACACTGATATGAATCATGTATGTACTTCAAACCGTTCCTATGAGAGCTCCCAAATGGACATCCATTTTATCGTCGAGGAGCTGCAAAAATAAAATATAAAAAAAAAATAAAAAAAATCTTTGCTTATGATAGTTCTTGGATCTACATGAGAATTGCAATTGCTTATGATAATAAAAACAATATAGGTGCTAACATTATTACGAGTTCATGATCAAGGAGAGGTTGGAAATTTACTTTCATTATCTTGCATCTTGGACCTAGATTAGAACTGATTTTTTTTTAATATAAAGGAAGTTCGGTTTTAGCCTACTCCCCCGGATTTGTATTAAATAAAAGGAAAAAAAGTACAAGAGAAGGGGACTAGTGCCCACGGGACCCCCAAGTCCAACAAAGTAGGGGTAGATCTTACAAAGTTTAGATGGCAGTACAAAGAAGGTTAATCAACTTCTAATGACCCTCATGTGGGGTGCACTTGGGTTTAAGCTTGTTGTTGATCAACAGGAGCACTTTATGATGCCTAAAGGGGGGGGGGGGGGATTTTTGACAATTGGTTATTCTTTTATCGAGGAGGAAAAGAGACTTGTCCATCGACCACTCTTTGGGGGAGTCGCCAAAGTCATAAGCACATTTTTGCCACCAGTTCTTCCAGAGGACCTCCCCTCTGATGGCATTCCAGAGAGTCATCCAGCAGTCGATCGCTTCTCTGAGCAGAGCTTGTTTCTAGCTGATATGCATATGAAGTCTAATTTCCTTTCCAACAATCTGCTAGAGCATATTTGAATTGGGATAGGTAAAGAAGATTTGACCGACATCTTCAATGGACTCACAACAACGCTTGCACCAAGGAGACACCCCACAAATTTTGCTACCCTTTAAGTTGATCCAAATTCCTTGATGAATAATTTGCCATAAGAGGATAGACTTTTTGTTTTCTATAAGAGGGTGCTAGATAGCCATGAACTTCATATCCCATCACAGTTGCATCCATGATAGACACCAAAAGTCAGTCTTATCGAAACATTATTGATGCAAACATTCTTACCAATATCATTTATTTAAGTACAATATAATGATATGGAGCCTGAGTACAAAATGGTATGTATACCATAGCATACATATGCGCATTGAGATGCATCAACCCATGAGGCGTGTGATTTTTTGTGCCTATCCCTCATGTAATAATTGGTAAGCAAACATAACTGTTCAAGATAGGTATGTGTGAATGTATATATGTATGCATGTATGTATGGATGTATGTATGTATCTATGTATGATTTTATTTATGTATGTATATAGGTATGTATGTATGTATGTATATATGTATGATTTTATTTATGTATGTATATAGGTATGTATCTATGTATGTATATATGTATGTTCTATGTATGTATTTATGTATGTATGTATCTATGTATGTATATATGTATGTTCTATGTATGTATTTATGTATGTATGTATGTATGTAGGTATGTATGTTCATATGTGCGTTTGCATGCATGCATCTATGTATGTATGTATGTATGTATGTATTTAAGTATGTATGTATGTATCTATGTATTTGGGTAACCATGTATGTATGTATTTACGTATGTAGTTATGTATGCATGTATGTATGTTTAGAGTTATTGGATTTTGCAATGCCTGCATGTGAATGGACTCTTACAATGTATGGCACATCACTACGCACTTCTAGGTGACTCCATCAACTCCATTCAGAAGTTCTAAGTAACTGGAAAGAATCAACTACAATGAAGGAGAAAGTAAATGAGCAATTATATAAACTCTCATTTGGAATGCTTTTTGTACTTATTAAGCTTGTTATAGAGCATCTCTTTGATTTATTTTTGTCAACCTAAGGTATCCCCTACTAAGTCGCCTGCTTCTAGATTACCTTTACACATACGTATAGAATTTTAGACAGGCATATCTCTTTGTATATGACTTGTAATTCAAGCCTAGTTAGTTTATCTTGTTTTATTGTTTCAATGATCATTCATATCTTAATTGTATATTTCTTTACTTCTTCATGGCGTGATAACGTTATTATACTTCCTAGAATCCAACTGGGGTGATTTGGAGGTTGCTTTAAATCTTTTCTAGGCATGTTCCTTATGTGTACAAAGTCTCAGACGTTCTATCTAAGGGAGTTCTAAGGGACATCTATGAGGTCCTAGGAAGGATCCAACACACGTTTGTTGCAATGTGGAGTAAAGATTTGCATTATTGGAAGTACAAATCATCTTAGAGCATTGAAAACATCAAGAATAGGCGTTCAAGTTGGAAGAAGGCCAATTTTGAATAAGTAAGGTATGAATATTTGAACACCATATCTCGAATAGATGATTTGTTATTAGAAATTCATTATTAGAAATGTAGGAGTAGGACCTACAGGAGATTATTTTGTTGAAGCTATTGTTGGCATTCCATTGGCTCGATGCGTGATTTGCATCTAGATTATGAAGAGGTTTAGTTAGGCATTGAGAGCCAAAATATCAAAACTATGAAGAGTTCATTGGGCCTTGTATTCATGTGTACTTTTTCACATGGAGCAAAAACATTCTTGGATCATATGCTAAATTGATGAATTCGGTCTTATATGAATTCATACCTGTAGTGATTATGACTTTTATTGACAATACTCTAAAAAGTTTCGAGAAACCAAACTATTCATAATCCTCCAAAGTCAAACCAAACTATTTTAGCGTCCCAAACTTAATCAATGGTTAGACGCATTGAACATGACTCATTAAACATGGTGCTTTCAATCCATAACTCGTTAACCATTCAACATTCATGTCCTTTTAAGTGGATCATACGAATTACATTAAAATAAAAAATAATAAAAAAAAGAGGTTACAAGGCATCAAAGTCATGACAGATCGTGTAAGGTCTCGACATTCGGATTTCATTAGTCTTCAATCTGTACAATACTTCATCTCCTTCCTTTTTTACAGAACTTTATCCATAGATATAATAAACATAGTTGTCTAATTGACCATGGGTGCCAAATTATCCTAAGGGGTCTTGTCTTTTGTTTACCTGGTATTCCTATGGGCTTCGGTGTCTTATTGGAGCAGTGATGGAATTGGGTCTTTTTCAAACTTGACGATACGATGGCACATTTGAAAGGGCATGCAAATCAACCTCACAGGGAGTGCCATGGTAATTAATACCTTCCTCTTCTCGTCGACCATCTATTTTCTCTGCTTTTGAAGATCGAAGGATCAAGAGCTTAGCATTTTGGAAAGAATCTATAGAAACTTCCTTTGGACTTGGGACCACAACAAACGGGGTTGCCAAAATTAAATGGTCTACTTGCATCATCCAAAAGGACTATGAGGGACTAGGAATTATAGATATTGAAGCCATGGTTGAAAAGTCCGTGGAAAAATGGATCATTAGGACATCGAGCAACTGTGAGGCCTCGTGGGCCAAGTTCATTTTGAGGAACAAGAATGTGATTACACTAGTGGGCCTCCCTGGTTCGAAGGACTTGGACCTTCTTACCCTTTTATTGTGTCCAATTATGGTTTCCCCTAATTGCTCGAAGCTTTTGTGCTCCCTTTGGATGGGTTGGAACAAGTTTAAACAATTTATCAAAATTAGGGAATACTTGAAATGGGGAGCCGATATTAGAAAAAATGAGTCAATCTAGTTTTTTATCACTTGCATTAGGGGTGTGGCTTGCTAGAACATCCAAAATGCTAAGAGGCTCTGGAACAAGGGTTTCAAACAATGGAAACACATACGGAAACAAGAAACTGGCGAGTGGATCAGCTTCGATGACATAGACCCTAAAACAAGAGTGAAGTATGATGAATGGATTCTCCTACAAAGCAGATGCCTCACTTGGAAAGATCAAAAGCCTGCCCCCTCATTGGATGGGATCAATCATGCCATGAGGGTATTACTTGGCACAACGGCAAGTGCTTGTCCAAAATTCCTAGAGTCAAGATGAACACGGACTATCATATCACACTAAACAAGGAGTGGAGCCTGACCTAGACTAGGCTGCATTGGGAGTTTGAATTTCATGTCTATCTAGCACCCCCTCATTGAGATGAAAAAGTTAGTACTCATGTGGAAAATTATCCACCGTGGTATATGGACTAATCTAAAGGCTAGCAAAATATGTGGTGCCCCTTCGTGGTGTAAGCATTGCTGCCGCAACATTGAGGATCTAGGTCATATATTCTTTGTGTGGCCTAAGTCTCTCCAGCTCTAGCGGTCCCGTGGGAATATTTTGAGATTGCAAGACCAAATCACATGGAAGCAAGCACCTCTGGGCGAAGCAATCGGCTTCTCAGTGGCACTATGGAACCCAATGAGAGGGGAAACCCTCTAGAGGATCTCGAGCAAGCAGTGCACCTACAATTTGAGACACCCTCCTAAAGATTGGTCGATCAAGAAGTCCATGTACCTCCTTGGCAAAAGAATCTCCAGCGATAAGCATTCCCCACCTTTTAGGCATCATAGAGTGTTTCTCAATGAGATCAACGAGCTTAAACCCAAGTGGGCCCTGCATGAGGGGGATAAGAGGGTTATTAACAGTTTTTCTAACACTCTCTAAATTTCTAAGCTTTGCCCATGATTTGTGGGATTTGGGGGATCCCAAGGGCACTAGTCCCATTCACTTGTAACCTGTTCTTCCTTTAATTAAAGTGTTAGACAGTAGGCCAAGGAGGAACTTCCCTTTTGGAAAAAAAACTCAAAACGCGGATGTTACCAGCCATCAAAGCCATGAAGCGCCGTATAAGGTCTCAACCTTTGGGCAACGAAGAAAGTTTCAAGACCTCATTATCCTTCCTCTTTCACGGAAACGTATCTATAGATATAGTGACATAGCTCTCTACGAACAATAGGAGATGAGATCTTACGCATCAAAACTTTTAGACAAACCCACCAAAAAATTATTACAGCACAAATTTGTGTCCCTAAACCTTACAAAAACTTAATTACGTTTCTTAACATGGAAAGATAATGAAAACAGTAACCCAATAGGAATGGATTCTTAACAACACATGCTACACAATATACACCATCTGTGCATATGGACTAAACGCAGTTTCTTTCCCTAAAAAAACCTTCTTTGTTCCATGCAAAATAATCACAATCTAAGAGTACGAATATGTCAAAATAAATGAATGTTTCAGCCAATCAAAAGTGAATAAAGATAACTAATTAAAGGGGAAAATTACCACCATGACCTCACGTCTACAAGCTTTGAAAACTTGGAGATACCCAATCACGCTAATATTCAAGCCAAGCAGGCATTCTAATGATCGGTAGGGTAATACACTAATTGGTGGAGCAATACACTAATCCGTGTTATTGCAAGCTTGTATATGAATTATGATTGGAAATATTTGTACTCATTGATATGAGTCAAAAATGTGTTCAGCTGAAAGGAATGGGAAAATTATGGAAGGGTGGAAATTTAGGATCGATGAGATCGAGATTGAGAACACAACATTCATATGACTCATGTGTGTACTTCAAACCGTTCCTATGAGAGCTCCAAAATAGAAATCCATTTTATCGCCGAGGAGCTGCAAAAAAACAAATAAAATAAAATAAAATAAATAACAAAATAAAAAAATCTTTTCTTATGTTAGTTCTTGGATCTATATGAGAATTCAAATTCTCTAAGGTTAAACTGGCGCCATCTTATTATGGTTTTTTTTGTATTATTCAAAAAATAAATGGGAATGCTTTAAGATTAGACATACTTTCTCATTGGAATATTGAAATCCTTTAAATGAACTTTATCATTCACTCCTATTTTAAATTATAATGAATATTGAAATCCTTTAAATGAACTTTATCATTCACTCCTATTTTAAATTATAATCTTTTATTAATTCACGCATGGGAGAGTAGGCTACGACTGAACTTCCTTTTAATTCACGCTACGACTGAACTTCCTTTTAAGAAAAAAAAAAGAGTTCATAAATCTAAGCATAACTAGTATAAAAAGCTTCCACTATCCATAAATTCATGCAAAGCACTTTGTGATTATGGTCATTTAGCCATACATTTCCTGCCAATACAAGTACAATCTTTCTTTATGAATATCAAAATATTTATAGGGTATCTATCTTCCGTATTTTTCATAACACCATAAGTACGTGCACAAACAAACTAAACCATTTTAGCTTCCCAAACGTACTCCTTTCTATCCTTGACTACTTGGAGATCAATCTTTCCTGTTCTCAAGCTAAGATCATCCCTCATTTTAGATCATCATGATGGCTCAGAGCTAGTTCACCTCGAGGCATCTGCAGCCACGTGGCTCAATCAATAGATGTTCATTGCAGGTGCTCTTGGTGGTTTTTTTTGAGGGATTTTGTTCATTCGTGACTTGGGAATTCCACTTTAAATTAAGGGATTCTTGCTGCTTAAATGAAATAATTAATGGAGATTTTAAATAACCTTTGGCTTCGTTGAGAATAAAGGGTCAAAATTAAAGAGAAAAAGAATAGAAGAATAAGGAAGAGTGGGATCTAAGAGTTTGGGATTTGGAAGCGATAATTTGTTTCTCGTCGTGGCCGGGTGGTTGTTTTCTATTTCCTTAGGGCATGTGTGTGTGTTTAGCATTTTCACCTCCTTCAGCCTAAGTTTTTTATCCACTCCCGGTCCCATGGTTGGTGTGCTTCGCTCCTTTGTGGTCAGCAATATAGGTCCCTTGCTAGTGTTAGGTTCTTGTGGGGCTCATGGGGATTCCCCCAGTATCGCTACCTTGGTAGTATCCTTCAACAAAGATTTTATCCTAGTGAATCAAGAAGAATTATTGAAAATGTGCCTTATTGGTCAACTATTCGGCCCAAGGCCTCCTTTAGAGTCCATGCATCTTTGGCTTTGTAAGGAGTGGTTCTCGTGTGGTTTGATAGTAAGAAAATGTCAGTTTTTGCTAGAGAACCACTTACTTTTGGTCATTGAGAACGAGGCAATGGTGTTTCAAGTGCTACGCATGGGGAGCTGGCAAGTTTGGAGATCTACCCTATGCCTCTTTGAGTGGTTCCTAGATTTTGTTCCAAACAAGTCAAAACCCCTGCAGTACTTATTTTGGGTTTAGCTTCCCAACCTTCCTTTTTTTTTGCATGACTCCCTAAGAGATATTGTTGTGCCTATTGGTTGACTTCTTGCCTTGAGGGAGGATGGGGAGGATTCATCTATGAAGGAGCAAAGTATTCCTTCAATGCTTGATGGCACCCATAGATCTGTATCGAGATTGATCTCATCCAACACCTCTCCTCGAAGATTTCCATAGACTTTGGGGATGGGGAAGTCTAGGAGTAGGAAGTCACTTATAAGAATTTGCCAAACTCATGTTTTCATTGTGGCCTTCAAGGATACAGAATTAAAGAGTGTCCTCAGAAACAAAACATCTTTATAAATACAAAAAAAACAAGGAAACCGCCAAAGAAGATGAGATAGATACTAGGGCAGAAGCTCATCCGCTTATCATCGAGGAAGAGAAAGATGCTAGGATCTCAGAGACAGACTTAGAAGGGTTCATGAAAGTTAGACATAGAACGAAAGCAAGCCCTTGGGGTCCTTTTAGAGGAACTCCTGAATCACACTCCCTCTAAATAACTTGCTCTACAACCTAGAAAGGGAGATCAACGAGTTGGACCTTCCAGGAGAGGATCTCTATGAAGTAGACACTGAAGGTAAAACTCTGGTCATTGTTGGCAACAAAGAAAACCAAGAGCACTATACGACTAGTAAAGAGGATGGTTTCAGTACTAGCAATAAAAACAACCCTGATAGTGATAGCTCCATCACATGATCGACTCTCCCAAAAACTGTGGTAAATTCACTCCCATAGAAGGTGTTCCATATGGCGAAACAACTAATGGATATGCCATGGAAGAGCCGCCTTAAGCATAAGATATGTGGTCAGGACCCCTTGTTTTTGAGGAAAAAAGACGAACCCAAGAAGGAAGAAAACAAGGGCCCTCTCTACAAAGAGGGTAACCATTGATAATGATTATCGTCCCATTTAACAGGAGAGGGTTAACTCACCCCTCAAGAGTGTCTATTGTTTGCCAGTGGTTGAGGGATAATAGGTTTAACATACATGTCATTTGTATTCAAGAGGTTAAAATTGATGAAGAGGACCTTCTAGAATGACTCAAATGCATCTCCTCAACACATGTCTGGGTTACCACTTTGCACACTAGAGGGTGTGGTGGCAAAGTGATTGGTTACCCTTTCTCCCCATAGGCAAGATTGCATGGAGACCATCTCGAGAGTCTCTCCCTTGAGAATATCGCATAAACTGAAGTCTCTCCTTGATATGCCCATTTCAAATAATGAGATTCTTGAAGTTATGAATATGCTCCCCATTGAGAAAAGCCTAGGTCCTGGCCACCTCACAAATGAGGTTTTCAAATCTTTCAAACAAATGGTGGCCACTCCTTTGCGCTTGGTTTGGAGAGAGGCATTCTCTTTAGGCGCACTTCTTGAATGCCTAAACAATGGTTTCATCAAGCATATCCATGAGAAAGGTAACAAGAACAAGATTGAAAACTGGCGCACAATCATGATGCTTTGAAGAGTGTACAAGATTCTTGCAAAAGTAATTGCCAACAAAATCTCTTACCACTTCAAGAAGTGGCTTACTGAGGACCAAAAATGATTCATCCAGGGTAGATCAATAATGGAAGCTATAACTGACATTTGGGAAGCTCGCTACCTTCCTCAAGAGTCAGAGGAAGATGTGGTATTTCATAAACTTGACCTTGACAAAGCCTACGACAAGCACAAATGGGATTTTGTTCTCTAGTCTCTGAAAGACCTTGTTTGTAGTCAGAAATTCACTTAGATAATTGCTACTCTGCTAGGGAATGCATTGACACAAATAAATATCATTGGCAAGTTATCGAAGGATATTAAGAAAAAAATCTCAATTAGATAATGGTGCCCACTAGCCCATTGCTTTTCGCTATTTTCACGGAGGGGCTAAACCATCTTATGCAACATCACATGGAATCGGGTCATATTAAAGGTCTCTCTCTACCTCTCAACCATGGCCACATGATCATGAGGCTCTTTGATGATGACATTAATGCATTTGTGCATAATTATTTGACCAACATTCAAACCTTTTGGCTGAGTTTTGACACATTCTATGAGGCATCCGACTCCAAACTAAACCACTCAAAAATTGGTTTTAGATCCATCAGTGGACCCCACCCCAATTGCTAATTGACCATGGGTGCCAAATTATATTGAGGGGATAGTCTTCTGCTTACTTGGTATTCCTATGGGGTTTGGTGTCTCAATGGAGCAGTGATGGCCAAGTTCATTTTGAGGAACAAGAATGTGATTACACTCGTGGACCTCCCTAGTTGGAAGGACTTGGATTCTTACCCTTTTATTCTCCCCAATTTTGGTTTCCCCTAATGGCTCAAAGCTTTTGTGCTCCCTTCGGATGAGTTGGAACAAGTTTAAGCAATTTATCAAAATTAGGGAATACTTGAAATGGGGAGCCGATATCAGAAAAGGTGAGTCAATCTGGTTTCCGATCACTAGCATAAGGGGTGTGGCTTGCTAGAACATCCAAAATGCTAAGAGGCTCTAGAACAAGGGTTTCAAACAATGGAAACACCTATGGAAACAAGAAACTGGCCAGTGGATCAGCTTTAATGACATAGACCCTAAAACAAGAGTGAACTACGAAGAATGGATTCTCCTACAAAGCAGATGCCTCACTTTGAAAGATCAAAATCTTGCCTCCTCATTGGATGGGATCAATCATGCCATGAGGGTCGTATTTGGCACAATGGCAAATGCTTGTCCGAAATTCCTAGAATCAAGATGAACACGGACTACCATATCACACTAAATAAGACGTGGAGCCTAACCTAGACAAGGCTACATAGGGATTTGAAGTTCATGTCTATCTAGCAACCCCTCATTGAGATCAAAAAGTCAATACTCACGTGGCAAATTCTCCACCATGGTATGTGGACTAATCTAAAGGCTAGCAAAATCTGTGGTGCGCCTCCATGGCGTAAGCATTGCCGCCACAACATTGAGGATTTGGGTCATATCGTCTTCGCATGCCCTAAGTCTCTCCAGCTCTAGCGGACTGTTGGGAATATTTTGGGATTGCAAGATCAAATCACCTGGAAGCAAGCACCTCTGGGCAAAGCAATTAGCTTCTTAGTGGCACTATGGAACACAATGAGAGGGGAAACCCTCTAGAGGGTCTTGAGCGAGCAGTGCACCTACAATTTCGGACACCCTCCTAAAGATTGGTCGATCGGGAACTCCATGTACCTCCTTGGAAAAAGAATCTCCAGCTATAAGCAGTCCCCAACTTATAGGCATCATAGAGTGTTTCTCAGTGAGATCAACGAGCTTAAACCCAAGTGGACCCTGCATGAGGGGGATGAGAGGGATATTAATAGTTTTTGTAATACTCTCTAAATTTTCAAGCTTTGCCCCTGATGTTTGATCTGGAGGATCCCAAGGGCACTAGTCCCATTCACTTGTAACTTGTTCTTCCTTTGATTAAAGTGTTAGAGAGTAGGCCAAGGCGGAACTTCCCTGTTGGAAAAAAAAACCCTCAAAACCCGGATGTTACCAGCCATCAAGGCCATGAAGCGTCCTGTAAGGTCTCCACCTTTGGACAACGAAGAAAGTTTCAAGAACTCATTATCCTTCCTCAATTACGGAAACGTATCTATAGATATAGTGAGATGGCTCTCTACGAACAATAGGAGATGAGATCTTACGCATCAAAACTTGTAGAAAAACCCACCAAAAAATTATTACAGCACAAATTTGTGTTCCTAAACCTTACAAAAGCTTAATTACGTTTCTTAACATGGAAATATAATGAAAACAGTAACCCAATAGGACTGGATTCTTAACAACACATGTTACACCATCTGTGCATATGGACTAAACTCAGTTTCTTTCCCTTAAAAAAAAAATACCTTCTTTGTTACATGCAAAAAAATCACATTCTAAGAGTACGAATATAATGAAAACAGTAACCCAATAGGAATGGATTCTTAACAACAGAGGCTACACCATCTGTGCATATGGACTAAACGCAGTTTCTTTCCCTAAAAAAAGAAACCTTCTTTGTTACATGCAAAAGAATCACATTCTAAGAGTAGGAATATGTCAGTCAAAATAAATGAATGTTTCAGCCAATCAAAAGTGAATAAAGATAAGTAATTAAAGGGGAAAATTACCACCACGACCTCACGTCTACAATCTTTGAAAACTATGAGATACCCAATCACGCTTGAAGCTCAAGAGGTCTAATATTCAAGCCAAGCGTGCATTGTAATGATCGGTAGGGTAATACACTAATCGGTGTTATTGCAAGCTTGTAATGGTTGGAAATATTTGTTTTGTTTGAAACCTGTGAATAATGGTTGTAAATGTTTGCACTCATTGATGTGTTCAGCTGAAAGGAATGGGAAAATTATGGAAGCGTGGAAATTTAGGATCGACGAGTCATGTGTGTACTTCAAACCGTTCCTATGAGAGCTCCAAAATAGGAATCCATTTTATCGTCGAGCAGCTGCAAAAAAACAAATAAAATAAATAAAACAATCTTTGCTTATGTTAGTTCTTGGATCTACATGAGACTTGAAACTTCCAAAGTCACTTTAATAAAAACAATATAGGTGCTAACATTATTACGAATACCACGTATAGAAGTAAATTATACGAAGCGTGTGTATACCACGTATGCAACTAAATTAGACGAAGCTCTGTTGTTATGTTAGTTGTTCTTCATCAATTTCGGGGTCCTTTCATAGCATCAATAACACATCGGTATGTCGCAAGTTGCATTGGTACATACTTTAGATGGCTTCATAAAATGCATACATTGTTGACTACTTTAGATGACTAGATACATTGCTGACTCATAATTTGTTCAATTATTAGAACTACATTCAAACCACTTGACTAAAGGAAACAGTGGCCGAGCCACAAATAAAGTGTACAGACACTTCCAACCATTATTCACACAAGACAAAATGTACATATCATCATCATAGTTCCTCCTATTTTCAATGAAAAATAAATGCAGCTTTTCCTACCACTCCAAATGTTTCCAGCACAAAAAAATAGTTCCTAAAAATTAACCGCAAGTACATGCGTGAACAAACAAAACGTATTCATACCAAAGTCAAACATTTAAGTTATCATTCAATGGAAGCACCTACATAGAACTCCTACTTTCAATCCATGACTCATTAGAGATTAAACTTCCATATTCTTAAGCTAAGATCATCCCTCTATGGAGATCATATAGTACTAAGTCGAGGTCCATACTAAGTACATAAAATAAAATAAAGACTCAGATGTAACCAGCCATCAATTAAAGCCATGATACATCCTGTTTCAACACTTCATTATTCTGGTCAAATACGAGCTGTTGGAGGTGTCGCTGTAGCTGCTGACGGAAGGAGGTGCCGCTGTAGCTGCTGACGGAAGGAGGTGTCGCTGTAGCTGATGGAGGCATCGCTGGAGCTTCCGACGACTGACTGAGGTCCCACGACGGATAGGGACTCTTTCGCGATTGACAAGAGTTTCCACGCCTGAGTGGTGGTCATCAATCGCGACTGACAACGGTTTCACGACTGATAGGCGGGCTCCAGTCACGATTGACAGGAGGGAGTCCGTCGCGAGCGATACACTTCAATTTTCGAGGAGCTTTTTCAAACTGTACTGCCACGGCTCCTACACGGCTCGAGAAGGCTCCCGCCTCCATTCCATGGTCATCCATCACATCTTCAATCCATCACGAGTGATTGCATTCTGCCACGACTGACTACCCACTTTACTCATTGAAGTCGGCCTTTGCGACGGTTTGAAGGATTCCTCTTCTTTGGAGTCTCTGTCGATCGGCCCAGCACTGCTGTCGATCGGCGATTGACTAAGGTCTTGTATCGAGCGCGGGAGTCTCTGTCGATCGGCGACTGATTGGTGTCGGGCACAGAGTCTCTGTCGATCGGTGACTGACTGGCAATTAAAAGTAGGAATCAAGCGCGGGAGTTTCTGTCGATCGGGCCCTATTTCCACGACTGACTGGAGGGCCTTTCTTCGCGATGGATGGGTGGCGTGTAAGCGATAGACTTCTAAAGAGATAAAAAAAAAGAGAGAGAGAAAAGAAAAAAAAAAAGAAAAGAAAGAGAGAAAAAAGAGAAAAGAAACAAAGGCAGTAGAAGAGAGAAAAGATGCGAAGAGAAAGAAGAGAAAAAAGTTAAAAGGGAAAAAGAGCTATGTATTAATGTTGGATGCTCCAGGGTTTCCAATGGGCCCCATGGATGTGGCTTCACCCTCTCTCGTGAAAAGTAATCGGGCCCCTCCCCCTAGGGAGACCGATGTCCTGGCCGCTCTGCTGGAGGGGGGGTCGTGTGCCGCCCCTGGGGCATCCGATAGTGTTGAATCCCCCATTGTGTCCCTCAGTAGACCCGCAGTTCTGTCTGCTCAGGAGGAGCTCAAGAAAGTTTGCCTCGTCGGCCAAGTGTTTGGCCCTAGGCCCCCGCTCGAAACTGTGCGACAATGGCTTCGAAAAGAGTGGTTCCCTCGAGGTCTTATTGTTAGCAAATGTCAGTTCTTACCAGCGAACCACATGCTACTAGTCTTTGAAAATGAAGAGATGGCATTCCAAGCCCTTAGCGTTGGCACCTGGCAGTTCGGTCGGGCGACCCTGTGCCTATTCAGATGGTCCCCGGACTTTACTCCCGACAAATCGAAATCGCTTCGGTACCCTCTTTGGGTTGAGCTCCCTAACCTTCCTTACTTCCTGTACAACTTCGTGTGGGTCATTGTCTCTCCTATCGGCAAGCCGCTGGCTTCACGCGAAGACATTGGTGGTCTCATCTATGAAGGTGGAAGACACTCGTTCAACGCTAGGTGGCACCCCCAAATCTGTGTCGAGGCCGACCTCAACTCGCCGCTCCCATCAATGATCAAAGTGGACATGGGCGAAGGAGATGTATGGGAGCAGGACATCACCTACAAAAACCTTCCCAACGCGTGCTTTCGCTATGGCCAACAAGGTCACAGGATTAAAGATTGCCCTTTCAGGCAAAAAAACAAGCGCTTTCAAGAAGCCTCCAAAACTGCTCAAGACAACATTGGCGATTTGAACCACTCGACCAAGGAAGGGGAAGGCAAGGGCCTCCTTAATCCACAAGCTGATGCTGATGGCTTTATTGAAGTTAGAAGAAGAAGGAAAAGAAGCCCTAGGGCCAACGGTGAGAGAAACAACCTGCCACTTAACCCCTACAGCAATTTGTATTGCAATCTAGGAAAGGAGATCAATGAGCTTGACTACCCAGGTGGGAAACTACTTGAGGCAGACACCTACGACAAAGCCCTTGAGATCCCTGACAATAAAGAAACCCCCCAGGAGGGTTACACTACAAGCAAAGAAGATGGTTTCACCACTAGTAACGAAGACAACATGGATAGTGAAAGTTCCATCATTGGATCGACGATCCCGAAAACGGTGCCGAGCACGGGGCCCAAGTCTCCCCAGCAAGGGGCATCCCGCAAAGGAAAACAGCCTATGGAGTTACCATGGAAAAGCCCCGACAAGAACCGACTTCTAAGTCGGGATCAGATCCCAACGAAAAAGAAAGACGAAGCCAAGAGAAGAAAGGACAAAGCTCCCTCCCGCAAAGAGGGATCAATACAAAAATGATTGTCATCTCGCTAAATGCTAGAGGGCTAACCGACCCCTCAAGAGCGACCATCATTGGTCAATGGATTCGCGACATTAGCTTAAACCCAGACGTTATATGTATTCAAGAGATTAAAATCGACGGAGATGACCTCTAGAAGCGGCTCAGACAGGTCTCCTCGGCCCATGTGTGGATCCCAACGAAGCACCAGCGGGGGTCTGGAGGAACGGTTATCGGTGTTAAACAACTCTGGTTTGAAAAGCTTGAGAACTCCATTGAAGATGTAAGTCACCGTTGGATTGCTGTTTCTTTTGGTGCTCCTCTTTGTGCTACTATTGTTTCTTTGTACGCCCCTAACGGGGATTTGGAGAGACTGAACACTTGGGCTTCCTTAGACTCGCTTCCTCACAACGTGCTTATATGTGGAGACTTCAACATGGTGGAGGACCCTATGGACAGATGGATGGGCAAGGGCAGGGTCATCGACAGTCGGGAGAAAGAAACGTGGGACATGACCAAACTCCACTTGGATTTGGTTGAATTCAAAGACTCGAGTGGCTTTTCTTGGTCGAATCTCCAAGCGGGCGAGGACCTGAGGAAAGCTAGACTCGATAGATGCTACATCTCTCAGAGTTTTACTCATCAGTGGGGTCACCCTACCATCACGCAACGCACTGACCTCACTATCTCTGATCACTACCCGATCGTTATCACTTTTCAACCTTCCAACAAGATCCGCAAGGCTCCGTGGTTCCATGCCAACGCAACCACCTTCTCTCTCCCCTCCGTCCATCAAGAGATTGCCGATGTGTGGAAGGTGGCGTTCGCCTCTGGCTTGGCCCCAGCCAAGTGCTGGAGAAGTGCGGTCGACAAGTCTCGTAAGATCATGATCAGAACTAAGAAGATGCTCGAGACTGTGCGGCGGGCTCGCAGGGAAGCTCTTTACCACAGACTCTGGCGGCTCGAGGAGGAAGTGAACAAAGGAAAACACCAAGCCCAGAAAGGTCTTCGAAAAATCAGAGCAGTGTTGAGATACGAGGAAGAAATACAAAGGAAAAACTTGCAAATCTTCTTCAAGGAGTGGTGGGCTGGCAAAGCCGACAAACCCACCAAAGAGATGTGCCGTATCCTTAAAAGGAAACACAACAGAGAATCGATCCCCCTACTGCTAGATCCACATGGCAATGTATGCAATTCGGAAGAAGATAATTTTGGCATCATCGAAGGGCACTTCACGAGACTCCTAGGAACCTCGAACCCCCTCTCCCACCATAGAAGGGACTGTATGGCTTCCATTTCTAGGGTTTCCCCCCGGAGAATACCACCCAACCTCCACTCCCTGCTTCATGCCCCTATCTCTGAATCAGAAATCATTGAGGTCATTGATGCCCTCCCTCTCGGTAAAAGCCCGGGACCCGACGGACTCACTAACGAGTTCTTTAAATCCTTCAAGCTGGTGGTTGCCACCCCTCTTCGGATGGTTTGGCAAGAAGCGCTAAAGTTTGGTGCTCTTCCTTCTTGTCTAAATAATGGAATTATCAAGTTGATTCACAAGAAGGGGGAAAAGAACAGAATCGAGAACTGGCGGCCTATTACGATGCTCCAAACAGGATACAAGATCATCGCCAAAGTCATCGCCAACAGACTCTCGTGCCACCTGAGATCTTGGCTTAGTGAGGACCAAAAAGGTTTCATCAAAGGCAGGTCTATCCTGGAAACCATTATGGATATTTGGGAAGGTATTCAATTTGCAAAGGAGTCTAACCAAGATGTGGTTTTCCTCAAGATCGACTTTGACAAAGCCTACGACAGGCTAGAATGGGACTATATTCTGCAGTCACTCCAAGATCTCGGATGTAGTCAGAAATTCACCAAGATGATCGCGACCCTTCTCGGAAACGCAACGACCCAAATTAACGTTAACGGAAAACTTTCGAAGGCGATCCATCTTAAAAGATCTATTACACAAGGGTGCCCTCTGGCCCCCCTTCTTTTTGCCATCGCCACTGAGGGGCTGAGCAGACTTGTGGCACATCATGTGGAGGCTGGCAATATCAAAGGCCTCCGGCTGCCTCACGACCACAGTCAAATCATCATGAGGCTTTTTGCCGATGATATGAACGCGTTCGTTCACAATGATAATACCAGCCTGAAGACTTTCTGGAAGTGTCTTGCTACCTTTTGTGATGCCTCTGGATCCAAAATCAACCACTCAAAGACCGCCTTTAGGGCTATTGTGGGACATCATCCTGGCCTTCTCATTGATCATGGCTGTCAAATCATTCCGCAGGGCCAAATCTTTCGACTTCTTGGAATCCCCTTGGGGTTTGGCGTCTCTATGGAGCAGCGATGGACCTGGGTGCTGGCCAAACTCGAAAACAAGCTTAACTATTGGAGAGGTATGCAAATCAATCTCGCCGGACTTGCAATGGTTATCAACACGTTCCTCCTCTCTTCTACCATCTATTTCCTTTCTTGTTGGAGACCGAATGAGCAAGGCCTGTCCAAACTGAATAGTATTTGTAGAAACTTTCTTTGGACGGGCGATCATAATAGAAGGGGGGTGACTAAAATCAAATGGGCCATCTGCACTAGCCCTAGAGATAGTGGGGGGCTTGGTATCCTGGACATTGGGTGTATGGCTAACAAACTGGCAGCCAAATGGATGATTAAGGCTTGGTGCAATAGGGAGGCCTCGTGGGCCAAGCTGATCTTCAGAAACAAGAATGAGTTGGCCCTCATAGGGTTCCTGAACTGGAAGAATTTTGACATCATGACCTTGCTTTTCTCCCCGATCCCCGTCTTCCCGAAAGGCTCCAATCTCGTGTGCTCCCTTTGGAAGGGCTGGAATAAAGTCAAAAGCTTCACAAGAATTAGTGAGGACTGGAAGTGGGCGGCCGGAATCAGACAAAACGACTCTATCTGGTTTCCGATACATGGCATCAAGAGTGTGGAGTCGTGGAACATTCAAAATGCCAAGAAGTTATGGAACAAAGGATTCAAAAAATGGAAACACCTCTGGAAACATGACACCAACAGCTGGATCAACTTCGAGGATACTGACCCTCGCATAAACATCTCCTACGAAGAATGGAACACTTTGCAAAGCAGATGCCTCGCTTGGGATCCTCACAAGACTCGCCTTCTCATGGGACACGACACACCAAACATCAAAGAAACGGCTGACCTCCAGTTCAGCCTCAACAAGAAGTGGTGCCTGTCTTGGATGCGGCTTCGGTGGGACATGAAATTCATGGGTATCTGGCACCCCCTTATAGAGATTAAGAAGTCTGTCCTCTTATGGCAAATTCTTCATCGAGGAATTTGGACCAACCTTAAGGCTAGCAAACTTTGTGGGATCCCTCCTTGGTGCAAACGCTGCCACCGTGCTATCGAAGATGTCCCACACATCTTCCTTACTTGCCCCAACTCCTACAGAATCTGGCAGACGGTTGGAATGAAAATCAGACTTCAAAAACAGCTTAGTTGGAAACAAGTCCTTTTGGGAGAAGCGATCGGCTGCTTTGCGACACTCTGGAACGCCATCAGAGGGGAAGTCCTGTGGAAAATTTGGCGGGAGAGGTGTGCTCTCAACTTCGGCGATCCCCCCAGGGAGTGGTCGATTGAGAAATCACTATTCCTCCTTGGCAAAAGGATCGTTAACAGTAAGAAATCCCCCCCCTTCAGGCACCATCAAGTCCTCCTTTTGATCAACAACAAGCTCAAACCCAAGTGGGCCCCGCATGAGGGCGATGAGAGGGTGATTAACCTTCTCTGTAATGCAACCTAGGATTCAATCAAGCTTCCCCTGCTTTGTGGGATTTGGGGGGTCCCGTGGGCACTAGTCCCCTTCTATTGTACCTTTGTTTCTTAATTTAATTCAAGTCCGGGAGAGTAGGCTATTGCCGAACTTCCTTTTATAAAAAAAAAAAAAAAACACTTCATTATTCTTTAATCTGTACTATACTTCATCTCCTTCCTTTTTGACAGAAACGTATCTATAGAGATAGTGACATAGCTCTCTACAAACAAAAGAAGTTGATACTTTACACATCAATCAGATAAACGCTTTTAGACAAACCCAGCTAAGAAAATATTACAAGAAAAATTTGTGTCCCTAAACCTTGCAAAATATTAAGTACGTTTGTTGATGCTTACTGATAATCAACCAATATATTTCTTAACATGCAGATATAATGAAAGAAGTCCCGCAATAAGGAATAGATTCTTAACATCACATGGTACACACTATACACTATCTGTGCATATCGACTAAACACAGTTTCTTTACCTCGAAAAAACCTACTTTGGTCCATGCATGAAATCACATTCTAAGAGTATGAATAATGTCAAAATAAATGAGTAATTCAGCTAAACAAAAGTGGAAAAATAACTAATTGAAGTCAATATTCAAGCCAAGCGTGCAATGTAATAACCTTGGCTGTTTAGGCATAAAATTACCATCTTCTCTAAGCCAAAAAAATCTACGATAAGTATTTTTAGGAATGCATGTATGTTAAAAAATATATATATTATTTTGGTTCTCCTATGAGTATTTCAAACCGTTCCCATCAAATCTCTTAAGTAGAGGGAGCATCGAGTTCATGATCAAGGAGAGGTTCAAAATTTACTTTCATTATCTTACGTCTTGTATCTAGATTAGAATTGATTTGTTTTTTATTATAAAGGAAGCTCGGCCTTAGTCTACTCTCTTGGACGTGTATTAAATAAAAGGAAAAAATGTACAAGAGAAGGGGACTAGTGCCCATGGGACCCCCTGTTGGTGCAAGTCACAAGCCTACACATTTGGCTTGTAGTTCATACACATATAAAGATGCGTAGGAATCAATGCTAATGGTGAATTACCATTTTATCCTTTTGTAAAAGTCGTATTCGACTTGGAATTTTTGTAACCACCTACCCAAGGGAGTCGTGGACTTTATTAGTTGTAAAGCATCAATCAATTAAGAGAATATCTCCTAGGATGTAGAAGCATGATTATAGAGGGCCAAAAGTTTGAATTCAAATTCAAACTTTTGAACTCAACTACTATAAAAGTGATAATCAAAACGTTGCGGAATATAAGTCACTTTTTGAGCTCTTCATTCTCATCTCTGTATGTGTGTAAGGCCTACACTGCTGCCAACGCCTTACTACATCATTTGGCTATGGTTTCCAAGCCAATGATTTTGTACACAAGTGTTCATCAATACATATATCAACATTCTTCATTTCTGAGTTCTCTGTCATAGTCTCTGTTAGTCAGTCAACTTTTGGAGATCATATCTCACTCATTTCTTCACCACATTCAAATATCTATAGCTTGTTGGAACCATCTCAAAGTTTTCTAAATGCTATCAAAATTTGAAGGATTTCTATTCAGCCATTTAAGAGAAAAGTCTGTCGAAGTGATCACTAGTCGAAGTCTGCAACAGTCCTAAAATATCGGGGGTAAAGGTTTACTTGCTAAATTAATTTCTCTGAGCATAGTTAATCGTTTTAAGTGATTCCACTTGAAATAGTTCTCTTGCTAAGCAAATTAGATACCCCTAAAAGGAAGTTTTCCAATTGATTGTTTTAAGTGATTCCACTTGAAATAGTTCTTTTGCTAAGCAAATTAGATACCCCTAAAAGCAATTCCTACTGTGCTTGTCATACTGAGCAAAAGATACAACAGGTGTCTTGTCAAAAATAGAAGGTTTTCTTGAAGACTTGAAGTTCAAAGTTGTTTCTTTTATTCAATCTTTTCATACATAACCTCCAACGTACATAGGCCATTTTATGGTGTGATTGGAAATCTAAGAAGGTCCACTTATTAACTCTAAAGTATGAAAGGGCTGGTACAAAGCAGGATTTAGTAGTACCTACTCATCCTCTTGAAGTGTCCATCCATCAATCCCAACAGTGGTATCAGAGCAAAGTCAAGGTAAAAATGGGAGATGGTTTTCCTTCATTTATTGATAAATTGGACAAGAACAATTATCAGGCATGGTCTCTAAGGATGAAGACATACCTACAAGGAAGGAGTCTTTATGGATACATCTCAGGAGATGAGGAATTGCCCTCATTCAAAACCAACGGACTACCAACAAAGGAAGAACATGAAAAGCTCAACACATGGTGTGCCAAGGATGCATTAGCAAGGTCTTACGTACTCAACTCCATCTCTGATTTTCTTTTGCCATATATTAGAAACTATAAGACATCCCAAGAGACATCGGAAACCTTGTCATCCTATTTCACCCACAAGGGCCAGAAAAAATCAGTTGTTGATTGAATTCACCACACTAAGGAAGCAACCTAAGCAGGCTATTTCAGAGTTTGTGACGAAGATTAAAGATGTAGCAAATCAGTTAGCAAGCATGGGAGAAGAGATTAAAGAAGAGCAGATAGTGAGACAAGTGATCAATGGGATTAAAGCTGATGTCAAATGGGAAATCTTCACCACTGCCATGGACCTATACATGGACGTGCAAATTCTAGATCTTACAACTCTCATGGGGCAATTGTTCACTCATGAAGCCAAGCTCAACAAGAATGGAGACACATCCAAAGGTTATAATTCTTTTGCCCTATACATTGATAAATGTAAGTCTAAAGATAAAGGCAAGAACAAGAAAGGAGAGGATGAAGGCACTACCTCCGAAGCCAACTATGCAGGGAGACGTAGATCATCAAGAAGAAGGGGCAGAGGACGTAAGCAAGGCAGGGGTAGATCCTATAACTCCTCACCATGCAACATTTGTGGTTTATCAAATCATACTACAGATGAGTGTTTCAGGAACTACAAGAATCAGAGAGGAAGAGGATATCAAAGAGGTGGATACTCACAATCAAGAGGCAGATTCAACCATCATCAAGGATACAACAACAACTACAATAACAACTACAACAACAACTACAATGGCAACTATCAAGGAGGATTCAAATCCAGAAAAGACTACAACAACTATACAGAAGAGCAAGATGATTCTCTTTTGATTATGAACATGACTTCAAAACCACGTACAAATGATGACTATCTCTTCTACATTGGCTCAGGATGCTCAAATCATGTGGCGGGAAATGTAGCTCTACTCTCTGACCTTGAAGAACCAAGAGGTAAGCATCAAGTACAAACAGGTGATGACACCAAGCACTCAGTAGTTAAAGTTGGAAATGTTAAGACTTGTGATGGACATCAGAATTTGTTGAGTGGGGTACTATATGTACCAACCATTAGAAAAAACTTGATGAGTGTTGGAAAAATTGTGGAAAAAGGTTTCGAGGTTAGGTTCAACCAATTCGGAGCATTTGTGGAGGATCCCAAGCAAGGATTCAAGAGATTTGCTAAAGGAGAAAAGACAAGTAGACTTTTTACTTTTGAGCTAGAAGACATAAAGAATATTGCACTCTACAATTATAAAGATAAAAAACTTACAGAACTTGAGATTTGGCATAAAAGATTAGGGCATGTAGGAGAAAGAACCTTAAAACAAATATGTAGGGATCAATGTGTAATTGGAATACCCAATGTTTCCAAACAACACATGATATATAAATGTGGTGCTTGTCAGTTTGGGAAGTCTCATAGGTTACCATTCTCAAGGAAAGGCTACATGCATGAGGATTACCTAGAGCTTGTCCATACAGATGTATGGGGACCAAGCAAAGACCCCTCAATCTCAGGATCAAGGTACTATGTAACTTTTATTGATGACTGTAGCAGGTGGACTGTATTGCACTTTATGAAGCACAAAGATGAAGTGTTCAATTGTTTTAAAAAATATCTTGCACTTGTTGAGAATCAGAGAGGGAAGAATCTAAAGAGGCTAAGGTCAGATGGAGGAGGTGAATACTTCTCAAATGTGTTTGAAGCATTCTTGCAGGACAAAGGAATCAAGAGAGAAATCACCACAAGGTATACTTGTGAACAGAATGGGGTAGCTGAGAGAAGAAATAGATTGATTGTTGAAACAGCTAGGTCAATGTTGAATGAAAAGAAATTACCTAACTACTTATGGGAAGAGAGTGTATCTACTACCACATACCTCATAAACAGGTTGCCATCTAAATCCCTTGATGGGATTACTCCTTATGAAGCATGGCATGGTAAGAGACCCTCAGTTGATCATTGTAGGATATTTGGATGTGTAGCATATGTATACATTCCTTCTTAGATAAGAGGTAAGCTAGACCCTAAGGCTGAGAAGTGTATCTTTATTGGATATGATCTAAATCAGAAAGGGTACAGGTTCTACAACCCTTCAAATAAGGGATTCATGGTTAGTAGAGATGTTGTCTTTGATGAAAATGATTCCTGGTATAAGAATGAATGCAGGAAGTTTAAACTACCCTATGACTTGGAGGAGGAGTTTCCAAGTCTTGCTAAGGAGGAACCTACTCAGGATGAAGACACCAATTCAAATGATGAAGACATTATCAATCTTGAAGAATTCAAGGCATGCAAGTCCAAACGCAAACTCAAGATGAAGAAACTTGAAGACATACCTGAATCTTCAAATCAATCAATTAGAAGATCACAAAGGGAGAGCGAAAAACCTAGGAGATATGGGTATGACACCTCTTGTTGACGATCGTATCCCGTAGAGCATATACACACAAAATAGACAAGAGAGAGAGAAAAGAGACGACACAAGATTGGGTGCAATCTCCCCCCACATGCTCTCATGGACACTCTATGAGAGCATGCGTATTTATAGGCAATTCATATTATGTCCTTGATGGAAGATACATGAGGGCCACACTAAAAATAGTGTGCTTTTGCTTTATGTACAATAATAGCTAAAAATAGCTAAAAATAACTATCTTCTAAAAATAACTCCAAAAAGTATGTGAATAAATCCTCTTGCGTTCACACTCGTTCACACTTGAACTTGTTCATACCCTCATGGATCTCCACCTGCTAAATCAAAACACAAAACACATTAAAATCCTCAAGGCATTAAACCTTCATTCCAAATATTCCATAAAGTATAACATGCCCCCGAGTTGTCGAGCAACTGACCTCAGTTGATAAGAATAAAATAGACATGGATGGCCAAATCACATGTCGCATCACTGAACAATCATAGGCATGTGCCATGTAAAAAAAAAAAACATGCATGGAACTGGAAAACTGGAATTTAATGTAAATGTGAATGATTAGCAGGGTTTAAGTCAAAATGCAATCCAAAAGTGATGACAAAAAATGAATATATCGATATAATAAAATAATAGTCGATCTATTAATCATGAATATATACTTGAATGCATGTGCATACAAACTTTGTAAAAATTTCGGCAGCATAACGGCGTGATTTTGAAAACCGGAAAAATTCCGACAAACAATTTCCATGATAATGGTGCCGACATGCACAAACTATCCACAAAAAGACCAAAAGGGGATTACACACCCTGACAAATATATATATGTTCGCCTTGCAAACCTGTAAGAAAATACATACTTGTCCCTGCAATAAAATCCATGTACCATACAAGACAAACCATGTATAGACGATGCATATATTCTAGGTACGATGCAAAATTGCATGTCCTATATGCAACTTGATGCAAAAAGAGAGCAAACATGCATATGAATTGACAAAGCGACTTATCTGGAGGTTCAAATAATAAGTTGCCGATGTGCGCAGGTGCTGAAGATGGTCCATCCTGTGTTGGAATAGCGTGTCAATACTTCTCCAAGAATCAATACTTAAAAACGATAATCGGAAGAAAGAAAATCGTTGAGGATGAATGGGTAAACTCCAAACTCGGAATATGATGGAAAGTGAAGCCAAGGTATGACTTGCAGCCACTCGATGAAAAGAGCTCTGAAAGAGCTTTTCATAGAAAAAGAAATCTCCAAAATTGAAGGTAATATGCTCAAGTTAGATCCAAAAAGGTGTAGTCATATAGTACTTATTGGGTAAATAAAAGAACCTTGAAGTAGAGAAAAAAGTAAACTCCCAATTCTGAAGCTAAACATGATTGAAAAGAAACAGGGTCTTGCAACCATTCTTTGGAAAGATCTCCGAGTGGGCTTTCCACAGCAACAAAAAAAAACTCAAGATTTGGAGGAGATTTGCTCATATTAGGATCAAAAGAGTGGAGAGAAATGGGTGAGTTTGGCTCAATTAGCAAACTGTGGCTATACCCTTCAAAGATAATTAAAAAATCCTTTGTGTATGTACTCCTCCACAGCAGAAAACGTGCGCAAGGAGTTTAATCCCATATAACATGACAATAGAGTTCCAAATTTGGCATGAACTTCCTTCAGCAGCGCGCGATCTTCTAATATCCCACATGCTGCGTTGGAAAATCATCGACAATATAAGGAAGTGATGCTTCTTCTTTCTCCGAGCACATCTGTCTGATATCTCTGTTTTTGGCATCTTCATGAGGAATTGGCGCAGGCGTATGAGGCTTGAATGTTGTGGGCCACCACCTGCAAACTCCAATAATAATTAATAGAAAAAAATAAAAAAATATAAATTGTCTTGCTGCTGGCGTGAAGCCAACGCGGGCAGAAGTTGCACGTGCTTCTGTCCTGAAGGCCGGCAATTGTCCGCTGCTCAAAGGTCTGGGGCATATTCCGAAGAATACGGGCCGACTTCTCCATCGTTGAACACTGGGAAGGCCTGCGAACGCCGGCAGCTCTGGTGCCCGCGTGATAAACGCTCGCGGAAAAAAAACCTTGGGAACGACGACGCAACAACGAAGGTCTCACGCAAGGACAACAATGGAATCTGACCAAGAAAAACGCAGGCTCTTGCCAAGGCGACGATGATGTTGTTGATGGTGATGTAGAATCTCGCATCACATACTCTACAGACATCCAGGCTCTGATACCACTGTTGACGATCGTATTCCCGCAGAGCATATACACACAAAATAGACAAGAGAGAGAGAAAAGAGATGACACAAGATTGGGTGCAATTTCCCCCCACATGCTCTCATGGACACTCTATGAGAGCATGCGTATTTATAGGCAATTCATATTATGTCCTTGATGGAAGATACATGAGGGCCACACTAAAGATAGTGTGCTTTTGCTTTATGTACAATAATAGCTAAAAATAGCTAAAAATAACTATCTTCTAAAAATAACTCCAAAAAGTATGTGAATAAATCCTCTTGCGTTCACACTCGTTCACACTTGAACTTGTTCATACCCTCATGGATCTCCACCTGCTAAATCAAAACACAAAACACATTAAAATCCTCAAGGCATTAAACTTTCATTCCAAATATTCCATAAAGTATAACACCTCTCTTGTCACTAAACATTCTATTTATCTTGCCAAAGATTTGTCAATTGAAGAACCAGGATCATATGAAGAAGCAAAAACTAAGACAGAATGGAAGGAAGCTATGGATACGGAGATTGAAGCCCTCAAAGAAAGTGAGACATGGGAACTAGTACCAAAGAAAGAGGCTATGAAGGTAATTGGATGTAGATGGATCTATAAACTTAAAAGAAATTATTATGGGTCAATAAGTAGGTACAAAGACAGATTGGTGGCCAAGGCTTTTGCACAAACCTAAAGCATTGACTATGAAGAAACAGTTTCACGTGTAGCCAAGATGCCAACCATAAGGGTATTGGTAAGTGTGCCTCCATCTAAGAATTGGAACATGTATCAGCTAGATGTAAAAAATGCTTTTTTGAATGGATGGATTTCAGAGGAGGTATATATGTCACAACCTACTGGCTATGAGGATCCAAACAAAGTAACATATGTGTGCAAATTGAATAAACCTCTTTATGGATTAAAGCAGGCTCCTAGGGCATGGAATCACAGGTTGATCACATACCTTCAAGACCAAGGTTTTGTCATGAGCAAGGCAAACACTTCTCTATTCACCAAGAGAAAAAATTCAGAGGTAATATACTATGTGTATATGTTGATGATATCATACTTATAGGTAATGATGTCAATGGAATCAAAAAAATCAAGAACCAGATGATGAAGGAGTTCAAGATCAGTGATCTTGGTCTACTAAAACACCTTCTTGGACTTGAGTTAGTTTATACTAACTCTGGAATCTATATTACTTAGAAAAAATACATACAGGATATATTGAAGAATTTTCATTTCAGGATGCAAAAGTTGCAAGCACTTCAATGGAGGTAAATCTAAAACTAAGTGCCCATGAAGGTGATGAAGTTGATGATATTATAGGTTACCAAAGCATAGTGGGAGGCTTGAACTATGCTACCTTAACAAGGATAGATATTGCATATGGAGTTAGTGTGCTAAGTCACTTCACGCACAAGCCAAGGGTACCTCACTTAGAAGCTGCCAAAAGAATCCTAAAGTATCTCAAAGGCACTCAACATCATGGTTTGTATTTTCCTTACACATCAGACTTGGATATCAAGATCTATTCAGATGCAAATTGGGCAGGACATAAGGATGATAGGAAAAGCACTTCAGGATACACATGTGGAAAATTCTCCACCGTTGTATCTAGACTAATCTAAAGGCTAGAAAAATGTGTGGTGCCCCTCCATGGTGTAGGCATTTCCGTTGCAACCTTGAGGATCTGAGTCATATCTTCTTTGTGTGCCCTAAGTCTCTCCGGCTCTAGCAGACCCTTGGGAATATTATGAGATTGCAAGATGAAATCTGGTGGAAGGAAGCACCTCTGGGCGAAGCAATCGGCTTCTCAGTGGCACTATGGAACGCAATGTGAGGGGAAACCCTCTAGAGGATCTAGAGTGAGCACTGCGCCTACAATTTTGGACACCCTCCTAAATAGTGGTCGATTGAGAAGTCCATGTACCTCCTCGGCAAAAGAATATCCAACTACAAACGGTCCCCACCTTTTAGGCATCATAGAGTGTTTCTCATCGAGATCAACAATCTCAAACCCAAGTGGGCCCCACGTGAGGGGGATGAGAGGGTTACTAACAATTTTTGTAACACTCTCTAAATTTGCAAGATTTGCACTTGATTTGTTGGATTCAGGGGATCCCAAGGGCACTAGTCCCATTCACTTGTAACTTGTTCTTCCTTTAATTGAAGTCTAAGAGAGTAGGCCCTTGGCCAACTTCCCTTTTGGAAAAAAAAATCAAAACGCGGATGTTACCAGCCATCAAAGCCATGAACCATCGTGCAAGGTCTCAACCTTTGGGCAATGAAGAAAATTTTAAGACCTCATTATCCTTCCTCGTTTACGGAAACGTATCTATGGATATAGTGAGATAGCTATCTACGAACAATACGAGTTGAGATCTTACGCATCAAAACTTTTAGACAAACCCACCAAAAAAATATTACAACACAAATTTGTCTCCCTAAACCTTAGAAAAACTTAATTAGGTTTCTTAGCATGGAAATATAATGAAAACAGTAACCCAATAAGGAATGGATTCTTAACAACACATTCTACACAATATACACCATCTGTGCATATGGACTAAACGCAGTTTCTTTTCCCAAAAAAAAGAAAAAAAAAAGCCTTCTTTGTTACGTGCAAAAAAATCACATTCTAAGACTACGAATATGTCAAAATAAATGAATGTTTCAGCCAATCAAAAGTGAATAAATATAACTAATTAAAGGGGAAAATTACCACCACGACCTCACGTCTACAATCTTTGAAAACTATGAGATACCCAATCACGCTTGAAGCTCAAGATGTCTAATATTCAAGCCAAGCGTGCATTGTAATGATCGGTAGGGTAATACACTAATTGGTAGAGCAATACACTAATCGGTGCTAATGCAAGCTTGTATATGAATTATGGTTGGAAATATTTGTTTTGTTTCGAACCTGTGAATAATGGTTGTAAATGTTTGCACTCATTGATATGACTCAAAAATGTGTTCAGCTGAAAGGAATGGGAAAATTATGGAAGGGTGGAAATTTAGGATTGATGAAATCGAGATTGAGAACACAACACTGATATGAATCATGTATGTACTTCAAACCGTTCCTATGAGAGCTCCCAAATAGACATCCATTTTATCGTCCAGGAGCTGCAAAAATAAAATATAAAATAAAAAATAAAAAAAATCTTTGCTTATGATAGTTCTTGGATCTACATGAGAATTGCAATTGCTTATGATAATAAAAACAATATAGGTGCTAACATTATTACGAATACCACGTATAGAACGGTGTTTAAGCAAAGAAACTACTATCTTCTCTAAGCCAAAAAAATCTACGATAACTATATATAGGAATGCATGTATGTTAAAAAAAATATATATATTATTTTGGTTCTCCTATGAGTATTTCAAACCGTTCCCATCAAAGCTCTTGAGTAGAGGGAACATCGAGTTCATGATCAAGGAGAGGTTGGAAATTTACTTTCATTATCTTGCGTCTTGGACCTAGACTAGAATTGATTTTTTTTTAATATAAAGGAAGTTCGGTTTTAGCCTACTCCCCCGGATTTGTATTAAATAAAAGGAAAAAAAGTACAAGAGAAGGGGACTAGTGCCCACAGGACCCCCAAGTCCAACAAAGTAGGGGTAGATCTTACAAAGTTTAGATGGCTGTACAAAGAAGGTTAATCAACTTCTAATGACCCTCATGTGGGGCGCACTTGGGTTTAAGCTTGTTGTTGATCAACAGGAGCACTTTATGATGCCTAAAGGGGGGGGGGGGGATTTCTGACAATTGGCTATTCTTTTATCGAGGAGGAAAAGAGACTTGTCCATCGACCACTCTTTGGGGGAGTCGCCAAAGTCATAAGCACATTTTTGCCACCAGATCTTCCAGGGGACCTCCCCTCTGATGGCATTCCAGAGAGTCCTCGAGCAGTCGATCGCTTCTCCAAGCAGAGCTTGTTTCTAGCTGATATGCATCTGAAGTCTAATTTCCTTTCCAACAATCTGCTAGAGCATATTTGAATTGGGATAGGTAAAGAAGATTTGACCGACATCTTCAATGGACTCACAACAACGCTTGCACCACGGAGACACCCCACAAATTTTGCTACCCTTTAAGTTGATCCAAATTCCTTGATGAATAATTTTCCATAAGAGGATATACTTTTTGTTTTCTATAAGAGGGTGCTAGATAGCCATGAACTTCATATCCCATCACAGTTGCATCCATGATAGACACCAAAAGTCAGTCTTATCGAAACATTATTGATACAAACATTCTTACCAATATCATTTATTTAAGTACAATATAATGATATGGAGCCTGAGTACAAAATGGTATGTATACCATAGCATACATATGCGCATTGAGATGCATCAACCCATGAAGCGTGTGATTTTTTGTGCCTATCCCTCATGTAATCATTGCTAAGCAAACATAACTGTTCAAGATAGGTATGTGTGAATGTATATATGTATGCATGTATGTATGGATGTATGTATGTATCTATGTATGATTTTATTTATGTATGTATATAGGTATGTATCTATGTATGTATATATGTATGTTCTATGTATGTATTTATGTATGTATGTAGGTAGGTATGTATGTATGTATGTTCATATGTGCGTTTGCATGCATGCATCTATGTATGTATGTATGTATGTATTTAAGTATGTATGTATGTATCTATGTATTTGGGTAACCATGTATGTATGTATTTACGTATGTAGTTATGTATGCATGTATGTATGTTTACAGTTATTGGATTTTGCAATGCCTGCATGTGAATGGACTCTTACAATGTATGGCACATCACT
This sequence comes from Ceratopteris richardii, assembly GCA_020310875.1. Taxonomy (NCBI): domain Eukaryota; kingdom Viridiplantae; phylum Streptophyta; class Polypodiopsida; order Polypodiales; family Pteridaceae; genus Ceratopteris; species Ceratopteris richardii. The sequence continues at coordinate 128,158,642 of CM035412.1, read as the reverse complement.
ACGCACTTCTAGGTGACTCCATCAACTCCATTCAGAAGTTCTAAGTAACTGGAAAGAATCAACTACAATGAAGGAGAAAGTAAATGAGCAATTATATAAACTCTCATTTGGAATGCTTTTTGTACTTATTAAGCTTGTTATAGAGCATCTTTTTGATTTAGTTTTGTTTATCTTGTTTTACTGTTTCAATGATCATTCATATCTTAATTTATATTTCTTTACTTCTTCATGGCGTGATAACGTTATTATACTTCCTAGAATCCAACTGGGGTGATTTGGAGGTTGCTTTAAATCTTTTCTAGGCATGTTCCTTATGTGTACAAAGTCTCAGACGTTCTATCTAAGGGAGTTCGAAATTGGGTTTTTGTTCGCCTCTAGTAGACATCTATGAGGTCCTAGGAAGGATCCAACACACGTTTGTTGCAATGTGGAGTAAAGATTTGCATTATTGGAAGTACAAATCATCTTAGAGCATTGAAAACATCAAGAATAGGCGTTCAAGTTAGAAGAAGGCCAATTTTGAATAAGTAAGGTATGAATATTTGAACACCATATCTCGAATAGATGATTTGATTGTTCCAAAAAAGAATGGAAAGTTTATATTTTGTTGTGGATTTTCAACCTGTAAACAAATTCACTATTAGAAATGTAGGAGTAGGACCTATAGGAGATTATTTTGTTGAAGCTATTGTTGGCATTCCATTGGCTCGATGCGTGATTTGCATCTAGATTATGAAGAGGTTTAGTTAGGCATTGAGAGCCAAAATATCAAAACTATGAAGAGTTCATTGGGCCTTGTATTCATGTGTACTTTTTCACATGGAGCAAAAACATTCATGGATCATATGCTAAATTGATGAATTCGGTCTTATATGAATTCATACCTGTAGTGATTATGACTTTTATTGACAATACTCTAAAAAGTTTCGAGAAACGAGTAAAGATAAATGAACAAACCAAAAGGTTTTAGCTTCCAAAAGGTATTCATAATCCTCCAAAGTCAAACCAAACTATCTTAGCGTCCCAAAATTAATCAATGGTTAGACGCATTGAACATGACTCATTAAACATGGTGCTTTCAATCCATGACTCGTTAACCATTCAACATTCATGTCCTTTTAAGTGGATCATACGAATTACATTAAGATAAAAAATAATAAAAAAAAGAGGTTACAAGGCATCAAAGTCATGACAGATCGTGTAAGGTCTCGACATTCGGATTTCATTAGTCTTCAATCTGTACAATACTTCATCTCCTTCCTTTTTTACAGAACTTTATCCATAGATATAATAAACATAGTTGTCTAATTGACCATGGGTGCCAAATTATCCTAAGGGGTCTTGTCTTTTGTTTACCTGGTATTCCTATGGGCTTCGGTGTCTTATTGGAGCAGTGATGGAATTGGGTCTTTTTCAAACTTGACGATACGATGGCACATTTGAAAGGGCATGCAAATCAACCTCACAGGGAGTGCCATGGTAATTAATACCTTCCTCTTCTCGTCGACCATCTACTTTCTCTGCGTTTGGAGATCGAAGGATCAAGAGCTTAGCATTTTGGAAAGAATCTATAGAAACTTCCTTTGGACTTGGGACCACAACAAACGGGGTTGCCAAAATTAAATGGTCTACTTGCATCATCCAAAAGGACTATGGGGGACTAGGAATTATAGATATTGAAGGCATGGTTGACAAGTCCGTGGAAAAATGGATCATTAGGGCATCGAGCAACTGTGAGGCCTCGTGGGCCAAGTTTTTTTTTTTTTTAATATAAAGGAAGTTCGGCAATAGCCTACTCTCCCGGACTTGAATTAAATTAAGAAACAAAGGTACAATAGAAGGGGACTAGTGCCCACGGGACCCCCCAAATCCCACAAAGCAGGGGAAACTTGATTGAATCCTAGGTTGCATTACAGAGAAGGTTAATCACCTTCTCATCGCCCTCATGCGGGGCCCACTTGGGTTTGAGCTTGTTGTTGATCAAAAGGAGAACTTGATGGTGTCTGAAGGGGGGGGACTTCTTACTGTTAACGATCCTTTTGCCCAGGAGGAATAGTGATTTCTCAATCGACCACTCCCTGGGGGGATCGCCGAAGTTGAGAGCACACCTCTCCCGCCAAATTTTCCACAGGACTTCCCCTCTGATGGCGTTCCAGAGTGTCGCAGAGCAGTCGATCGCTTCTCCCAAAAGGACTTGTTTCCAACTAAGCTGTTTTTGAAGTCTGATTTTCATTCCAATCGTCTGCCAAATTCTGTAGGAGTTGGGGCAAGTAAGGAAGATGTGTGGGACATCTTCGATAGCACGGTGGCAGCGTTTGCACCAAGGAGGGATCCCACAAATTTTGCTAGCCTTATGGTTGGTCCAAATTCCTCGATGAAGAATTTGCCATAAGAGGACAAACTTCTTAATCTCAATAAGGGGGTGCCACATACCCATGAATTTCATGTCCCACCGAAGTCGCGTCCAAGACAGGCACCACTTCTTGTTGAGGCTGATCTGGAGGTCAGCCATTTCTTTGATGTTCGGGATTTTGAGTAGGCTATTTCCGTTGTGCCATTTGAGACCAAGCGAGTTCGGTGTGTCGTGTCCCATGAGAAGGCGCGTCTTGTGCCGATCCCAAGCGAGGCATCTGCTTTGCAAAGTGTTCCATTCTTCGTAGGAGATGTTTATGCGAGGGTCAATATCCTCGAAGTTGATCCAGTTGTTGGTGTCATGTTTCCAGAGGTGTTTCCATTTTTTGAATCCTTTGTTCCATAGCTTCTTGGCATTTTGAATGTTCCACGACTCCACACTCCGGATGCCATGTATCGGAAACCAGATAGAGTCGTTTTGTCTTATTCCGGCCGCCCACTTCCAGTCCTCACTAATTCTTGTGAAGCTTTTGACTTTATTCCAGCCCTTCCAAAGGGAGCACACGAGATTGGATCCTTTCGGGAAGACGGGGATCGGGGAGAAAAGCAGGGTCATGATGTCAAGATTCTTCCAGTTCGGGAACCCCGTGAGGGCCAACTCATTCTTGTTTCTGAAGATCAGCTTGGCCCACGAGGCCTCCCTATTGCACCAAGCCCTAATCATCCATTTGGCTGCCAGCTTGTTAGCCATACACCCAATGTCCAGGATACCAAGCCCCCCGCTATCTCTCGGGCTAGTGCAGATGGCCCATTTGATTTTAGGCACCCCCCTTCTGTTATGATCGCCCGTCCAAAGAATGTTTCTACAAATACTATTCAGTTTGGACAGGCCTTGCTCATTCGGTCTCCAACAAGAAAGGAAGAAGATGGTAGAAGAGAGGAGGAACGTGTTGATAACCATCGCACGCCCAGCGAGATTGATTTGCATACCTCTCCAATAGTTAAGTTTGCTTTCAAGTTTAGCCAACACCCAGTTCCATCGCTGCTCCATAGAGACGCCAAACCCCAAGGGGATTCCAAGAAGTCGAAGGATTTGGCCCTGCGGAATGATTTGACAGCCATGATCAGTGAGAAGGCCAGGATGCTGTCCCACAGTAGCCCTGAAGGCGGTCTTGGAGTGGTTGATTTTGGATCCAGAGGCATCACAAAAGGTAGCAAGACACCTCCAGAAAGTCTCTAGGCTGGTACTATCATTGCGGACGAACGCGTTCATATCATCAGCAAAAAGTCTCATGATGATTTGACTGTGGTCGTGAGGCAGCCGGAGGCCTTTGATATTGCCAGCCTCCACATGATGAGCCACAAGTCTGCTCAGCTCCTCAGTGGTGATGGCAAAAAGAAGGGGGGCCAGAGGGCATCCTTGTCTAATCGATCTTCTAAGATGGATCGCCTTCGAAAGTTTGCCGTTAACGTTAATTTGGGTCGTTGCGTTTCCGAGAAGGGTCGTGATCATCTTGGTGAATTTCTGACTAAGTCCGAGATCTTGGAGCGACTGCAGAATATAGTCCCATTCTAGCCTGTCGTAGGCTTTGTCAAAGTCGATCTTGAGGAAAACCACATCTTGATTAGACTCATTTGCAAATTGAATACCTTCCCAAATATCCATAATGGTTTCCAGGATAGACCTGCCTTTGATGAAACCTTTTTGGTCCTCACTAAGCCAAGATCTCAGGTGGCACGAGAGTCTGTTGGCAATGACTTTGGCGATGATCTTGTATCCTGTTTGGAGCATCGTAATAGGCCGCCAGTTCTCGATTCTGTTCTTTTCCCCCTTCTTGTGTATCAACTTGATAATTCCATTATTTAGACAAGAAGGAAGAGCACCAAACTTTAGCGCTTCTTGCCAAACCATCCGAAGAGGGGTGGCAACCACCAGCTTGAAGGATTTAAAGAACTCGTTAGTGAGTCCGTCGGGTCCCGGGCTTTTACCGAGGGGGAGGGCATCAATGACCTCAATGATTTCTGATTCCGAGATAGGGGCATGAAGAAGGGAGTGGAGGTTGGGTGGTATCCTCCGGGGGGAAACCCTAGAAATGGCAGCCATACAGTCCCTTCTATGGTGGGAAAGGGGGTTCGAGGTTCCCAGGAGTCTCGTGAAGTGCCCCTCGATGATGCCAAAATTATCTTCTTCCGAATTGCAAACATTGCCATGTGGGTCTAGCAGTAGGGGGATCGACTCTCTGCTGTGTTTCCTTTTAAGGATACGACACATCTCTTTGGTGGGTTTGTCGGCTTTGCCAGCCCACCAATCCTTGAAGAAGATTTGCAAGTTTTTCCTTTGTAATTCTTCCTCGTATCTCAACACTGCTCTGATTTTCCTGAGGCCTTTCTGGGCTTGTTGTTTTCCTTTGTTCACTTCCTCCTTGAGCCGCCAGAGTCTGTGGTAAAGGGCTTCCCTACGAGCCCGCCGCACAGTCTCGATCATCTTCTTAGTTCTGATCATGATCTTACGAGACTTGTCGACCGCACTTCTCCAGCACTTGGTAGGGGCTAAGCCAGAGGCGAACGCCACTTTCCACACATCGGCAATTTCTTGGTGGACAGAAGGGATAGAGAAGGTGGTTGCGTTGGCATGGAACCACGGAGCCTTGCGGATTTTGTTGGAAGGTTGAAAAGTGATAACGATCGGGTAGTGATCAGAGATAGTGAGGTCAGTGCGTTGCGTGATGGTAGGGTGACCCCACTGTTGAGTAAAACTCTGGGAGATGTAGCATCTATCGAGTCTAGCTTGGAACAAGTTTAAACAATTTATCAAAATTAGGGAATACTTGAAATGGGGAGCCGATATTAGAAAAAATGAGTCAATCTGGCTTTTTATCACTTGCATTAGGGGTGTGGCTTGCTAGAACATCCAAAATGCTAAGAGGCTCTGGAACAAGCGTTTCAAACAATGGAAACACATACGGAAACAAGAAACTGGCGAGTGGATCAGCTTCGATGACATAGACCCTAAAACAAGAGTGAAGTATGATGAATGGATTCTCCTACAAAGCAGATGCCTCACTTGGAAAGATCAAAAGCCTGCCCCCTCATTGGATGGGATCAATCATGCCATGAGGGTTTTTACTTGGCACAACGGCAAGTGCTTGTCCAAAATTCCTAGAGTCAAGATGAACACGGACTATCATATCACACTAAACAAGGAGTGGAGCCTGACCTAGACTAGGCTGCATTTGGAGTTTGAATTTCATGTCTATCTAGCACCCCCTCATTAGGGCATCGAGCAACTGTGAGGCCTCGTGGGCCAAGTTCATTTTGAGGAACAAGAATGTGATTACACTAGTGGGCCTCCCTAGTTGGAAGGACTTGGACCTTCTTACCCTTTTATTGTGTCCAATTTCGGTTTCCCCTAATTGCTCGAAGCTTTTGTGCTCCCTTTGGATGGATTGGAACAAGTTTAAACAATTTATCAAAATTAGGGAATACTTGAAATGGGGAGCCGATATTAGAAAAAATGAGTCAATCTGGTTTTTTATCACTTGCATTAGGGGTGTGGCTTGCTAGAACATCCAAAATGCTAAGAGGCTCTGGAACAAGGGTTTCAAACAATGGAAACACATACGGAAACAAGAAACTGGCGAGTGGATCAGCTTCGATGACATAGACCCTAAAACAAGAGTGAAGTATGATGAATGGATTCTCCTACAAAGCAGATGCCTCACTTGGAAAGATCAAAAGCCTGCCCCCTCATTGGATGGGATCAATCATGCCATGAGGGTATTACTTGGCACAACGGCAAGTGCTTGTCCAAAATTCCTAGAGTCAAGATGAACACGGACTATCATATCACACTAAACAAGGAGTGGAGCCTGACCTAGACTAGGCTGCATTGGGAGTTTGAATTTCATGTCTATCTAGCACCCCTCATTGAGATCAAAAAGTTAGTACTCATGTGGCAAATTATCCACCGTGGTATATGGACTAATCTAAAGGCTAGCAAAATATGTGGTGCCCCTTCGTGGTGTAAGCATTGCTGCCGCAACATTGAGGATCTGGGTCATATCTTCTTTGTGTGCCCTAAGTCTCTCTAGCTCTAGCGGTCCCGTGGGAATATTTTGAGATTGCAAGACCAAATCACATGGAAGCAAGCACCCCTGGGCGAAGCAATCGGCTTCTCAGTGGCACTATGGAACCCAATGAGAGGGGAAACCCTCTAGAGGATCTCGAGCAAGCAGTGCACCTACAATTTGAGACACCCTCCTAAAGATTGGTCGATCAAGAAGTCCATGTACCTCCTTGGCAAAAGAATCTCCAGCGATAAGCATTCCCCACCTTTTAGGCCTCATAGAGTGTTTCTCAATGAGATCAACGAGCTTAAACCCAAGTGGGCCCTGCATGAGGGGGATAAGAGGGTTATTAACAGTTTTTCTAACACTCTCTAAATTTCTAAGCTTTGCCCATGATTTGTGGGATTTGGGGGATCCCAAGGGCACTAGTCCCATTCACTTGTAACCTGTTCTTCCTTTAATTAAAGTGTTAGAGAGTAGGCCAAGGAGGAACTTCCCTTTTGAAAAAAAAACTCAAAACGCGGATGTTACCAGCCATCAAAGCCATGAAGCGTCGTATAAGGTCTCAACCTTTGGGCAACGAAGAAAGTTTCAAGACCTCATTATCCTTCCTCTTTTACGGAAACGTATCTATAGATATAGTGACATAGCTCTCTACGAACAATAGGAGATGAGATCTTACGCATCGAAACTTTTAGACAAACCCACCAAAAAATTATTACACCACAAATTTGTGTCCCTAAACCTTACAAAAACTTAATTACGTTTCTTAACATGGAAAGATAATGAAAACAGTAACCCAATAGGAATGGATTCTTAACAACACATGCTACACAATATACACCATCTGTGCATATGGACTAAACGCAGTTTCTTTCCCTAAAAAAACCTTCTTTGTTCCATGCAAAATAATCACATTCTAAGAGTACGAATATGTCAAAATAAATGAATGCTTCAGCCAATCAAAAGTGAATAAAGATAACTAATTAAAGGGGAAAATTACCACCACGACCTCACGTCTACAAGCTTTGAAAACTTGGAGATACCCAATCACGCTAATATTCAAGCCAAGCAGGCATTGTAATGATCGGTAGGTTAATACACTAATTGGTGGAGCAATACACTAATCCGTGTTATTGCAAGCTTGTATATGAATTATGATTGGAAATATTTGTACTCATTGATATGAGTCAAAAATGTGTTCAGCTGAAAGGAATGGGAAAATTATGGAAGGGTGGAAATTTAGGATCGATGAGATCGAGATTGAGAACACAACATTCATATGACTCATGTGTGTACTTCAAACCGTTCCTATGAGAGCTCCAAAATAGAAATCCATTTTATCGCCGAGGAGCTGAAAAAAACAAATAAAATAAAATAAAATAAATAACAAAATAAAAAAATATTTTCTTATGTTAGTTCTTGGACCTATATGAGAATTGAAATTCTCTAAGGTTAAACTGGCGCCATGTTATTATGGACTTTTTTGTATTATTCAAAAAATAAATGGGAATGCTTTAAGATTAGACATACTTTCTCATTGGAATATTGAAATCCTTTAAATGAACTTTATCATTCACTCCTATTTTAAATTATAATGAATATTGAAATCCTTTAAATGAACTTTATCATTCACTCCTATTTTAAATTATAATCTTTTATTAATTCACTCATGGGAGAGTAGGCTACGACTGAACTTCCTTTTAAGAAAAAAAAAAGAGTTCATAAATCTAAGCCATAACTAGTACAAAAAGCTTCCACTATCCATAAATTCATGCAAAGCACTTTGTGATTATGGTCATTTAGCCATACATTTCCTGCCAATACAAGTACAATCTTTCTTTATGAATATCAAAATATTTCTAGGGTATCTATCTTCCGTATTTTTCATAACACCATAAGTACGTGCACAAACAAACTAAACCATTTTAGCTTCCAAACGTACTCCTTTCTATCCTTGACTACTTGGAGATCAATCTTTCCTGTTCTCAAGCTAAGATCATCCCTCATTTTAGATCATCATGATGGCTCAGAGCTAGTTCACCTCGAGGCATCTGCAGCCACGTGGCTCAATCAATAGATGTTCATTGCAGGTGCTCTTGGTGGCTTTTTTTGAGGGATTTTGTTCATTCGTGAATTGGGAATTCCACTTTAAATTAAGGGATTCTTGCTGCTTAAATGAAATAATTAATGGAGAATTTAAATAACCTTTGGCTTCGTTGAGAATAAAGGGTCAAAATTAAAGAGAAAAAGAATAGAAGAATAAGGCAGAGTGGGATCTGAGACTTTGGGATTTGGAAGCGATAGTTAGTTTCTCGTCGTGGCCGGGTGGTTGTTTTCTATTTCCTTAGGGCATGTGTGTGTGATTAGCATTTTCACCTCCTTCAGCCTAAGTTTTTTATCCACTCCCGGTCCCATGGTTGGTGTGCTTCGCTCCTTTGTGGTCAGCAATATAAGTCCCTTGCTAGTGTTGGGTTCTTGTGGGGCTCATGGGGATTCCCCCAGTATCGCTACCTTGGTAGTATCCTTCAACAAAGATTTTATCCTAGTGAATCAAGAAGAATTATTGAAAATGTGCCTTATTGGTCAACTATTCGGCCCAAGGCCTCCTTTAGAGTCCATGCATCTTTGGCTTTGTAAGGAGTGGTTCTCGTGTGGTTTGATAGTAAGCAAATGTCAGTTTTTGCTAGAGAACCACTTACTTTTGGTCATTGAGAACGAGGCAATGCTGTTTCAAGTGCTACGCATGGGGAGCTGGCAAGCTTGGAGATCTACCCTATGCCTCTTTGAGTGGTTCCTAGATTTTGTTCCAAACAAGTCAAAACCCCTGCAGTACTTGTTTTGGGTTTAGCTTCCCAACCTTCCTTTTTTTATGCATGACTCCCTAAGAGATATTGTTCTGCCTATTGGTTGACTGCTTGCCTTGAGGGAGGATGTGGGAGGATTCATCTATGAAGGAGCAAAGTATTCCTTCAATGCTTGATGGCACCCATAGATCTGTATCGAGATTGATCTCATCCAACACCTCTCCTCGAAGATTTCCATAGACTTTGGGGATGGGGAAGTCTAGGAGTAGGAAGTCACTTATAAGAATTTTCCAAACTCATGTTTTCACTGTGGCCTTCAAGGATACAGAATTAAAGAGTGTCCTCAGAAACAGAACATCTTTATAAATACATAAAAAACAAGGAAGCCGCCAAAGAAGATGAGATAGATACTAGGGCAGAAGCTCATCCGCTTATCATCGAGGAAGAGAAAGATGCTAGGATCTCAGAGACAGACTTAGAAGGGTTCATGAAAGTTAGACATAGAACGAAAACAAGCCCTCGGGGTCCTCTTAGAGGAACTCCTCAATCACACTCCCTCTAAATAACTTGCTCTACAACCTAGAAAGGGAGATCAACGAGTTGGACCTTCTAGGAGAGGATCTCTATGAAGTAGACACTGAAGGTAAAACTCTGGTCATTGTTGGCAACAAAGAAAACCAAGAGCACTATACGACTAGTAAAGAGGATGGTTTCAGTACTAGCAATAAAAACAACCCTGATAGTGATAGCTCCATCACATGATCGACTCTCCCAAAAGCTGTGGTAAATTCACTCCCATAGAAGGTGTTCCATATGGCGAAACAACTAATGGATATGCCATGGAAGAGCCGCCTTAAGCATAAGATATGTGGTCAGGACCCCTTGTTTTTGAGGAAAAAAGACGAACCTAAGAAGGAAGAAAACAAGGGCCCTCTCTACAAAGAGGGTAACCATTGATAATGATTATCGTCCCATTTAACAGGAGAGGGTTAACTCACCCCTCAAGAGTGGCTATTGTTTGCCAGTGGTTGAGGGATAATAGGTTTAACATACATGTCATTTGTATTCAAGAGGTTAAAATTGATGAAGAGGACCTTCTAGAATGACTCAAATGCATCTCCTCAACACATGTCTGGGTTACCACTTCGCACACTAGAGGGTGTGGTGGCAAAGTGATTGGAATAACTAACTTCTAGTTTTGTAGATTCGGTATCTCCTTTGAGGATCAAAAATATCGTTGGATCACTATCTCTTTTGGGGGGCCCCTCTAGTTCACTATGGTATCCATGAATGCACCAAATAGGTAGTTGGAGAGGATTAACACCACGATCTCTTTCAACTTGCTTTCCCACAACATGATGCTTTGCCGAGACTTCAACATCGTGGAAAACCCTTTGGATCGGTGGGACAACTAGGGGCGCACCATTGACAGTCAAGAGATTGAGATCTAGGACAATATCAAGCTCCACCTAGACATAGTGTAGATTAAGGACATGAATGGCTTCTCTTGGTGGAACAATCTGGGGATTACCTAAGGAGAGCAAGACTCGATAGAAGCTATATTGCGTAGAACATTATCCATCACTAGGGTCAACCAAATGTCTCCCAACACAATTACCACGCCATATTGGACCACTACCCCTTTATTCTCACCTTCAAACCGAATGCCAAACTCAGCAAAGCGGCTTGGTTTCATGATTGCACAACCTCGTTTTCTCTTCCCTCCATCCATCAAGAAATCACTTTGGTTTGGAGATCGGTGTTTGCCAACTGCACCTCACTGGAAAAAAGTTGGCCGGGTGCAGTTGAGAAGACCCGTCAAATTCTTGTTAGGACTCACAAGATGCTTCAATGTTTGACGGAGGTGGAGAGAGAAGCTCTATTGGAGGCTGTGGCATCTTGAGGAGCAATTGAAAAAAGGGAACTACTTATACTAGATGGGGACTACAGGAAATCAGAGGCATGCTGAGATATGAGGAAGAGACTCAAAGGAAAAACATGCAAGTATACTATAAAGATTTGTGGTTAGGCATGGCCGACAAACCAACTAAAGAGATGTGTGGCATCTTCAAGAGGAAGAAAATCAAACACTCTATTCCCATTTTGATAGGTTGTAATGGGGTCTAATGCAAAACCAAAGAAGAAAACACTGGTACTATAGTCAACCACTTCACTCAACTCTTGGGGGTTTCAACACCCCTTTCTCCCCATAGGCAAGATTGCATGGAGACCATCTCAAGAGTCTCTCCCTTGAGAATATCGCATAAACTGAAGTCTCTCCTTGATATGCCCATTTCAGATAATGAGATTCTTGAAGTTATGAATATGCTCCCCATTGAGAAAAGCCTAGGTCCTGGCCACCTCACAAATGAGGTTTTCAAATCTTTCAAACAAATGGTGGCCACTCCTTTGCGCTTGGTTTGGAAAGAGGCATTCTCTTTAGGCGCACTTCTTGAATGCCTAAACAATGGTTTCATCAAGCATATCCATGAGAAAGGTAACAAGAACAAGATTGAAAACTGGCGCGCAATCATGATGCTTTGAAGAGTGTACAAGATTCTTGCAAAAGTAATTGCCAACAAAATCTCTTACCACTTCAAGAAGTGGCTTACTGAGGACCAAAAATGATTCATCCAGGGTAGATCAATATTGGAAGCTATAACTGACATTTGGGAAGCTCGCGACCTTCCTCAAGAGTCAGAGGAAGATGTGGTATTTCATAAACTTGACCTTGACAAAGCCTACGACAAGCTCAAATGGGATTTTGTTCTCTAGTCTGTGAAAGACCTTGTTTGTAGTCAGAAATTCACTTAGATAATTGCTACTCTACTAGGGAATGCATTGACACAAATAAATATCAATGGTAAGTTATCGAAGGATATTAAGAAAAAAATCTCAATTAGATAATGGTGCCCACTAGCCCATTGCTTTTCGCTATTTTCACGGAGGGGCTCAACCATCTTGTGCAACATCCCATGGAATCGGGTCATATTAAAGGTCTCTCTCTACCTCTCAACCATGGCCACATGATCATGAGGCTCTTTGGTGATGACATTAATGCATTTGTGCATAATTATTTGACCAACATTCAAACCTTTTGGCTGAGTTTTGACACATTCTATGAGGCATCCGACTCCAAACTAAACCACTCAAAAATTGGTTTTAGATCCATCAGTGGACCCCACCCCAATTGCTAATTGACCATGGGTGCCAAATTATATTGAGGGGTATTGTCTTCTGCTTACTTGGTATTCCTATGGGGTTTGGTGTCTCAATGGAGCAGTGATGGCCAAGTTCATTTTGAGGAACAAGAATGTGATTACACTCGTGGACCTCCCTAGTTGGAAGGACTTGGATTCTTACCCTTTTATTCTCCCCAATTTTGGTTTCCCCTAATGGCTCAAAGCTTTTGTGCTCCCTTCGGATGAGTTGGAACAAGTTTAAGCAATTTATCAAAATTAGGGAATACTTGAAATGGGGAGCCGATATCAGAAAAGGTGAGTCAATCTGGTTTTCGATCACTAGCATAAGGGGTGTGGCTTGCTAGAACATCCAAAATGCTAAGAGGCTGTAGAACAAGGGTTTCAAACAATGGAAACACCTATGGAAACAAAAAACTGGCCAGTGGATTAGCTTTAATGACATAGACCCTAAAACAAGAGTGAACTACAAAGAATGGATTCTCCTACAAAGCAGATGCCTCACTTCGAAAGATCAAAATCTTGCCTCCTCATTGGATGGGATCAATCATGCCATGAGGGTCGTATTTGGCACAATGGTAATTGCTTGTCCGAAATTCCTAGAATCAAGATGAACACGGACTACCATACCACACTAAATAAGAAGTGGAGCCTAACCTAGACAAGGCTGCATAGGGATTTGAGGTTCATGTCTATCTAGCAACCCCTCATTGAGATCAAAAAGTCAATACTCACGTGGCAAATTCTCCACCATGGTATGTGGACTAATCTAAAGGCTAGCAAAATCTGTGGTGCGCCTCCATGGCCTAAGCATTGCCGCCACAACATTGAGGATTTGGGTCATATCGTCTTCGCATGCCCTAAGTCTCTCCAGCTCTAGCGGACCCTTGGGAATATTTTGGGATTGCAAGATCAAATCGCCTGGAAGCAAGCACCTCTGGGCAAAGCAATCGGCTTCTTAGTGGCACTATGGAACACAATGAGAGGGGAAACCCTCTAGAGGGTCTTGAGCGAGTAGTGCACCTACAATTTCGGACACCCTCCTAAAGATTGGTCGATCGAGAAGTCCATGTACCTCCTTGGAGAAAGAATCTCCAGCTATAAGCAGTCCCCAACTTTTAGGCATCATAGAGTGTTTCTCAGCGAGATCAACGAGCTTAAACCCAAGTGGACCCTGCATGAGGGGGATGAGAGGGATATTAATAGTTTTTGTAATACTCTCTAAATTTTCAAGCTTTGCCCCTCATGTTTGATTTGGAGGATCCCAAGGGAACTAGTCCCATTCACTTGTAACTTGTTATTCCTCTGATTAAAGTGTTAGAGAGTAGGCCAAGGCGGAACTTCCCCGTTGGAAAAAAAACCCTCAAAACCCGGATGTTACCAGCCATCAAAGCCATGAAGCGTCCTGTAAGGTCTCCACCTTTGGGCAACGAAGAAAGTTTCAAGAACTCATTATCCTTCCTCAATTTTGGAAACGTATCTATAGATATAGTGAGATTGCTCTCTACGAACAATAGGAGATGAGATCTTACGCATCAAAACTTGTAGAAAAACCCAGCAAAAAATTATCACAGCACAAATTTGTGTTCCTAAACCTTACAAAAACTTAATTACGTTTCTTAACATGGAAATATAATGAAAACAGTAACCCAATAGGAATGGATTCTTAACAACAGAGGCTACACCATCTGTGCATATGGACTAAACGCAGTTTCTTTCCCTTAAAAAAAAATACCTTCTTTGTTACATGCAAAAAAATCACATTCTAAGAGTACGAATATGTCAAAATAAATGAATGTTTCAGCCAATCAAAAGTGAATAAAGATAACTAATTAAATAATTACAGGAGAAAATTACCACCACGAGCTCACCTCTACAATCTTTGAAAACTATGAGATACCCAATCACGCTTGAAGCTCAAGATGTCTAATATTCAAGCCAAGCGTACATTGTAATGATCGGTAGGGTAATACACTAATTGGTAGAGCAATACACTAATCGGTGTTATTGCAAGATTGTATATGAATTATGGTTGGAAATATTTGTTTTGTTTCAAACCTGTGAATAATGGTTGTAAATGTTTGCACTTGAATCATGTGGCAAATTCTCCACCATGGTATGTGGACTAATCTAAAGGCTAGCAAAATCTGTGGTGCGCCTCCATGGTGTAAGCATTGCCGCCGCAACATTGAGGATTTTGGTCATATCATCTTCGCATGCCCACTAGCCCCATTGCTTTTCGCTATTTTCACGGAGGGACTCAGCCATCTGGTGCAACATCACATGGAATCAGGTCATATTAAAGGTCTCTCTCTACCTCTCAACCATGGCCACATGATCACGAGGCTCTTTGCTGATGACATGAATGCATTTGTGCATAATTATTTGACCAACATTGAAACCTTTTGGGTGAGTTTTGACACATTCTATGAGGCAACCGACTCCAAACTAAACCACTCCAAAATTGGTTTTAGATCCATCAGTGGACCCCACCCCAATTGCTAATTGACCATGGGTGCCAAATTATATTGAGGGGTCTTGTCTTCTGTTTACTTGGTATCCCTATGGGGTTTGGTGTCTCAATGGAGCAGTGATGGAATTGGGTCCTTTCCACACTTGACGATAAGATGGCACATTGGTAGGGCTTGCAAGTCAACCTCACAGGGCGTGCCATGGTAACTAATACCTTCTTCATCTCTAGGACCATTTACTTTCTCTCCTTTCGGAGATCGAAGGATCAAGAGCTTAGCATTTTGGAAAGAATCTATAGAAACTTCCTTTGGACTCGGGACCAAAATAGAAGGGGGTTGCAAAAATTAAATGGTCTACTTACATCATCCAAAAGGACTATGGAGGACTAGGAATAATAGCTATTGAAGGCATGGTTGGCAAGTTGGTGGCAAAATGGATCATCAGGGCATCGAGCAACTGTGAGACCTCCAGGGCCAAGTTCATTTTGAGGAACAAGAAGGTGATTACACTCGTGGAGCTCCCTAGTTGGAAGGACTTGGATTCTTACCGTTTTATTCTCCCCAATTTTGGTTTCCCCTAATGGCTTGAAGCTTTTGTGCTCCCTTTGGATGAGTTGGAACAAGTTTAAGCAATCTATCAAAATTACGGAATACTTGAAATGGGGAGCCGATATCAGAAAAAGTGAGTCAATCTGGTTTCCGATCACTAGCATAAGCGGTGTGGCTTCCTAGAACATCCAAAATGCTAAGAGGCTCTAGAACAAGGGTTTCAAACAATGGAAACACCTATGGAAATAAGAAACTGGCTAGTGGATCAGCTTTGATGACATAGACCCTAAAACAAGAGTGAACTGCGAAGAATGGATTCTCCTACAAAGCAGATGCCTCACTTCGAAAGATCAAAAGCCTGCCTCCTCATTAGATGGGATCAATCACGCCATGAGGTTCTTATTTGGCACAATGGCAATTGCTTGTCCAAAATTCCTAGAATCAAGATGAACACGGACTATCATATCACACCAAATAAGAAGTGGAGCCTAACCTAGACAATGCTGCATTGGGATTTGAAGTTCATGTGTATCTAGCAACCCCTCATTGAGATCAAAAAGTCAGTACTCATGTGGCAAATTCTCCATCATGGTATGTGGACTAATCTAAAGGCTAGCAAAATCTGTGGTGCGCCTCCATGGTGTAAGCATTGCCACCGCAAGATTGAGGATCTGGGTGATATCGTCTTTGCATGCCCTAAGTCTCTCCAGCTCTAGCGGACCCTTGGGAATATTTTGGGATTGCAAGATCAAATCGCGTGGAAGCAAGCACCTTTGGGCAAAGCAATCGGCTTCTTAGTGGCACTATGGAACACAATGAGAGGGGAAACCCTCTAGAGGATCTCGAGTGAGCAGCGCACCTACAATTTCAGACACCCTCCTAAAGATTGGTCGATCGAGAAGTCCATGTACCTCCTTGGAAAAAGAATCTCCAGCTATAAGCAGTCCCCAACTTTTAGGCATCATAGAGTGTTTCTCAGCGAGATCAACGAGCTTAAACCCAAGTGGACCTTGCATGAGGGGCATGAGAGGGATATTGACAGTTTTTGTAACACTCTCTAAATTTTCAAGCTTTGCCCCTGATGTGTGGGATTTGGAAGATCCCAAGGGCACTAATCCCATTCACTTGTAACTTGTGCTTCCTTTAATAAAAGTGTTAAAGAGTAGGCCAAGGTGGAACTTCCCTTTTGGAAAAAAAAAAATCTCAAAACGCGGATGTTACCAGCCATCAAAGCCATGAAGCATCCTGTAAGGTCTCCACCTTTGGGCAACGAAGAAAGATTCAAGAACTCATTATCCTTCCTCGTTTACGGAAACGCATCTATAGATATAGTGAGATGGCTCTCTATGAACAATAGGAGCTGAGATCTTACACATCAAAACTTGTAGAAAAACCCACCAAAAAATTATTACAGCACAAATTTGTGTTCCTAAACCTTACAAAAACTTAATTACGTTTCTTAACATGGAAATATAATGAAAACAGTAACCCAATAGGAATGGATTCTTAACAACAGAGGCTACACCATCTGTGCATATGGACTAAACGTAGTTTCTTTCCCTAAAAAAAAAACCCTTCTTTGTTACATGCAAAAGAATCACATTCTAAGAGTAGGAATATGTCAGTCAAAATAAATGAATGTTTCAGCCAATCAAAAGTGAATAAAGATAACTAATTAAAGGGGAAAATTACCACCACGACCTCACGTCTACAATCTTTGAAAACTATGAGATACCCAATCACGCTTGAAGCTCAAGAGGTCTAATATTCAAGCCAAGCGTGCATTGTAATGATCGGTAGGGTAATACCTACCCAAGGGAGTCGTTGACTTTATTAGTTGTAAAGCATCAATCAATTAAGAGAATATCTCCTAGGATGTAGAAGCATGATTATAGAGGGCCAAAAGTTTGAATTCAAATTCAAACTTTTGAACTCAACTACTATAAAAGTGATAATCAAAACATTGCGGAATATAAGTCACTTTTCGAGCTCCTCATTCTCATCTCTGTATGTGTGTAAGGCCTACACTGTTGCCTACCCCTTACTACATCATTTTGCTATGGTTTCCTAGCCAATGGTTTTGTACACAAGTGTTCATCAATACATATATCTACATTCTTCATTTCTAAGTTCTCTGTCATAGTCTCTTTTAGTCAGTCAACTTCTGGAGATCATATCTCACTCATTTCTTCACCACATTCAAATATCTATAGCTTGTTGGAACCATCTCAAAGTTTTCTAAATGCTATCAAAATTTGAAGGATTTCTATTCAGCCATTTAAGAGAAAAGTCTGTCGAAGTGATAACTAGTCGAAGTCTGCAACAGTCCTAAAATATCGAGGGTAAAGGTTTACTTGCTAAATTAATTTCTCTGAGCATAGTTAATCATTTTAAGTGATTCCACTTGAAATAGTTCTCTTGCTAAGCAAATTAGATACCCCTAAAAGGAAGTTTTCCAAGTGATTGTATTAAGTGATTCCACTTGAAATAGTTCTCTTGCTAAGCAAATTAGATACCCCTAAAAGCAATTCCTACGGTGCTGGTCATACTGAGCAAAAGATACAACAGGTGTCTTGTCAAAAATAGAAGGTTTTCTTGAAGACTTGAAGTTCAAATTTGTTTCTTTTATTCAATCTTTTCATACATAACTTCCAACGTACATAGGCCATTTTATGGTGTGATTGGAAATCTAAGAAGGTCCACTTATTAACTCTGAAGCATCAAAGGGCTGGTACAAAGCAGGATTTAGTAGTACCTACTCATCCTCTTGAAGTGTCCATCCATCAATCCCAACAGTGGTATCATAGCAAAGTCAAGGTAAAAATGGGAGATGGTTTTCCTTCATTTATTGATAAATTGGACAAGAACAATTATCAGGCATGGTCTCTAAGGATGAAGACATACCTACAAGGAAGGAGTCTTTATGGATACATCTCAGGAGATGAGGAATTGCCCTCATTCAAAACCAGCGGACTACCAACAAAGGAAGAACATGAAAAGCTCAACACATGGTGTGCCAAGGATGCATTAGCAAGGTCTTACTTACTCAACTCCATCTCTGATTTTCTTTTGCCACATATTAGAAACTATAAGACATCCCAAGAGACATCGGAAACCTTGTCATCCTATTTTTCTTCCAACACAACCGCCAGAAAAAATCAGTTGTCGATTGAATTCACCACACTAAGGAAGCAACCTAAGCAGGCTATTTCAGAGTTTGTGACTAAGATTAAAGATGTAGCAAATCAGTTAGCAAGCATGGGAGAAGAGATTAAAGAAGAGCAGATAGTGAGGCAAGTGATCAATGGGATTAAAGCTGATGACAAATGGGAAAGCTTCACCACTGCCATGGACCTATACATGGACATGCAAATTCTAGATCTTACAACTCTCATGGGGCAATTGTTCACTCATGAAGCCAAGCTCAACAAGAATGGAGACACATCCAAAGGTTATAAATCTTTTGCCCTATACATTGATAAATGTAAGTCTAAAGATAAAGGCAAGAACAAGAAAGGAGAGGATGAAGGCACTACCTCCCAAGCCAACTATGCAGGGAGAGGTAGATCATCAAGAAGAAGGGGCAGACGACGTAAGCAAGGCAGGGGTAGATCCTATAACTCCTCACCATGCAACATTTGTGGTTTATCAAATCATACTACAGATGAGTATTTCAGGAACTACAAGAATTAGAGAGGAAGAGGATATCAAAGAGGTGGATACTCACAATCAAGAGGCAGATTCAACCATCATCAAGGATACAACAACAACTACAATAACAACTACAACAACAACTACAATGGCAACTATCAAGGAGGATTCAAATCCAGAAAAGACTACAACAACTATACAGAAGAGCAAGATGATTCTCTTTTGATTATGAACATGACTTCAAAACCACGTACAAATGATGACCATCTCTTCTACATTGGCTCAGGATGCTCAAATCATGTGGCGGGAAATGTAGCTCTACTCTCTGACCTTGAAGAACCAAGAGGTAAGCATCAAGTACAAACAGGTGATTACACCAAGCACTCAGTAGTTAAAGTTGGAAATGTTAAGACTTGTGATGGAAATCAGAATTTGTTTAGTGGGGTACTATATGTACCAACCATTAGAAAAAACTTGATGAGTGTTGGAAAAATTGTGGAAAAAGGTTTCGAGGTTAAGTTCAACCAATTCGGAGCATTTGTGGAGGATCCCAAGCAAGGATTCAAGAGAATTGCTAAAGGAGAAAAGATAGGTAGACTTTTTACTTTTGAGCTAGAAGACATAAAGAATATTGCACTCTACAATTATAAAGATAAAAAACTTACAGAACTTGAGATTTGGCATAAAAGATTAGGGCATGTAGGAGAAAGAACCTTAAAACAAATTTGTAGGGATCAATGTGTAATGGGAATACCCAATGTTTCCAAACAACACATGATTTATAAATGTGGTGCTTGTCAGTTTGGGAAGTTTCATAGGTTACCATTCTCAAGGAAAGGCTACATGCATGAGGATTACCTAGAGCTTGTCCATACAGATGTATGGGGACCAAGCAAAGACCCCTCAATCTCAGGATCAAGGTACTATGTAACTTTTATTGATGACTGTAGCAGGTGGATTGTATTGTACTTTATGAAGCACAAAGATGAAGTGTTCAATTGTTTTAAAAAATATCTTGCACTTGTTGAGAATCAGACAGGGAAGAATCTAAAGAGGCTAAGGTCAGATGGAGGAGGTGAATACTTCTCAAATGTGTTTGAAGCATTCTTGCAGGACAAAGGAATCAAGAGAGAAATCACCACAAGGCATTAGGGGAAAAAGTGAGCCCTGCATGGGCCTTGTAAGGATTCCTAATTTTTAGGAATTAAAAGGCTTAATCTCGAGATTAAGAGGCCACTGGAAAACCACTAGTAGTATTCACCTTTAAAATACTATTTAATAGGCATTTGTATTTGAATTTTTAAAAAGGCTTGTTCTTGACCTTTGGATCCTTCTCTCGAATGGCTAAGATTGAAAGGGAGAAAAAAATAGAGAGAAGGGCTCTGCGATCCGTCGCAAGGGACAGTAGAGAGAGAAGGCCCCACGATCTCCGTTTTCACAAGCTCTGCAGCTTCTTGGACCCTAGGATCAGGCGCGATCGGACGACTGCCCGCATCCGGGGCTGAGTAGAAAAGGGCAGTCCATCTAAGCCACATGATGGGAGATTGTTTCGACGGCCACGCGCGATTCAAGCTGAGCAAAAAATCGGATGAATTTGTAGCCGTTGGATGCGTTCTCAATCCAAAGGAGGATATAAGAAGGCGCTTTTCAAAATGTGGGCTTCATTCTCAGCCTTTGGATGAAGCCAAGATCCAATGATCCAGATTTCAGGCGCCTATTTCAAAATTCTATCCATCTGAACCATTGGATGCCAAGGGAATCCAAGGGCTTATATGAAAAGGCACCTTTTTGAAGGTGCATCTCATCTCATCCATTAGATCTCAAGTGAATCCAAGGGCCCAAATGCAAAGGCGCCTTGACTTTTGCCCTTCAACTTCATCCATTGGATCTTTGGGCCAATCCAAGGGTTGTGACACATTTGAAAGCCTTTCAAAACCATTCAAATAGCTAAAACCACGAGTTCAAGGTGGTTTCTTCATCTTTGACCACTCAAAAACAAGGGAAGCCTATGCCTAGCCTATGTGATTAAGGGACTAGACTGTGTCCACCACCCTCTTCTCATTGGTCCATGGCTAATCACTCCTTAAGCTAAAAGGCCCATGCAGGGTTCATTTTTTCCCCTAATGGTATACTCGTGAACAGAATGGGGTAGCTGAGAGAAGAAATAGATTGATTGTTGAAACAGCTAGGTCAATGTTGAATGAAAAGAAATTACCTAACTACTTATGGGAAGAGAGTGTATCTACTACCACATACCTCATAAACAGGTTGGCATCTAAATCCCTTGATGGGATGACTCCTTATGAAGCATGGCATGGTAAGAGACCCTCACTTGATCATTGTAGGATATTTGGATGTGTAGCATATGTACACATTCCTTCTTAGATAAGAGGTAAGCTAGACCCTAAGGCTGAGAAGTGTATCTTTATTGGATATGATCTAAATCAGAAAGGGTATAGGTTCTACAACCCTTCAAATAAGGGATTCATGGTTAGTAGAGATGTTGTCTTTTATGAAAATGATTCCTGGTATAAGAATGAATGCAGGAAGTTTAAACTACCCTATGACTTGGAGGAGGAGTTTCCAAGTCTTGGTAAGGAGGAACCTACTCAGGATGAAGACACCAATTCAAATGATGAAGACATTATCAATCTTGAAGAATTCAAGGCATGGAAGTCCAAACGCAAACTCAAGATGAAGAAACTTGAAGACATACCTGAATCTTCAAATCAATCAATTAGAAGATCACAAAGGGAGAGCAAAAAACCTAGGAGATATGGGTATGACACCTCTTGTTGACGATCGTATCCCGCAGAGCATATACACACAAAATAGACAAGAGAGAGAGAAAAGAGACGACACAAGATTGGGTGCAATCTCCCCCCACATGCTCTCATGGACACTCTATGAGAGCATGCGTATTTATAGGCAATTCATATTATGTCCTTGATGGAAGATACATGAGGGCCACACTAAAAATAGTGTGCCTTTGCTTTATGTACAATAATAGCTAAAAATAGCTAAAAATAACTATCTTCTAAAAATAACTCCAAAAAGTATGTGAATAAATCCTCTTGCGTTCACACTCGTTCACACTTGAACTTGTTCATACCCTCATGGATCTCCACTTGCTAAATCAAAACACAAAACACATTAAAATCCTCAAGGCATTAAACCTTCATTCCAAATATTCCATAAAGTATAACATGCCCCCAAGTTGTCGAGCAACTGACCTCTGTCATAGTCTCTGTTAGTCAGTCAACTTTTGGAGATCATATCTCACTCAATTCTTCACCACATTCAAATATCTATAGCTTGTTGGAACCATCTCAAAGTTTTCTAAATGCTGTCAAAATTTGAAGGATTTCTATTCAGCCATTTAAGAGAAAAGTCTGTCGAAGTGATCACTAGTCGAAGTCTGCAACAGTCCTAAAATATCGGGGGTAAAGGTTTACTTGCTAAATTAATTTCTCTGAGCATAGTTAATCGTTTTAAGTGATTCCACTTGAAATAGTTCTCTTGCTAAGCAAATTAGATACCCCTAAAAGGAAGTTTTCCAATTGATTTTTTTAAGTGATTCCACTTGAAATAGTTCTCTTGCTAAGCAAATTAGATACCCCTAAAAGCAATTCCTACTGTGCTGGTCATACTCGAGTTCATGATCAAGGAGAGGTTGAAAATTTACTTTCATTATCTTACGTCTTGGATCTAGATTAGAATTGATTTTTTTTTTTAAATATAAAGGAAGCTCCGCCTTAGCATAGTCTCTCGTACTTGTATTAAATAAAAGGAAAAAAAAAAGTACAAGAGAACGGGACTAGTGCCCACAGGACCCCCAAGTCCCACAAAGTAGGGTTAGATCTTAAAAAGTTTAGATGGCATTATAAGGAAGGTTAATCACCTTCTCACGACCCTCGTGTGGGGCCCACTTCAGTTTAAGCTTCTTGTTGAACAATAGGAGCACTTTATGATGCCTGAAGGGGGAGGGGGGATTTCCTACAATTGGTGATTCTTTTATCGAGCAGGAAAAGCGACTTGTCAATCAACCACTCTTTGGGGGAGTCGCCAAAGACATAAGCACGTTTTTCCCACTAGATCTTCCAGAGGACGTCCCCTCTCATGGCATTCCAAAGAGTCATCAAGCAGCCGATCGCTTCTCCGACTAGAGCTTGTTTCCAGCTGATATGCTTTTGAAGTCTAATTTTATTTCCAACAATCTGCTAGAGCCTGTTTGAATAGGGATAGGTAAAGAAGATTTGACCAACATCTTCAATGAACTAGCAACAATGCTTGCACTAGGGAGATGCCCCACAAATTTTGCTAGCATTTAAGTTGGTCCAAATTACTTGATGAATATTTTTCCACAAGAGGAAAGACTCTTTGTTTCCTATAAGAGGGTGCTAGATAACCATGAACTTCATATCCCATCACAGCTGCATCCATGATAGGAACCAAAAGTCAGTGTTATTGAAACATTATTGATGCAAACATTCTTACGAATATCATTTATTTAAGTAAAATATAATGATATGGAGCCTTAGTACAAAATGGTATGTATACCATAGCATACATATGCGCATTGAGATGCATCAACCCATGAAGCGTGTGATCGTTTGTGCGTATCCCTAGTGTAATAATTTGTAAGCAAACGTAACTGTTCAAGAATGGTATGTGTGAATGTATGTATGTTTTTATTTATGATTTTATTTATGCATGTATATATGTATGTATCTATGTATGTATATATGTCTCGATGTATGTCTCGATGTATGTATTTATGCATGTAAGTATGTACCTATGTATGTATGTTCATATGTGCGTTTTCATGCATGCATGTATGTATGCACTTAAGTATGTATTTATGTATGTATGTATGTATCTATGTATTTGGGTAACCATGTATGTATGTATTTACGTATGTAGTTATGTATGCATGTATGTATGTTTAGATTTATTGGAATTTGCAATGCCCGCATGTGAATGGACTCTTACAATATATGACACATCACTATGCACTTCTAGGTGACTCCATCAAGTCCATTCAGAAGTTCTAAGTAACTGGAAAGAATAACTACCATGAAGGAGAAAGTAATTGAGCAATTATATAAACTCTCATTTGGAATGCGTTTTGTACTTATTTAGCTTGTTATAGAGCATCTCTTTGATTTAGTTTTGTCAACCTAAGGTATCCCCTACTAAGTCGCCTGCTTCGAGATTACCTTTACACATACATATAGAATTTTAGACAGGCATATCTCTTTGTATATGACTTGTACTTCAAGCCTAGTTAGTTTATCTTGTTTTATTGTTTCAATGATCATTCAGATCTTAATTGTATCTTTCTTTCTCCTTCCTCATGGCGTGATAACGTTATTATACTTCCTAGGATCCAACTAGGGTGATCTAGAGGTTGCTTTAACGCTTTTCTAGGGCTGTTCCTTATGTGTACAAAGTCTCAGACGTTCTATCTAAGGGAGTTCAAAATTGGATTTTTGTTCGCCTCTAGTAGACTTCTATGAGGTCCTAGGAAGGATCGAACACACGTTTGTTGCATGATTGGAAGTACAGATTTGCATGATTGGAAGTACAAATAATCTTATAGCATTGAAAACATCAAGAATAGGCGTTGAAGTTAGAAGAAGGCCAATTTTGAATACGTAAGGTATGAATATTTGAACACCATATCTCGAATAAATGATTTGATTGTTCCAAAAAAGAATGGAAAGTTTATATTTTGTTGAGGATTTTCAACCTGTAAACAAATTCACTATTAGAAATGTAGGAGTATTAGAAATGTAGGAGTAGGACCTATAGGACATTATTTTGTTGAAGCTTTTGTTGGGCATTCCATTTGCTCGATGCGAGATTTGCATCTAGATTATGAAGAGGTTTAGTTAGCTATTGAGAGCCAAAATATCAAAACTATGAAGAGTTCATTGGGCCTTGTATCCAAGTGTACTTTTTCACATGGAGCAAAAACATTCATGGATCATATGCTAAACTTGATGAATTCGGTCTTATATGAATTCATGCCTGTAGTGACTATGACTTTTATTGACAATACTCTAAAACTTTTCGACAAACGAGTAAAAGTACATGAACAAACCAAAAGGTTTTAGCTTCCAAAGGGTATTCATAATCCTCCAAAGTCAAACCAAACTATTTTAGCTTCCCAAACTTATTCAATGATTAGACGCATTGAACATGACTCATTAAACATGGTCCTTTCAATCCATGACTCATTAACCATTCAACATTCCTTACCTTTTAAGTGGATCATACACTATGCGGAACCTTAAATCTACCATAGCACTTAGTGGAGCTCCATACGAATTACATTAAAAAAACAACAAAAAAAGGGGTTACAAGGCATCAAAGTCATGACAGATCGTCTAAGGTCTCGACATTCGGATTTCATTAGTCTTCACTCTGTACCATACTTCATCTCCTTCCTTTTTTACAGAACCTTATCCATAGATATAGTTACATAGTTGTCTACAAACAATAGGAGTCTAGATGTTACGCATGCACCATATAAACACTTTGAAAAAAAACCCGCCAGTAAAATATTACAACACATATTTAATGATATGGATCCTGAATACACAAAGATATGCATACCATAGAATACCTAAAGGCATTGAGATGCATCAACCCATCAAGAGTGTGTTCTTTTGTGCTGATGCCTCATGTAGTAATTGGTTAGGCAAGCACCATTGTATAAGACAAGTATATATGTATGTATGTATGTATGTATGTATGTATTTATTTATGTATGTACGTATGTAGGCATGTATGTATGTATTTATGTATGTATGTATATATCTGCCTAGGCATGTATGTATATATGTTTACAATTATTGCATTTGGTGATCCGAAGTATGTGAAAGGGGTCTTATAATATATGACACATCACTATGCACATTTCAGTGAATCCATCAACTCAACTTAGAAGTGATAATTGGAAGGATCAACTACCATGAAGAAGAAAGTAGGGGAGATGGAGGTGCGTTTTAAATACAAATAAGCACCACTGTTATTCAATTTTAACATACATATGGTGTGAACTCTCATATGAGTGGACTTTGATTCCCATCGACTAGTGAAGTGAGGTAATTTCTCCAATGAAATGGATTCCAAATCCATTGGATCACTTGATTGCACCTCATCTTGCTCTTTGTAGCTCGATGGTATATCCTAAGGAAACTGATCATGAAGGTCATCTATGTCCTTGATTGATGGTTGAGCCTCTTGCTCAAACCTCCATTTCTATTATGGATTTCTCCTCAAAAATCCTTGCGAGTACCTATGAAGAGAAGGAGATATTCCATGTTCAATGGAGTTGGGTTCATGTGACCTAAAGTGTTGGACTTCTCATTGTAAGCTCCTGACAGTAGAAGTCTATCTCATTTTGGCTTGATTTAAATTCGTCACCAGTTTTTCTAGTCTCTCTTGCAATCCTTCAAAGTGAAACTCACGCTTCACTAGATTGCTTCAGCTAACATATTGGGATGCTTCCAACATAGTTTCAGCCAATTCAACCATTTTCCTATAGATATTAACTCTTTCTATTTCTTGGTTTGCTCCAGGGTAATTGTTATCCAATTCCTCTATGTTGGATCCATCTCTCAATCTAGCTTGAAAAGATTATAACATCATGTCCAAGTTCTGAGGAATGGTTTCAACTAAAACAGGTCCAAGCTTGGGTGCTTGGGGCACATGTATTGAATCTTGGGAAGCTAATTCTAGGATTCTAGCTTTGTTCTCTTTAAAATGTCCCTCTACTTTGGTATTTTCTTATTGCACTTTCTCTTAAGTTTTTCTTGTAAGTCTTGGAAGATTTTGTCTTATCTCCATTAGGTTCTCTTATTTCAATTCTCTCTGAAGGTTTTTCTAGATGTACATGTTGGTTTTGATGTAACACTTCTTTCCATTCATTGCTTGAATGGGCACATAGGTAGGTGGAGAACCATTTGATGTGTGAACAATGATATCACATTTATCGGCATTAGTTTTGAGGCATTAGCTAGGTTTTTGGGGCTCCCTCTTATGACATGCTCTTTATAATGTTCCAAAAAAATAACCTTGAATGGTGAAGTATTGTCTATCAATTCGGTGGGGGATGAGGACATTCTCTTATGAAACAATCTCCTTGGAACCTAAAACATGGGCTTTTAGGTTACTAAAGTTATCTAGCTCATCATTCAATGGAAGCACCTACATAGAACTCCTACTTTCAATCCATGACTCATTAGAGATTAAACTTCCATATTCTTAAGCTAAGATCATCCCTCTATGGAGATCATATAGTACTAAGTCGAGGTCCATACTAAGTACATAAAATAAAGACTCAGATGTAACCAGCCATCAAAGACATGATACATCCTGTTCCAACACTTCATTATTCCTTAATCTGTACTATACTTGATCTCCTTTCTTTTTGACAGAAACGTATCTATAGAGATAGTGGCATAGCTCTCTACAAACAAAAGAAGTTGATATTTTACACATCAATCAGATAAACGCTTTTAGACAAACCCAGCTAAGAAAATATTAGAACAAAAATTTGTGTCCCTAAACCTTTCAAAATATTAAGTACGTTTGTTGATGCTTACTGATAATCAACCAATATATTTCTTAACATGGAGATATAATGAAAGAAGTCCCGCAATAAGGAATAGATTCTTAACTTCACATGGTACACACTATACACTATCTGTGCATATCCACTAAACACAGTTTCTTTACCTCGAAAAAGCCTACTTTGGTCCATGCATAAAATCACATTCTAAGAGTATGAATAATGTCAAAATAAATGAATAATTCAGCTAAACAAAAGTGGAAAAATAACTTATTAAAGTTAATATTCAAGCCAAGCGTGCAATGTAATAACCTTGGGTGTTTAAGCAAAGAAATTACCATCTTCTCTAAGCCAAAAAAATCTACGATAAATATTTATAGGAATGCATGTATGTTAAAATATATATATATTATTTTGGTTCTCCTATGAGTATTTCAAACCGTTCCCATCAAAGCTCTTAAGTAGAGGGAACATCGAGTTCATGATCAAGGAGAGGTTGAAAATTTACTTTCATTATCTTACGTCTTGGATCTAGATTAGAATTGATTTGTTTTTTAATATAAAGGAAGCTCGGCCGTAGTCTACTCTCCTGGACGTGTATTAAATAAAAGGAAAAAAAAAGTACAAGAGAAGGGGACTAGTGCCCACGGGACCCCCAAGTCCCACAAAGTAGGGGTAGATCTTACAAAGTTTAGATGGCATTACAAAGAAGTTTAATCACCTTCCCATGAACCTCATGTGGGGACCACTTGGGTTTAAGCTTGTTGTTGATCAATAGAAGCACTTTATGATGCCTGAAGGGGGGGGGGGGGGGATTTCTTACAATTGGTGATTCTTTTATCGAGGAGGAAAAGTGACCTGTCAATCGACCACTCTTTGGGGGAGTCGCCAAAGTCATAAGCACATTTTTCCCACCGAATCTTCTAGAGGACCTCCCCTCTAGTGGCATTCCAAAGAGTCACTGAGCAATCGATCCCTTCTCTGAGCAGAGCAGAGCTTTTTTTCCCAAAAATTTGCTAGAGCGTGTTTGAACTGGGAGAGGTAAAGAAGATGTGACCAACATCTTCAATGGACTGTCAACAACACTTGCACCAGGGAGATGCCCCATAAATTTTGCTAGCCTTTAAGTTGGTCCAAATTCCTTCATGAATAATTTGCCATAACAACATAGAATGTTTGTTTTCTATAAGAGGGTGCTAGATAGCCATGAACTTCATATCCCATCGTAGCTGCGTCCATGATAGGCACCAAAAGTCAGTCTTATCGAAATATGATTGATGCAAACATTCTTACGAATATCATTTATTTAAGTAAAATATAATCATATGGAGCCTCAGTACAAAATGCTATGTATACCATAGCATACATATGCGCATTGAGATGCATCAACCCATGAAGCGTGTGATCTTTTGTGCCTATCCCTTGTGTATTAATTGGTAAGCAAACGTAACTGTTCAAGATAGGTATGTGTATCCCAAGATGCCTGGTCTAGCGGTTGGGTCCCTCGCCTCTTGAGGCGGGGGCGAGGGTTCAACCCTCCAGCGCTGCGGGATATGTAAAACCGCCTTCGGGCGTTGAAAACTGCCTTCGGGCGTTCACTTCGCTGTGCCTTCGGGCCGTCTATCTCGTTGTAAGTGCCTTCGGGCCGTCTACCTCGTCTACCCCTGTTCTTGTGGGATAAGGGGGGTCCCATGGGTACTATGCCCTTCCTTGTACATTTGTTAATTTCAAAGTTAAAGTCCGGGGGAGTAGGCCTCGGCCGAACCTCCATTTTTTAAAAAAAAATAGGTATGTGTGAATCTATGTATGTATGCATGTATGTACGTATGTATGTATGATTTTATTTATGTGTGTATATATGTATGTATCTATGTGTCTATGTATGTATTTATGTATTTATGTATGTATGTTCATATGTATATATGTGTGTATCTATGTATGTATATATGCGTGTATATATGTATTTATGTATGTATGTTCATATGTGCGTTTGCTTGCATGTATGTATGTATGTATGTATTTAAGTATGTATGTATGTATCTATGCATTTGGGTAACCATGTGTGTATGTATTTACGTATGTAGTTATGTATGCATGTTTAGAGTTATTGGATTTTGCAATGCCCGCATGTGAATGGACGCTTACAATATATGACACATCACTACGCACTTCTAGGTGATTGCATCAAGTCGATTCAGAAGTTCTAGGTGACTACCATGAAGGAGAAAGTAGTTGAGCAATTATATAAACTCTAATTTGGGATGCTTTTCGTACTTATTTAGCTTGTTATAGAGCATCTCTTGGATTTAATTTTGTCAATCTAAGGTATCCCCTACTAAGTCGCCTGCTTCTAGATTACCTTTACACATACGTATAGAATTTTAGACAGGCATATCTCTCTGTATATGACTTGTACTTCAAGCCTAGTTAGTTTATCTTGTTTTATTGTTTCAATGATCATTCATATCTTAATTTTATCTTTCTTTACTTCTTCATTGCGTGATAACGTTATTGTACTTCCTAGAATCCAACGGGGTGATTTTGAGGTTGCTTTAAAGCTTTTCTAGGGATGTTCCTTATGTGTAAAAAGTCTCAGACGTTCTATCTAAGGACAGATCGTGTAAGGTCTCGACATTCGGATTTCATTAGTCTTGAATCTGTACCATACTTCATCTCCTTCCTTTTTTACAGAACCTTATCCATAGATATAGTTTCATAGTTGTCTACAAACAATAGGAGTTGAGATGTTACGCATGCATCATATAAACACATTGAGAAAAACCCGCCAAGAAAATATAACAACACAAATTTAATGATATGGAGCCTGAATACACAAAGGTATGTATACTATAGAATATCTAAAGGCATTGCGATGCATCAACCCATGAAGAGAGTGCTCTTTTGTGCTGAGCCCTCATTAAATAATTGGTTAGGCAAGCACCATTGTATAAGACAAGTATGTATGTATGTATGTATTTATTTATATATGTACGTATGTAGGCATGTATGTATGTATTTATGTATGTATATATCTGCCTACGCATGTATGTATATATGTTTACAGTTATTGGATTTGGTGATTCCAAGTATGTGAAAGGGGTCTTACAATATATGACACATCACTATGCACATTTCGTTGAATCCATCAAGTCAATTTAGAAGTAATAATTGGAAGGCTCAACTACCATGAAGAAGAAAGTCGTTGAGATCGAGGTGCGTCTTAAACACAAATAAGCACCACTGTTATTCAATTTTATTAAACAATAATTTGGAATTATTCGTGGTTATCTTTCAATATTTTTTCAGCATCCAAGACATCCCCTAGCTAAGCCACCTTTTGGTAGTTTACCTCTACACATAGATCTAGAAATTCACATAGGCATATCTCTTTATATGTGTGTTGCACTACAAGTCTAGTTATTTTATCTTGTTTCTATTCTTGGAAACGTCATTTCTATCTTAATTGTATCCTTGATTATTAGGTAATGGTGTGGGAAGGTTAGCATACCATCTAGATTCCGGTTGGAATGATTTACAGGTTGCTTCAAAGCTTTTGTAACGAAATAGTTAATGTGTCTAAATTCTTAGAGGCTCTATCTAAGGGAATAAAGAAAAATCGAGTTTTAGGCTGACGCTAGTAGCCATCTATGAGGCCTTAGGAAGGTTCCAACACACTTTTGCTGTAATTTCGAGTAGATATTCTCATAATTAGAAGCACAATGCAACTTGGAGCATTCAAGACATCAAGAGGACTTGAATTTAGAAGAAGGACATTTTTGAACCAATGAGTACATAGCATTCAAGGACAACAATAATTGAATATGTTTTCCAGCCAAGAAGAAATGAAGATAATTGGGAGTGAATGGGTTTACAAGGTTAAAATAAAGTTTGGTGATTCCATTGCTAGGTATAAGGTATGTCTTGTTCCAAAAGGTTTGCTCCACACATGTGGGATGGGATATGATGGGACCTTTAGTGTTGTAGGCAACATGATGAAAGTGAGGGCTATCTTTGGAATGGCCACTTCAAGAATTTATACTATCTATCAATTGGATGTAAAGAATGCCTTTCTCAATGTTGATTTATAGGAAACAATCTACATGTCACAATCTCAAGGATTTGGGGACTTTATTAAAAGAGAGTATGCTTTTAAGATAATGAAAACTTTCTAGAGTCTCAAGTAAGCCCCTAGTGCTTGGAACTAAACGTTTTTTGGGTACATGTTTAGGTGTGAATATCAATTAGGTGATGGCGATCTTTTCCTATACCGCAAAGATAGAAGGAAACCTACTTGCCTACATATGCATATATGTTGAGGGCCTAATAATAATAAGAAGTGATGATGTAGGTATCATGCTGATTAATGCCAATCTTGTGAAGAGATTCAAGATCTCTTATTTTGGAACACTTAAATACCTTTTGGGGATTGAGGTAATCTACATAACAAACAATTTATACTAGGTAAAAATAAAGTATGTGCTAGATATGTTGTATAGCTACGGTATAAGTAGATGTAAGCCACTTTTGCAACCTATACACCGAAATACAAATTTATGTTTAGGTCAAGTAAATCCAATTGAAGATATTATTGCATATAGAAGCACAATTGGAAGCTCAAACTATGCAACAATCACATAACCAAATTTGATACATGTTGCAGGATATTGTCTTTTTCCTTGAATGCCCCAACTAAGATTAATTTCAATGAAGTTAGAAGTGTGCCTGGATATGTAAGCACACACTAAAACAAAGTATATTGTATTGTTTCCTGAATGCCTCAACTAATATTCATTTTAGTGAAGGAGAGTGCTTAGATATATAACTACACACTAAAACAAAGTCTATTATGAAATTTTCGAGATAGATTACAACCGTAATCATCTAGTGTTGCTGATTGGCCTAGATCAATGAGTTATAGGAGTACATTTGGGCACCTCTTTATGCTAGAATGAAAAGTAATCTCATGCATCTAAAGGAATCTACCCATAGTTTCTATATCCTCTATTGATGCTGAGTATAGCCTTGACCTTTGCTAGATGTGAGATCATGTGGATCAAGAAGTTATTTAAGAATTTGTATGTGAAGGTGAAAAGGATCACACTATTCGGGAACAACATTTCAAGCATTCATGTAGCAAGAAACCCAATGTTCCATGCAAGAAACAAGAATATAGAGGTTTATTATGATTTCATTGGACATGACGTATTAAAGGAAAAGGTCAATATCAAATAAATAAATAAGAGCAGGTAGTTGATATTATGATAACTTAATTGATGCAAGGAAATTTGAAAAATTAGTAGCAAACCTAAAGATGAAGGAGATCAATGCGCAATAGCTCCCCTTAGCTTGAGGGGAGATGTTAAAGTTTTGGGACTTGGAAAGAAATAATATGTGAAAGGGGGCATACATTATATGCCACATAATGAACTTTTTGGTGAGTCAAGAAAGTCAAGTCATGAAATCTATCTAACTAAAAATACTAAACCACTTTGAAGGATAAAATTGGGGAGATGAAATTGAAATTCAAATAGGCACCTAACATCTTCAATTATATAAGCACTGTGATGGAATGAATCATGAGATTTTTCTAAAAGTTTTAGATTAGTAATTTGATATAGAATTCTTATTCCAAGGTTTCCTTAAGATATGCTATCGCTTGTTAGCTTAATTTTACACATAGGTAGAGAATTTCTCATAGAAATATCTATTTATATATGAATTTGAATCTAAGTTTAATTGTTACATCTTGTTGCTATTGTTGTACGCATCATCTCTAGCTTAATGATATCTTTTTTAGTTGCTAGTTCTGTGCGCTTTGAGCATTATAACCCCCACTAAGACATATAAATGACATACCGATGCTATCCATACTAATGTTCAGGGCCCATCATCCATATGATCATTGGAAACGCGTGAATAGATCATGTTAGGGATACTGATCATCACTTGATCATTGGTATAGCCATTTAAAATTGACTACCTCTATATGTTAGGTGCCAATATAGACATCAATAGGTGTCAGTATCGACGTCAGTATATACATCGATAATTTTTATGAAAAGAGGACCCAAGACCAAAATTCAACATTGTGTGCTGTTTTGAACTGAGTAATGATCCTATCGAGTTTGTGCACCACCTCCTGTGTGACCTGCATTGTCTTGTGCACACACGCACATATATTTCTCTCCACACACACACTCTCTCTAAATTCGTAATCTTGGTAAGTGATGCATGCAGTCTTTCACCTTTTCTCTTTATCTATGTTTTATGGTTTCTAATTTCTCTTCTCTTTGGTTTTGCAGGAGGTTTTTGGCATCGATTCTTTGGAATTTGAGAAGAGATGATGTTGATTGAGCTTTGACAATAGCAATTTGAAAATTTGCATCGATGTATGTGATTGTTTTGTTCTCAAATCATAAAGAGTGAGAAAGAGACAGAGGGAGAGGTGAGAGAGAGAGAGAGAGGGAGAGATGAAAGAGAGAGAGAAAGAGAGATCTAGAGAGAGATGAAAGAGAGAGATGGATAGAGAAAGAGATGATAGAGAGAGAGAGAGATGAGAGAGAGAGAGAGACAGAGAGAAAGAGATATGTTTTTGTAGAGGAGGTACTGGGGTATCCGCTTTTAACAAAAGTAGAGAATGAAAATTAAACACGTCCAGTACATCACCTACTCAAGGGGGGTTCTCTTTAGGGAAGTATACCCTTTAACATTTCTGTGAGCAGGTAGATAACACGGATTGCACAGAGTGGTAAATACTTCAGAAAATATGGACAACCAATGACCAAGGAAGACCATACACTTCTTGATTCGAATCAGACGATTACAAGGTTGGGCAGAATGATGCTCAAAAGTGCAAGCTTAGGGCTGCCAAACCACCCTAAAAGTATTAACTCCAATACAACAGATCAGCATAAGGGGCCACTGATATGCAGGCTAACTCAGAGCAATACAAATGGTAGAATTTCTCAAGAGAATAGAGATTAATCAACACACTGACTCACAGAAAAGAAAATAAATCCAAGCTACTCTCTTACACTATAGTGCTCATAGCCCTCCACTGAGAAGCCTACCCTCTGTATACACACTACAGAGTAGCTCCTACAATAGACTTGAAACCACCAAGTGTAAGAGAGGACTTCTGCACGTACGCACGAACCACTGTATCTCTAAAATTGTTGTACCCAAATGAGCAAAAATCCATTGCTTTTATAGCCCTCAATAGGTCAAGAGAGCCTTGCCGAATCTTCACGTCCACTGATCACGCACCGGTTGATCTCCCAAAATTAGGGGGTAGGTCAAATATTCCCTTGATTTGAATTGAATCCTCAAAAATAGGCAGTCGTCATGAATCGTTGGCGGCAACACTCATTGCACCACTTTTACTTTTATCACTTACACCTTTACTGTCACTTTTGAATGCAAACTGAGATCCTCATTTTGTGTCACCCGTGATATTTGAATGACCTTGATAAGCCCACCCTTTACCTAATTTTTCGTAGTAGCTTTTGATCCTTCATATTAAGTGAGCGGTGTGGGAGGTGAGTTGTGGGGATTTGAGAGAGATTATGGGGTTTGTGGAGGGTTGTGGAGGGGTGTGGAGTTGTGTGGGGGTTGTGGGGTTTGTGGGGTTTGTTGGTTGGGTGGGAATAGGGGGTGAGTTATAAGGAGTTATGGGGGTTTTTTGGGGTGTGGTAAAAAATTGATCCAAGATTTCAAAGTTATTATTGCACGAATGAAAAGTACTCGTTGAGAGCTTTCCAACGATATATAACACTGTAGGGTTTCGTTAAGAAATGGTCCTCCAATTATCCATCCAAAATTACATACACTTTGTCTAGCTTATCTTGCCTCATATATCCAACAAAAATTGACGGGCGCCTTGGATAGGCCATCTGCCTCTCAACGTCTAGATCTGAGTTTAATTCCCATGAAGCGCAGCGGCAACCTCCTTTGAAAGGATAATGGTGAGCATTCCCCTTTTTTTTTTCGTAGGCTGGCCAAAATTGAGTGACGCCGATGACTCGCGGGGGTTTGTGGAGCGTTGAGGGGGGTTTGGGGTTGGGGTTGGGGTTGGGGTTGAGTGGGATTGAGTGGAGGAGCGCGGGTGTGGGTTGGGGTTGAGGTTGAGGGTTGGGGGTTGGGGTTGGGGTTGGGGTTGAGTGGGGTTGGGGTTGGGGGTTGGGGTT
This sequence comes from Ceratopteris richardii, assembly GCA_020310875.1. Lineage (NCBI taxonomy): Eukaryota > Viridiplantae > Streptophyta > Polypodiopsida > Polypodiales > Pteridaceae > Ceratopteris > Ceratopteris richardii. The sequence continues at coordinate 128,122,778 of CM035412.1, read as the reverse complement.
GGTGGTTGGGGTTGAGGGTTGGGGGTTGGGGTTGGGGTTGGGGTTGGGGGTTGGGGTCGGGGTTGGGGTTGGGGTTGGGGTTGGGGTTGGGGTTGGGGGTTGGGGTTGGGGGTTGGGGTTGGGGTTTGGGGTTGGGGTTGGGAGTGGGGGTTGGGGTTGGGGTTGGGGTTGGGGGTTGGGGTTGGGGTTGGGGTTGGGGTTGGGGTTGGGGTTGGGGTTGAGAGAGGGGGATTGGATGGGGTAGCGGGGCGGGGGTTGGAGACGCGGGGTTGGATGGGGTAGCGGGGCGGGGTGAGAGATGGGGGGGTTGGATGGGGTAGCGGGGCGGGGTGAGAGAGGGGGGTTGGATGGGTCAGCGGGGCCGGGGTGAGAGAGGGGGGTTGGATGGGGTAGCAGGGCGGGGTGAGAGAGGGGGGTTTGGATGGGGCAGGGAGGCGGGGGTGAGAGAGGGGGGTTGGATGGGGTGGCTGGCGGGGTGAGAGAGGGGGGGTTGGAGAGGGGGGTTGGATGGGGTAGCGGGGCGGGGTGAGAGATGGGGGGGTTGGATGGGGTAGCGGACGGGGTGAGAGAAGGGGGGTTGGAGAGGGGGGTGGAGAGGGGGGCGCTTGCGGGGCGGGGTGAGAGAGGGGGGTTGGAGAGGGGGGGTTGGATGGGGTAGCGGGGCGGGGTGAGAGATGGGGGGGTTGGATGGGGTGGCTGGCGGGGTAAGAGAGGGGGGTTGGATGGGGTAGCGGGGCGGGGTGAGAGATGGGGGGGTTGGATGGCGTAGCGGGGCGGGGTGAGAGAGGGGGGTTGGATGGGGCAGCGGGGCAGGGGTGAGAGAGGGGGGTTGGATGGGGTGGCTGGCGGGGTGGCTGGCGGGGTGAGAGACGGGGGGTTGGAGAGGGGGGTTGGATGGGGTAGCGGGGCGGGGTGAGAGATGGGGGGGTTGGATGGGGTGGCTGGCGGGGTGAGAGGGGGGGTTGGAGAGGGGGGGTTGGATGGGGTAGCGGGGCGGGGTGAGAGATGGGGGGGTTGGATGGAGTAGCGGGGCGGGATGAGAGAGGGGGGTTGATGGGGCAGCGGGGCGGGGGTGAGAGAGGGGGTTTGGATGGGGTGGCGGGGCGGGGTGAGAGAGGGGGGGTTGGAGAGGGGGGGTTGGATGGGGTAGCGGGGCGGGGTGAGAGATTGGGGGGTTGGATGGGGTAGCGGGCGGGGTGAGAGAAGGGGGGTTGGAGAGGGGGGCGGAGAGGGGGGCGCTTGCGGGGCGGGGTGAGAGAGGGGGGTTGGAGAGGGGGGGTTGGATGGGGTAGTGGGGCGGGGTGAGAGATGGGGGGTTGGATGGGGTGGCTAGCGGGGTGAGAGGGGGGGTTGGAGAGGGGGGGTTGGATGGGGTAGCGGGGCAGGGTGAGAGATGGGGGGGTTGGATGGGGTAGCGGGGCGAGGTGAGAGAGGGGGGTTGGATGGGGCAGCGGGGCGGGGGTGAGAGAGGGGGGTTGGATGGGGTAGCGGGGCGGGGTGAGAGATGGGGGGGTTGGATGGGGTAGCGGGCGGGGTGAGAGAAGGGGAGTTGGAGAGGGGGGCAGAGAGGGGGGCGCTTGCGGGGCGGGGTGAGAGAGGGGGGTTGGAGAGGGGGGGTTGGATGGGGTAGCGGGGCGGGGTGAGAGATGGGGGGGTTGGATGGGGTGGCTGGCGGGGTGAGAGGGGGGGTTGGATGGGGTAGCGGGGCGGGGTGAGAGATGGGGGGGTTGGATGGGGTAGCGGGGCGGGGTGAGAGAGGGGGGTTGGATGGGGCAGCGGGGCGGGGGTGAGAGAGGGGGGTTGGATGGGGTGGCGGGGCGGGGTGAGAGAGGGGGGGTTGGAGAGGGGGGGTTGGATGGGGTAGCAGGGCGGGGTGAGAGATGGGGGGGTTGGATGGGGTAGCGGGCAGGGTGAGAGAAGGGGGGCTGGAGAGGGGGGCGGAGAGGGGGGCGCTTGCGGGGCGGGGTGAGAGAGGGGGGTTGGAGAGGGGGGGTTGGATGGGGTAGCGGGGCGGGGTGAGAGATGGGGGGGGGTTGGATGGGGTGGCTGGCGGGGTGAGAGAGGGGGGTTGGAGAGGGGGGGTTGGAGAGGGGGGGGGTTGGAGAGGGGGGCGCTTGCGGGTGTGGAGAGGAGGAAAGAGAGAGAGAGAGAGAGAGAGAGAGAGAGAGAGAGAGAGAGAGAGAGAGAGAGAGAGAGAGACAGAAAGAGAGTAGTAAAACAAATCAACCGAGATGGCTCTGAAAGTGAAAGTAATGTAATGGATCGGAGCCCAAGACATCCGAGAGCTCTCCTCCCAGTCTCGGCAACCGTTGACAATAACGAAGATGGCAGCTACTTGTTGGAATGAAGTGCACCACATGTTCATGGCGTTATGAGCATGGATCAATGATCAAGGGCTTTATTTCACTTAATATGCTATACACATTTGCCTCTTCTTTGCTTGACTTTCTCTTCTATCTTCTTTGGTCCTCCTGCATGCCTAGCCAGAGAGAATGAGGAGTACTACAGTTTTGTTCTTTATTAGAAATAGGGATAGAGATAGAGAGAGAGAGAGATGAAAGAGAGATACAAAGAGATGAAAGAGAGGGATGAAAGAGAGAGAGAAAGAGAGAGAGATAGAGATACCTACACACACATACTCATGTATATGCATGCATACATACACACATATACACACATGCATATGCATGCATACATATACACACATATACACACATATATGCATACACATACAAATGCATACATACATTCACACACATACGTACCCACACATACATACACATATACATACACATACATATGCATACAAACATTCACACACATACATACACATATATACATACACATACATATGCATATATTACTTACACTATCACATGCACAAACATACACACACATGTACACACACATACATACACATATGCATACACATACTTACATACATATTACATACATACATGCATATTCATGCATATGCATGCATTCATAAATACAATTACATAAACACTCACCTACATATTTATATACACACTCACACCTATACACACACACTCACATACATATTACATACACATGCATATAAATAGACACACATATGCATACACACCTACATATGCATACATACATACTTTAGGCTTTTTACACATGCATACACATAAATACACATATACACACAATACATATACACATACACATATATATACACATGCATCCACACATATACATGTTTTGGTTCTAGGCCTTTTCGACTAGGGTTTTAGGCTTTTTACACATGCATACACATATAAATTCATAATACACATACACATACACATGTATACACACATGCATACACACATATACATTTTTTAGGTCCACATCTTTAGGATAAGTATTTTAGCCTTTTTACACATGCATACACATATACATACGTAATACATATACACATGCATACACACATATACATGTTTTAGGTCTAGGTCTTTATGATTAGGATTTTAGGCTTTTTACACATGCATACACACATAATACATATACACATACACATATGTATACACATGCATACACACATATACATGTTTTAGGTCAAGGTCTTTAGGATTAGGGTTTAAGGCTTTCTACCATAGACACACATAATACAGATACACATACACATGCATACACACATGTACATTTTTTAGGTCTAGCTAGGTCTTTAGGATTAGGGTTTTAGGCTTTTACACATACATACATACATATACACACATAATACATATACACATACACATATATATACAAATGCATACACACATATACATGTTTTAGGTCTAGGTCTTTAAGTTTAGGGTTTTAGGACTTTTATACATGCATACACACATATACATATATACACACATATAAATATTATAGATCTACAATTTTCAAGATTTAGTATTTTTTAGATTTTTTACATATATATAATCAAATATATAAAAAAATAGGGTTTTAGGGTTTTTTAGTTAAATTAACTATATAAAAAAAGTTCTTTAGGATTTTTAGGTTTTTTACATATACAATATGTAAAAGATAGGGTTTTAGGGTTTTTAATTAAATTAAAAATATATAAAATAGGTCTTTAGGATTATTGGGTTTTTACATATATATAATCAAATATATAAAAAATAGAATGTTCGGGCTTTTTAATTAAATTAAATATATAGAAAATAGGTCTTTAGGATTTTTAGGTTTTTTAAATATATTAAATAAAATATATAAAAATTAGGGTTTTAGGGTTTTTCTAAAATTAAATATAGGTAAAAAAGAAAAATTAAGAAAAAAATAAGAAAAGAAATTAGAATGTCTAAATATTCAACAATAGGATTCTAGTAAGATAAATAAATATGAAAGGAGCTAGAGTATTAAATATATAAATTAAATATATATCCTTAAATATATAAAAAGAGGATGTTAGGATTAAGTATATATAATTAAATCTATAAAAAATAGGATTTTAATATAGTTTTCTAATTAAATTACAAATATATAATTAAATTTATAAAAAATAGGGTTTTAGGTTTGATATTAGTATGTAGTATGTATAGTTAAATACATAATAAGTTATGGTTATTAATTAAATAAAATCAATATAACTAATAATATAAAAAATAGGATTTCTTATTTCATAAAATAATTAGGGTTTTAGAATTAAATGCTCTAACATGCCCACATGGTATCAGATGGAATCTTTGGATTTAGAGGAGAGAATGGCATGTGCTTACACTCAATGCAAGTATAGAATTTATAAAAAATGATGGATTTGATTTGCACATGTTGTTGGACCCAAACAACATTGCACTAGTAACCTCTCTGGAGAAAAGAGAACAAAGAGCTAGGTAGAAGTACAAGGTACTAGTAGCATTACACAGAATGAACACATGGAAGAAATGTTTGAAGCATTTTATGAGGTGGATGAAGATGACGATGGTGGAGAAGATCACGATGGTGGAGAAATTGTCATCGGTTCCATGGACACGATAGAATTTCCACAATCAAAAGCCGAGGAAGAATACCATAACATGTGCAGACGAGCCTATTTACCATTATATAGTGGGGCAAAGATATATGTACTACATGAGTGATTCGAGATGCTCAATCTTGAATCCATTTATGGATGATTAGATAGTTGTCGTCTTAATTATTCAAGTAATTGGATTTTGTTGGAGCAAGTCTATGAAAAGCCTAAGTATTGGCTTGAGTCCCACAAAGTCATAGAAGAAGCCTTAAAATGAAGACTATGTAAAGTTCACTTGTGAACTACCTCTTGTAACTTTTGAAGAGTTTACTTAATGTAAAAGTGAAAGAATCTTAAGTGGTTGAGTCCACTTGATCAAAAAAGGAAAGAGGAGCCATGAATTCGTGATATGTGGTAGATAGAGAATCAAATCAATCACAAATTGATTGGAGAGTGATTGAGGGAAGTTAGCCTCCCAAACTCAACTATAAATAGATGGCAGTTTTAGTCGTGGTTAGAGAGACCTATGTGAAGACCTCCAAGAGCTGAGCGTTATGCCATATCAAGGTGTCATTCCAAGGCACACATATGTATCAGTAAGTCCATTGTATTATACAAGCAATATACTTTCATTTTAATGATCATTTGAGTTCATATTTCCATGTTCTTGTGAAGTGTACTACTCATTGCCATTACTCTCATTTTTCTCAGTCAGATTGCAGAGATGGTTTCTCTGAGCTTGGTGCATCATTTTCAGTGATTTAACTTAGTAACGTTAGGTCTATAAGTCTACTATATGCTCACCAGTTTTCATTCCATTTGGGTGTTTCAATCTTGAGTTATGTTCAGTTGAAGTGAACACTCTCTATTCATTTTCACTTCTCTGTCAAGTACCCGACTTTTTTACTCATCGTGTCAGAGGTGTTTCTAAGTGTGTTATTACCCACATTCAATGATTTAAAGCTTGTTGGATTAAGCATACCGTCTAGTATAAGCATACAAATTTTCTAAATCATTGGATTCTTAAATCTAGAGTTATGTGCATTTTTCTGCTCACTGCTCTCATTACTATAGCAGCCCGTGAAAATCGGGATGATGTCATAAGTTGTTAAACATCATTCTCAGTGTGTGGTTCATTATTTTTTATGGGATTACTCTTGAAAGTTAGATCTTTAAGTTAACTAGACTTCCCAAAAGGAATCAAGCTAATTTCTGCTGTGCTCAGAGATTTATGCAAAACATTGGACAGGTGTATGAACCAAAATAGCAAGTTCTTCACATCTGAGCTAGCTCCAACTTATCTGTTTTGATCTATCTTTTTGAGAGTGATCTTCCAAGGTACATAGGGTGTCTAATATATCCATTGGAAAGCTATAAGGGCCCACCATATAATCTTGGAGTTCATTTGGATGGTGTAGATCAAGGATTTTGCAACACATCTTCATCTTCAAGCACATACCTATCCATCTCTTCACAATGGTATCATAGCAAGGTTGGACAACATGGCAGATGGATTTCCTTCATCAATTGACAAATTGGATAGAGGTAATTACTCAGCTTGGTCATTAAGGATGGAAGCTTATATCCAAGGTAGAAGTTTATATGGTTATGTGGCTGGAGATGAAGTTATGCCAAGTTTCAAGAACAAAAGTCAACCAACACAAGAAGAGCAAGAAAGATTGAGCACATGGTGCTCCAAGGATGTACTTGCAAGGTCTTATCTCCTCAACTCTATCTCATATTTTTTGTTGCCTCACATTAGAAGTTGTAAGACATCTCAGAAAGTGTGGGATGCACTTGAAGCTTTCTTTTCTTCAAGTACTAAAGCTCGGAAGCATCAACTATGGCTGGATTTCACAACTCTCAAGAAGGCTCCCACACAAAATGTGACTGATTTTGTCACAAAGCTCAAGGACATAGCAGATCAGTTGGGAAGCGTTGGAGAGGTTATAGATGAAGAGCGAATTGTAAAGCAGGTCATCAACGGCTTGAAGGCAGATGACAAGTGGGAAGCATTCACCACAGCTATGGATTTGTACATGGACATGCATGTACCTGATTTCAATACACTCATTGGACAACTACTTACTCAAGAGGCAAAGCTTATCAAAAATGGAGAAAGCTCTAAAGGTAATCAGTCTTCAGCTTTATACACTGATAAAAGCAAGTCCAAAGATAACAAAGGAAAGGCAAAGAAAGTGGATGATGAAGCAGGTACATATCAAGCTAACTATGCAAGTAGAGGAAGACATGGCAGAGGTAGAGGAAGAGGAGGTAGACAAGGCAGGAGGAGATCCCAAGACTCCAACCCATGTTCTATTTGTGGATTAACTAATCATACAACTGAAAATTGCTTTAGGAATTCCAGGAATCAAAGAGGAAGAGGATACAATAGAGGAAGTTATGGCTACTCAAGAGGAAGGCTCAACAATTATCATGGCAGCTACAACAACTACAATCATTCAAACTATCAAGGAGGCTACAAAGGAAGGAGAGACTACAATAACTACAGAGAAGACTCAAACAAAGAGGATTCATTACTGATCATGAACATGGCCATGCCACAAGGTAAATCTGATGAGCATGTTTTCTACATAGATTCAGGTTGTTCAAATCATGTGGCAGGAAATGTGGCACTCCTATCAGATTTAGAAGATCCAAGGAATAAGCATGAGGTACAAACAGGAGATGATACAAGACACTTTGTGGAGAAAATAGGCAATGTCAAAGCACCTGATGGAAACATCAACCTACTCAGTAAGGTACTCTATGTCCCTACCATTACAAAGAATTGGATAAGTCTTGGGTAGATAGTAGAGAAAGGATTGCAAGTCAGGTTCACAAAAGCAGGAGCATTTGTTGAAGATCCAAGTCAAGGATTCAGAAGAATTGCAAAAGGTGAAAAGGCAGGTAGATTGTTCACATTTGAATTACAAGACACTAGAATTATTGCTCTCTTTAATTATGGTAGTCAAACACTCACAGAATTGGAAGTATGGCACAAAAGGTTAGCACATATTGATGAAAGGTCATTAAAGCAAATTTGAAGGGACCAAAGTGTACTTGGACTTCCTATTTTGTCAAAACAACATATGATTTATAAGTGTAGTGCATGTCAACTTGGAAAGTCTCACAGGTTACCATTCATGAAGAAAGGTTATATGCATGGAGATCTCTTGGAGTTGGTTCACACAGATGTATGGGGACCTAGCAAGGAAGCTTCAATATCTGGATCAAGGTATTATGTCTCCTTTATTGATGATTGCCGCAGATGGACTATCCTATTCTTTATGAAACACAAAGATGAAGTTTTTTCATGTTTCAAAAGATATTTGGCTCTTGTGGAGAATCAAACAAGTAAAACACTAAAAAGGCTAAGGTCAGATGGAGGGGGAGAATACTTCTCCCATGAGTTTGATTCTTTTCTTCAAGAAAGAGGAATCAAAAGAGAGGTAACTACAAGGTACACTTCTGAGCAAAATGGAGTGGCAGAAAGGAGGAATAGGACAATTGTTGAAGTTGCAAGGTCTATGTTAAATGAAAAGCATTTACCTAATTACTTATGGGTTGAGGCTGTATCTACAGCCACTTACTTGATTAACAGGTTGCCTTCAAAATCCCTTGATGGGATGACTCCATATGAGGCTTGGAATGGAAGAAGATCAAGCTTAGATCATTGTAAAATTTTTGGATGTATTGCTTTTGCTCATGTTCCTTCACAGGTTAGAGGCAAGATGGATCCAAAGGCAAAAAGGTGTGTATTTATTGGATATGACAACAATCAAAAGGGCTACAGGTTATACAATCCTACCAACAAAGGATTCTTGGTAAGCAGAGATGTAGTTTTTGATGAGAACAATTCATGGTATGAAGATTCATGCAGGAAGGTCAATTTACCATATGATCTTGAAGAAGATTTTCCAAAGCTTGGTAGAGAACAACCAAAGATTGAAGAACAAGACACCTCAGAGGATGATGAAGAATCTCAGATGGAAAAGATCAAAGCATGGAAGTCTAAAGGTAAAGCAAAATTACAGGAACTTGGACATGAGGCACAATCATCACATCATGGCCTAAGAAGATCTATGAGGGAAAAGAAAAAACTAGAAAGGTATGGGTTTGACACCTCATTAGTAACTAAACATTCTATCTACATAGCAGAGGACATAAACTGAGAGGATCCATCATCATTTGAAGAGGCCAAAGCAAAAACAGAATGGAAGCATGCAATGAAGGAAGAGATTGATGCACTTGAGGAAAACAACACTTGGGATTTGGTGCCCAAGACTTCATCCATTAAGGTAATAGGCTCAAGATGGGTCTATAAATTCAAGAAGAATTCTAATGGTTCCATTAATAGGTATAAGGCAAGGCTTGTAGCAAAAGGCTTTGCACAAACTCAGGGAATTGATTATGAGGAGACCTTCTCTCCTGTGGCAAAGATGCCTACTATTAGGGTTTTGCTTAGTATTGCATCTTCCAAGAATTGAAAGATACTTCATCTAGATGTAAAGAATGCATTCTTGAATGGTTGGATAATAGAAGAGGTATATATGGCACAACCACCTACTTTTGAGAATCAATTTTATCTTGATTATGTGTGTAAACTTAACAAAGCATTGTATGGTCTCAAGCAGGCTCCAAGAGCTTGGAATTTCAGGCTTGTTTCATTCTTGCAGGATAAAGGCTTTCAACCAAGCAAGGCAGATCCTTCACTCTTTATTAAAAAGAGTAATTCTGAGGCAATCTACTTATGTGTATATGTAGATGATATCATCAAAATGTGCCATTATTCCTCATATTCGCTCTTGCAGAACAGCTAAGGATGCTTGGGATACACTTACCACATTGTACCAAGCTAGGAATGAGGCTCATGTTGCTTACCTCCGAAACCAGTTGGAGAGTGAGCACATGAATGAAGGTGATTCTATGGGCAGTTTCCTGACAAAGATCAAAGACTTGAAGAAACAGTTGATTTCTGTTGATGAGGTTATACCAGATAGCTCACTTGTGCAGACCGTTCTGAATGATCTTCCTGATTCATATCAGAGTTTTGCTTCTACTCTTTAGTTGATGATGAAAGGCAATCCAAATGCCTTGTCATTTGAGGAGTTTATCTCTATTATGTTGTAGGAAGATCAATCTAGGCAGAACAGGTCCATTATGTGTGTTGTAGATCAAGCTTTCTTGGCTAGTCAGAAGGGCAAAGGAAAATGGAGTTCTTCTACTAGTAAGCATAAATTTGCAAATGCTGCACATTTGAAGAACCAAGACAAAGATGAGAAAAAATCAGAAAAGCAGAAATTGTTTTGTAAGTACTGTAAAGGGAATGATCATATCATAAAGAACTGTCCAAAACTGGCTGCAAAAGAGGCAAAGAAGAAAGAGCTTGGAATGGTTGTTCCAAAAGCCTCTACACCAAAAACAGAGTCTGCTAATCTTGTGCAGGAAGAAGAATGGGCATTCACTACTGTTTGCAGTTTTGACCCATCTTCTCATGAGCAGTGCATGTCTGCAGTAGACTCAGATGTTTGGTACTTTGATAGTGGGGCAACCAAACATATTACCTCGCAGCGCAGTTTCTTCTCTTCACTCGAGCTTGCCCCTATAGGGAATACTGTTACATGCGCCAACAACTCCTCTTATCCTGTTATGGGAGTTGGTAAGATCATTTTGACTACTGCTGATGGTAGTTCTTTCACTTTGTCGGATGCTTTATTTGTGCCAGGGATCAAAAAGAACCTGTTATCAGTTTTTGCATTAGCCAAGATTGGCTTGGTTGTGAAATTTTTTGATGACAGGTGTACTGTTCATGATCTGTGAAATGGCAATGTGATTATTGCTTCTGGCATTTTATGTCGTGGGTTGTATAAGCTCATAGACTATGAAAGATCTGAAAATGATTTGGCATGTGTAGTAAATGATTCTCAGGCTATGTCAGATGCAAAACTTTAGCATGCACGCTTTGGTCATCTGAATTTTGCTAGTTTGCTACGCCTGTAGAAATCTGAAATGGTGTCCTCTTTGCCCAAACTTAAGGCACCTGGAAAACATGTTTGTGAAGGCTGTATTTTGGGAAAATGCAGCATTCCTCCTTTCCAAAAGATGGTTCAATTCGGGCTACACAGAAATTGCAGCTTGTACATAGTGATGTTTGTGGTCCTATGCAGACAACCTCTTTTGGAAATTACCTTTACTTCGTGACTTTCATTGATGATTTTTCCAGGCATGCATGGGTATATCCACTCAAAGCAAAGTCCGAAGTGTTCATGTGCTTTAAACAGTTTTTGGTTTTGGCTGAAAATCTATCAGCATGTAAAATGGGCACCCTCCATTCTGATCGGGGGGGGAATATATGTCTTTTGATTTTAATGCATTTCTGGTTGAACGAGGGATAAAACACCAGTGTACAGGGCCATATACACCTCAAGAGAATGGAGTTGCTGAACGAAAGAACAGGTCACTCATGGAGATGGCGAGGTGCATGGTCAAAAGTCAGGCTTTACCACATAGTTTCTGGCTTGAGGCTGTCATGTGTGCAGCATATGTACTGAACATGTGTCCCACTAAAGCGCTGCAGTCTATCACTCCATATGAGGCTTGGCATGACCGCAAGCCATCTGTTGCTCATCTGCGTGTTTTTGGTTGTTTGGCATATGCACTAGTGCCTGAACAACATCGCAGAAAATTGGATGATAAGGCAGTAAAATGTATTTTTGTTGGGTACAGTTCTGAAAGTAAAGGCTATCATCTGTATCATCCACAGACTAAATGCATTCTGGTTAGCCGTGATGTTGTCTTTGTGGAAGATGCTATTCAGCCATTGCTTTCATGTACTAAGGAGACATCTGTTAGCTCCAAAGATATGTATGATACTTTGATGCCTCTTTTTACAGGTGGACAGTCTAGTGGTGGTCCTAATGAGGCATCTTCTCAGCCTTTGCAGGTTTCATATGATGATGCAGATCATTCCATTTCTGATGCAGATTTACATGATGCACTTGTTGATGAGAGAGCTAATATTGAGGAGGCAAAAACTATGCCAAAATGGCTGGTGCAGACTTTGCGTGACAGCAAATTAGATGCACCTTTGTCATATCATACTCGTTCAGGCTCTCATAGTGCCTCCATTGCATCAGATTGCTATGTATGGCTGCATCTAGTCTCTGTGATGAGAATGAGCCTGTTTCTTTTGATGAAGCACAGAATTCAGAAAGTTGGATGGCTGCTATGCAATCTGAATATGATGCTATAATGAAGAATGGTACATGGTCTTTATGTGACTTGCCTCCTGGAAAGAAGGCCATTGGCACTAAGTGGGTATACAAGCTGAAGTGTAAACCTGATGGTATAGTTGACAGGTATAAGGCTAGGCTTGTTGCACAGGGTTATGCACAGGAAAGAGGCATTGATTTTGATGAGACCTTTGCACCTACATGCCGTATGACTACTGTTCGGAGCATTTGTGCACTTGCAGCCCATCATGGTTGGAATGTACATCAGTTGGACATTAAAACAACATTTCTGAATGGTGACTTGCATGAAGAAGTGTATGTTTTTCAGCCCTGTGGCTTTGTGTAGAAAGGGCATGAAAACTAGGTGTGCAGGTTAAAGAAGGCATTATATGGCTTAAAGCAAGCACCACGTGTTTGGTATGAGAAGATACATGCCTATCTGGTTGCACATGGTTTGAGAAAAGTCCAATTGAAAGCACCTTATATGTTGTCTATGTTGACGACATGCTACTCATTGGTCCTATTGAGAAGCATATTGCTGATTTCAAGGCTGATTTGCATGCCTCATTTGAGATGTCTGATTTGGGGCATTTGCATCACTATTTGGGCATTCCGTTTATGCAAGTTGATGGTGGAATGGCTTTGTGTCAAACAAAATATATTGACACATTATTGCAACGTTTTGGCCTTGAAGACAGTAAGCCTATTGCCACTCCTATGGAGACAGGTTTACGATTGAGTCTTCATGATGCTGGAGATGCATTTGATGTTGTTCTCTATCAGCAGGCTGTTGGATGCTTGATTTACTTATGCATTACTCGTCCAGATATTCAGTTTGTTGTGTCACAGATGAGCAGGTGTATGCATTGCCCAGGAGTCACACATTGGAAGGCGGTTAAGCGCATCTTTCGCTACTTGAGTGGTACTCGACTACTTGGGTTGTTTTACCCAAGGGGGGATCACTACCGTCAGATTTGCATGCTTTTTCTGACTCAGATTGGGCTGGTTGCTATGACACTCGTGTGTCCACCAGTGGTTTTTGCTTCATGCTTGGTAGCTCATGTATATCTTGGTTGAGCAAGAAGCAACCTACTCTGGCCACTTCTAGTTGTGAGGCTGAGTATAGGGCCGCTTTCATAGCGACTGTTGAGTGTGTGTGGCTCAGACGCCTTATGGCTGATTTGGGTGTTGGCCAGTCTTCTGCCACCACCATCTTCACAGATAGTCAGAGCGCATTGGCAGTTGCAAGGAACTCTGTGTTCCATGGTTGCACTAAGCACATTGAGGTGCATTATCACTATGTTAGGGAGAGGTTCTCTGTTGGGGAGATCAGCTTGGCATATGTGCCCACACAGGAGAACGTAGCAGACCTTTTCACGAAGGCTCTGCCTAGGGAGAAGTTTGAAGCTTTCTGCAAAGCTTTGGGCTTACTTCCTTTTGTGGAGTGATTTCCACATAGCTTGGCAGTTCCTTATACATGAGTGCCAGCTCCTTGTTCACCGCATCACTCCCAGGGGGGATTTGTTGATATATTTAGGTAGTGATGTGTGTGAACACTTTAGGACCACCGGGGCACGTTTTTCCCTCTTTAGGAGGTTTTTTTCCCCGGCTTGTATATACGCCTATTTCCCTAATGGGCTACTTATCTTTGTACATTCTCTAGTAGTACAATTCAGCATTGTGTGTTGTGCTCCAAGCTTCTTCTTCTTCCTTGTGCTGTTCGCGTGCTTTCCCAGACGTCTAACTCCAACAAAAGGAACCATAAATAAAGGACTTTATTATCCTTATGTATCTGATTTAGGTTTGAAGCTATTTTCTGATGCAGATTGGGCTGGCTCCAAGGAAGATAGAAGGAGCACTTCAAGTTATCTTACCTTTGCAGGTTCAAAGCTTATTTCATGGTCATCCAAGAAGCAACCCACAGTTGCTCTCTCTTCTACTGAAGCTGAATATAGAGGTCTTACCATAGCTACACAAGAAGCTATGTGGATGAAGACATTATTCAAAGATCTTGGATTGGAGTTTGGAACTCCAACTATTTATGGTGACAATATGAGTTCTATTCATTTGGCTGCTAATCCTATTTTTCATGCAAGGACTAAACATATTGAAGTTCATTATCACTATGTACGAGAGAAGATTCTAAGCAAAGAGATTCAAATATGATATCTGTCCACTCATCAACAATGTGCAGATATTCTAACCAAAGCATTGGATGGTACAAAGCTTTGCAAATTCAAGGCTATGATTGGTTTACAGGTAATCTTGGAAGATTGAAGACCTCAAGCATACTTGGCTTGAGGGGGAGCTGTTGGAGAAAGTCTATGACAAGCCTAAGTATTGGCTTGAGTCCCACAAAGTCATAGAAGAAGCCTTAAAATGAAGACTATGTAAAGTTCACTTGTGAACTACCTCTTGTAACTTTTGAAGAGTTTACTTAATGTAAAAATGAAAGAATCTTAAGTGGTTGAGTCTACTTGATCAAAAAAGGAAAGAGGAGCCACAAATTCGTGATTTGTGGTAGATAGAGAATCAAATCAATCACAAATTGATCGCAGAGTGATTGAGGGAAGTTAGCCTCCCAAACTCAAGTATAAATAGATGGAAGTTTTAGTCATGGTTAGAGAGACCTATGTGAAGACCTCCAAGAGCTGAGCTTTATGCCATATCAAGGTGTGATTCCAAGGCACACATATATATCAATAAGTCCATTGTATTATACAAGAAATATACTTACATTTTCATGATCATTTGAGTTCATATTTCCATGTTCTTGTGAAGTTTACTACTCACTGCCATTACTCTTAGTTTTCTCAGTCAGATTGCAGAAGTGGTTTCTCTGAGCTTGGTGCATCATTTTCAGTGATTTAACTTGGTAAAGTTAGCTCTAGAAGTCTAATGTATACTCACCAATGTTCATTTCATTTGGGTGTTTCAATCTTCAGTTATGTTCAGTTGAAGTCAACACTGTCTATTCATTTTCACTTCTCTGTCAGGTACCCGAATTTTTTACTCATCTTGTCAGAGGTGTTTCTCATTGTGTACTTACCCACATTCAATGATTTAAAGCTTGTTGGATTCAACATACTGTCTAGTATAAGCGTACAAATTTTCATAATCATTGAATTCTTAAATCTGGAGTTATGTGCATTTTTCTGCTCACTCGTCTCATTAATGTAGCAGCCCGTGAAAATCGGGATGATATCATCAGTTGTTAAACATCATTCTCAATGTGTGGTTCATTATTTTTTATGAAATTACTCATGAAAGTTATCTCTTTAAGTTAACTAGACTTCCCCAAAAGGAATTAAGATAATTGTTGTTGTGCTCAGAGAATTATGCAAAACATTGGACAGGTGTATGAACCAAAATAGCAAGTTCTTCACCTCTGAGCTAACTCCAACTTATCTATTATGATCTATCTTTTTGAGAGTGATCTTCCAAGGTACATAGGGTGTCTAATACATCCATTGGAAAGCTAAAAGGGCCCACCATATACTCCTAGAGTTCATTTTGCTGGTGTAGATCAAGGATTTTGCAACACCTCTTCATCTTCAAGCACATACCTATCCATCTCTTCACAGATTTGAAATAGACTTTCATTCGATATCAAAATAACTTTACTTACTAATTTCATTATAATTGCTTATTGTGGGCTTCTTAAAGA
Organism: Ceratopteris richardii; assembly: GCA_020310875.1. Taxonomy (NCBI): domain Eukaryota; kingdom Viridiplantae; phylum Streptophyta; class Polypodiopsida; order Polypodiales; family Pteridaceae; genus Ceratopteris; species Ceratopteris richardii. Next base: position 128,106,928 of record CM035412.1, on the reverse strand, counting down.
TCAGTTTTTGCCAGATGGTATTGACATGCCTCCAACATGTTGAGATGCAAAGAAAACTTTTACAACCCATTGGAATGGACTACACCAGTATTCATGCATGTCCAAATGATTGCATTCTCTTCTAGAATGAGTATGAGCATCTCCACATATGTCCAAAGTGTGGAGCAAACCAGTTTAGAGAAGACCTTGTTGGTGAAGCAGTCCTCACAAAGGTTCTTCGCGAGTTTGCTATCATTTTACGAATTAATATCATGTTCAGATGCAAATCCATAGTTGAGTTAATATCATGGCATGTAGAGAGCAGGTCTATAGATGGTCTAATGCAAGTTCCTACGGACTCTAATGCTTGGAAACACATAGAAAATAAGTGGCCACAATTTGGTAGTGAGCCCCAAAACTATTGTTTAGGCTAAGGTATGGATGGAGTAAATCCATTTCGTTTACATAGCTCTTCATGGAGCACATAGCCTATATGTTTAGTTAGCTATAACATCCCACCATGGCTGGCCACAAAGAAGGGTCATTTATTATTATCTCTCATTGTGCCAGGTAAGTATAAGGTTAAAAACATGGATGTATATCTTGCACCACTTGTGGAAAAGCTACAAAATTTATGGAATGGAATTATTGTGCACAACATGTCCCAACCTACAAGAAGACGAGACATGCGAGTGCAGGGTATACTTATTTGGAGGATGCATGACTATCCCGGTTATGATGAATGTTTAGGTTTATGGATTTTGGGTTGCTATGTTTGTCCCCTATGTGACCATCACTCAAAGCACACTACTCCAAAGCAATTCAAAAAACTATCTATAAAGGAAATCATAGATATTTTCTTGATGGACCCGTTTTACGTGAAGGGAAAATTGGTCAAGAAGCGCAATGCCAAATGAAACCAAGTGATTGGAAGCAGTTGTGGGATGCAAAAACACTAGTCCCTTGCATGAAATGGGTTTCAATCTTTCACAAACTCCCTTATTGGAGTAAGTTATTGATCAATCATTTGGCAGACCCGATGCATACTTTCAAAAATATGGGAGAGATTCTCTAGAAGACTTTGATCGGAAAGAACAAAATCAAAGCACAAAGGAAGGAATTGGAAGACCAAAATAACATGCAATAGTTGTGGGCAATTACCAAGCCCAACAGAACAATGTCGCTACCAAGATCTCCTTGGCTGCTTTGCATGATTGAAGAGCAACAAGGGAAGAAGGTAATTTTAGAGTTTTGGAAACCTACTGCGTGCATGAGGTGTGCAAGTACTACCTTCACACAAAACAATGATCTTGTAAGGCTCAAGTCTCTGATTGGCACAAGTTATTACAATTTTTGCTCTATGTAGCTCTAAAAGATTTACTTTCAGAGGATGTGCAAAGAACCATTTATAAAATCAGTTCCTTGTTATAGTGTGTCTCTTCTAAAGAGATAAAGTGAGATGACATAGAGTATGAAACTCAATGCGATAGAGATTGTTTGTGTCAGAAAATAACAACACAATGGAATAGACATGTAGATAGAGTTGAGAGAAAAACGCAGACAAAGATAGACACAGACTCAGAGATAGAGAACTCAAATTCTCAAATTGTCGAGCGTAATGTAGGTACAATGATGGTGTTGTCCACTCGTTGTCAGGATGAAATCCCTCAAGGAAGTGTGCATGATTTTTTTTCAAAGCTCATTGATTTCTGGGTTTTGTGTGATGTTTTGATTGAGAAAGTGGTATAAATTATGCATGTTTTGATCGATTTGATTGATTGAGAAATATGAAACCATATTAAATATGTACCTTAGGGCTGTGTGTGTAAATAGCTAACTTTTGATCCATAAACCCCTAGGTTTGACCCTTGAAACTGATTGAAAACATGAGTTTATCCCATGAAAACTGAACTTAGATCCTTAGAAACCCTTGGGGTTCAGACCATAACTGTAAATAGACCCTTGAACTAACATGCTTTACTTAATTCTGATCAAAATCCTAATTTCCCGGACCAAAAACCCTAACTTAGACCTTTGGAATTGGTGTTTACCCTAGGTCAAAACGTTAAAAATAATTAGATTGTGAATATCCAGTGTGAAATGAAAGACCCTTAGTCTAGGCAAAATTAAAAGACTACCAAAAACAGAAACTTATCAGAGGAGGTTAGAACATTCTAAGCGAAAGTCCTAGGGAGCACCTATAAATAAGTGAAAATTCATTTGTTTCTTCCCTATCCTGTGCATCTTGCTTGTGGAACTTCTTTCTCCATTACTGCGTGATTAGAGGCTCCTATGATTTTATGAAGTAATTCATATCTTACTTGGAATAACAAGCAGCAAGGTAGTAATTATCTTACATCTAGACTTGATAGTTTCTACATATGTTTTTCTCTTTTGCATAATTTTTTATATGTGCAAAGTGGCTTAGAGCAAGCCTTCTTGTTGTTTGACCACAAACCTTTATGTTTTTTTCTAAAAGTAGGTTGGCCCCACTTGGATGCTAACCTCCTAAATATTCCTAGTTCTATCCATAGGCTAAAGATTGTCATTGGCCACCAGTTCTCCTTAAATTCCTCCCCCTCTAGATGTTGGGAAAAGGCTATTAGTTATATTAAAAAACTCTTCACTTACTATAAACACTTAGACAAGAAAACTAGAGCTCGAAGATGAGAAATGATTCTTGAAAAGCTAGCTAGTCTTGATGATTCTAAGTTTACCACTGAAGTCCTTGATTTTCAATATAATTTGAGATATGAATCTAGAAGATAGTCTATCTCTTGCCTCATCAAGAGATTTTTGGGATGGGAAGTTGGATAAAACTAATATGTCGATGTTCTCCTTGTTGAAAAATAAAAAGATTAGGGATTATATGTTGGAGCAAGTCTATGACAAGCCTAAGTATTGGCTTGAGTCTCACAAAGTCTTAGAAGAAGCTTTAAAAAGAAGACTATGTAAAGTTCACTTGTGAACTACCTCTTGTAACTTTTGAAGAGTTTACTTAATGTAAAAGTAAGAGAATCTTAAGTGGTTGAGTCCACTTGATCAAGAATGGAAAGAGGAGCCACGAATTCGTGATTTGTGGTAGGTAGAGAATCAAATCAATCATTGATTGATTGGAGAGTGATTGAGGGAAGTTAGCCTCCCAAACTCAACTATAAATAGATGGCAATTTTAGTCGTGGTTAGAGAGACCTATGTGAAGACCTCCAAGAGCTGAGCTTTATGCCATATCAAGGTGTGATTACAAGGCACACATATGTATCAGTAAGTCATTGTATTTTACAAGCAATATACTTTCATTTTCATGATTATTTGAGTTCATCTTTCCATGTTCTTGTGAAGTGTACTACTCATTGCCATTACTCTCAGTTTTATCAGTCAGATTGCAGAGATGTTTTCTCTGAGCTTGGTGCATCATTTTCAGTGATTTAACTTGGTAAAGTTATCTCTATACGTCTACTATGTGCTCACAAATTTTCATGTCATTTGGATGTTGAAATCTTCAGTTATGTTCATTTGAAGTCAATAGGGTCTGTTCATCTTCACTTCTCTGTCAGGTACCCGACTTTTTCACTCATCGTGTCAGAGCCATTTCTCAGCGTTTACTTATCCAAATTCAGTGATTGAAAGCTTGTTGGATTCAGCTTACTGTCTAGTATAACCATACAAATTTTCATAATTATTGAAGTTCTACATTTTGCGTTATGGTGATTGTTCTGCTCACTGGTCTCAAACTGTAGCAGCCCGTGAAAATCGGGATGATGTCATCAATTGTTAAAACTCATTCTCAGTGTGTGGCTCATTATTTTTGATGAGATTACTCTTGAAAGTTAGCTCTTTAAGTTACCTAGACTTCCCCAAGAGGAATTAAGATAATTGCAGCTGTGCTCAGAGAATTATGTAAAACACTGGACATGTGTATGAACCAAGAATAGCAAGTTTTCACCTCTGAGCTAACTCCAACTTATCTGTTTTGATCTATCTTTTTGAGAGTGATCTTCCAAGGTACATAGGGTGTCTAATACATCCATTGGCAAGCTAAAAGGGCCCACCATATACTCATGGAGTTCATTTGGCTGGTGCAGATCAAGGATTTTGCAACACCTCTTCATCTTCAAGCACATACCTATCCATCTCTTCACAGTGGTATCAGAGCAAGGTTGGACAACATGGCAGATGGATTTCCTTCATCAATTGACAAATTGGATAGAGGTAATTACTCAGCTTGGTCATTAAGAATGGAAGCTTATCTCCAAGGTAGAAGTTTATATGGTTATGTGGCTGGAGATGAAGTTATGCCAAGTTTCAAGAACAAAAGTCAACCAACACAAGAAGAGCAAGAAAGATTGAGCACATGGTGTTCCAAGGATGCACTTGCAAGGTCTTATCTCCTCAACTCTATCTCAGATTTCTTGTTGCCTCACATTAGAAGTTGTAAGACATCTCACGAAGTGTGGGATGCACTTGAAGCTTTCTTTTCTTCAAGTACCAAAGCTAGGAAGCATCAACTATGGCTGGAGTTCACAACTCTCAAGAAGGCTCCCAAACAAAATGTGACTGATTTTGTCACAAAGCTCAAGGACATAGCGGATCAGTTGGGAAGCATTGGAGAGGTAATAGATGAAGAGCAAATTGTAAGGCAGGTCATCAATGGCTTGAAGGCAGATGATAAGTGGGAAGCATTCACCACAGCTATGGATTTGTACATGGACATGCATGTACCTGATTTCAACACACTCATTGGACAACTACTTACTCAAGAGGCAAAGCTTATCAAAAATGGAGAAAGCTCTAAAGGTAATCAATCTTCAGCTTTATACACGGATAAAAGCAAGTCTAAAGATAACAAAGGAAAGGCAAAGAAAGTGGATGATGAAGCAGGTACATATCAAGCTAACTATGCAGGTAGAGGAAGACATGGCAGAGGTAGAGGAAGAGGAAGTAGACAAGGAAGGGGGAGATCCCAAGACTCCAACTCATGTTCTATTTGTGGATTAACTAATCATACAACTGAAAATTGCTTTAGGAATTCCAGGAATCAAAGAGGCAGAGGATACAATAGAGGAAGTTATGGCTACTCAAGAGGAAGGTTCAATAACTACCATGGCAATTACAACAACTACAATCATTCAAACTATCAAGGAGGCTACAAAGGAAGGAGAGACTACAATAACTACACAGAGGACTCAAACAAAGAGGATTCATTATTGATTATGAACATGGCTATGCCACAAGGTAAATCTGATGAGCATGTTTTCTACATAGATTCAGGTTGTTCAAATCATGTGGCAGGAAATGTGGCACTCCTATTAGATTTAGAAGATCCAAGGAATAAGCATGTGGTACAAACAAGAGATGATACAAAACATCCTATGGAGAAAATAGGCAATGTCAAAGCACCTGATGGAAACATCAACCTACTCAGTAAGGTACTCTATGTCCCTACCATTACAAAGAATTTGATAAGTGTTGGACAGATAGTAGAGAAAGGGTTGCAAGTTAGGTTCACAAAAGCAGGAGCATTTGTTGAAGATCCAAGTCAAGGATTCAGAAGAATTGCAAAAGGTGAAAAGACAGGTAGATTGTTCACATTTGAATTACAGGAGACTAGAAACATTGCTCTCTTTAATTATGGTAGTCAGACACTCACAGAATTGGAAGTATGGCACAAAAGGTTAGCACATATTGGTGAAAGGTCATTAAAGCAAATCTGCAGGGACCAAAGTGTACTTGGACTTCCTAATTTGTCAAAACAACATATGATTTATAAGTGTAGTGCATGTCAATTTGGAATGTCTCATAGGTTACAATTCATGAAGAAAGGTTATATGCATGGAGATCTCTTGGAGTTGGTTCATACAGATGTATGGGGACCTAGCAAGGAAGCTTCAATATCTGGATCAAGGTATTATGTTTCCTTTATTGATGATTGCAGTAGACTATCCTATTCTTTATGAAACACAAAGATGAAGTTTTTTCATGTTTCAAAAGATATTTGGCTCTTGTGGAGAATCAAACAGGTAAATCACTAAAAAAGCTAAGGTCAGATGGAGGGGGAGAATACTTCTCCCATGAGTTTGATTCTTTTCTTCAAGAAAGAGGAATCAAAAGAGAGGTAACTACAAGGTACACTCCTAAGCAAAATGGAGTGGTAGAAAGGAGGAATAGGACAATTGTTGAGGCTGCAAGGTCTATGTTAAATGAAAAGCATTTACCTAATTACTTATGGGCTGAGGCTGTATCTACAGCCACTTACTTGATTAACAGGTTGCCTTCAAAATCCCTTGATGGGATGACTCCATATGAGGCTTGGAATGGAAGAAGACCAAGCTTAGATCATTGTAAAATTTTTGGATGTATTGCTTTTGCTCATGTTCCTTCACAGGTTAGAGGCAAGATGGATCCAAAGGCAGAAAGGTGTGTATTTATTGGATATGACAACAATCAAAAGGGCTACAGGTTATACAACCCTACCAACAAAGGATTCTTGGTAAGCAGAGATGTAGTTTTTGATGAGAACAATTCATGGTATGAAGATTCATGCAGGAAGATCAATTTACCATATGATCTTGAAGAAGATTTTCCAAAGCTTGGTAGAGAATAATCAAAGATTGAAGAACAAGACACCTCAGAGGATGATGAAGAATCTCACATGGAAAAGATCAAAGCATAGAAGTCTAAAGGTAAAGCAAAATTGCAGGAACTTGGACATGAGGCAGAATCATCACATCATGGCCTAAGAAGATCTATGAGGGAAAAGAAAAAACCAGAAAGGTATGGGTTTGACACCTCATTAGTAACTAAACATTCTATCTACATAGCACAAGACATAAACCAAGAGGAGCCATCATCATTTGAAGAGGCCAAAGCAAAAACAGAATGGAAGCATGCAATGAAGGAAGAGATCGAAGCACTTGAGGAAAACAACACTTGGGATTTGGTGCCCAAGACTTCATGCATGAAGGTAATAGGCTCAAGATGGGTCTATAAACTCAAGAAGAATTGTGATGGTTCCATTAACAGGTATAAGGCAAGGCTTGTAACAAAAGGCTTTGCACAAACTCAGGGAATTGATTATGAGGAGACCTTCTCTCCTGTGGCAAAGATGCCTACTATTAGGGTTTTGCTTAGTATTGCCTCTTCCAAGATTTGGAAGATACTTCAACTAGATGTAAAGAATGCATTTTTGAATGGTTGGATAACAGAAGAGGTATATATGGCACAATCACCTAGTTTTGAGAGTCAAGTTTATCCTGATTATGTGTGTAAACTTAACAAAGCATTGTATGGTCTCAAGCAAGCTCCAGGAGCTTGGAATTTCAGGCTTGTTTCATTCTTGCAGGACAAAGGCTTTCAACCAAGCAAGGCAGATCCTTCACTCTTTATTAAAAAGAGTAATTTCGAGGTCATCTACCTATGTGTATATGTAGATGATATTATATTGACAGGAAATGATGCAGATGGTATGAAGAAGATCAAAGATCATATGAGAGAAGAGTTCAAGATAAGTGATTTGGGTTCACTTACCTACTTCCTAGGTTTGGAAGTTGTCTACAAAGATCATGGTTTGTTTCTCACTCAAAGAAAGTACATTAAGGACATGTTGGCAAAATTCAAGATGCAAGATTGTAAGATTGCACGTACTCCAATGGAGGTCAATCACAAATTTAGCTCACATGAAGGTGAACTCATAGAGGACATCACATCATATCAAAGTCTAGTGGGTAGTCTCAACTATGCCACATTGACAAGAGTAGATATATGTTACAGTGTGAGTGTGCTAAGCCAATTTATGCACACACCAAGAAAACCACATATGGATGCTGCCAAAAGGATTCTCAAGTATCTCAAAGGAACCATAAATGAAGGACTTTATTATCCTTATGTATCTGATTTAGGTTTGAAGCTATTTTCTGATGCAGATTGGGCTGGCTCCAAGGAAGATAGAAGGAGCACTTCAGGTTATCTTACCTTTGCAGGTTCAAAGCTTATTTCATGGTCATCCAAGAAGCAACCCACAGTTGCTCTCTCTTCTACTGAAGCTGAATATAGAGGTCTTGCCATAGCTACACAAGAAGCTATGTGGATGAAGACATTATTCAAAGATCTTGGATTGGAGCTTGGAACTCCAACTATTTTTGGTGACAATATGAGTTCTATTCACTTGGCTGCTCATCCTATTTTTCATGCAAGGACTAAACATAATGAAGTTCATTATCACTATGTACGAGAGAAGGTTCTAAGCAAATAGATTCAAATATCATATGTGTCCACTCATCAACAATGTGCAGATGATATTCTAACCAAAGCATTGGATGGTACAAAGCTTTGCAAATTCAAGGCTATGATTGGTTTACAGGTAATCTTGGAAGATTGAAGACCTCAAGCATACTTGGCTTGAGGGGGAGCTGTTGGAGCAAGTCTATGACAAGCCTAAGTATTGGCTTGAGTCTCACAAAGTCTTAGAAGAAGCTTTAAAAAGAAGACTATGTAAAGTTCACGTGTGAACTACCTCTTGTAACTTTTGAAGAGTTTACTTAATGTAAAAGTAAGAGAATCTTAAGTGGTTGAGTCCACTTGATCAAGAATGGAAAGAGGAGCCACGAATTCGTGATTTGTGGTAGGTAGAGAATCAAATCAATCATTGATTGATTGGAGAGTGATTGAGGGAAGTTAGCCTCCCAAACTCAACTATAAATAGATGGCAGTTTTAGTCGTGGTTAGAGAGACCTATGTGAAGACCTCCAAGAGCTGAGCTTTATGCCATATCAAGGTGTGATTACAAGGCACACATATGTATCAGTAAGTCATTGTACTGTACAAGCAATATACTTTCATTTTCATGATTATTTGAGTTCATCTTTCCATGTTCTTGTGAAGTGTACTACTCACTGCCATTACTCTCAGTTTTCTCAGTCAGCTTGTAGAGATGTTTTCTCTGAGCTTGGTGCATTATTTTCAGTGATTTAACTTGTTAAAGTTAGCTCTATAAGTCTACTATATGCTCACAAATTTTCATGTCATTTGGATGTTGAAATCTTCAGTTATGTTCATTTGAAGTCAACAGGGTCTGTTCATCTTCACTTCTCTGTCAGGTATCCGACTTTTTCACTCATCTTGTCAGAGCCATTTCTCAGTGTTTACTTATCTAAATTCCGTGATTTAAATCTTGTTAGATTCAGCTTACTGTCTAGTATGACCATACAAATTTTCATAATCATTGAAGTTCTACATTTTGAGTTATGGTGATTGTTCTGCTCACTGGTCTCAAACTGTAGCAGCCCATGAAAATCGGGATGATGTCATCAGTTGTTAAAACTCATTCTCAGTGTGTGGTTCATTATCTTTGATGAGATTACTCTTGAAAGTTAGCTCTTTAAGTTACCTAGACTTCCCCAAGAGGAATTAAGCTAATTGCTGCTGTGCTCAGAGAATCATGTAAAACACTGGACAGGTGTATGAACCAAGAATAGCAAGTTTTCACCTCTGAGCTAACTCCAACTTATCTGTTTTGATCTATCTTTTTGAGAGTGATCTTCCAAGGTACATAGGGTGTCTAATACATCCATTGGCAAGCTAAAAGGGCCCACCATATACTCCTGGAGTTCATTTGGCTGGTGTAGATCAAGGATTTTGCAACACCTCTTCATCTTCAAGCACATACCTATCCATCTCTTCACATTATATTCCCTTGAAGCCGAAAAGGAATGGTGGGATTCCTATCAACATTGAGGAGACTACATCTAGACGAGGCCAAATGCTTCTTCACCAATGTTTTTTCTAGTACTCCCAAGTGGGGGGAGGATATACATATGTCTAGAGCTTCTAATGCCTTAAATAAAAAGTAAAAATCTCCAAGCCTCATTTATATCCTGGACCTACCCTTCATTACTCACAAGATTAAAGAAATCATTATTAAAGTGAAACCCTCTAAGTCTCCTCATATTGATGAGATTCCTAATAAATTCTTCTAGGTCCTTCAAAAATTTTCGTCTCCATACATTCTCTTGATTTGCGAGGAGGCTATTAAAAGGGGCTCTTCCCATCCATATGAATGTTGGGTGATCGGGAAGAAAGAAGACCACAAGAAGAAAAAAGATCGGGTCCCTCCCCTCAAAGAGGGCAACCATCATTAATGAAATTCACATCTCTAAACGTCAGGGGTCTGTCTGACCCGTCAAGATCTTCGATTCTTGGCCAGTGGTTCAAAGACAAGTGCTTCGCCCCTGACTTTATTTGCTTACAAGAGATCAAAATCGACGGAGAGGATCTACAGAAACGGCTTAAATGCATTTCTCCGAACCACCTTTGGTTCTCCACTTCTCACCCTAGAGGGACGAGGGGTGCTTCTATCGGCATTAGTCACTCCTTGTCTGGCAATGTGACCTCGACTTTTGAAGGTCGGAATCATCGTTGGATTGCTGCCTCTTTCGGGTTCCCTTTCCAGTTCACTGTGGTCTCAATTTATGCCCCTAATGGTGAAGCAGATAGAATGGATACTTTGGCTTCCCTCGACTCCCTTTCACACAATGTTCTGATTTGTGGGGACTTCAACATGGTTGAGTTTCCTGAGGACCGATGGAATAACAAAGGAAAAATTATTGACGGTCAGGAGAAAGAGATATGGGACAAAATCAAGCTCCATCTCGACCTGGTCGAGGTGAAAGACATGAAGGGGTTCTCCTGGTCAAATCTCCAATCGGGGGACTCTTTGAGGAAAGCAAGACTTGATAGATGCTACATCGATCAGAGCACCATCCTTAAGTGGGGTATTCCGTCGATTTCCCAACACATGGACCTAACTATCTCAGACCACTATCCGATTACTCTGTCTTTCAAACCGATTCCCATGTTCCAGAAAGCTCCTTGGTTTCATGCTTGCCAGACATCGTTTTCCCTCCCCTCTTTCCACCAAGAAATTTCTGAGGTTTGGACGGAAGCCTTTGCTTACTGTAATGAACCAGCTAAGTGTTGGAGAAGCGCAGTAGAAAGGACTCGAAAAGTTATAATCAAGACTCAAAAGGCTATAAGAGAAATCCGAAAAAAAAGAAGAGAAACGGTGTACCGGAGGCTCTCACGGCTTGAAGAAGAGGTGAACAAAGGTAAGTTACATTGCCAACAAGGTCTTTTGAAAATCAGGGGAAGACTAAGATTAGAGGAGGAGGTTCAAAGGAAAAATCTTCAAATTTTCTTCAAAGATTGGTGGGCAGGGAAGGCCGACAAACCAACGAAAGAAATGTGTAACATCCTCAAAAGGAAACAAGCTAGGGAATCCATCCCCCTATTGGTCGATAACAATGGAACTGAATGTTGCACGGAAGTGGAGAATAGATTTATCATAGTCGAACACTTTACCAATCTTCTCGGGGTCTCGTCTCCTCTTTCCCCCCACAGGCGCGACTCCATGGCAACCATCTCAAGGGTTGCTCAAACCAGAATCCCACAGAACTTGATAGCTCTACTGGATGCCAACATCTCCGAGAATGAAATTATCGAGGTTATTGATGCCCTTCCCAATGGGAAAAGTCCGGGTCCGGATGGCCTTACCAATGAGTTTTTCAAGTCCTTCAAACATCAGGTTGCCACCCCACTGCGCCTCGTGTGGCAAGAGGCTCTCTCCTTCGGTGCACTCCCTGAGTGCCTGAATAATGGCATCATCAAGTTAATCCACAAACGGTGAGATAAGAACAAAATTGAAAACTGGCGCCCGATTACCATGCTCCAAACAGGATACAAGATAATTGCAAAAGTTATCGCCAACAGAATCTCTTGTCATTTAAAGTCATGGCTGTGCGAGGACCAGAAAGGTTTTATCAAAGGTAGATCTATACTTGAAGCAATTATCGATATTTGGGAAGGCCTTGCTTTTGCTGAGGAGTCTGCTCAAGATCAGGTATTCATTAAGATCGACTTCGACAAAGCGTATGATAGATTGGAATGGGACTTTATTCTTCAATCATTGAAAGACCTTGGATGCAGCCAAAAGTTCACGAAGATGGTTTCCACTCTTCTTGGAAATGCTTCAACTAGAATAAACATCAACGGTAAGCTCTCTGAGCCCATTCGTTTAAAAAGATCAATTAGGCAAGGCTGCCCTTTGGCTCCATTACTATTCGTTATCGCCTCGAATGGACTCAGCTGCCTATTAAAGCATCACATGGACGCTGGCAATCTCAGGGGTCTTTCCTTACCTCTAAATCACGGCCAATTGATTGTGAGACTTTTTGCTGATGACATGAATGCCTTTGTGCATAACAATATAAACAGCATTGAGGTGTTTTGGTGGTGCCTCCACACCTTTTGTGTGGCATCAGGCTCAAAAATCAACCATGCTAAAACTGCTTTTAGAGCAATCAGCGGACATACTCCCCAATTGTTGGTGGATCAGGGGTGTCAAGTTATCCCTAGCGGTCAAGTCTTCCGTCTCCTTGGCATTCCGATGGGATTCGACATCTCAATGGACCAACGCTGGAACTGGGTGCTATCCAAGCTGGATAGGAAGCTGAATCAGTGGAAAGCTATGCAAGTCAACCTGGCAGGGCGTGCTATGGTTGTTAACACATTTATGCTGTCTACAATTATTTACTTTATCTCGTGTTGGAGACCTAAGCAGAAAGACTTGGCTAAAGTGGAAAGAATCTGCAGAAACTTCCTTTGGACTGGGGACCCCAACAGGAGGGGGATTCCCAAAATCAAATGGGAAACTTGGATGAGCCCTAAAGACTCAGGGGGCTTGGGAATTTTGGATATTGTTGGGTTGGCTGATAAGTTGGTGGCAAAGTGGCTTATCAAGGCTTGGAGCAATAGGGAGTCCTCTTGGGCTAAATTGATCTTCAGAAACACGGAAGACCTTACCTTGGTTGGTCACCCTGGTTGGAAGGACATAGGGATTCTCACACTTTTGTTCTCCCCCCACCCGGTCTTCCCTAAAGGCTCTAGCCTCGTGTGTCCCTTATGGAAGAATTGGAACAAGGCCAAAGAGTTCATCAGAATCAGTGATGAGTGGAAGTGGGCGGCTGGCATAAGACAAAATGACTCTATTTGGTTCCCGATCAGTGGCATTCGGGGGGTGGAGTCTTGGAACCTCCAAACTGCAAGGCGGTTATGGAACAAGGGGTTCAAGCAGTGGAAACAACTCTGGAAACAAGAGACCAGCCAGTGGATTAGGTTCGAAGATTTGGATCCGAGACTTAGAGTTACCTCTGAGGAATGGACTCTTCTTCAAAGTAGGTGTTTAGCCTGGGACCGCTCAACTACCCGCCTTCTCTGCGGTCAGGATCTTCCTTGCTTGGAGGGCCTCAAATGGAGCAATGGTAAGAAGCTATCTAGAATCCCCAACTTCAAAGAGGATTTAGATGTTCACCACACCCTTAACAAGAGATGGTGCCTTTCGTGGACCAAACTTCGGTGGGAGCTAAAATTCATGTCTATTTGGCACCCCCTAATTGAGGTCAAAAAGTCCGTTCTCATGTGGCAGATCTTGCATAAAGGTACTTGCACCAATGCAAGGGCTAACAAAATCTGTGGTGTGCCGCCATGGTGCAAGCGTTGCCATCGGTGCATCGAAGATTTAGCTCACCTGTTCTTCGACTGCCCCAAGTCCCGTGTTATCTGGCATCACGTGACCCGAATTTTGAGACTCACAAGTCAAATCAACTGGCAACAAGTGATGTTGGGTGAGGCGATCGGCTGCTCATCGAGGCTGTGGAATGCCATCAGAGGTGAGGCTCTCTAGAAGATTTGGAGGGAGCGTTGTGCTATCAATTTTGGCCAAACTCCTAAGGAATGGTGGATCGAGAAATCCTTGTTTCTCCTAGGTAAAAGAATCTCCCGACTCAAGAGATCCCCACCATTTAGACATCACTGTATTTATCTCCTCGAAAACAACAAGTTGAAACCCAAATGGGTCCCACATGAGGGTGATGATAATTTTATCCGCCTCATTTGTAATGCCCTGTAGCTTGCCATACTCCTCCCTTGCATTGTGGGATTTGGGGGGTCCCATGGGCACTAGTCCCACTCACTTGTAACTTTTTCTCTTTATTATAATTAAAGTCCGGGAGATTAGGCTAAGGCGGAACTTCCTTTATTTAAAAAAAAAATGTTGGGTGATTAGAATAATCCACAAAAAGGTAACAACGAAGATATTAACAATTGGAGGTCTATCAGTTAAGATCCTCTCCTCTTCCTTAGCTATGAGGATTATCCCTATCATGAATCAATTCATCCTTCTTGAATATAAAGCATGCATAAAAAGTAGACTTGTCCTTGATTCCATTATTTCCCTTTCGGATGGTTTTGAATGTGCTAATGAGATGAATCAACAATACTAATATTAATTTTCTTTGTGTTAACAAACTATCATTAGATTCATCGTGAGTTAATCATGAGTTCCTGTGTGTTAATGAGATGTGCTAATGAGTTAATCATGAGTTCCTGTGTGTTAATGAGATGTGCTAATGAGTTCCTGTGTGTTAATGAGATGTGTTAATGAGATGTGCTAATGAAATGTGCTGATGTGTGTTAATGAGATGTCCTGGTCAATCGCAGCAGCCCGCCCCGCGACGGACTGAATCCAGTCAGTCGCGCCCGTGTCAATCGCAGCCCGCCCCGCGATGGACTGAATCCAGTCAGCACCAGGTGGTCGCGGTTCAGCAATTTCTCGTCGGTGTCAATCGTAGCCCGCCCCGCGCCCGTGTCAATCGCAGCCCGCCCCGCGATGGACTGAATCCAGTCAGTCGCGCCCGTGTCAATCGCAACCCACCCCGTGTCAATCGCGCCCGTGTCAATCGCAGCCCGCCCAGCGATGGACTGAATCCAGTGCAATCTGTCCGTCGCGATTGTTTCGCTAGGACTTTTCCCCGATCGACGGCCCCCATGTGCTCGATGACCAAGTGCAATCTGTCCGTCGCGATTGATTCGCTAGGACTTCTCCCCGATCGACGGCCCCCATGTGCTCGATGACCACGCAATCTATCCATCGAGGTTGATACACCCTCGCTGGGACTTTTCCACGATTGACACCCCCCACGATGGACAGGCTTTTGGTCTCCTCGATCGATGGCTCCCCCCGCCTTGGACAAATGTGCACGTAGGTTCGCGTAGCTTTTTCTTGGCCAAGTTTTTCAGCCTCTGAAGTTGTGGCGTTGCTCTCCTTGGGCCAAGAGCTCCATCCACTAAAGGAGCGCTTATAACGGAGCTCTTCCTTTTCCCCCTTGAAGTTGTTACGAATGCTCCCTCTCTCGGTGTTAAGCTCTTCTAAGTGAAGGACTTTAGGTTTAAAGCTTGCTTTTCCTCGGCTTCCCCAATCCTCGGTCGCCGGGATGGAGTCTATCCCAGTGGACGTCGCGCCCCCAGAGGTCTCTTTATGCAAAGAGTCTGTGGCGGCAAAACAGGAAGAACTGAAGAAAACTTGCCTGATCGGTCAAATGTTTGGCCCCAGGCCCCCTCTTGAAAGTGTGAGAAATTGGCTTCGCAAGGAATGGTTCCCGCGAGGCTTAATTGTATCCAAATGTCAATTCCTGCCGGTGAATCACATGCTTCTAGTATTTGAGAACGAAGAGATGGCTTTCCAAGCCCTGCAAGCCGGCTCCTGGCAAGTGGGCCGGTCCACCCTTTGCCTTTTTAAGTGGACCCCAGACTTTGTCCCGAACAGATCAAAGCCTCTTCGTTACCCGCTTTGGGTGGAGCTTCCCAATCTGCCTTTCTTCTTGTATGGATTCCTTCGTGAAATCGTCTCTCCGATCGGTCGCCCGATGGCTGCAAGACAGGATGTTGGGGGGTTAATCTACGATGGAGCTCAACATTCTTTCAATGCTAGATGGCATCCTCAGATCTGCGTTGAAATAGACCTGAACCAGGCCCTTCCCTCGAAGATCTCCATTAACTGTGGAGATGGTATGACCTGGACACAAGAGGTTACTTACAAGAATTTGCCAAACGCGTGCTTCCGGTGCGGGCTTCAAGGCCATAGGATCAAAGACTGCCCCCTGAAGAAAAGTACCAATAAAAACAAGCTTAAACAAGATGGGACCCTAGACCCTCTCCCCCAAGACGACACTCGGAGTCTTCCCCCTCCAATGGAGGAAGAAGAGGGAACTCGCGTTGCTGAGACGGATTCAGAAGGTTTCACTGAAGTGAGACGCAGGAGGAAAGTTAGCCCTCGAAGATCAAAAACAAGGAATACAACGACAGCTGCCCCCTCGAACAACATATACTGTAACCTAGAAAAAGAGATTAATGAGCTCGACTTCCCAGGGGACAACCTCTTTGAAGAAGACCCCATTGATAATACCCTTGGGTGCTCTACCAGCAAAGAAGATAACCAAGAAGGTTACACCACGAGTAAAGAGGAAGGCTTCACTACCAGCAATGAAGACAACCCAGACAGCGAAAGCTCCGCTCTTGGTCCTACCCTCCCGGTATGCTTTCCAAGACTACCGCAACAAATGTCCAAGCTTAAAGGTAAACAACCTTCCGGCATGCCTTGGAAGAGCCCCCTCAAGAGTAGGATCCTAAGTCAAGAAGTAGGGAAGAAAAAAGAAGACCACAAGAAGAAAAAAGATCGGGTCCCTCCCCTCAAAGAGGGCAACCATCATTAATGAAATTCACATCTCTAAACGTTAGGGGTCTGTCTGACCCGTCAAGAGCTTCGATTCTTAGCCAGTGGTTCAAAGACATGTGCTTCACCCCTGACTTTATTTGCTTACAAGAGATTAAAATCGACGGAGAGGATCTACAAAAACGGCTTAAATGCATTTCTCCGAACCACCTTTGGTTCTCCACTTCTCACCCTAGAGGGTCGGGGGGTGCTTCTATCGGTATTAGTCACGCCTTGTCTAGCAATGTGACCTCGACCTTTGAAGGTCGGAATCATCGTTGGATTGCTGCCTCTTTCGGGTCTCCTTTCCAGTTCACTGTGGTCTCAATTTATGCCCCTAATGGTGAAGCAGATAGAATGGATACTTGGGCTTCCCTTGACTCCCTTTCACACAATGTTCTGATTTGTGGGGACTTCAACATGGTTGAGTTTCCTGAGGACCGATGGAATAACAAAGGAAAAATTATTGACGGTCAGGAGAAGGAGATATGGGATAAAATCAAGCTCCATCTCGACCTGGTCGAAGTGAAAGACAGGAAGGGGTTCTCCTGGTCCAATCTCCAGTCAGGGGACTCTTTGAGGAAAGCAAGACTTGATAGATGCTACATCGATCAGAACACCATCCTTCAGTGGGGCATTCCCTCGATTTCTCAACACATGGACCTCACTATCTCAGACCACTATCCGATTACTCTGTCCTTCAAACCGATTCCCATGCTCCAGAAAGCTCCTTGGTTTCATGCTTGTCAGACATCATTTTCCCTCCCCTCTGTCCACCAGGAAATTTCCGAGGTGTGGACGGAAGCCTTTGCTTACTGTAATGAACCGGCTAAATGTTGGAGAAGCGCAGTAGAAAGGACTCGAAAAATTCTAATCAGGACTCAAAAGGCTATAAGAGGAATTCGAAAAAAAAGAAGAGAAACGGTGTACCGGAGGCTCTCACGGCTTGAAGAAGAGGTGAATAAAGGCAAGTTACATTGCCAACAGGGTCTTTTGAAAATCAGGGGAAGGCTAAGATTAGAGGAGGAGGTCCAAAGGAAAAATCTTCAAATTTTCTTCAAAGATTGGTGGGCAGGGAAGGCCGACAAACCAACGAAAGAGATGTGTAGCATCCTCAAAAGGAAACAAGCTAGGGAATCCATCCCCCTAATGGTCGATAACAATGGATCTGAATGTTGCATGGAAGTGGAGAATAGAACTATCATCGTCGAACATTTTACCAATCTTCTCGGGGTCTCGACTCCTCTTTCCCCCCACAGGCGCGACTCCATGGCAACCATCTCAAGGGTTGCTCAATCCAGAATCCCACAGAACTTGATTGCTCTACTGGATGCTAACATCTCCGAGAATGAAATTATCGAGGTTATTGATGCCCTTCCCAATGGGAAAAGTCCGGGTCCAGATGGCCTTACCAATGAGTTTTTCAAGTCCTTCAAACTTCAGGTGGCCACCCCGCTGCGCCTTGTGTGGCAAGAGGCCCTCTCTTTCGGTGCCCTCCCTGAGTGCCTGAATAATGGAGTCATCAAATTAATCCACAAACGGGGAGATAAGAACAAAATTGAAAACTGGCGTCCGATTACCATGCTCCAAACTGGATACAAGATAATTGCAAAAGTTATCGCCAACAGAATCTCCTGTCATTTAAAGTCATGGCTGTGCGAGGACCAGAAAGGTTTTATCAAAGGTAGATCTATACTTGAAGCAATTATCGATATTTGGGAAGGCCTTGCTTTTGCTGAGGAGTCTGCTCAAGATCTAGTTTTCATTAAGATCGACTTCGACAAAGCATATGACAGATTGGAATGGGACTTTATTCTTCAATCATTGAAAGACCTTGGATGCAGCCAAAAGTTCACGAAGATGGTTTCCACTCTTCTTGGAAATGCTTCAACTAGAATAAACATCAACGGTAAGCTCTCTGAGCCCATTCGTTTAAAAAGATCAATTAGGCAAGGCTGCCCTCTGGCTCCTTTACTATTTGCTATCGCCTCGAATGGACTCAGCTGCCTATTAAAGCATCACATGGACGCTGGCAATCTCAAGGGTCTTTCCTTACCTCTAAATCACGGCCAAATGGTTGTGAGACTTTTTGCTGATGACATGAATGCCTTTGTGCATAACGATATAAACAACATTCAGGTGTTTTGGTGGTGCCTCCACACCTTTTGTGTGGCATCGGGCTCAAAAATCAACCATGCTAAAACTGCTTTCAGAGCAATCAGCGGACCCACTCCCCAATTGTTGGTGGATCAGGGGTGTCAAGTTATCCCTAGCGGTCAAGTCTTCCGTCTCCTTGGCATTCCGATGGGTTTCGACATCTCAATGGACCAACGCTGGAACTGGGTGCTATCCAAGCTGGATAGCAAGCTGAATCAGTGGAAAGGTATGCAAGTCAACCTGGCAGGACGTGCTATTGTTATTAACACTTTTATGTTGTCTACAATTATTTACTTTATCTCGTGTTGGAGACCTAAGGAGAAAGACTTGGCCAAAGTAGAAAGAATCTGCAGGAACTTCCTTTGGACTGGGGACCCCAACAGAAGGGGGATTCCCAAAATCAAATGGGAAACTTGCATTAGCTCTAAAGACTCAGGGGGCTTGGGAATTTTGGATATTGCTGGGTTGGCTGACAAGCTAGCGGCAAAATGGCTTATCAAGGCCTGGAGCAATAGGGAGTCCTCTTGGGCTAAATTGATCTTCAGAAACACGGAAGACCTTACCTTTGTTGGTCTCCCTGGTTGGAAGGACATAGGGATTCTCACGCTTTTGTTCTCCCCCCACCCGGTTTTCCCTAAAGGCTCTAGTCTCGTGTGTTCCTTATGGAAGAATCGGAACAAGGCCAAACAGTTCATCAGAATCAGTGATGATTGGAAGTGGGCGGCTGGCATAAGACAAAATGACTCTATTTGGTTCCCGATCAATGGCATTCGGGGAGTGGAGTCCTGGAACCTCCAAACTGCAAGGCGGTTATGGAACAAGGGGTTCAAACAGTGGAAACAGCTCTGGAAACAAGAGACCAGCCAGTGGATTAGGTTCGAAGATTTGGATCCGAGACTTAGCATTACCTTTGAGGAATGGACTCTTCTTCAAAGCAGGTGTTTAGCCTGGGACCGCTCAACTACCCGCCTTCTTTGCGGTCAAGATCTTCCTTACTTGGAGGGCCTCAAATGGAGCAATGGTAAGAAGCTATCCAGAATCCCGAACTTCAAAGGGGATTTGGATGTTCACCACACCCTTAACAAGAAATGGTGCCTTGCTTGGACCAAACTTCGGTGGGAGCTAAAATTCATGTCTATTTGGCACCCCCTAATTGAGGTCAAAAAGTCCGTTCTCATGTGGCAGATCTTACATAAAGGAATCTGGACCAATGCAAGGGCTAACAAAATCTGTGGTGTGCCACCATGGTGCAAGCGCTGCCATCGGTGCATCGAAGATTTAGCTCACCTGTTCTTCGATTGCCCCAAGTCCCGTGGTATTTGGCATCACGTGTCCCGAGTTTTGAGACTCACGAGCCAAATCAACTGGCAACAAGTGATGTTGGGTGAGGCGATCGGATGCTCATCGAGGCTGTGGAATGCCATCAGAGGTGAGGCTCTCTGGAAGATTTGGAGAGAACGCTGTGCCGTCAATTTTGACCAAACTCCTAAGGAATGGTCGATCGAGAAGTCCTTGTTTCTCCTTGGTAAAAGAATCTCCCGAGTCAAGAGATCGCCACCGTTTAGACATCACTGTATTTATCTCCTCGAAAACAACAAGTTGAAACCCAAATGGGTCCCACATGAGGGTGATGGTAATGTTATCCGCCTCATTTGTAATGCCCTGTAGCTTTCCATACTCCTCCCCTGCATTGTGGGATTTGGGGGGTCCCATGGGCACTAGTCCCATTCACTTGTAACTTTTTCTCTTTATTATAATTAAAGTCCGGGAGATTAGGCTAAGGCCGAACTTCCTTTATTTAAAAAAAAACAATACTAATATTAATTTTCTTTGTGTGTTAACAAACTATCATTAGATTCATCGTGAGTTAATCATGAGTTCCTGTGTGTAAGGTGAGGGTGCCCTTTGGCGGTTTGACGGCTTGCCCTTTGCACGGTCTTCTTACACTCTGTACTATTATTATATTTCTTTGTCTATTTCTTTTGCAATTGCCATGTCGCGTTAATAAGGCTCCTTCTCTTGAGAACTGACCGCTTTTCCTTGAAACTTGACAGATTGCTTTTCCTTGAGAACTGACCGCTTTTCCTTGAAACTTGACAGATTGCTTTTCCTTGAGAACTGACCGCTTTTCCTTGAAACTGACCGCTTTTCCTTGAAACTTGACAGATTGCTGCTTTTCCTTGAGAACTGAGCGCTTTTCCTTGAAACTTGACAGATTGCTTTTCCTTGAGAACTGACCGCTTTTCCTTGAAACTTGACAGATTGCTGCTGACCGCTTTTCCTTGAAACTTGACAGATTGCTTTTCCTTGACGATTCACATTGCAGCTCATAACATCACGGCGAGGACCACTGTCTGATTCTGTTATCTGGACTTCTGAGTGCTGGAACATTCCTCTACGGAAATGGCGAGCTGTGCACAAGAGATACCCCCACTGAAGGATCGGTTAGGTTCTATATCCGCGGTTACAGCGATGGTGCAGCCTGTTGCAGCGGCATTACTGATCACGGCGATCATCATGTACATGACAAGCCGCATAATATTAGGATGGGGCCGCAAGAATGCTAGCAAAAATTCAGGAAACCTGCCGCCGGGGACGATGGGGCTATTGCCTGTTGTCGGAGAGAGTCTACAGTACAGCCGTCCGAGTGGCAGATTTCTTCCGGCGGTTTTCATCTCCGACAGAATCAAAAGGTATAATCCATTCAAAGATTACGTGTGTGGAGGCTAACGCAGAACTCTCATGCACTACTACAGATTTCTTGCTAGAATATCTTCGCGATGTACATCCTATTCCCATATTCTATCTGCGAACGCCGATGACAAGGCCTTGTGCACTGCTAAACGTGTTGTTTTAAGACGATCCTTCTAGAACGATTCTCCTTTGTCGGAGAAAGCAGTGCGCTTCTCCACCTTTCTGCAGGCGGCCGTTGTCCAACAGAACGCAAACATATGTCTCATCTATTCATTCCATATGTCTAGGCTAATGGAGAATCCTCGTGCACTGCTAAGCATTTCCGTTGAAAACAATCCTTTAGGCTATGCAGGAGATCATGCACTACTGAACATTTTCATTTCGAAGACAGTGTGCTCTATCGTTCGGGCGTCAGCCTCCTGAATTTTACGGTACGCTCAACTTACTGATTCCATCCGCTTCCGTTTGTCCACCACGAATCAGACGCTTCTTGCACTGCTGAGAATTTTCTTTCAGAACGATTGCCTTTTTCCGAAGACTCTCCAGTACCTTCGTCCAGGCTTCAGGCGTCGTCGACATTCTCCGTTGCCGACAGAATGTAAAGATATACGTAATTTATCGATTTCATCCTGTGGATGGCTCATGCGCTGCTAAACATTGCTAAATATTTCCTTTTAGAACAATCCTTTACGCATTGTTGTCTGCACCACGTTTGACGGGAATAGTGATAGCCTTCCGTTGGAGTACGTTTCTTCGCAATTTCCTTATGAACAATTCCTTAACCACAAGAATGTAGCATAACAACAAGAATTTTCCGTTAAAACATGTTTGTTTATCATCTCTATACTCATTTGCAGGTATGGACCACTGTTTAAGTCCCACATATTTGGAGGTCCGACCATAATATCCACTGACGCCAAAGTGAACCAGCTTATCCTGCAGAAAGAAGGAACCCTTTTCAAGAGTGGCTACCCGCGTTCGATCCTCAGCATTATAGGGATGCATAATACAACAGAGATCCATGGCAACACCCACAAGGTAGTCAGGAATGTAATCCTTAATGTTGTTAGCTCTCGAATACGAGATGACAAAGTGATCAGCTATATCTCGGACGAGATAGTACAGAGAATGAATGCATGGGATGGCCAGATTGTCCGTTTCCAAGAAGAGGCAACAAGGGTAATTTTCTTATCTTCCTCAGCTAGCCCTAAGTTGTAATAATACCCATGGAAGAACATAAATTTTGATGCATATAGGGAGGACATCATATGAATCCTAGAAAGTTAGACATATCCCACTCCTCCTTGCTCATATGAAAATGAACAACCTGCGCTGATGACATTCAACATGTAGTACGTACCAGCGAACACATACATTCGATTCAACATATAGTATGTATGAACAGAGACAGACACATTTCGCAAATAGATATATCATTATCATTAGGCAACAGTCCGTGGCATCCAGTCGGAAGATGTTGCATCAACGGGGAGAGACTGGTGTCTGTGTGTGTTACTCTCTTTCCAACGTCGGAAGTCGGAAATAGCCTGGCCCTAAGTTGTAATAACAGCCATGGAAGAACATAAATTTTGATGCATATAGGGAGGACATCATACGAATCCTAGAAACTTAGACATACCCCCCCCCCCCCCCCTCCCCCGGTTCATATGAAAATGAACAACCTGCGCTGATGACATTCAACATGTAGTACGTATCAGCGAACACATACATTCGATTCAACATCTAGTATGTATCGACAGACACAGACACATACGCAAATACATGTATCATTATCATTAGGCAACAGTAGGTAGCGAAAGATCGGAAGACGTTGAGTCCAAGATGCTTGATGTTCAATTTGGTTCCGACTATCTCACATCTATCAAGCTGAATCATGACTGTGCTATTTACCATGCCCTAAACACAGTCAAATGCCATCGGAGGGCCATGCACGTGTAGTTTATAATGACCTTAGCAATTGATACCACGCCCATTGCCCTTGCTTAACTTACAGTGTATACCATCCTTACCTAATTTATTTCCATCGTTGGTCCATGAATACTTTGTAACGTTCATTTTGGGTTTCTTATGGAATTGCAGCTATCGTTCAACTTGGTGATAAACCAACTAATGGGTCTATCCAACATAGATGACGCATGTGAGGCCGATTATCTCTTCGAAAACCTTCAAATGCTTGTGGAGGGACTATTATGTGTGCCTCTCAATCTTCCGGGGATGACATATAGACGAAGCATTCAGGTTACAATTACACCATCTGCAATTTAATAAAGAGAACGCACCTTTCTCATACATTTCATATAAAGAAGACAAATTTAAAGAAAACGTAACCTCCTTATACACTTCAAATGAACAAGACTATTTTATTCGATTTTCATACAGATTTCGTTTCCATATGATATATGGTATTCGAGATTAAAAGCACCTTTTCAATAGGCTAGTTTTTGTTTACGCTTCTCGTGGAAGCGTCTTCATGGTCTATAACTCTAGAAATCTCAAGCATGTAGTTTGATTGTTGTTGATCAAGAGATATCCTCTCTCTCTCTCTCTCTGGGTCATGTGAGTTCAAGGTAGTGTTCCAGTTCAAGGCATTAGCTCTGTTATTCCGCGGCTTTGTGGCATGATGCATCCCACATTCGGGACATTGTCACAGGGGCATTGTCTTGTTTTTAAATAAAAGAAAGTTCGGCCTTAGCCTAATCTCCCAGACTTTAATTAAAATAAAGAGAAAAAGTTACAAGTGAATGGGACTAGTGCCCATGGGAACCCCCAAATCCCACAATGCAGGGGAGGAGTATGGCAAGCTAGAGGGCATTACAAATGAGACGGATAAATTTATCGTCACCCTCATGTGGGACCCATTTGGGTTTCAACTTCTTGTTTTCGAGGAGATAAATACAGTGATGTCTAAACGGTGGAGATCTCTTATCTCGGGAGATTCTTTTACCTAGGAGAAACAAGGATTTCTCGATCGACCATTCCTTAGGAGTTTGGCCAAAATTGATAGCACATCGCTCCCTCCAAATCTTCCAGAGAGTCTCACCTCTGATGGCATTCAACAGCCTCGATGAGCAGCCGACCCCCTCACCCAGCATCACCTGTTGCCAGTTGATTTGGGTCGTGAGTCTCAATACTCGGGTCACGTGTTGCCAAATAACACGGGACTTGGGGCAGTCGAAGAACAGGTGATAGGGGCATTGTCTTAAATTGGCGAAATCATCAAGCCTTTAACAATCGTTCAATGTGGCGATTCTCTATCCTCCCCATTTTAGCGACTTTCTGCCTGGTTTATAGGTGTGAATATCTGTTCGTATTAAAGTCCCGGAGACCAGCGAGTCTCTCTCTCTCTCTCTCTCTCTCTCTCTCTCTCTCTCTCTCTCGATCTCTCTGGATGGGGTGTGGCCATGGCCATTGGCTCTCTAGTTATTAGCAACCTTGAGAAGGGCACTGCGATTTCTCTTCCTCTTCTGTGAAATAAACCCTCGGTGATCATGCTCGAGAAAGGGATCATCGTGAAGAAACAAGATGAACTGAAAAAAGCTTCCTTAATTGGAAAACCCTTGAAGTCTTTTAATTCATTGCTACGCAGGAATGACTACCCGATTCACATTCCTTTAATTTTGAAAAACATAGATATGACATGTGGGAAATGCAGCGAACTACCATGTGCTATAAATGGTTTCCTATGTTTGTTCCAATCAATTCAAAGCCACCGAAGTATCCTATTTGTGTCCATCTTCCTAATTTTCTTTATTTCCTCCACGGACTCATTACAAAAATAGTTTTTTTCCAATTTGAAGCACGCTTGTGACCAAGCAGGATGTTGGGGACCGATTGATGAGGATGTCTTGTACTACTTGATCACAGCGAACCAAAAGTAATGACCGCTCCCCCAGATAAGACTATTCTGGTGGTTAATGTCAAAAATGCAACTATAGTGGGTTTAGATGGAGATATGAAGTGACAAACCTTAGATGCGCTTTGAGGGCCCCAAGGTAGTGACAAAAAAGAAGAAAAGAAGCTCTAAGAAGACACAAGAGGAAGGTATGTCTCACTCGGATGTATCATTAACCTTAGAAAAGGAAGTCAATCTCTTTGACTTCCTTTTTTTTTAATATAAAGGAAGTTCTGCCTTAGCATACTCTCCTAGACTTGAATTAATTAAAACAAAAGTACAAGAGAAGGGGAATAGTGCCACGAGACCCCTCCAATTCCACAGACCAGGGGTAGCTTACAAAGAAGGCATTACAAAGAAGGTTAATCACCCTCTCATCAACCTCATGTAGGGCCCATTGGGTCTTAAACTTGTTGTCAATCAAAAGGAGCACATGATGATGCTT
Organism: Ceratopteris richardii; assembly: GCA_020310875.1. Classification (NCBI taxonomy): domain Eukaryota; kingdom Viridiplantae; phylum Streptophyta; class Polypodiopsida; order Polypodiales; family Pteridaceae; genus Ceratopteris; species Ceratopteris richardii. Next base: position 128,081,141 of record CM035412.1, on the reverse strand, counting down.
GAAGGCAGGGGATTTCTTATAGTTAACGATCCGTTTGCCAATGAGGAACAACGATTTCTCAATCGGCCACTCTTTGGGGGCATCGGCAAAGTTAATAGCACATCTTTCTTGCCATATTTTCCGTAGGATCTCCCCTTGATGGCTTTTTGGAGAGTCACGGAGTAGTCGATCGCTTCTCCGAGCAGAGGTTGCTTCCAAGTGATATGTTTCTGAAGACTAATTTCCTTTCTGACAATCTATGAGAGCCTGTTGGAGTTGGGACAGATAAAGAAGATGTGAGAAACATCTTAAATAGACCGGTAGCAGCGTTTGCACCAGGGAGGTATCCCACAAAATTTGCTAGCCTTAAGGTTGGACCAGATTTCACGATGAAGAATTTTCCATAAGAGGACATACTTTTTGATTTCTATGAGGGGGTGCCAGATAGCCATGAACTTCATGTCCCACCGAAGCCGTGTCCACGACAAGCACCACATCTTGTTGAGGTTAACCTGATAATCAATGGTTTCTTTGATGTTTGGGATTTTTGATAGGCAATTACCATTGTGCCATCTTAGATGAAGCGAGCTCGGTGTGTCATGCCCCATGAGAACGCGTACTTTATAGCAGTCCCAGGTGAGATGTCTGCTTTGCAAAGTGTTCCATTCTTCATATGAAATGTTGATGCTAGGGTCAATATCCTGAAAGTTTATCCACTGGTTGGTGTCTTGCTTCCAGACATGTTTCCAATTTTTGAAGCCTTTCTTCCATAGCCTCTTGACGTTTCTAATCTTCCAAGATTCCACACTCCGGATGCCATGAATTGGAAACCAGATAGAGTCGTTTTGTCTGATATTGGCCGCCCACTTCCAATCTTCACTTATTCTTGTGAAGCTTATGACTTTATTCCAACTCTTCCATAGGGAACACACAAGATTTGACCTTTCGGGAAGACGGGGATCTGGGAAAACAACATTGTCAAGATTCTTCCAATGCCAGAATCCCATGAGAGTCAACTCTTTCTTGTTTTTGATGATCAACTTGGGCCACGAGGCCCCCACATTACACCAAGCCTTAATCATACATTTTTCTTCAAGTTTGTTAGCCATGCATCCAATGTCCATCCAATGTCCATAATGCCAAGGCCCCCACTATCTCTTTGGCTGGTGCAGATGGAACACTTGATTTTAGGCACCCCCGTCCTATTGTGGTCGCCCATCTAGAGGAAGTCTCTACAAATACTATCTAATTTGGATAGATCTTGCTCTTTCCATCTCCAATAAGAAAGGAAGTAAATGGTGGATGATATGAGGAATGTATTCATAACCATAGCATGACCACTGAGATTGATTTGCATACCTCTCCAATATGTTAGTTTGTTTTCGAGTCTACTAAGCACCCAGTTCCACCGCTACTCCATCGAGATACCCAACCCCAAGGGAATCCCGATAAGCTGGAAAATTTTGCCCTACAAAATGATTTCATGGCCATGATCAATGAAAAGGTGAGGTTGGATCCCGACAATAGCTCTAAAAGCCATTTTATAGTGGTCGATTTTGGATCTACAGGCAACACAAAAAGTATCGAGGCACCTCTAGAACTTCTCTAGGATGGTACAATCATTTTCGACAAATGCATTCATATCATTGGCAAAAAGTCTCATGGTGATCTGGCCATGGTCATGAGGCAAACAGAGGCCTTTGATATTACCAGCTTCCACTTGTTGTTCCACCAGCTGGCTAAGCCCTTCCATGGCAATGGCAAAGAGAAGTGGAGCTAATGAGCACCCTTGTCTAATCGATCTTCTAAGTTTGATCAACTTCAAAAGATTTCCATTAACATTAATTTGAGTCAATGTGTTTCCTAGAAGGTTCACGATCATCATGGTGAATTTCTGACTACATCCGAGATCTTTAAGTGACTGCAGAATATACTCCCATTCTAGCTTGTCGTAGGCTTTATCAAAGTCGATCTTGAGGAAGACCACATCTTGTCTTGACTCATTTGCAAAGTCGAGACCTTCCTAGATATCTATAATGGTTTCCAAAATTGACCTGCCTTTGACGAAACCTTTTTGTTTTTCGCTTAACCACGCTCTTAGATGGCTAGAAATTTTGTTCGCTATGACTTCAGCAATGATCTTATATCCTATTTTGGAGCATCGTAATTGGACGCCAGTTCTCAACTCTGTTCTTTTCCCCTTTTTTGTGTATTAACTTGATAATGCCATTGTTGAGACACGTCGGAAGCACACCGAACTCGAGTGCCTCTTGCCAAACGAGACAAAGAGGGGTAGCGACCACCAACTTAAAGGATTTCAAGAACCCATTAGTAAGCCCGTCGCTACCCGAGCTTTTACCACAAGGGAGGGCATCAATGACTTCAATGATTTTCACTTCTGAGATTGGGGTTGATAAACCACGGAACGAAGTTTGAGTGGGATCCAATCGGGGGATACCCAAGATATGGTTGTAAGAGAGGGGGGTCAAGGTCCCCAAGAGTCTCGTAAAGTGCCCTTCGATGATCCTGAAATTATCTTCTTCTATATTGTGTACATTGCCATTTGATTATAGCAATAGTGGGATCGATTCTCTATTTTTTTCCTTTTAGGGATGCGGCACATCTCTTTGGTGGGTTTGTCGGCTTTGCAAGCTCAGCACTCCTTGAAGAAAATTTGCAAATTTTTCCTTTGTATTTCTTACTCCTATCTCAATAGTGCTCAGATTTTTCGTAGACCTTTCTAGGATTGATCTTTTCCTTTGTTCACTTCCTCCTCAAGTCTGCAGAGTCTATGGTAAAGAGCTTCTCTACGTGCTCGCCGAATAGTATCCAGCAACTTCTTGGATCTAATCATGATCTGTCATGACTTTTCGATCGCACGTCTCCAACACTTGGCTGGGGAGGAGCTAGAGGCAAACACCTACTTCCACACTTCAGCAATTTCTCGATGGACAGAGGGGAGAGAGAAGTAGGTCATGCAGGCATGGAACCAAGGAGCCTTATGGATTTTGGTGAAAGGTTGGAAAGCGATAACGATCGGGTAGTGATCAGAGATGGCGAGGTTAGTGGGTTGCGAGAGGGAAGGGTGGTCCCACTAATCAATGATGTTCTAAGCAATGCAGCATCTATCCAGTCTGGCTTTCCTCAAGTCCTCGACCGCTTGGAGATTTGACCATGAAAAGCCATTTGAATCTTTGAACTCAACCAAATCCAAGTGTAGTTTGGTTTTGTCCCATGTTTTTTTCTCTAAACTATCGATGATCTGGCCGCTTCCATTCCATCTACCCGTAGGGTCCTCCACCATGTTGAAGTCACCACAAATTAGCACATTGTGGGGCAGTGACTCCAAGGAGGTCCACTTATTCAGTCTCTCCATCTCCCCATTAGAGGCATACATAGAAACTAAAGTAAAATGAAAGCGGGCACCAAAGGAAACGACAATCCATCGATGGCTCTCATCTTCAATGGAGTTCTCAAGCTTATCAAACCAAGATTGATTAATACTGATTAGTGTCCCACTAGACCCCCGCGGGTGTGATGTCAAAATCCAAACATGGGTCGAGGAGACATGTCTGAGCCATTTTTGGAGGTCTGCTCCATCAATTCTAGTGTCTTGAATACAGATAAATTCTGGTTTTAGGCTAATGTCGCGAAGCCATTGACCAATGATGGTCACTCTTGAGGGGTCGATTAGACCTTTAGCATTTAACGAGATGATGATCATTGTCATAAGATACCCTCTTTGCGGGAGGGGGCCCTATCCTTTCTCTTCTTGGATTCATCTTTCTTTTTCATCAGGAGGGGGTCTCGACTTAGTAATATGTTTTTGTGGGGGCTTTTACAAGGTAGCTCAATAGGTCATTTCCCCTTGTGGGATGCCTCCTACTGGGAAGAACTAGAAACCATTTCGGGAATAGTCGATCCAATGATGGAACTTTCACTATCCATGTTATCTTCATTACTAATGGTAAAGCCATCTTCTTTGCTTGTAGTGTAACCCTCTTGGTAGGTTTCTTTATTGTCAGGGATCTCTAGGGCTTTGTTGCTGGTGTCCACATCAAGCCAGTTCCTATCTGGGTAATCAAACTCATTGATTTCTTTTTCCAAATTGCAATATAGCTCTTTGAGGGGGTACCTGGCATGTGGTTTCGCTCAGATGTCCTCCTAGAGCTTCTTTTCCTTCTTCTTCTTCTAACTTCTGTGAACCCATTTACATCAGCTTCGAGATTATGGGGGCCCTTAGCTTCCACTTTCTTTACTAGGAAATTCAAAGTCCCTTTGTTGTCTTGAGAATTTTTGGAGGCTTCTGATTTTGCTTGCTTTTTTGTCTTAATGGGAAATCTTTAATCATGTGACCTTGTTGGCCACAATGAAAGCATGTGTTAGGAAGGTTTTTGTAATTAATGTCTTGCTCCTAGACATCCCCTTCGCCCAAGTCCACTTTGATCTTCAATGGAAGTGGCGTGCTGAGGTCAGCCTCCACACAGATTTGAAGGTGCTAGTGAGCATTGAACGAATGTCTCGCACCTTCATAAATGAGACCATCAATATCCTCCCGTGAAGCCAACAGCTTGCCGATGGGAGAAATAATGTATCACATGTAGTTGTACAAGAAGTAAGGCAGGTTAGTGAGCTCTACCCAGAGAGGGTATCCGAGAGATTTTGATTTGTCAAGAATAAAATCCAGGGACCATCTGAATAGGCACAGGGTCACCTGCCCGAGTTGCCAAGTTGGACACTAAGAGCACGAAAGGCCATATCTTCATTCTCAAAGACTAGCAACATATGGCTAGCCCATAAGAACTGACACTTACAAACAATCAACCCATGGGGGAACCACTCATTGAGAAGCCACTAGCGCACGGTTTCAAGCAGGGGCCTAGGGCCAAACATTTGTTCAACGAGAAAAACTTTTTTGAGCTCCTCCTATGTTGACAGAATTGCGGATCTACTGAGGGAGACCAAGGGAGGCTTAACACCCTCGGAGGCCCCAAGGGTGACACAAGATCACCCCTCCAAAATAGGGGCCAGGTTACCAATCTCCCCGGGGGGGCAGGGCTAGCTTGCTTCTCACAAGGGAGGGAGTCGCTAGAGCCATGATAAGGACCCCGACTTGCACAATGGAGAGAAAATTCCGGGGAGACCAATGCCTAAGCAGAAAAGCACCTTGAAAGCAATAGTAAAAAAAGACACACCCTCTTTTCCAAAAACGGTTGCCTCCTCGAAAACAAAAAAATAGACTTCAAGGACAAGTCACCCCTTTCTCGAAGCACACTAAAACCCATTTTCATTTTCTCATGATTCTTTGCGCATCAGCTTCACGATCCTTTAAAATTCATGATCCTTTGAATTCCATGGATTCATCAAAATTGAGATCATTTGGTAATCGCGAACCTTTTCAAACAAAAGATCCCTTGATTTTAGCGATCCTTTTTTATATTTGGTAAGTACCATTTAATGTCACGAAGGGACAGCATGAAGCTAATACAAAAAATAAGGTAATCTCTCTCAATCGCACTCCTTCTGTCAATCGCGACAACTATGGTAATCTCTCTCAATCGCACTCCTCTCAATCGCGAGGGATAGCACGATGGAGACAAACTAACACGTCAGCTTCACTCGTGCGATGATAGGACTCGCGATGGACAGCTTTACTCACGCAATGGATGCCTGGACTCGCGCGACGGACACATTGCTGGATGCCTGGACTCGTGCCTTCACGGCGATGGACGCCTCCCTTCTCTCCTTCCACTATTGCGGTCAGTGTTATATTTTGACGGTCGACCATGCCCTTCAATTTTGAAGGCTATCTACAGATCATACCTGTATTTGCTGTATTTTAATGTATTTTTTGAAGGTCGTATAAAATTCTTGACCTTATTTTACGGTAAAAAATGGCCAAAACGGGCAATACGGCCATCAAAAATCAACACTGATTGCGGCTTTCACGGCGAGGGACACCTCCTTCACGCAAGATCCCTATTAAGCTTCCATGGAAAATTCAAATTAATGTGAAAATCCCCTCGCACAATATGGCTATAAAATAAAAACTGGAAGGAAAAGCTTAGCAAAAATAGAGATAAAGCCTTGATTCATAAAGATTGATCGACCTCGAAACTATCATCCTCTCCTTCAATGTTCGAGTTCTTGGTGATCCATGTAGAGTGATAATTATAGGTAACTTGCTGAAGGAAAAAAATCTTGAACCCTCATTTCATCTATCTATGAAAGGTTAAAATCAATGGGGAGATTCCTCATTAGATTAAAGCATATTTTGGATCACCATTGTTGGATGTCCATGGCCCACTCCACGGGTTGTGGAGGGGTAGTGGTGGATTTCAAGAGTAGCTAGTCTACCGCTTTAATAAGTTCCATTGTTGATCCACCTCAGGGATAAGTTCAAGTTACTTTCATGGGCGTGCATCCCTTCACTATTCTTTTTGTCCCTTCCCTATTGTTCTTTTCTACACCCAAAACTTAGGCCAGAAGAGAGTTGGCATGTAAGAATTTATGTTAGCCTGTCTAGTAATTTAACATGGTGGAAGTCCTTTTAGATAAATAGGAACAAATGGATTGTGCTTTTGACGAATATAAAAAAGATAAATGGGATAGTCCCTAGGTTCACCACCATCTCACAAGCCTTCAATCTCTCAAACGTTCAATCCCATGTCGAGCTTACAAAAGCAAAATTGTAGGTCCTACATCCATCAAAACATCATAAATCACTTGGGACTTTCCACTCTTTCCCAAATCATGGATGTTACTCTATCACACCATTTCCTCAAGGTAACGTCCCTTCATCCCGTTACTAAATGCAGTAGGGATCCTTGCTTTCATGCAGACCTTAAGGTGTTTTCATTCCCTTCAATCCAATATGACATTGTAATGTCTTTGTGGCTGTCTTTTAGGGACCATTCCTAGCCTTTTGCGTGTTGGATCAATGCAAGTAAACAAAATCGCACTATCTTGCATAGGATGTTGAAAAAGATCCAAAGACGTAGGAAAAAAGGGAAGGGATAATTTTTATAAAAATATCATTATACTTGAAATTGAAGTTACAAAGAAAAACCCCACTTGTACAAAGGCCTTCTCAATATTAGGAGAGAAATCGGGTAAAATGAGTAAATTAAGAAGAGAAAGAAGCTTCAATTATTCTTTAAAGATTGATGAGCAACAATAAGAGTTTTGAATGTACTTCAGAAGAAAACAAGGTACTCATTGTGAGGCACTTCTTTGATCTGGTTGTGGTGACATGTCACTCTATTCATCGATGAGAGTGCATTGTCATTATACCTAATGTCGAAAGCTCAAGGATTTCTCAAAACATTGCCTCATACTTGATAACTCATTTATCGACAATGAGGTCAAGGAGGCGATTGACATCCTTCCCAAAGGGCAAAGGTTGGGTCTCGATAGTCCTACCAATGATTTCTTCCAATCCTTTAAGCATGAGCTTCTCCGAACTATTTGCATGGTTTAGAGGAACGTCCTCCGCATCGGTGCTATACTGAGATGTCTAAGTGAAGGTATCATAAAGCCAACTCGATAGAAAGATAGCAAAAACAAAATTGAAAATTGGTTTCCTATTACTATGTTCTAGATGGGATAGAAGGTCATGGCCAAGGCTTTTGGTAACTACATTACAAACAACTTGTAGTCATGGATTCGTGAGAATACAAAATGCGTCATCAGTGCTAAAACCATTGTTGACATTTGGCAATTTCTTGAATATGTCAAAGAGTTATCCCAAAACATTCTCTTACTTAAAAATTGATTTTGAGGAAACCTATGATAGGATAGAATGGACTTCATTCTTCAATCCCTCAAAGACTTGGGTTTGCGCTCTAGGTTCTTCAACTTGATATCCACTCTCAGTCACATACATTTAAGGACAACTATAAAAGCTACATTATACTTAGCCTCCGAACTAGAAGTCACCACAGTAGGTTGTTTCACAACAAGGATATGCATGAGCTACCATGCATGAAGCAAAGAACACTTGTAGACACATGAGTGTCATAACATCGAACCCAAAGTAAGTCAAAAAATCATATAACTTTGGCTATACTCACCCTCCCCCCCCCCACCCGGATAAAGCAATTCAATTCAAAAAGTACTAGATAAGTAGAAAAAGGTGCACTTAGCTACTTGGCATTTCGTAATTGATAGTCTATGAATAAATGTACACATCTAAAAGTGAGCAACTTAGATAGAAGGTTCACGAGTGCATAGAAACATAAGGTACCCAACTTCTTCCTAATAGAAGCCAACATCAAATTTATCGCCAGCATCATGGAGACTCCATCACAAATATTTTTTCATAGGAATGGTAATAGTTTTGATATCTTGAAGGCAAAAACATTGAAATAAAATATCAATATATTTTGTCTGAGATAAGATGACGCCACCGTCAACTTGAATACATTAACTCCCCAAATAATGATGTATATAGCCCAAATCTAACATTTCAAAAGAGGGATGCAAATCAGCCTTTAAATATGAGATGTGATCTCAATAGGAATAGGTTGTAGCATATTAGTTACATAAAAATCAAGCATTGAAAAATGGTTAAGCACATGTTTCCCTACTTGATGGTACCTGACTACTTGGATTGTTTTATCCTAATGGGGGATCACTAACGCCATATTTACATGCTTTTTCTGACTCTCACTCAGTTGGTTGTTATGACACTCATGTTTCCACCAGTGGCTTTTGCTTCATGTTTGGTAGCTCATGCATATCTTGGTTGAGCAAAGGAGCCTACTATGGCCACTTCTAGTTGTGAGGCTAAGTATAGGGAAACTTTCATAGGGATTGTTGAGTGTGTGTGTCTTAGGCACCTTGTGGCTGATTTGCGCGTTGGTAAGTCTTCTGCCAACACCATCTTCATTAACAATTAGAGTGCATTGGTAGTTGTGAGGAACCGTGTGTTCTATGCTCACACGAAGCACATTGAGGTGCACTATCATATGTTAAGGAGAGGTTCCTTGTTGGAGAGATCGGTTTGGCATATGTGCCCACACAAGAGAACATTGCAAACCTTTTCACAAAAGCTTTAGTTATGGAGAAGTTTGAAGCTTTCCACAAAGCTTTGGGCTTACTTAATTTTGTGGATTGATTCCACATAGCTTGGCACTTCCTTATACATGAGTGCCAGCTCCTTGTTCACTGCATCACTCCGTGAGGGGATTTGTTGATATATTTAGGCAGTGATGTGTGTGAACACACTGGGACCACCTAGGCACTTTTTTCCCTCTTTAGGAGTTTTCTTCCTCAGGTTTTATATACGTCAATAACCCTAATGGGTCATATATCCTTGTACATTATCTTGGTAATACAATTAGTTTTGTGTTGTGCCCCAAGCTTCTGCTTCTTCCCTGCGTCGTTCGGGTGCTTTTGTAGACCTCGAACTCGAACAATTTGAAGCTAACCATCATAAGCCTAATCGTTTGCCTAGTATAGTGTGGCAAGAGCATCTCAAGCATCTTTGGATATTTATCATGAGAAAAGTTGATGGATAATGGCACATTTGGTAGACAAAGTTGTCAACACATGTGCTTGTTTGTCTCTACCATCTCAATAACCCTTCTATACAATTTATGACATGGGATCCATAATAAAAGCACGAACATGAAGATCATCATCTTCAATACCACCTATATTACATGTTTTTAAAATATTTGCAGGTTTAAGAGAACATATTTAAACATCCTACACAACATTCAACAAGCCGTCTTCCACTAACACATGATGCTTCATGTATGACCACAATGTATAGTTTGAACCATCCAACTTTTCCTTACTAGCCAGCATATGAATTACATCATCATTTTCTCCATTGTGTGTACACTAATGCAAAAAATTGATTGTTGCTAAAGAAAGTTAAATGGAAATACCTTATCAAGCTTAGCCAAATCATTTGCAAACTTTGTGGTGCTTGTACCCGTAAACGAAAAACTATATATATGTTTGGCACAAAATGGAAAAACTCCATGCACAATTTCTATACTAGTGCATTCAGGAATCATCAAATTCTGTGCGATTTTAAGATAGTACATGAAAGGTTGTTGATGACACCTTAAGGGATGACCTTCTGAAATACCAATTGTTGGAGTTCCAAGACTAAGGAAGCACACAAATAGCACAAGGAAGGACGCAAATATTGGAGCACAATACTGAACGCATTACTAAATGAATGTACAAAGATGGGTATCTTGATAGGGTTATAAGGGTTATAAGCATGTAAAAAACTCCTAAAGAAGTCAAAAGTATCCTGGTTGTTTTGAGTGTGTTCATATATATCAGTACCAAAATATACAGTGAATAGTCCCCAAATTGAGTGACTCATTCCTTCTAAATTGAAAGCGTGCTCTACCCATCTTTTAAGAAAGAAAAACACAAGTCACTTCCTTGAAACGCTGTCTATATGTTACTTTCAGTTCTTACAAAAAAAAAAGATGTCTCAGTTTGAGCAGTTTTCTTGTACTTTCTGATTCCGTTGTCTACTTTTCGGTCGGTTTGATTTTTCTTTATTCTAAACGCTCTTCAGTGCTAAAGTCTCTTTATCTATGTCTAACAGCATATGCTTACGATTCGATGATCATGGTTGCACTTTAAAATCTATCAATCTCTCATTATATTATCACTGTTTGACCAATTTTTACGCAGGCTAAAAGGAAGGTGGTCCAGGTGCTGCAGAAGCTAATTGCTAAAAAGATGTGCAGGCCCGCAACAGAAACGTATGACATCTTGGACGGTCTGCTGGCTGTGGAGGGAGATACACTGACTCGGGAGGTTATTATAGATGTCATGCTCGGAGTCACCTTCGCAGCTTATGAAACTACAGCAAGAGTCTTAATGCTTATCCCTAAATTCCTTGGAGACAACCCTCATGTTATGAAGACGCTCCAGGTACATAAATGGAGATTGCTTCGAAGAATTCCCTACAAGTTAGTGCCGCAAGTTAGTTGGTTTGCTAGTCAACTGTTTCACTCAGATAATGTTTATTCTTAAAATTTGGTATTTTTCGTAGCCATGGCACTTGTCGGTGGCCCGGAGGAGGGGGGGGGGGGGGGGGGGGGGGGGGGAACAAAACACCATATCGAAACAGATGACAATCGGAAGATCGAACTTCCCCAAAAAAACAAAAAAAAACAAAGAAAATAAAAAAGACCATGAATATTGCATGCCATTTAAGTTCCTATCTATACACATTCCTGTCTCTTAAGGAAAGTGAGAGGGGGTCTCTGTAATCGAGTTTTATCCATGCAATAACAGCAAGACTAAAGCAGAATGTGGCATAGTCAATTGGAAATTGCAACTCACATCTACGTCACTTTTGTATGTTTGAACAGGACGAGCACTTTCACATCCTTGGTGAAAGAGCTTGCACAGAGAAGGTCACTTTGACATGGGATGCTTATAAATCAATGACGTTTACAGAGAAGGTACACTTATATGCATTTATGATTCTCATTTCTAAGTTTCTTTGATAAGTCTTGATTACAAGGAATGTGTGTGGTGTAGAAGTTTCATCCATTGTTAGCCCTATAAAGTTTACAAAGGGAAGAACAAGACGTTGGGCTAGGAATTGTTCTGTAATGTGTGTGGTGTTAGAAGTTTCATCCATTGTTAGCCCTATAAAGTTTACAAAGGGAATTGTTCTGTAAGGCATGTTTTTTTTTTAAAGAGGAAGTTCGGCCCAAGCGTAGTACTCATTGGATGAATTAAATAAGATAACAAGTGTACAAGGGAAGGGGGCATCGTGCCCATGGGATCCCCCTTAACCCACAAAACGGGGGCAATCAATACCACTTTGACCACTCAAAGGTGGTCGACATCTTTATTGAAGGATACAAAGAGATCTAATCCCTACATATAGATGAGATTAATCAGTTTTTTCATCTCGCCCATGGGGAGCCCCCTTAACCCACAAAACGGGGGCAATCAATACCACTTTGACCACTCAAAGGTGGTCGACATCTTTATTGAAGGATACAAAGAGATCTAATCCCTACATATAGATGAGATTCATCAGTTTTTTCATCTCGCCCATGGGGAGCCCATCTACTTTGGATGTTATTGTTCTCCACAATAAACACCTTCAGATGTCTAAAGATTTATTAGAGACTTTTTACAATTAGTGATTCTATTGGAAGTGAGATGGGACTCAATAACAATAATTAGAGGTTTATAGGATCTTCCAATAGATGAACCTTAGCATACACAGCTTAAGACTCAAAAATAGATGAGTGAGAGAAGTGCTCCTCTTTTCAATCTGTTATCATTGTGCCATTTTATACCTTGTATCCATGGAGGTTCATTGCCGTGGAGGAGGTTGGACTTCGAAGAGTCGCAATGAAGGTTCACATGCCTTGCTAGTCTTGAGGTAAGGTTTCATCTTCTTCCAACTTTTCCAAACCAAACAAAGCAATTGTCAGCCTTTAAGGGTAATTGGAAAAGAGTGAATATTAAGGTGAGTAAGTCGTGCATCTTTCACCTTGGCAACCCATTAACAGAAATGTCGCTTTAAATTTAGGTGCATAAACAGAAGAAAAAGTAAAGTGCATGGGAGCTTTGAATGATGAATCCACCTAATGATGGTTCTCATCCTCTTGGGTTGTTGCAAGGTACTAAACCGAATTATTATGATGTGCCACGAGATGTCTGTTGATGCGATTTGAACAACCACATGTAAGACGAAGAAATTCGCTTAAGCCTCACTAAAGATCTTCCCTTAAGGTTTTGATGTCTTGAAGACAAATGAAGCCTTGGATTATACTTTTATCTTCAACCATTATCTAAAGAGGTTCGATAGCGCACGATGTTGAAAGAAACGAGAATCATCCTTGAAGGTCTTCTCCCTCTTTTTCTTGTGTGCGAGGGTCTTCTCCCTCTTTTTCTTATTTCTCTCCTTTCTAGTTCAAGATAAAGAGGGCTCTTGCCACAATAAGTGACCCTTCAGGGGCGTTCTTCCCAAGAGCATCTATCAAATTATTCTCTTTAAGATAAGCCTTCTTGCTAAGCGTGTCCAAGGATCCCTCGGGGATTGTAGACTCAATGATTCAGCTTTTACTACCAAGATTTTCTTTTTTTTTTTTTTATAAAAGGAAGTTCGGCCTTAGCCTATTCTCCCGGACTTTAATTAAATTAAAGATGAAAACTTACAAGTGAATGGGACTAGTGCCCAAGGGACCCCCAAATCCCAAGATTTTCTTCTTTGCTAGTAGTGAGCCGGACCTCTTTACTTGTGCTATGTCCCTTTGTATTGTCTTCATTATTAGTGGAATATTCCTTTGGCGTACTCTCTTCTTCAATATTATAATAGCACTTGGTTCAATGCACTAGGGTAGTCCAAAAGGTCAACCTCCTTTGGAGGCTGTAAAAAATATTATTCACTTGAATTGTTGGAGATGAACTAGTTACATTCCTGCCTTTGGAACCTCATTTCCTTCTATTTCTCATTTTAGTGGAACATTCTGAGTTAAGGTCTTCGAATTGACTTTCTTGAACTTTTTTCGAATCCTTGGATGGTTTTATGGTCTCAAGAAGACCATTTTTCATGTCATTGTAGTCTTACTTTTCTATTGTCCACTCGGTTTTCTTCATTTGCCTCTGCCTAGAGGAATTATGTCTCTGTTGGATGTGATGGCTGGATACAGTTAGAAGATCAAGCTGGTGCTGCAAATCCTGCTTCACACCTGCCCTCCTTTCTCTTCAGATATACTTAGGAGACTCCTCAAGCTTCCAAATGACACCAAGAAACTATATATATGCTTTACAAATCAATTGTGTAATGATCAAATCAAAACAGATGATTTTGAACCTTCACAACTCCAAAAACTTTCTATTCTTGTAATGACACCTGCTCAGTCCTAAGCTCAGTGTGACCAGCACACTTGCAATTGGATTAATTCCTTCTAGGAGTATTAAATTAACTTAACAAGCTACCATTAGCAAGTTAAATCACTCCAATTAACAAACTATACACTGAGAATGATCTTTAGCAAAATCAGAGACACCCCCGACTTTTTAGGAACAACAGAGAAATATACCAGTGACTGCTTCGACAGTGATTTCTCCCAATTGACTGAATAGAATGACTTGAAATTTTGTATTGTTGTAGAATGCTTTGAGCTGGTTCCAATGAGCCTTGAATCATCCAATTTGGTTCAGTAGATCTTGAGATATGCCTTTCTGAAGTTGACAGACTTTGAGGTAGATGACACAGAGAAAACAGAGTTAATGACTATGATTATATGTATTGAATCTATCAAATGTACATTCCCATTGGCAAGATATGTAATGCCCAATGGTACTCAGAGGTGTAGGCTAAAGAGTAGCTCTCACACACTCACTGAATTGCTTGGATTCACCTCGGGTAGAGTGTTTTTTCCCCGCGACTTTTACATTGTCTTTTATAGGAGTTTGAAGAGAGTTTGAATTTCAAATTCAAATGTTAGGCTCCCTCAAATCTCTCATCTAAACATATGGAGATATTCTCTCCATTCATACCTTTCAAATTCCACGACTTTTGAAGGTAGGTGTGATTACAAGAAGTCATATTGACTTTTTACATAAAGTAAAATGTAACTAAGCATAGGCATGTGTTCCTATGGTCTTCCTTCAAATGAAGTCTTCATGAATTATTCCAAGCTCTTGTAAAACCTTCAAGGTTGATATCCAATGCTCTTCAAGGTACAAGACAAAGCCAAGTGTGAAGGCTTGTTTGCACCAACAGCTCCCCCTCAAGCCAAACACTTGCTTGAGTCTTCATCTTTAGTCTTCAATGATATCTTGTAATCCAATCATGGATTTAAACCTGCATAGCTTGCTCCCATCCAGAGCTTTTGTAAGCAAATCTGCACATTGTATATTAGTAGACACATATGATAATTGGATTTCCTTACTAAGTAATTTCTCCCTCACATAGTGGTAATGAACCTCTATGTGTTTTGTCCTAGCATGATACACAGGATTAGCTGCTAGGTGAAGTGAACTTGTGTTATCACCAAATATGATAGGTGGCCTTGTGTATAGGCCCAACTCTGAATATAGTAGCTTCAACCATATGGCTTCTTGAGTGGCATTAGCTAGCCCTCTGTATTCTGCCTCAGTAGATGATAGAGCCACTGTAGGTTGTTTCTTGGATGACCAAGAAATTGGTTTATCACCTGCAAAGCATATGTAGCCAGATGTACTCCTCCTGTCATCCTTGCAACCTGCCCAATCTGCATCTGAGTATACTTTGATATCAATGTCTGATGAATATGGAAAGTATAACCCATGATTTTGTGTTCCCTTTAGATACTTTACTATCTTCTTAGCTGCCTCCAAATGTGGTACTCTTGGCTTATGCATAAATTGGCTAAGTACACTAACACCATATGATATATCAATTCCGGTTAAGGTAGCATAATTAAGACTACCTACCAAACTTTGGTAACCTGTAATCTCCTTGAGTTCTTCTCCTTCATGTGCACTGAGTTTGTGGTTGACTTCCATAGGAATGTTTGAGACTTTAGCTTCCTGCAAATTAAACTTCTTGACCGTGTCCTGAATGTACTTCTTCTGAGTAATAAAGATACCTGAATTTGTGTAGACCAATTCAAGTCCTAGGAAGTACTTCAATAATCCAAGATCATTGATCTTGAATTCCTTCATCATTTGACTTTTGATATGTCTAATTCCTTGAACATCATTTCCTGTAATAATGATGTCATCAACATAGACACACAAGTATATTACCTCTGAATTGTTCTTCTTTATAAACAATGAAGTATCTGCTTTACTCATCACAAATCCTTGATCCAAGAGATAAGTTGTCAACCTGTAATTCCATGCTCTAGGTGCCTGCTTCAATCCATACAGAGCCTTCTTCAATTTACAAACATGATTTACCTTATTGGGATCCTCATAGCCAGGTGGTTGTGACATGTAGACCTCTTCAGATATCCATCCATTCAAGAATGCATTCTTCACATCCAATTGGTACATGTTCCAATTCTTGGATGCAGCTACACTCACCATAATTCTGATAGTTGGCATCTTGGGCACAGGAGAAAATGTCTCCTCATAATCAATGCCTTGGGTTTGTGCAAAACCTTTGGCTACCAACCTAGCTTTATACCTGTTTATTGTACCATCTGAGTTCCTCTTGAGTTTGTAGATCCATCTGGATCCTATCACTTTCATGGAGTCCTTCTTGGGTACCAAGTCCCAAGTATCACTCTCCTTGAGAGCCTCCATTTCTTCATCCATTGCTTCCTTCCATTCTGGTTTGGTAATAGCTTCCTCAAATGTACCTGATTCTTCATTCAAGATATCCTTTGCAAGATATACAGAGTGCTTGGTTACAAGTGAAGTATCATACCCATACCTAATAGGTTTCTTCTTTTCTCTTGAAGATCTCCTCATAGCTTGAGTTGAGGATTCTGGATTGTCTTCAAGTTGCTTTATCTTCATCTTCCCTTTGGATTTCCAAGCCTTGAATTCTTCAATGTTGATGGTGTCTTCATCATCTGAACTTGTGTCCTCCTTCTGAGTTGGTTCTTGCCTGATAAGTTTTGGAAAGTCTTCTTCCATATCATAAGGTAGGCTAACTTTCCTGCACTCATTATCATACCATGAATCATTTTTTTCATCAAAGATGACATCTCTGCTTACCTTGAAACCTTTGTTTGAGGGGTTATAGAATCTGTATCCTTTCTGATTCAAATCATAACCAATGAAAATACACTTTTCAGCCTTAGGGTCTAGCTTTCCCCTTACCTGTGAGGGAATATGCACATATGCAACACACCCAAAGATCTTGCAATGATCCAGAGATGGTCTCTTACCATGCCAAGCCTCATAGGGTGTCATTCCATCAAGTGTCTTTGATGGCAACCTGTTGATTAAGTATGTGGCAGTAGATACACTCTCTGCCAAGATAATTTGGTAGTTTTTTCTCATTAAGCATAGACCTAGCTGTCTCTACAATGAGTCTATTCCTCCTTTCAGCTACCCCATTTTGCTCAGGTGAGTACCTTGTGGTAATCTCCCTCTTGATGCCTCTTTCCTGCAAAAAATCTTCAAAGTCATTGGAGAAGTATTCTCCACCACCATCTGACCTTAGTCTCTTCAAATGTCTACCTGTTTGATTCTCAACTAATGCAAGATACCTTTTGAAACAATTAAATACTTCATCTTTATGTTTCATGAAGTACAAGACAGTCCATCTGCTATAGTCATCAATAAAGGACACATAGTACCTTGATCCAGATATGGATGGCTCCTTGCTTGGTCCCCAAACATCTGTATGCACCAATTCCAAGTAGTCTTCATGCATAAAACCTTTTTTGGTATATGGCAATCTGTGTGACTTACCAAATTGACAAGCCCCACACTTGTATATCATGTGTTGCTTGGATACATTAGGTATCCCAAGCACACATTGATCCCTACTCATTTGCTTTATGGTCCTCTCTCCAATGTGACCTAATCTCTTGTGCCACATCTCCAATTCTGATAGAGTTTGGTCCTTGTAGTTGTATAATGCAATATTCTTAGTATCCTCAAGTTCAAAGGTAAATAATGTGCCTGATTTCTCTCCCTTGGCTATCCTTCTGAATCCATGTCTTGGATCCTCCACATATGCACCATGTTGAGTGAACCTGACCTGTAGACCTTTTTCAACAATTTGACCTACACTCATCAGATTCTTGGTGATTGTTGGAACATACAATACTCTGCTTAGTAAATTCTGATTACCATCACTTGTTTTGACATTGCCTACTTTAACCACTGAATGTTTAGTGTCATCACCTGTCTGCACTTGGTGCTTACCTTTAGGTTCTTCCAAATCAAAGAGTAAGGCAACATTTCCAGCTACATGGTTAGAGCAACCTGAATCAATATAGAACAAATGATCATCATTGATACCTGATTTAGATGTCATGTTCATAATCAACAAGGAATCATCTTGATCCTCTGCATAATTGTTGTAATCCTTTCTGTTCCTGTATCCACCTTGATAATTGCTATTGTGATTGTAGCTATTGTTGTAGTTATTGTTGTAGTTATTGTTGTAGCCATGGTAGCCTTGAGATTGATTGAATCTGCCTCTGCCTTGAGAGTATCCTCCTCTTTGGTGACCTCTTCCTCTTTGGTTCTTGTAGTTTTTGTAGCATTCATCTGTAGTATGATTAGACAAGCCACAAATATTGCATGGAGATTGATTATAGGGTCTCCCCCTACCTGACTTACCTCCTCTGCCCCTACCTCTAGATGATCTACCTCTCCCTGCATAGTTTGCTTGGGAGGTGGATCCTTCTTCATCAACCTTCTTGCTTTTACCCTTGTCTTTAGACTTCTTATCAGTATATAGGGCAGAGGGATTGTTACCTTTTGATTGTTCTCCATTCTTTGTGATCTTTGCTTCATGTGTGAATAGTTGTCCAATCAGAGTTGTTAGATCAGGTGCTTGGATGTCCATGTACAAGTCCATTGCAGTGGTGAAACTCTCCCACTTGTCATCTGCCTTTAGTCCATTGATCACTTGTCTGACTATTTGTTCTTCTTCAATTTCTTCTCCAACACTTGCAAGTTGATCTGCTATGTCTTTGACTTTGGTGACAAAATCTGAGACACATTGTTTTGATTGCTTCCTAAGAGTTGTAAACTCAATCCATAGCTGATTCTTTCTGGCCCTTGTGCTTGATGAGAAGTATGTTGACAAGGTTTCCCAAGTCTCTTGGGAAGTCTTACAGTTCCTTACATGAGGTAGAAGAAAATCAGAGATAGAGTTTAGAAGATATGACCTTGCCAAAGCATCTTTAGCACACCATTGGTTGAGTCTCTCATGTTCATCCTTTGTAGGTAGGCCTCTGGTTTTGAATGAGGGCAACTCCTCATCTCCTGATATGTATCCATACAAGCTTCTCCCTTGTAGATAGGTCTTCATTCTTAATGACCATGCCTGGTAGTTATTTCTATCCAATTTGTCAATGAAGGAAGGGAAACCATCACCCATGATTACCTTATTAGCTCTGATACCACTATTGGATGTGATGGCTGGATACAGTTAGAAGATCAAGCTGGTGCTGCAAATCCTGCTTCACACCTGCCCTCCTTTCTCTTCAGATATACTTAGGAGACTCCTCAAGCTTCCAAATGACACCAAGAAACTATATATATGCTTTACAAATCAATTGTGTAATGATCAAATCAAAACAGATGATTTTGAACCTTCACAACTCCAAAAACTTTCTATTCTTGTAATGACACCTGCTCAGTCCTAAGCTCAGTGTGACCAGCACACTTGCAATTGGATTAATTCCTTCTAGGAGTATTAAATTAACTTAACAAGCTACCATTAGCAAGTTAAATCACTCCAATTAACAAACTATACACTGAGAATGATCTTTAGCAAAATCAGAGACACCCCCGACTTTTTAGGAACAACAGAGAAATATACCAGTGACTGCTTCCACAGTGATTTCTCCCAATTGACTGAATAGAATGACTTCAAATTTTGTAGTGTTGTAGAATGCTTTGAGCTGGTTCCAATGAGCCTTGAATCATCCAATTTGGTTCAGTAGATCTTGAGATATGCCTTTCTGAAGTTGACAGACTTTGAGGTAGATGACACAGAGAAAACAGAGTTAATGACTATCATTATATGTATTGAATCTATCAAATGTACATTCCCATTGGCAATATATGTAATGCCCAATGGTACTCAGAGGTGTAGGCTAAAGAGTAGCTCTCACACACTCACTGAATTGCTTGGATTCACCTCGGGTAGAGTGTTTTTTCCCCGCGACTTTTACATTGTCTTTTATAGGAGTTTGAAGAGAGTTTGAATTTCAAATTCAAATGTTAGGCTCCCTCAAATCTCTCATCTAAACATATGGAGATATTCTCTCCATTCATACCTTTCAAATTCCACGACTTTTGAAGGTAGGTGTGATTACAAGAAGTCATATTGACTTTTTACATAAAGTAAAATGTAACTAAGCATAGGCATGTGTTCCTATGGTCTTCCTTCAAATGAAGTCTTCATGAATTATTCCAAGCTCTTGTAAAACCTTCAAGGTTGATATCCAATGCTCTTCAAGGTACAAGACAAAGCCAAGTGTGAAGGCTTGTTTGCACCAACAGTCTCAAAGGGAAATCTATAATCATACGACCTTTACTTGCCACAGTGGAAACAAGCATTTGGGAGGCTCTTGTATGTGACCTCCTAATCTTAGGGTTTGTCAGCACCTAAATTAATTCTGATTTTGGTGGGTAGATCTTTGTTTAATTCTTATTCGATGCAGATATGTGAGTGGTGCCTCACGTTCAATAATGAGTTGCACCTTCGTATATGAAGCTCTCAACATCCGGCCTTGACGCTAGAACCTTCGTATATGAAGCTCTCAACATCCGACCTTGAGGCTAGAAGTTGGCAAATGAGTTGAAAAAAAAAATCGTGATGAAAAAAATCAGAAAGTAAGGAAGTTTGCGTAGCTCTATCGAGACAGGTTACTGAAGCAGTCTTCTTAGAAATAAAATTGAGGAAGCACTTGAAAAGGCAGAACATCAAATGCCAAATTTTGCCAAATTTCCTAGGCTCTCGCCTCTCATGCTTGGAAGGTAATTTCCCCATTCGAAAAAATAAGGAGAATGTGATTCGGTGGAAGAAATGGAAACTTGAAGACGACTAAGCCCCATGGAAACTACTCTTTTTTAACGATTGACGAAGGGAAACTAAAACGGGACTAGGGCCAAAATTATGTCCTGTATGGTATACCTTCTTCAAGTCTTCCCATTATTCCAAGGCATTCACCCTATGAAGGGTTACTATTAGAAGGCAAACACCAAAAAGTTCCAAAAAAATTTTTAGAGCCCATTGGCATCGAGTCCAGGCCCTCCATTATCTCTCATTAAGGAGGGGGTTGAGTCACCCATAATAACAGATCTTTAATATTCCTTAAAAGGGTAAGTTAAAGAAAATAAGCGAAAATGAACCACGCCACATTTTAGCTCCTCTCTACTCATCAACAGTAGCCCCAAGAAACACTCGGAACTCACTTGCGGGACAATATCAGTCACCCGAAGAAGACACCTAATGATATGAGAAGAAACCACGCCAAAGGATACGAAATGAAACAGAACCAGCCTCCTACTAGGCGGACACCTGACAAAACCAGAGGATACAACATCAGACCCCCTGCTAGGGGACACACCAGAACACCCCCCCCCACAAAGGTAACACCAGCAAAAGATGATATGTGTCGCCCGAAGTAGCCACCTTACATATTGACACCACCAAACGATATAGGCCTTGAAGACGTGATGATACTTGAATAAACCATACTTCATGCCCAATGCATGTCACCAAAGGATACTCGATATGTATCGCACTGCCACCAAATGAAACCGAAACTGATCGCACTGACACCTCTGACTACACGTGAACTTTTTTTTTTTTTAATAAACGGAAGTTCGGCCTTAGCCTAATCTCCCGGACTTTAATTAAAATAAAGAAGAAAAATTGCAAGTGGATGGGACTAGTGCCCATGGCACCCTCAAATCCCACAAAGCAGGGGAGGAGTATGGCAGCCTAGAGGCTTGCCAGCAAAACAATGGCCTCTTGATAATTCGCGCTTAAAGGCTTGTCCGACCTCCCAACTACCACTAGGCAACACTAAACAAAGCTTCAGCCAATCTTGAAACCAATCAGCATCGATGACAGCTCTTGGAGGTGTTGCAACACACAGACTCCAGGGAGGTGTCAGTGGCAGCTTGTGTTTTCCACAAAATCTCTGACACTTATCAGGTTCTTGATAGTACTAGGTACATAAAAACCTCTTCTCAACAGATTCATGTTACCATTCGATGTCCTCACATTTCAAATATTCCCCAAAGGTTGTCATGTTCATGAACAAAAGTGAATCCTCTTGTGATTGATCATCAATGTAGTTGTTGTACTCACATCTCCTTTGTAGCCACATTGATAGTTTTTAGTATATTTTTTGTTGTTTTTGTATCCATAAGTTTTATGTATCTACCTCTACGAGCTCCATATCCTCCTCTGTTATATCCTCTACCTCTCTACTTTCTTTGGTTCATGAAGCAATGGTCAATGATCATATGGAACAAGGTGAGGAGCTTTGAGATCTCCCCTACCTTTTCTACCACCTCTGCCTCTTCCTCCTAAACTATCCCTCAACATGCAAAGTTAGTTTGCAACGCACTTGCTCTTCATAAGATTTCTTGCCTTTTCTTTTGACATCTTTACTTCTACTTTTATCCAGTGTGTAAAGGAAGAGGATTGATTACCTTTTTGATTCTCACCATTGTTCATAAGATGGGATTTACAAGTGAAGAATTGTTCCATGAGTGTGTTGAAATTTGGTACTTGCATGTCCATACATAAGTCCATGGAAGTGGTGAATGCTTCCCACTTGTCATCTAGTTTGATTCAATTGATAACTTGCCTAAAGATGTTTTCTTTATCAGGACCTGTGAGCATTGTTTCTTATTCCATATTTTTCCATTTGCTATATCCTTGTGTAATCATATTTCCTTCGCGCTCTGTTCATTCTTATTATTATGTAGCAAGCATTCAAACCGTGCTTGTGTCAGATTAAAGAGGTCCCATGGGTGCTTTGCTCTTTTACTGAATTGTCCAATTAATTCAAGCTTTCAAGAAGAGGAGATTGCAGCATCAAAGTTCCTTAAAAGGAAGGATCACTTTTGAGTTCAATTATTTGGACCTAGAGAAAGGAAGGAATGAGATAGGATTAAACTATGGTAGATTTAACAAACAACCAAATTAAATGTAGAAAATTTAGTTCATGTAATATCTTAAAGAATATTCAATCTTCAACTCATGAAATATACTTCTTTAATCTAATGTCACAACCAAATATTATTTATGTTAACACATTAACTAACTTGATATGATTTCATGGTAGGACAATACCATGTATTCAATCTCCTTATATAGAATATGATTTAGTTTTTCAATCAATTTCTCATTTATCCATGGTTTGAAAATCTCGGTTCATCCTATTTTCTTCGGTATGTTTCTTTGTTTGGAATTGTTGAATAGATCGTATATATGTAGAGTTTCTAAAATTGGATTTCAAATTTTTTCTAAATAGAAACCTTCGACGAAATTGAAATTGAAAAATCATTTATTTCAAGTCTTTTTGGAAACAAATAGCATTTTCAGATCTATTGTAAACTTAATAGAATAAAATTAGTAGGTAGACTATCTAATTTATGATGGTTTCCAACTACATAAACCACGGAAGAGTCCATTTCTGAACATGAGATGTAGCTTTCTTTATTTATGTGTAATCATTTCAAGCACAGGCACAATCGATAAAGACATGTTTTCTAGTTTAATCGCTTCGTTTGAATCTATACGCAATATGAATATGAAAATTATCGAAAAAAATCATAAGTTTTTTGTCACGCATATGGGGAAGTCAAATACAACATATATATTAAATTGGTCCCACCTTTTTCTAATTCAGAATTACCATTTTAATCTTTTTCATATGTTTCATGTACACTTTTGGTAGGTCGTGAAAGAAGCATTGCGTCTTGTGAATCCTGGTGATATTGTATTTCGAGAAGCAATGGAGGACGTGAATGTGGATGGTAAGCCAAAATGTCACAATATGGCTAGAGGTGGATGACATAGATCTATATTATTTTGGCTACAACTATATGGCACTTCACGTCCCCTTTTTTTTGGGGTGCAGTTTCCTAAGATCTTTGGATTCAACTGATTTGAAAGATTGTTTTGTATAGATGTTGAGAGAAATAATGGACACTGAAGTCTCACAATCATTGTTTTTTGGATGTTATGTTTCTAAAGGTTATGTCATCCCCAAGGGTTGGAAGGTCATGCCCTGCTTTAGTCCTGCTCACACAGATCCGACAATATACAAAGATCCTCTTTCGTTTAATCCTTGGCGTTGGAATAACGTATGAGGCCACCGTAACGATTTCTTTTCTAGTTTTTATCCGTTTATTCTATGTAACCACTTATATCAACACCATAATGCTTTCGTAAGCAAGAAACCAAGACGGAAACGTATTATTCAAGAGTACTTATTATTCAATTGTGGATGGATGTAGAAGGACACGAACAATATGGAATTCACGCCGTTCGGAGGTGGCATTCGACAATGTGCAGGAAAAGAGCTCGCCAAGTTAGAGCTTTCCCTCTTTGTTCATCATCTTGTCACTCGATGCAGGTGATCGGATAAGATATGTTCTTCAAAATGGATTTACAATGATTCTTCTACGTTCATATAATCCGTATTCGGAAAATGGCATAGCTGACTGTATGCAATCGTGCTTCAAAATGCAGCTGTTCGGAAAATCATAGCTGACTGTATGCAATCGTGCTAGCTTAGTAGAGTTAGACTTGCATACAAACACACACACTTATGTCTATGTACGCATCTATGTAGCCTCGCGCACACACATATACATTCATGCATGCATACTATGCATACATATATGCATACATACATACATGCATTCATACATAGACATACCTAAGTATAGAAAGAGAGTGAGAGAGAGAGAGTAAAAGCAGAAAACTTGATAATGACTTATGCGGAGAAGAAATACTTGATAAGGACTTCTGCGTTCACATTGATTTTCTTTATTTTCTTCTAGCAATGATGTTGTAATGATGCAGTTGGGACCAATCAGAGGAAGATGAGATGTTCGAAAAGGGGCTTCCCATCTACTTCAAGAACACTAGAAGGTTCCAAAGGGAGCTCCCACCTCCTTCACAGAGACTAGAAGATGAGAAAATTCCCTCATCAATATCAACAATGGCCTAAAATGAAATTATGAATACTAGTTTTATTTTGAATGCTATATGATTTATTTGGAAGAAGACCCCATATCGGCGCAAGTTCTCTCTTCAAGGACCACTTTCTTAAATTTGGAATCCCTCATGATGCATAATTCCGTACAAAATTGATGCTCTTTAAAAATATATTAGACATAAGAGATAAAGATTAAACTAGAAAACATTGGAAATATTATTAGTTTGTAAATATGAAAAATCGTACTTTACTAAACAGTGGATACAATGACATAACGACTGAATGATTCTGAGAATGGATAAAACTTGGAAAATACTCAATATATGATTTCACATTGTACAAAATTGTTAACGTAAATGGTTAATGCAGCTTGTAAAGAAACGAGACACGTACTCATCTCACATAAGAACATCAAAATTTGTCATCTTCTCTAGTATTTTAGCATAAGAATCATTTTAGATAAGAAATGATAGTAATACTTAGATCATTTTATTTACAAGAGTATTTTGGAAATACGATAATTTCAAAGGCCTGTACTTGAATATATATATATATATATATATATATATATATATATATATATATATATATATATATATATATATATATATATATATATATATATATATATATATATACTTTGCAAAATATGGTCTCATCAAAGATGTGCGTTAATTATACACGATTTTCAATGCATTCAAAAGAATCATCCGAAATAGAAGGTGAACATAACAAGGCTGCATACGTATATACATGCATGCATACGTACGTAGCCTCATAAATAAATTCATACATACATAATTTTAATGTCGTATTTAGTTCTGATTTCTAGACTAACCCAGTGACACGATTGATGGATTTGATGGGCGCACGTTTGAACGCATACATATGTGCCTACATATACATGCATGTTTATACTTTCTCTATAGTATATTAGGATCAATTTTTTCCTATATTCACACGTATCTCACGGACATGCACAAATATATATACTTATGACATACGAATTTTCCACTTAGGACATCCAAATAAAAAGTTTATATATAAACAGTCAAGGACAGACATGAAAAATTAATTGTCACTCCATTATTGATGCTAAATCTAGGAATGTGGTTTTATCGAGAATTATATTATTATTATTATCATTATTATTATTATTATTATTATTATTATCATTATTATTATCATTATTATTATAATATTATTAGTGAAATCTGATAGGCACTTATTGTTCTTTACCTATGAGTTTGCATCGATAGGTAAATAATCAAGTGAAATCCGATAGGCACTTAGCCAAGACCATTAAGTAAACGAGGGTCAAGGGAAACCCGTAAAAGCATGTTCATAGTTAATTATATATGCTTGGTTACGGAGATGGTGTTTGACATATGGCGCATGTACTGAAGTTGTATGTATGACTGCACTCTTTTCCAATTTCCTCATATTCTTATCGTCGGAAAAAATAGAGAGTTGTTTCAATAGCTTTTGTTAAAAGTAGTGAAGGATTTGCATTTTTGGACCTTTTAGTTTTTGATATGGTTACATACAATCTTTAGTTGAACCCCAGTGTTGGTGAACATGCTTTTCCATGGACATATTTTTCTTGCCATTAATAGATTTGCTCTATCTCATACATGAATTCGTAGTGATAGTCATTTTTAAGTGATGTGTCACCGATTTGTTTAGTAACTACTGTCAGATGGAGTGTACTGAATTTATGACAAGCAAGTCTTCCGGCCTTGCACGTCATGCTTCCCTAGTCCATCACACTGCCATTTATGCCGGGTATTCTTCCTCTTTGGCATAAATTTGGCGGAGTTTATTTGTTTGCACTCTTACGTCCGAATCCCTCTTCACGTTGGTCCTAACTACCTAAGCTCGTAGCCTTCCTCTTTCGTATAAATTTGGCGAGTTTATTTGTTAGCTCGTACTCTGAAGAGTGAAGATGCCCACACTGAAAGCTTCTGCTCCGTCTATCTCCTGTGACAGGGGTATTTGAGTATAGTCCTAATATTCTTTTTTTGTTTTTGGTTTCTTCGTAATACGCTGGTTCTTCTTGTGATAAGTTCAAAATTGACAAGAAAACATCAGGTAAATGAGTTTTGAGCCAAGTCCTTCAAGTCCTTTTATTAGATACTTAATCGTTATGCGTTCGACAACTGAATGTTTGCGTGCTTTTTTTCATTCGCAAATGCATCAGTAATGTCCTTCATTCCTTGTATAAAGATGACGCTAGCATGTAATGTTCTGCACCATCGATTTCGGAAGAACATGGATTTCATTGATCGAGTAATGGTGTTTGCCAAAAGGAAGTTCCCCAATATGCTAATCTCCCAAACTTCAATTAATAGGAAGAACAATTCTACAAGTCAATGGGCCTAGAAACCATTCGACCCCTTGAATCCCACAAAGTAGAGGTTCCTTAAAACTTGCTAGAAAACATTACAAAGAAAGTTGAAAACCATTTAATCCCTCTCAATGGTAGCCCACTTGCTTTTAATCTTGTTTCTCTTGAGAAAAAAACACTATATGGTGTCTAAGGGGTGGGAGCTTTCTAGAATTTGAAATTCCTTTGCCTAAAAGAAAAACAGATTTTCCAATGAATCATTCTTTAAGACGGCTACCAAAGTTGGTGGCACACCTCTCTTTCTAGCTCTTCTTGAGGATCTCACCTCCTATAGCATTCCTCAATGCAAAGCAATACCCGATTGTTTAACCCAATAATGCTTGTTTCAAGTTGATTTCTCTTGACACAACATGATTCTCCCAAGGGTTCGCTAGTTCAACATTCACCCTTGGCATGAAAAGAAGAGCTGTCCCAAGTTCTAACTACAATGAAGGCACAGTTTACACCATAGAGGGGCTCCATAAATTTTGTTACCTTTTACAATGGTCCAAGTTCCCTAGTGTAGGATTCACCACGTAAGAACTGATTCTTTTACCTCGATGAGGGGATGCCAAATGGATTGGAACTTAAAATCCCAGTATAAATGTGATCAATCCAAATACCATCTCCTATTAAGAATGACATGCAAGTCCACATTCTTCTTGAATCTTGGAATTTTATCAAGATTGTTGTTGGTGTTCCATCTAATACCCTCAAGGTGAGGGGATTCATTGCCAATAAGGAGGTGAGTCCTCGAGCACTTCCAAGTATTGAATCTGCTCCATAACAAGCCCCATTCTTAATAGTCTACTCTCCTAGGCATCTCAATGTCCTCAATTCTAATCATTGGCATGTCTCTTGATTCTAGAGGTGTTTCCACAAGCAAAAAACCTTTGCTCCACTAATTCCTAGCTTTTTGGAGGTGTCAAGAATTAGATCTAATTATTTTATCTAATACCAGCTTCCTATTCCAATCTTAATTGATCTTGACCAATAGTTTCACCAACTCTTCCATAGGGAGCAAACTAAGCTTGAGCCTCTAGGAATCACCTGATAGTGGAAAAACAAAAGAGTGAGGATATCAAGACCCTTTCACCCCAAAAGGCCCACAAGCCTAAGAGATCTCTTGTTTCTAAAACTTAGTTTGCCCCAAGAGACATTGTATTGCTCCATGCTTTAATTAACCATTTTGCCACCAATTTATTGGCCATTCCTTCAATGTCTAGAATTTCCAAAATACCTTGATCATTTTGGCTTATGCATGAATCCCATATAATTTTGGGAACACCCCTTCTATTACGGTCTCCCATCCAGAGATATTTTGTGCAAGTTCTTTCGAATTTGATAATCTCTTGGTCCTTTGGTCTCCCACCAGAGACAAAGTAAATAGTCAAAGAGTGAAGGAACGTGCTAACCACCATAGCTTTCCATGCGAGTTGATTGGCATACTATTGTATTTTATGGAATCATGGAAGGTTAAATGGATTTTTAATGATTTAAATATCAAGAAGGTTTTAATGTGGTTGTGTTTGATCTAGCAGGTGAAGAAGCATGAGAGCATGGATACAAGTGGATGCATGTAAATAAATAAATTCCAAGACTAAATCAAAGACTTCTAGAATAGTTATATTTACGTTTATCTTGTTGTAAAAGTAGTGGTTCGCTTTAGAAAGCGACGCCTTTTGTAAATAAAGTAGTTTTTCCTAAAAGATGCTTCTAAAAGCGACGACCCTCATGTAACTTCTATTTTAAGGATGTAATAGAAATAAACCTATAAATACATGTACTCTAAGAGACTCGTCCATCAGAGTACACGGGGGGAGATTGCACCCAATATCGCGTTGATTGTTTCTCTATTTCTGATTCGTGTTTTGTCTTCTTTCTGCCTCTCTGTGTGCATGCGCTGAAGGACCTGATAACAGTGGTATCAGAGCCTGGCACCTATCACTCCGAAGGGTTTTGTTTGTGTTTATCTACTCGATTGATTCCTCTTTGCGTTCTTTGTTCGCGATCCGAATCCGAATCCGAATCCATGTCTTCGTTGTCAGAAGGATTTCTTCACTTGAGTTACTATATGGAAAATAAAAATGTTTTGCTTCAACATTGATTGATTGATATCTCTCTCACATAATCTTTAATACATTGGTTTAAATTGACTAAATTCTTCTCTTGGGTACTGCAGGAAAAAGAAGAAATCATATTCAGAAAAAAAGGATAATCGATCCTTACTTTAGCTCTTCATCTTATGTCTACTATATGTTTATGAAATCATATGTATATGCATTCATGATCTCAAGAGTACCTCTATGTGAGAATAAAGAAGATATCTATGTAAAGATATTTATATGTGCCAATGTTCATAGGGTTGTACATGTGTTCATATAAGAGTGAATGAGAATATGGGTGTTAAGCCATATGTATGAGTTTGTATATGAATATTTAAAAGATACATATGTGTGCATCTGTGTCTAAGTGTTTATGAAATTTTACCTACCTAAGTGTGAATATATATAGGAGTTCATGATGTGTATGAGTTCAACTAAACCTATGAATTGATTGGTTTTTCTTAAGGGAACATATACATATCTAATTCAAAGTGTGTTTATATGTTTGGGTCTATAAGGGTTTAATAATTGTGTATTAGATCCATAATATATAAATGTGCATCTTCATTAATAGTACATGTGCATTATCAAGTGCGTAATTTTGTTCTTGGAACTTTAATAAGAAATAAGTTAATAACTATACATATGTTAATACAAATATATAATATATTTACATATCTATAATTATTATATATATATGGTAAAATAATATATATATTAAAAATTTATGTATATATATATACCTATGTGAATAATTTATAATTATGTATTTAAAATATAAATTGTAAGGTAAAGTTAAATTTAATCAAACTATGACTACAATAACTATTTAATAATTAACTATTTAAATGCCATAATAATGAGTAATTATATATATATATATATATATAATTATATATATAAAATTATCTATAATTAATATATATATATATATATATATATATATATATATATATATATATATATATATATATATATTAATAGTAAAATAGATGATGTACGTATGCATGTTAAAGTAGAGATGAACACAAGTCTAGAAATGTGTTTACCTAATGACATGAGATAGTAATCATATAGTATGCATGATAAAACAGTTAGTTATCTTCACACTTACACATCTTTAATTGTATATATATATGTAATATCTTACGTATTGTTTTCTAATATCTTCTTCTTGCAGGTACGGTTTAATCTCAGAGAGAGAGTTATTTATTCTTAGCATCTCCTCCTCTCCTCCAATAGTACACTCGCAGACACCCGGGAGAGAGAAAGAGAGAGAGAGAAGAGAGAGAGAGAAGAGAGAGAGACAGAGAGATTCAACTACCCCTCCCCCTTCTTCCAGCAGCGACGTATGTAGTCAAGAGAGAGAGAGAGGGAGAGGGAGAGAGAGAGAGAGAGGGAGTTGTTTCCATATCTAAAGGTGTGGTCCAACCTGCAAAACTTATCGAAGCAACCTTCCTGCACAGCATGAATCTATCAAGCACCAAACAATTTGTTATAAGATGGGTGAGCACGGAATAAAGAACTGACGAATTCTTATGTCGTGTTCAAGGGAATTGGCATTCTGAAGTTCGAAGGCCGGCTGTCTCTGATTATGCTTCAGGGCTTGTGCATAAGCCATTAAACTTTCAGAGGCTCTTGCAATTTGGATGTGCAAAGCATCTTAGAGCATGGAGTGTGGAGAAAAGGTGCGGAATCAGCAATGAGCAATATGCAATGTTTTCATGCAGAGGCATGGCGAACACAACAGGCCCTAAAACCCTGATTCACTAGAAAAGCATTTAGCAAATTTAGGGCTCAAGGTAGGTTGATGATTGGGGGCTTGGCTGCACACAAAGCACGAAGGTCAAAAGCTCGGTGGCCCCTAATCAAAAACCCTTTCGCCTGTAGTATGATTTTTTTACATTGGAGTAGATGGCACTCGTGCTTGATGCTGCTTGTCTCCCACAGCTTGCTACAGCTCGCTCAAGAGGACCTGTTGCTCAAATGATGGGCAGCTTAGGCGACAGGCTGCCGGCAGTCTGTCTGTGCCGAGAACCTAGCTGTGGTAAGGATAAACTTTAGTAGTTCATCTGTGCCGAGACCGGAATCGCTTAGATGATGGACAGATCATTGCACACTATAACAATCATCACATTAATTGAGGCTTATGATTCATACATTATATCTTGCCACACAACATAGATGACTTGTACTTGTCACAATATTATCAGCCCAATCTTGGTGAGGAATTTGCATGTAAGTGTGCGTTGCACACACACAGACACATATGCAGAGAGCGAGAGAGAGAGAGAGCAGCATATGTAGACATGCGATGGTAGAGCAGCACATAGCCTATGCCATGCTGGAGAAGCTCTGTTTCAAGTTCATTCTCGGATAGTTGAGATTGGAGCCATGATGATGATGAACCCCCTCGTCCTGTCACTGCAAAACTTCTTGTCCCAAATGTTCAGATTGGTTGTGTGATCAGCCAGGAGAGAGAAGAGAGAGAGAGAGAGAGAGAGAGAGAGAAAGAGAGAGAGAGATAGAGAGAGAGAGAGCTTCACCTTCCTTCCTCTTCCAGTAGCGATGTATGCAGCTGAGAGAGAGGGAGAGAGAGAGAGACAGACAGACACAGAGAGAGAGAAGGAGAGAGGGAGAGAGGGAGAGAGAGAGAGGGGGGGAGAGAGTCAGAGAGAGAGAGAGAGATCTTCGTTGAGTTGAAAATGAATAAGAAAAATGATCCATTTGCATCTATGGTCTCAATTTTGGAACTGGCTGCTAGTGTGTGTTCTATTGTGGTTCCTATGGTATTCGAGGGCCATATTGTCTTTTACCTCCAAGCCGTAGAAATCTACTTTGTAACAATCATATATACATAACAATAACAGTAGACATATTTTAAGAGCAACTGGCATAAAATGATTGTTGTAGTTCAATAGTTTTTAGGCAATCATGGCCTTCTTTAGAGAAGGGGGATGACCACAAAGCATAATTGTTAGCATGCACATGCCCTTTTGATCATTGAAGCTTATGATTGTCATCCGTATATGCATTCTAAAATCTATACTTCTTTAATGCATCTATAAAGAGAGAGAAAGGTAATATATGTATTGTTTGAGTTTATATATATCTTTGCATGTGTGTGGCTTAAAAAACACCCATTTATGAATGTGCGCTTATACGAATGAGAGTACTTATGTAAGTATGCATGTATGTGTATGTGTGTTTGATGAATCTGCGTAAATATATAAATGAATATGCATGAGCATGAGTGCATGCATATAATAGAATGCATGTGCATATTAAAGTAAGTGTATATGCATATGAATGAGTTATGTGCATGTATGAATGAGTCTATGCATGCAAGCATGAATGCATGTATGCATGTTAGCATGCATGTATGCATGAGTGTATGCATGTTAGTATGAGTTTATGTATGATGAATGTATGCATGATTGTATGCGTATTAGTATGAATGATGCATGAATGCATGAACGAAGATTGCATATATGCATGTATGATTTTGTATATGCATATGAGTATGCATGTATGCATAAATAAATGTGTGCATGTACATTTATGATAGAAGTAGCATGTGTCCATGTATGTGAGAGGTGCATGTGTGCATAAGTGAAGATGCATGTGCACATGAACATATGTAGTGTATTTTAGTGTATGTGCATATGATAAGTGAATGCATGAGTATGTGAAGTGAATTTGCATGTATGTGTGTATTTGTAAGAAATGTGTGCAATTATATGCATGCATGAGTAATAAAGCATGAGTCGTATGTGAGTGCATGTGCATATTAAAATTAATGCATATGCATATAAATGTAAGTAGAAGTATATGTATGCATGAGTGAAATAGACGTGTTTACTTGTGCATAAGAATATATTTAGATTAATAAATGAGTATTTTCTGTTAATTAAAAGCATACTTATGTTTTCTAATGTCTTCTTCTTGTAGATCACTATGAGGAGAGATGAGTATTGAAGAAGATTGGACGAGATTACAAGATCACGAGATTGAAGTTCCATATGATATTTAGAGATATAAACTTGTATAGGAATATTTTCTGAGAGTTGGATTAGAACTCATTAAAAGTATTTGTATAGGCCTAGAATTGATCCTAAAGTTTTTCATACTTTCTCTTTATGATTCAATTAAGATTTATATATTCCACTTTCTTATATCTAAGAGTTTAGCATTGATAAACAAATATGTTTCTAAAACAAAAGAACTATAAATATATTTTCATGTGAATCTTAGTTCTTAAATTAATCTTAAATAGATTAAAAACATCTTGCTTTACTTGGGGTCTCACTCGAGCAACAATTAGAGCTTATGCGACAAGAACTTCAAGCAACTCAACAAGCTGTACAAGAACGCGATGCTATGCTCCAGCAAGTACAAAGTGATGATCGTAGCTTAATCAAAGTGGTGAAAGCGATAATCATTGCACAAGAAGAAGGTGCAAGTTCCAAGATAGGTGCTAAGAACTTCCAATTCTCCAGATTTGATGGATGAAAGGATGGCCAATTTTTCCTCTCATGGCTCTCTCAATTCGATAATTTCTACTCTGATGAGTCATATTTAGAAATTGAGAAAGTCAAGTTTGCTACCAATTATTTGGTAGGAAGAGCTCAGCTATGGTGGAATGTTTTATGGAATAGTACCAACCGTCCTACCACATGGGATGCATTTTAGGCAAAAATTGAGGAGTCTTTCCTTCCTTCCCAATTCCATCTACATGCGTGTCATGCAGGGATAACTTTTGGATGGAGAGAAGGAGATAATGTATCCATTTATACTGAATGTTTTTGGCAATGTCTCTTATTACTTCGTTCGCTTGAGCAAGTTCCTGAAGCAAGTTTGCAATGAAAATATGAAGATGGCTTGGAGATGGGAATCCAAGCAAAGCTACATACCCTCCAACCTACATCCTTGTATGAAGCTATCTTTTTCACACATGATGCTGAAAAGGACTTCAAATCTATCACCAAAACACTTCTCTTACAACAAATTCATCAACCTCAACCACCCATCCAAACCAATTTTCCTTTTAAGCATCCTTTTACTACGTTTGCTTCACCTACTTTCCAACCCCCTCCTCAGTCCCATTTAGTACCATCCAACAAATCAACCCTTGGCCAGCCTCACAAACCTACCACTCTTCAAAATACAACGATGAATGCTCAACAAAAACGACCCCGTATAACTTGTTGGAATTGTGGAACGATTGGTCATACCAAAGCTACCTGTAGGATGAGACCTACTAATAGGAAACCCATTGAAGCTCAAGTACACAACATGGAGGTTCTTCCTGCTGACACTGAACCTAACTGGTCTGAAGAAGTATTAGAGCAAGAACTAAGTACTCTGGGTAACGAAATTTCTAACCATTCTCTACTCTGCATGCATGGCACCATTAATGGCATAGTAGTAAATGTTTTACACGACGATGGTAACTCGCATAATTTTATTTCTCATAAGCTAGTTAAGAATCTTAACCTTACTACTCATCCTTCTATGTATAAGGTTAAGGCTGCATTTGTAAGCAATAGGTATAATGTTACGAATGAGGTGCATAACGTTCAAATTTGTATAGACTCATATGTAGATGAATGTTCATTTTTAATTGCTCTGTTGCACTCATATGATATTATACTTGGCATGTTGTTTTGACAAAATTACATCCCCTGCATTGATTATGATACACACATGATTACTTTCAAATTTTAAATAAGGATATTTCACTGTCTGCAATGCATGATTTTCAACCCTTCCTGTTCATTAGTCATACGCAAGTCAAACGAGCTTTTAGGAAAGGCTATAACTCATGTATTGTTTTTGTGAATAATACTGATTATACACATACACTTCCAAGTGCACATAAGTCATTTATGGACTCATATAAGGATTGTTTTATGGCTGATTTTCCTTCTGCAATACCACGTTCTAGGGGATCTCTTGACCATAGGATTGATTTAATTTTTGGTAGCTCTCCTCCTCATAAAGCACCTTATAGGCATGGAACTTTACACCAAAATGAAATAGCTAGACAAGTTAAGGATTTACTCGACAACGGACTAATACGGTCTAGCTCTTCTCCTTTTGGAGCCTGTGTTCTTTTAGTTGAAAAGAAGAACAAGATATATAGAATGTGCATTGATTATAGAGAACTTAATAAAATTACCATTAAGAATAGGTATCCTATCTCTAGGATAGATGACTTGCTAGATAAACTTTGTGGAGCTTGTGTCTTCACTAAAATCGACCTCAAATCTGGGTATCATCAGATACGAATGACATCAAATGACTTGCTAGATAAACTTTGTGGAGCTTGTGTCTTCACTAAAATCCACCTCAAATCTGGGTATCATCAGATACGAATGACATCACATGACATTCATAGTAATGCCTTTTGGACTTACCAATGCACCCGCCACCTTTGCACGTATGATGAATAATATTTTCCTTGAATACCAAGACTTTGTTCTTGTCTTCTTTGATGATATTCTTATTTATAGTAGGAATGATAGTGAACATGAAACTCATTTAGCAACAGTCTTTGATTAGGGCCATACGAAGTACTATTTTTGCATGTAAAGATTTCTTCTTTTGGCTTCACATGGAAAAAGATGTTGTAGAGTATGCTTCTCACTGCATTGTTTGTCAGCGTGTAAAACGACCTCATGGTAAACCATTCGGATTATTAATGCCACTTCCTATACCTAATGGACCATGGGAACATATTTCTAGGAATTTCATTACTGGTCTTCCTACAACTCCATCTCACAATTATATGATTTGGACAATTGTTGATAAGTTTAGTAAACATGCATATTTCATTCCTTCTAAAAAGACTTTAACAACACCTCAAGCTGCTAAGTTATTTATTTAATGTATTTTTCCGCATCATGGTTTTCCTAAAGTTATTCTTTTAGATCCAGATGTTCGTTTTTGTAACATTTTTTGGGTGGCATTATTTCAACATCTAGGATCAAAAATAGAATTTAGTTTTGCATTTCATACTGAAAGTAATGGTCAAAGTGAGGCTACAAATAGTACTATTTTGGATTTATTACATTGTTACTCTTTAGATCATCCAAGTAATTGGGATGAGAAACTCCCTTTAGTTCAGTTTGCATATAATAACACCCCACACACTACTATTGGTCATGCACCATATGAAATTGTTTATGGAAGAAAGCTTCCCACTCCCATGAGTCTCACTCAAACTGACATTCCTATGGCTGATTCGTTTGCACACCATCATATTTCTACACTTGCTAAAGTGCATGAGCATATTAGGAAGATTCAAGAACGTTACATGTGTAGTATTAATAAGAAGCACATAGCCAAACACTTTAATGAAAATGATTTAGTTTGGTTATGAATCATTAAAAGGCATTTAAAAAATATTTCTCAACATCTTAAGGTAAAACTTGCCCCACGGTATTATGGACCTTTTGGCATTATTGAGAGAATAAATGAAACCTCTTTTCGATTAGATATACCTTCTCATTGGGGTATACATAATTCTTTCCATATACGTTTGTTGAAATCTTTTCAAGGTACTTTACCACTCATGCCTATTTTAGATGATCCTCCTTTACTTGAAGAGGATGCCGAAATATTGATTCCTGAGAAAGTAATAGATTATGATGTTACCACTACACGAACTTGTAAGCAATATCATAGGTATTTAGTCAAATATAAAAATCACTCACTTGAGGAATCACAATGGATACATAAGACCTCCTTATCACCTCATTATGATCATTTAATTTCTGCATATCATTCCCAATTACATTAAACTTTCAGGTTTTTGATTCCATGCATGTGTTTTACATGGTTCATGCTTAATATTGTTCAGTGATGGGACATGCCACTAATCATCCATGTCTATTTTTATATTTATCAACTGAGGTCAGTTGCTTGTCAACTCGGAGGCATGTTGTATTTTATGGAATCATGGAAGGTTAAATGGTTTTTTAATGTTTTAAATGTCCAGAAGGTTTTAATGACTAAATCAATGACTTCTAGAATAGTTATGTTTAGGTTTATCTTGTTGTAAAAGTAGTGGTTCGCTTTAGAAAGCGAAGCCTTTTGTAAATAAAGTAGTTTTTCCTAAAAGACACTTCTAAAAGGGATGGCCCTCATGTAACTTCTATTTTCAGGATGTAATAGAAATAAACCTATAAATACGTGTACTCTGAGAGACTTGTCCATGAGAGTACATGGGGGGGGCTTGCACCCAATATCACGTCGATTGTTTCTCTGTTCCTGATTCCTATTTCATCTTCTTTCTACCTCTGTGTGTGCGTGCATTGAAGGACCTGATAGCACATACCTTTCTAGTGTGCCAACTTGTTACTGAGATTATAAAGAGCCTCATTCCATCATTGACATGTCAAAACATAAAACTCCATCACAATACCTAACAAGTGGAAGATTTGTTCTCTAAGGATGAAGCGACAGCCATGCTTAACCAAAGCTTGAGTTGGATTCCAATAACAACCTTGAAAGGGATTCCGGAATTATATATTTTAGAGCATGATGCATCACAAATTATATTTAGGGAACCCTAAAATGTGTCATTGACAAAGAGTCTCAATATCATCTGGTTATCTTTTTCAAAAAGAAGTTTGGATATAGCCTACTCTTCCAATCTTCAATTAATAGAAAGAACAATTGTACAAGTGAACAGGCCTAGCACCCATGGGACCCCCCAAATCCCACAAAGCAGGTGTACCTAAGAAAAACTTGTTAGAGTTAGAGAACATTACAAAGAAGCTTAATAACCTTTCATCCCCCTCATGGGGGACCAGTTGAATTTAATCTTTTTCCTCTTTAGGAAGAACACTCTATGATGTCTAAATGGTAGGGATTTCTTAGAATTGTAAATTTTCTTTTCCAAAAGAACTAGACATGTGTGATGTTTAAAAAGGTAGCTGAGATCATCAAAAACCATTACAAAGAGAAGAGGGGCCAGGGGCATCCCTTCCTATTAAAACATTTTAATCAAATAGCATGACAAAGTTATCCATTGATGTTTATCTCCATTGATGCATTTCCTAGAAACATTGAGATCATCTTAATGAATCTTTGGAAAACACCTAGATCTTTCAAAGATTAGAGAATGAAGTCTTACTCAATTCTATCATAATCTTTATCAAAGTTAGTCTTAAGGAAGAGGACATGTTGATCATACTCTCTAGCAAAATCTAGACCTTCCCAAACATCAATGATAGCCTCCAAGATGGACTTCCCCTCGATGAATCCGATTCTTATCCTCATTGATCCAATTTTGTAAGTGACAAGCAATTCAATTCAAAATAGCCTTAGCAAGATCTCATAACCTATTTATAACATCATAATTGGAAACCAATTTTAAATGTTGTTTTTGTTGCTTCTTTTGACTAAGCTTGATAACGCCTTCATTGAGACATTTGCGTAGCCCACCAAAAGAAACGGCCTCTTGCCACACTACACATAAAGGAGTAGTCTCCATGTGATTGAAGGTCTTGAAAAACTCATTCATGAGGTTATCTAGCCCCATGCTTTTTCCATTAGGAAGTGAAACAATAACTTCAAGAATCTCATCATCCAAAATGGGAGCTTACATAAGAGACTTCGTATTTTGTGGAATTCTTTTGTTTTTGATTCTAGAGATGGTCGCCATGCATACACACTAATGAGGACAAAGAGGTGTGGAGACCCCCAAAAGTTGGGTAAAGTGATTGACAATAAACGTACTATTTTCTTCATCTATCTTGCACTCAACCTCATCCATATCTATCATAAAATGGATCGTTCCCTAGATTTTGCCTTCTTGAGAAGGTTGCATATCTCTTCAGTAGGCTTCTTCACCTCTCTCACCCACAAATCTTCAAAGTATACCTATAGATTCTATCTTTGAATTTCTTCTTTGTATCTCAGCATGCTTCTAGTTTTATGGAACCCTGTCTGGTATTGAAAGTGGGCAATGTTTACTTCTTCCTCAAGAAATAGAGGATTTGGATAAAGATTTTCCCTTCTAGTTCGACAAATGTTTTGAATATTCTTTTGATTCCTAACCAAGATGTGTTATGTTCTCATGACCACCATTCTTCACCAATTGCTCAATCGGGTGCAAGTGGCAAAGGCTTAGTTCCAAGTAGTGATAATCATATAATGCACTGAGGGGAGTGAGAAGGTTGTCACATTGGCATGAAAACAGGGGGCTTTCACGAGATTGATGACTAGCTTGAAGGTAAGCACAATTGGTTAGTGATCATAGATAACATGTTCCACACATTGGGACATGGAAGGGGGCCCCCACTTATTAATGATATTGTATGCGATATAGATCCTATTAACTCTAGCTTTCCTCAAGTCAACTCTAGACTAGAGGTTTACCCAAGAGAAACTAGCCTACTCTTTGATCTCCACTAGATCTAGGTGGAGCTGGGATTGGTCCTAGATGTCCTTCTCACGATCATCAATTCCCCCTTCTATCAGAAAGATCCTCCATCACATTAAATTCCCCACAAAGAATGAATTTGAGGGGCAGAGAGTCCAATGATTGCCAAGTGGCAATTCTTTTCAAATCGATATTGGGAGCATACATGAAACTATGGTGAATTCTACAGGACCCCAAAAGGAAGCACCAATCCACCAATGGCATTGATCTACTTGGGTATCCACAAGTCTAGCATAACAACTAATACTGATGTCAATAGCCAAACAATTGGCTCCCTTGGGGTGCACGATGGGGAGTAGAAATTAGACATCAAAGTAGTTTTAGTCTCTTTTGTAGGTCCTCCCCCTCAATTTTGACATGGGAGCTGAGTTGGTTGTATTCCTTTTTGAGAATTATTCTTTGGAAATGAGTCTCTATCCTTTGGGGAATTATGAATCCAATGATCAAGCTTTCATTGTCTTGGTTAATCTTCATTGTTGGTGGTGAATGCATCCTCTTTGCTAGTGCAGTATCCTTCTTGGTTCTCTTCCTTGCAAGTGGAATCATGTGGATTTTTCCCATCATTCTGATATTCATAGTGATTCATTTCCCCTAGGTAATCCAAGTCAAAGAAGTCCTTCTCCAAGCTCCAAAAAATGTTTGTTTCTCAAATTATGTGAGAGGAACTCCTCTCAATAATCCCCTTAGGGCTTCTTCTTGTTCTTAATGGGTTTTTCTTGTTCTTAATAGATTTTTCTTGTGCTTGATTTTTCTTTTTCTGAATGGTCTCAAAGGATAATATTTTATTCTATGGCCCTACAATCCACAGTGAAAGCAAGTATTTGGCAAGTTCTTGTTTATAATCTCCTGATCCAGGGTATTGTCTTCTTGAATGTCTATAGAATTTTTGGAGGGAAGATCTTTGTTTATATTTGCTTGGACACAAATCTATGGGTACCATCTTGCATTGAACGAGTGTTTTGCACCTTCATAGATGATACCCTCGACATCTTCTTTCAAGGCTAGAGGCTAATCGATGAGCAATACAATTTCCCTTATGAATCCATATAAGTAAAAGAGCTATTTTGGGAGCTCAATCTAGAGTCAATAGCATAGCGGCTTCGTTCTACTGGGAACGAATTCATGAAACTATTTAGAAAGGCACAATATAGTACTCCATACATGCTAGGTCTCAATTTGCGAAGCTTGAAAGGACATATCATCATTTTCAAAAATCGAGGAAATTAGTTGTTGGATAGCACCTAGAGGGAAAGGCTTGACTCATAATCCAATTCTATAGTCACATATCACTCTACATGTACCTAGAGTTTGCTCCATAACCCCTACTTCCATCACATATAAATGGCCCCTATATAAGTCCTAAAACATTTTATCTTGCACCCATATTCATTGATTGCTCTCAAGATTCTCATATATCACCCCATTTTCCATCCATCCATAGCATAAGGAATTAATCTTCCTCCATTGACCACTACCTCTACCCACACTCCTCTCATCTCCCAACCCCATCTATTGACCATTATGGAAGAATCCGTTGCCCTTGAGCATTGAGCCATGATCGCCTTGAAACTTAAATTTCTCTATCACTCTCATAGCCTATGGACTCTCACCCACTAGAATGTTAACAATAATCGTTCTACAACTTTCCTTCCATCTACCTCTTAAAGAGGAGCCATCACCCTACCTCACCTTCACCACATGTAAATACTGTCCATCTATTGGACCCTCTAGGAATGACGTCCATTTACCTTCATTATATGAGTATCACCCTCATATTCTTTTCATCATCCTCTGCTCTTAGCATTATATCTCCTTTTTCACTTGTATAGCATCAATTAGACTTACTTTTCCCCAAGAGACCCATTAGTCATCCCACATGATAACCCTCAATGTGTTTCTAATTCCATCAACGTTTATAACTCAAATAAAGAGCATCCATCACTTAAGGGGAGTTATCATTATATTTTTGGCCAAAAACCATCAACCCTAGATTTCCTTATGACCATTGCATGGTCAAAGAGTTTTTGAAAACCCATATATTCCCTTCCTAATAGAATGTACATTGTCTTCAAGAAATTATCCCCATTGCCTAAGTCCATAGTTCCCAATGCCAAGACCTTCTTGTATCTATACACCTTAATCCTCCAACACCTATCCACATCTCCCAAGAAATCATCGTTGACCTCACTTTGCCCCATCACCACCTCTAGATTCCTCTTTCACTTGCCATCACCCCATTTTGTACGAACTATCATCCTCCTCATCATTCATCCATCATGCAATACACCATCATATACTTCTTGGTGCATACATTTTCCATTGTTCCCATGCCACCTAATAGCCTCATCTATTGTGATAGGAATAGTAATCTAGTTAGATTGGCTCCACTAGCATCCCTTCACCTACCTCCATATGCCCAAACCAACCCTCTTCTTACCCATCCACCCACCAATCACTTCCTATTTTCCTAACTCGAAACCTTTTCCCACATACCCTAGAGCTTCATAGGTATCCAAAAGTCCTTTGTGAGCAACCAAGCCCCTTAACTATCAATCCCAAAACACTCCATGCTTTAGAATCTATTTTTCTAGTAGGATAATGTATACCTTGATTATTCTCTTGGCAATGAAATCATATCAGAGGATTGTGATTTAGAGTGTTCTTGGTAAAGTTAGCATTAGTGTTATGAAACACATCATATTTTCATTTAGGTTACAAATTAGGATGAACATTGAGTCTTGAGATCCATAGGTTTGGTGCCTATTGAAACTCTTTTTTTCTCATGTATTTGGAATTGTTATTCTCTTGATTACTAGAATAAAAGGGTACATCAACTAAGGAATTTCTTGTGAAAGAATTAAGTAAATCCCCCATCTACACTTCAAATTGATTTGTATGTAGACCAAGATGAGACAAGGCACATGGATTTTGAACACCATGTGTACACAGATGACCTACAAAGTTTGCTTGTTGAGTTTTTTAGAAAAGAAACATGTAAGCATAGCAAGATGCCATGACCACTCGTTCCATGATGAGATGGAATGTTTCTAAGATATCATGCTCTACATTTTTTTCCAAACTAAAGTGATCCAAAGAATGAGAGAATATTGTACAAGGAGAGAACGATTAGATGTTATTGCCAACATACAATATCATTGAAGACACCCGACAATACACATGTCTTTGGGTTTGGGAATCCCATGGATTCCATGGGTCCATATATTAATGGTGTGAAGAGAGGACATGTTAGTGTTCTCTCAAGACATCGTACACAATTCATTTGGATTGATGAATCCTGAATCCCGCAAATGATAAGGGAAATTGAACCTTTACTAATGAAGTCCCCAACAACACATTTGGGTTACCCGAGAGAGCTACATACCAATTTAGAACTTGAAAGAGAATTCCAATATTTACCAAACTTCAGATAAACTCCTTTAGAACTTTTTAAGAATATGTTCCCTAGCAACGATTTTAACGAGAGACAATGATCTTTCCAAAAGTAAATCTAGGAAAAACCCTATAAGATATGTAACATGACAAAATATGGAATAAAGAACATTCTCAATGTATAGAAATCAATATTTTGACATGAATAGAGGTTGAAATCAAAGGAACCATGAGAGCATGTATGGATATCCATTTGGAGTTCCTAATTTGCATAAATAGGAACAAAAAGTAGAAGATGATATTGATGTGACCACCCTATCTATTGGTGGATGAATCAACATACACAGAATAGAAGGTAAGATTGATCAGTCATCACCCTATCTATTGCGGCATGAGTAACACCCCTATGAAAATATGGAAGGTTTTAGGCCCTCATAGATTACTTTGCATAGTTAGAGAGACTCGTTGTCTTCTTTTATCTCAGAATACAAAAAAAGAATGAATCACCCTTGGATCTTCCCAATTCACTTTAATGTCACATAATTTGATACTTTCTACATGGAGAACCACCCTATAAGATATAGACTATCTATCCTTACAATTCTCTACATATGTGGAGAGATATATGCTCATTATTCACAACCTCAATCATGCATAGAGAACAATCCCAAAAGTAAGAGAAACTATGGAGAATATATATGATAAAGTAAAAGAAAGTAGATTTCCCTTAATTTTTTTCTAGAATAACAAGATATAATAGATAAAACACAAAGCTAGAAACTAGCTCACTACATGGAAATCAACAAGGACTACCTAAATTTGAAGTCGAATCTATCAAGATACTAGCTTAGTTGGGAGCTTCTTGGAGAAGATTACTTATACTATAAACTAACTTAGAAATCAATAAGGGGATCCTTTGCTTCCACTAATTACATGGAGTCATACATACATAGAAATTCAAAACTGCTCCTATAGTTTAGGATAAATCTTCCAATTAACCACATAATCTTTTGATGCTTTATGAACTAGTAACTTGTTTTAGAACTTCTTTTTAGCTGAAAACCATACTGTAAAGACTACCAATCATAGTCCACTTTTCATCCATGCATATTCGCCTTGGATCTAAGGTG
The DNA here is from genome assembly GCA_020310875.1 of Ceratopteris richardii. Lineage (NCBI taxonomy): Eukaryota > Viridiplantae > Streptophyta > Polypodiopsida > Polypodiales > Pteridaceae > Ceratopteris > Ceratopteris richardii. The sequence continues at coordinate 128,036,868 of CM035412.1, read as the reverse complement.
ATGGATTGAGCTTCAACACTCCAACTTAAGCATTTAACCAAATTTATTATACCAATGTTTCTCTCAAACTTCAAAAGATTTATTTCATACAAACATTTAGTAAACATGTCTACATATCCTTCCTTAGTATCTGCCTAGGGACTTTCCCTTCACGGTTTGTGAAGGCATTTATAGGTCCAAGCAAACATGTCTCGATACTCTCGTAAGAGATGAATGAGATTCTCTTCCATTGAACTTGACACATCATGTGTGTTATATAAGCATCTCTTTTCATTCTCTTTGAGGCTTATGACCACTTTCTTTGAATCTTCTTTATTATTATAACACTCTTCCATGGTCTCCTCACTTTTTGGCATAGCATCAAGAATCATGTGTTCTTGTACGGAATATTTCTTAAAATGAATTAGAATTTCAAATCATCTTGTTTGAGTGGACTTAATCTCATGGTTGGTTCACAATTTGGAGAAGCAAATGCTTCCAATGTGTATGGATTTTGCAAAAACCCTAAGATCAATTGTCTACTTGCTTCATTCTGATATCTTGAGGTCATGCTTTGAATTGATGAACCACCCTTGAAAACCTATATAAGGAGGGGTTGGCCACATGTATATAGATTCTTGCCAATGCCAGTCTTGGGAGCTCAAGGAGTCAAAATCTCCAAGTAATTACTTTTGAAGTTTAAGTTCACATTCTTGTCTTGTCCTTTGTTTTAGTCTTGTCTAGTCTTCACTACAACATATCGAGGGTATACCGAGGCTGCTACCAAGGAAAATGAACGGGCATAATTTTTCCATGATGTCCATGTCGTGGTCGGTATGGGCGTGGAAAACATAACACCGGTATAGTCTTCGTTATGAGCGTCGATATATGCATCGATATAAGCATCGGTAATACCGACGCTCATACCGGCGCTTATATCGATGACACTACTAAGTGTACCAACGCCCATACCGACAACTCTATTGGGCATACCAACAACCATACTGATGACCATATGTGCACAAATTTTTTTGGGCAGAGTGTGTTGTCTTTTGCCACAACATGATGTTGTTTAGCAAAAGACAATACACTCTGCCCAACTCTAAACTGATTACATGTGTTATGTACTCTAATGGAAGCCAAAACATGATTTTATATGAGCAAGAATGAACCATGAATCATGTACAAAAATTTGTATATTCCATAAATGAAGGATGTACAAGAGTGTGACAAAGCACTTCCATATAGGAATCAAATACAAAATTATGGTACATCATTGCCACATAGGAGTGTAATACAAAATTGTGGCAAAGCACTACCATACATATACGTAAGGGGATCAAAATATTTACACCTGCAATCTTGCAACAAAGCATATGTGTAAAATGAGACAAATTGACATGACATTTATAAAAAACAACTAAAAATATGAAACCAAGATATAAGTTTACCTAATCATAGATTCTCCCATGACATGATTGCACCGCATCCCTCTAAGTCTTGCAACAGTGTAGCCAATCCATGATGATATCCATAAGATTCTTTGGTTTGCGTCGGAGGAGGACCCACTGGCAACTCCTATAATAAATATGCAAAATGTTAGATGAACATACATGATGTGGTGAACACAAACAAATTCAATAATTAACATGATACTTACAATATGGTAGCGCATACTGTCGTATCCACCGCTACCTAAATGTGACGTTCCAACCATATCCAAACATGCGCTCACCGCATCTCTCTGTTGACGATATCGATTAGGAGTATGTTGCTCCTCATCCTGAATCGATTCCCACTCTTCAACATCTAACCACACAGGCTTTTGTAAGCCTGCTCTAAAAGCATCGCGAGATTTCGACCGTCGATGAGACATCACCTCACGTGTTGTATGCTAAATCCATTCCGAACTCACAATAGGATTCCCAAGTGATGGCGAGTACGCTTTATATATCGATTTTGTGATATAGTTTTTGGAATCCCTATCCTGTTCGCTCCATTTTAACATTACAGAATGTCCAAACTCTAGGGAGCAAATTTTTCGAATGCACTAACGCATTGACTTCCCGCCTGCATCCATGACTGGAGCTCCATTACGTATGTGATATATTTTGGAGTCATCATGTTCATGCGCTCCCCAAGGTGTACGTGGAGATCCCATCTGATCCAATGTGAAGATCCCATCTGATCCAATGTGTGTATGCATATGCATGTGTGTATGCATATGCATTATGAATGCATATGCATGTGTGTATGCATATGCATGTGTGTATGCATGTGCATGTGTGTATGCATATGCATGTGTATGCTTATGCATATGCTTGTGTGTATGCATATGTATGAGTGTATGGAAATGCATGTTTGTATGCATATGCATGTTTGTATGCATATGCATGTTTGTATGCATATGCATGTGTGTATGCATATGCATTGTGTGTATGCATATGCATTGTGTATGCAAATGCATTGTGTGTATGCATATGCATGTATATGCATATGCATGTGTATGCATATGCATGTGTGTATGCATATGCATGTGTATGCATATGCATATGCATGTGTATGCATATGCATATGCATGTGTATGCATATGCATGTGTATGCATATGCATGTTTGTATGCATATGCATGTGTGTATGCATATGCATATGCATGTGTATGCATATGCATATGCATGTGTATGCATATGCATGTGTATGCATATCCATATGCATGTGTATGCATATGCATATGAATGTGTATGCATATGCATGTGTATTCATATGCATGTGTATTCATATGCTTGTGTATGCATATGCATGGTTGTATGTATATGCATGTTTGTATGCATATGCATGTGTGTATGTGTGTATGCATATGCATTGTGTGTATGCATATGCATGTGTATGCATATGCATGTTTATGCATATGCATGTGTATGCATATGCATGTGTATGCATATGCATGTGTGTATGCATATGCATGTGTGTATGCATTTGCATGTGTGTATGAATTTGCATGTGTGTATGCATATGCATGTGTGTATGCATATGCATGTGTGTATGCATATGCATGCGTGTATGCATATGCATGTCTGTATGCATATGCATGCGTGTATGCATATGCATGCGTGTATGCATATGCATGCGTGTATGCATATGCATGCGTGTATGCATATGCATGCGTGTATGCATATGCATGTGTGTATGCATATGCATATGCATGTGTATGCATATGCATGTGTATGCATATGCATGTGTATGCATATGCATGTGTATGCATATGCATGTGTATGCATATGCATGTGTGTATAAATATGCATGTGTGTATGCATATGCATGTGTGTATGAATATGCATGTGTGTATGCATATGCATGTGTATGCATATGCATGAGTATGTATATGCATGAGTATGCATATGCATATGCATGTGTATGCATATGCATATGCATATGCATGTGTATGCATATGCATATGCATGTGTATGCATATGCATGTGTGTATGCATATGCATGTGTGTATGCATATGCATGTGTATGCATATGCATGTGTATGCATATGCATGTGTATGCATATGCATGTGTATGCATATGCATGTGTATGCATATGCATGTGTATGCATATACATGTGTATGCATATGCATGTGTATGCATATGCATGTGTATGCATATGCATGTGTATGCATATGCATATGCATGTGTATGCATATGCATATGCATGTGTATGCATATGCATATGCATGTGTATGCATATGCATATGCATGTGTATGCATATGCATATGCATGTGTATGCATATGCATGTGTATGCATATGCATGTGTACGCATATGCATATTTGTATGCATATGCATGTGTGTATGTGTGTATGCATATGCATTGTGTGTATGCATATGCATGTGTGTATGCATGTGCATGTGTATGCACATCCATGTATGTGTGTATGCATATGCATTGTGTATGTGTGTATGCATTGTGTATGTGTGTATGCATATGCATGTGTGTATGCATATGCAAGTGAATATGCATATGCATGTGTGTATACATATGCATGTGTGTATGCATGTGCATTGTGTATTTGTGTATGCATATGCATGTGTGTATGCATATGCATGTGTGTATGCATATGCATGTGTGTATGCATATGCATTGTGTATGTGTGTATGCATATGAATGTATGTGTGTATGTGTGTATGCATGTGCATGTGTGTATGCATGTATGTGTGTATGCATATGCATGTGTGTATGCAGATGCATTGTGTATGTGTGTATGCATTGTGTATGTGTGTATGCATATGCATGTGTGTATGCATATGCATTGTGTATGTGTGTATGCATATGCATGTATGTGTGTATGCATATGCATTGTGTATGTGTGTATGCATTGTGTATGTGTGTATGCATATGCATGTGTGTATGCAGATGCATGTGTGTATGCATATGCATTGTGTGTATGCATATGCATTGTGTATGTCTGTATGCATTGTGTATGTGTGTATGCATATGCATGTATGTGTGTATGCATATGCATGTATGTGTCTATGCATATGCATGTATGTGTGTATGCATATGCATTGTGTATGTGTGTATGAATTGTGTATGTGTGTATGCATATGCATGTATGCGTGTATGTGTGTATGCATTGTGTATGTGTGTATGCATATGCACGTGTGTATACAGATGCATTATGTATGTGTGTATGCATAGGCATGTGTATGCATATGCATGTGTATGCATATGTATGTGTGTATGCATATGCGTGTGTGTATGCATATGCATGTGTGTATGCATGTGCATGTGTGTATGCATGTGCATGTGTGTATGCATATGCATGTATGTGTGTATGCATATGCATTGTGTATGCATATGCATTGTGTATGCATATGCATTGTGTATGCATATGCATTGCGTATGCATATGCATTGTGTATGTGTGTATGCATTATGTATCTGTGTATGCATTATGTATGTGTGTATGCATATGCATGTGTGTATGCATATGCATTGTGTATACATATGCATTGTGTGTATGCATATGCATTGTGTATGTGTGTATGCATATGCATGTGTGTATGCATATGCATGTGTGTATGCATATGCATGTGTGTATCCAGATGCATTGTGTATGTGTGTATGCATTGTGTATGTGTGTATGCATATGCATGTGTGTATGCATATGCATGTATGTGTGTATGCATATGCATGGATGTGTGTATGCATATGCATGTATGTGTGTATGCATATGCATTGTGTGTATGCATATGCATTGTGTATGTGTGTATGCATTCTGTATGTGTGTATGCATTGTGTATGTGTGTATGCATTGTGTGTGTGTGTATCGAGTTGTCATGTTCATGCGCTCCCCAAGGTGTACGTGGAGATCCCATCTGATCCAATGTGCAGATCCTGTCTTATCCAAGGTGTGTATGCATATGCATGTGTGTATGCATATGCATGTTTGTATGCATATGCATTGTGTATGCATATGCATTGTGTATGCATATGCATGTGTGTATGCATATGTTGTGTGTATGCATATGCATGTCTGTATGCATATGCATGTGTGTATGCATATGCATGTGTATGCTTATGCATATGCATGTGTGTATTCATATGCATGTTTGTATGCATATGCATGTGTGTATGCATATGCATGTGTGTATGCATATGCATTGTGTGTATGCATATGCATTGTGTATGCATATGCATTGTGTGTATGCATATGCATGTGTATGCATATACATGTGTGTATGCATATGCATATGCATGTGTATGCATATGCATGTATGTATGCATATGCATGTGTGTATGCATATGCATATGCATGTGTATGCATATGCATATGCATGTGTATGCATATGCATATGAATGTGTATGCATATGCATGTGTATTCATATGCATGTGTATTCATATGCATGTGTATGCATATGCATGGTTGTATGTATATGCATGTTTGTATGCATATGCATGTGCGTATGTGTGTATGCATATGCATTGTGTGTATGCATATGCATGTGTATGCATATGCATGTGTATGCATATGCATGTGTATGCATATGCATGTGTGTATGCATATGCATGTGTGTATGCATATGCATGTGTGTATGCATATGCATGTGTGTATGCATATGCATGTGTGTATGCATATGCATGTGTGTATGCATATGCATGTGTATGCATATGCATGTGTGTATAAATATGCATGTGTGTATGCATAGTTTGTATGAATATGCATGTGTGTATGCATATGCATGAGTATGTATATGCATGAGTATGCATATGCATATGCATGTGTATGCATATGCATATGCATGTATATGCATATGCATGTGTGTATGCATATGCATGTGTATGCATATGCATATGCATGTGTATGCATATGCATATGCATGTGTATGCATATGCATATGCATGTGTATGCATATGCATGTGTATGAATATGCATGTGTATGCATATGCATATTTGTATGCATATGCATGTGTGTATGTGTGTATGCATATGCATTGTGTGTATGCATATGCATGTGTGTATGCATGTGCATGTGTATGCATATGCATGTATGTGTGTATGCATATGCATTGTGTATGTGTGTATGTGTGTATGCATTGTGTATGTGTGTATGCATATGCATGTGTGTATGCATGTGCATGTGTATGCATATGCAGGTGTATGCATATGCATGTGTATGCATATGCATGTATGTGTGTATGCATATGCATGTATGTGTGTATGCATATGCATTGTGTATGTGTGTATGCGTTGTGTATGTGTGTATGCATATGCATGTGTGTATGCATTTGCATGTGTGTATGCATTTGCATGTGTGTATGCATATGCATGTGTGTATGCATATGCATGTGTGTATGCATATGCATGTGTGTATGCATATGCATGTGTGTATGCATGTGCATTGTGTATGTGTATGCATATGCATGTGTGTATGCATATGCATGTGTGTATGCATATGCATGTGTGTATGCATATGCATTGTGTATGTGTGTATGCATATGAATGTATGTGTGTATGTGTGTATGCATGTGCATGTGTGTATGCATGTATGTGTGTATGCATATGCATGTGTGTATGCAGATGCATTGTGTATGTGTGTATGCATTGTGTATGTGTGTATGCATATGCATGTATGTGTGTATGCATATGGTTGTGTGTATGCATATGCATTGTGTATAAGTGTATGCATATGCATGTGTGTATGCAGATGCATTGTGTATGTGTGTATGCATTGTGTATGTGTGTATGCATATGCATTGTGTATGTGTGTATGCATATGCATTGTGTATGTGTGTATGCATTGTGTATGTGTGTATGCATATGCATGTGTGTATGCAGATGCATGTGTGTATGTATATGTATTGTGTGTATGCATATGCATTGTGTATGTGTGTATGCATTGTGTATGTGTGTATGCATATGCATGTATGTGTGTATGCATATGCATGTATGTGTGTATGCATATGCATTGTGTATGTGTGTATGAATTGTGTATGTGTGTATGCATATGCATGTATGCGTGTATGCATATGCATGTATGCGTGTATGCATATGCATGTGTGTATGCATATGCATTGTGTATGTGTGTATGCATTGTCTATGTGTGTATGCATATGCACGTGTGTATACATATGCATTGTGTATGTGTGTATGCATATGCATGTGTATGCATATGCATGTGTGTATGCATATGCATGTGTGTATGCATGTGCATGTGTGTATGCATATGCATGTATGTCTGTATGCATATGCATTGTGTATGTATATGCATTGTGTATGTGTGTATGCATTATGTATGTGTGTATGCATTATGTATGTGTGTATGCATATGCATGTGTGTATGCATATGCATTGTGTATGCATATGCATTGTGTATGCATATGCATTGTGTATGTGTGTATGCATATGCATGTGTGTATGCATATGCATGTGTGTATGCATATGCATGTGTGTATCCATATGCATTGTGTATGTGTGTATGCATTGTGTATGTGTGTATGCATATGCATGTGTGTATGCATATGCATGTGTGTATGCATATGCATGTGTGTATGCATATGCATGTGTGTATGCATATGCATGTGTGTATGCATATGCATGTATGTGTGTATGCATATGCATGGATGTGTGTATGCATATGCATGTATGTGTGTATGCATATGCATTGTATGTATGCATATGCATTGTGTATGTGTGTATGCATTGTGTATGTGTGTATGCATTGTGTATGTGTGTATGCATTGTGTGTGTGTGTATGGATATGCATGTCTGTGTGTATGCATATGCATGTGTGTATGCATATGCATTGTGTATGTGTGTATGCATATGCATGTGTGTATGCATATGCATGTATGTGTGTATGCATATGCATGTATGTGTGTATGCATATGCATGTATGTGTGTATGCATATGCATGTATGTGTGTATGCATATGCATGTATGTTTGTATGCATGTGCATTGTGTGTATGTATATGCATTGTGTGTATGCATATGCATGTGTATCCATATGCATGTGTATGCATATGCATGTGTGTATGTGTGTATGTGTGTATGGATATGCATGTGCATGTTTAAACTTATGTGAGTGTGTATGTATATGTATCTCTCTCTCTCTCTCTCTCTCTCTCTCTCTCTCTCTCTCTCTCTCTCTCTCTCTCTCTCTCTCTCTCTCTCTCTCTCTCTCTCTATGTCAATCAAAAACAAAACAATCACTTACATCGATGTAATTGTTTGAATCATGGTCGTCAAAATCCACTTGAAGTTGTCCTTCATTAAATTTCCAAAGACTTGATCCCAAAATCTCTTGCAAAATTTAAAGAGAGAAGCTATTAGAAAAGCAAAAACTTAAATAAAGAAAAAAAAGTGCTACAATATGTGCAATATACTTACCAAAACTTTAGATCTAGAAAGATAGAGGTGTGGTTAGAGAGAGGGAGAGGGAGGGGGAGAGAGATAGAGAGAGGGAAGGAGAGAGAGAGAGAGAGAGAAAGAGTGACAAACAGAGATATGTTGTTCGCGTGCGCAAAGTCGACAGTAGAAGATCTAAGTTCAAAACACCGATATGTCGATGCTCTCGGGCCCAGTTAAAACCGGCCGTCGGTATAAGCATCGGCATGAGCATCGGTAATTTTCAATAACTTACGGACACTCATATGGACGCTTATACTGACGCAGTTGTTCCGAGGGTAAGCAGTTTTCCAAAATATTTCGAGGGTCATACCGATGCCGACACGGACCGTCTGTATGCTGAATGTTGGTATGCCCTTGGTATGTTGTAGTGCTTGTATCATGGACATTCTATCTTGTCCTATTGTTATCTTATAGTATGAGCTCCTATTGAGTTATTTCTTGTATACAGTTCATCTCTCTGAAGGAAGTTCTTGTATTCCAGATATCTTGCCTCTTTGCTATGATCCTGGATTGTGGGATCCCATGTAACATCTCTAATCGTTTTCTCCATACCTATTAGTCCTATGTTATGGGACTTCTTGTATTATTTATATATACTTCTATTATTCTCCCTTCATGCGTGATCTTGTAATAAAAAATGTAAGTCCAAAATCTTGTCTAGTTTAGTCAAAGCGCATAATCTAGTGCTCCACTAACATTTTGGAAAGACTATCCACATCAAGTCCATGTAAGGAACAATGGACTCTCACATTGAACTGCTTGATTGTTAACATCATCCAAGGTACTCCTTTAGGCATGGATAGCAAGAGCGACTTCACTTCATCTTTGAGGCCACTTTGAAATTTATTAACTAGATATTCATGCAAATTCTACAACTAAGTGATCATTTTCCATAGGCTCCATTTCAAATCTTGGAGTTTTTGATATACATCATTCAAAGTACATTTGATATTTTTAAGTACGGATATGGAATCCATCATTCTTGAAAGTGAGTTGAAGTGATAGTCTTGCCAAAATGTGAGGGGAGCACTAGATTATGCACGCTGAGTAGACTAGAAAAGATTTCAGAATTACCATGTAGGGAAAAGAATACACGAATATGTCAATAATAAAAGAATTCCCACAACCCAGGACTGATAAGTATGGATAACTTGACTAGAGATGATACACGGGAACCCAAAACCCACAAGCATAGGTAAGAAGCTAGATATGTGGAATACAAGAACTCCCTACAGGGAGATGAACTAGATACAAGAAATAACTCAATAGGATCTTGCACTATGAGATTACAATAGGAAAACATAGAATTCCTAGGATACAAGACTATACAAGACCAAAACAAAGGACAAGAGGAGAACTAGAACTAGAACTAGAACTTTGAAATTACTTACTTGAAAATCGCAACTCCTTGAGCTCCCAAGATTGGCATTGGCAAGAGTGAGTATATATGTGGTCGACCACTCCTTATATATCATTTCAAGGGTGATTCATCAAGGCGGGTTATGAATTGATGTCATCGATGATATAAACGATTCAAAAAATGACATGAAGATATCAAAATCAACCAAGTAGAGAATCTGTCTTAGGGTTTTTGCATGTTTTGGACACATTGGAAGCATTAATGTCTCCAAATTTTGAACCAACCATGATATATAGAAAGTCACATGGAATTTGAGCTTTAGGAGGGTTTCCTTTATCCATGACATCAGTCAGAGGGCATAATATAGTGTTCCCCTGACATTTTGGCAAGGCTATCAATGCAATTCACTATCAAGGATGAGGGACTCCATATCCATACTTTACAATATTGAATTTAATTTGAATGATGTATGTCAAAAACTTCAAGATTTGTAAACGAGGCTACAACAAGGTGATCGCTCGGTTGTAAAATTTGCATCAGACTTTAGAAATTTATTTCAAGGATCCACATATCAAGAAGAATATCTAGTTAATCAATTTCAAAGTGGACTCAAAGAAGAAGTGAAGTCTTTCATTCTATCCATGTCTCAAAGAGATACCTTGGATGATGTTATCGATCAAATAGTTCAATGTGAGATTCAATTGCTCAAAGAAAGCCAAGTCCAAGAGCTAGAAGTGTTGAATAATCAAGACACTTTTTCTCAAGAATCCAAATCAACAATCTTTTAAGCCCAAGAAATCATTCCAAATGATATGGACTATACATATTATGAAGATAACAAGAAGGTAAAGTATAAGGAGTTCATGTTCAATCAAGGAGGTGTGCTTACTCTAGGCTTTCCATCAAAGATCTTGGAAACACCACAATGTACCACTAGAAGCTCGAAGGATCTAGCAGTTGAAGAACCCAAGGAAGCTCAAGAGAGACTCAATCCTTCACCACATATGAAGAATGAGGATCATGAAGAATTCAAGGTTGAGCATGTCTTAGATTCAAGAATCTCTCGAGGAATATTGGAATACCTTATTCATTGGAAAGGGTATGACATCCATTATCATACTTGCGAACCTACAAAAAATCTTTAGAAAGAAACAATCAAAGTCTGTGAACTCCATAGAAAGAATCCAATGAAACCCAAGTTAGAGAACATGGTTGCTACTTTTGGAACTCGTCGCTTGAGGGGGAGATGATGTCATGGACAACGAAACCATCATCAACCTTAGATTCCATGTGAATTTCTATATCTCATGTTTGGTTTAGAATTTGTCAAATCTAATGCTTACATCACATTAAAAAGTGCCAAAACCCCAAGATTGACTATCTATTTGCTTGATTTTGGCACCCCGAAGTCATGTTTTGAGTTGATGACATCATCAATACTTAACTTCCCTCAACCACCCTTGAAAACCTATATAAGGAGGTCTTCACCATATATATTCTAAGTCTTGTGGATGCCATTCTTGGGAGCTCAAGGAATCGTGATCTACAAGTAAGTACTTTCCAAGTTCTAGTTCGTGTTCGAGTATTCTCATTCGTTCTAGTCTTGTCTACTCTAGTTTCTTTGGCATCCTAACTTGACCTATTGTAATCTCATAGTTTTTTATTCCATGTATCTACTTCATCTCTCTAAAGGGAGTCCTTGAAATCAAGATATCTTGCTTCATACCTACAATCACGGGATGTGGGATCTTCTGTGTCATCTCTAGTCACGTTATTCATATCTATCCATCCCCAGTTGTGGGGACTTCTTGTATTGGTTACATATCCTTGTATTATTTTCCTATGCTGTTGATCTTTTAATCTGAAGTGAAATTTTGAAATCTTCTATAGTCTTGTCAGAGGACACAATCTAGTGCTTGCCTAACAAATCATGTAGGTTCGGCCATGTTCAAGGATCAATTAGGGTTCCCATATAGTGCAAGTACTCTAATTCATTATCTTAGGTATGTCCATCTAGACACTAGGATAGTCCCTAATGGTTGATCCTACATCATCCTCTAAATGTGCTATAACTTCACAAGATAGTGGCATCTCACACATTGGGTATTCTTCGATGAGTTCCACTAAACATAAATCCAAGTCATAGCCATCTTCCTTAGAATGATGCATCAATGAATGCTTTTTTACAACTACTTTTTTGGCTTTCAAAATATGTGTTTTACTTAAAGGATCAAACTCATCCTCTCTTACATTAGAGGCAGGAATGTATCCTAGATCATTCACTGATCTTTCTGGAGGTTCACTTGGTTCATTGTTTTTTGCTTGAGACAACCAAAGACCAGTGCCTTCGCATATTCAAGATGGCTGATTCAAATTCCCTTCTCACCATTGGAGAGGTGGCACATCTCTATATGCATTAGTGTGTAGATTGATCTCCGTAGTTGTGCCATTATGTTGAATGTAAATTGTGTTCCCTCACTAGTCTTAAACCACTTTCAATTGTCATAGAAACGGCCATCGTAAGAGAAGTTTCTAATTCAAGTCTTTGCCAAATTCACATATGGCAATGGCCTATTTGAATTTCAAATGTGACCAAGATAGAATTTTCAAGAAGACTTAAAGGTCTCTCCATATGATCATCACCTAATTGTAGACGCATTCTTGTGGGTCCTAAGGCATGCTTACCGCACTTTTCCAACCTTCTTAGAGTAGAAATGGCTGGTTCTACACCTGATTCTACAAAGATTCTGAGAAAAATTTTCACGGTAGGCTTTACCCTCACAACACAATTGCGGAACGGTTGTTGTGTTGTACTGTAAAGATTCTGAGAAAATTTCCACGATAGGCTTTACCCTCAGAACACAGTTGCGAAACGGTTGTTGACAGAGTCCTTCATTGATCAGCCCAATCCTATCCTTCTTCCATTGTAACACAGGACTGAATCAATATATGTTTTAGTATACCTATTCGAAGCTCTCCGCGATGTCTTTACCCGAATTACAATTTCAGGCATGAGGATTTTGCATTATGACCATTGCGAATTAGTACAGAGTACAGGTATGTAGGTGTTTTCAAAGTCTTCTATGGGTACACGTGAGTAGCCTTCCGTGTTTGATTTCTTGGTGGTAAGTTTCCTTGAAATACTCTATTGAAGCATCATTAGCCCCAAATGCATACTGTTGTTGCAGACTGTAAGCGATCTATCACGCACTTGGTTAATAAATGGGGTGTCAATCCTCACAACAAGTCATAGCACTGGGTAAAGCTGGTGTATTTCTAGTATTGGATATGCATTAGGGGGCATGTTCTGAGTTGTGGCCTGCCACCACTCCCATGTGATTAGTGCCTTCCTTCATGAGCAACGGATGCTAGGAATCTCACCAATATTTCCACCAAGTCTCTCGGTTTTTTTGTTGATAAGGGATAACGACCATAACAAGTAATGTCCATGAAGTACAAGTAATGTCCATGAAGTCTTTTATGGTTGCGTAATATGTGGAATGCCTTGTTCCTGTCACATTAGGATGAGGATAATGTTGAGCACATAATGTACACCAAAGGAAGGACAAGAAATCGAACTCTAGCTAAGCGTTATATTATGTTGTTTGCAACATTGGCATCAAGCTATAGAGGAGTAGAGGGAGGCGTTGAACATGCGAGCGAACATGAGAGTATCCTTCATCTTGTTTTTAATGGCCTCATACTGACCTCCTATATTTTGTATGGTGCACTGATAGCGATGTTATAGATGGCTAATAGGGTAGGCTTTTCCATGTTGAATACAGGATTGTTTAAATACATAGAACAAGATGTTTGAAAGCCAAGAAATTCAACACAGGTAACCATGCATATGGTATGTTCTGTATTACATTAAGGGCCATGTGAGGGAAGACCAATATTGAAAATAATATTTCATTTTTTTTGGGTTGGGCCTTACATAATGGGGAGTCAAAACCCACGAGGTAACTCTTGTCATATTTGTATAATGCACAAAGTTGATTGAGTGAGGTGCCGTCAGTTGTCAGTCACTGTATGTGACTCCTTTTATCGTTTTCTTTTGAATTCTCATCACCTGGCCAGCCTGATAATCTACATTGCCATTGAACATACGGGAGGCATGCTTATGAATGAATGACGATGTGTATTCTATGTTGGAGGACCGCTAATCCCATCTCATAGACAGCTTTGAATGCGCAACACATGACACTCACTCTTAGGCACTCACTCTTAGGCTCAAGAGGGGAGTTAATGCATCATGGCCGTAGGGACGGGTCAATAAAAAGGGTTGCTTACTGATGTATATTTACGAAGGAAAGAAAAGGAGACTCCCCGAGGGGAGGGTGGCAACCCATGGATCTCTGAGAGTGTGAGTGTATGTAGGTGCAAATGCATGGCATGATGAGTGTGACTCAGTGTGTTTGTGCAAGCAAGTGACAAGGAGTGTGAGATGGGGAAAGGGAAGGAGAGTGCATGAGTGGGAGGATAGGTGCAAGGGTACATGTTTGTGAGAGAGAGAAAGTGTGTGTGCAGGGGTAAGAAGGAGAGTGAAGAAAGTGTGTGAGAATGCATGTGTAAGGCTGATGGGGAGCGGGTGAAAAAGGAAGCGAGAAAGTGAGAAAAAGTAAAGGAAAAGGAGGAAGAGAATGAAAGGAGAACGCGAGGAAGCAAGAAGAGAAATCTCAAAAATCAATCCACAAGTTTGGGTCCCTGTTCACGTGCACATAAGTGCTTCCTTTCCCCCTCTTCCATGAATATATTTGAGGGGTATATGTGGACTTGGAGTAAGAAAAAGTGATAGAGTGCAAGTAAATTGGGCAGCCCATAAGTGCATTTTAGACATTTTCCCTCGGGTTTAGAGCTCCAATATTTTGGTGTGTTTGTCGGGAAGCCTATGAGCTAGGGCATAGACCAAGGAAGTATCAATTGAGAGATAATTGTGGGCTACAGGTAATCCAAATGGACCAATTCCAAGGGGTTTGAGAAAAATAAAGGCTTGAATAATCATATTTCACTTGGGAATTAGGACTCTTCGTTTGGCGATCCTACTGGGGAGTTGGCTTGGCACTCCTCCTAGAGTCGTGCCACGAGTAAGCTCCGTGCCCCAATTGTGTGGCACAACCCATCGACCCAGATTGAGTGCATTGGCCTAGGTAGAAAGATGTTGCAAAGTCCAGAAGTCAGGGAATTTCAAAAGGTTGGGTTGAGGTTGATGAACTCCAGATGGACTAGAAGTCAAAGCGGGTTTGGACACCCAATGAGAAATTGTGCATATAAATGTTGCCGGGTTAGTCCAATCTCGAATTACATTCGGTGTTGGTATTGCAAGAACATGGGGCACATCGCAAAATTTTTCCCTCGTGTGTCTAGTCCGTTGGACTTTATTCCCACATGCACCGATGGTGGAAAAAAAAGGTTATGCGAGCACATGTGTCGTGCAAAGGTCGAGGAGGTCTTTGCAAAAGAGGTTAGTACGTCCTTGCAACTTTCTTTGTGGATATCGAAGATAACGAGAGTTCGGTGGCAAGCATAAAACGTCAATTAGAATGTCTTCGTGAAGAGCGCGATAGTGAGAGGGTCAAGGTGGAAACATTGGAGAAAAATTAGGCAAAGATAGAAGAGGTTGTGGGAGGAGCAATTCCAACTGGTAGCAGATATAAGTAGAGTGTTGAAAGTGGAAAATGAGAAGCTCAGAGGACAAGTCCAGTTGCTTGAGAGTGAAAAAATGGCTAGGAAGAGCAATGCCACGAGAAAGGAGGTCTTGGACCTTAGAACAGGCTTGATGATAGCCAATTTCCATGGAGTTTCAATTGAAGAGCCATCACGAGACAATGATGACTTGCCACAGAGTCGACCAAATGGAAAAGGAAATCGAGAAATTGTGAGAGATGACTGGTAGATATGATGACCAAGCAGGTAAGGTAGCTGAAAAGTTCCACCTGGAGTTAGAAAGAATGAAAAGTGCCCAAGCAAAGAGTGGTGAGAAGATGATACAATTAGAGAAGGAAAATGAGAGGTTGAGTGGCAAGCTAGGTAAATGGATGAGTCACAGAGATGATGAGAGACAGAAATGTGTAGAAGTGGACCAAAAAGTACGAAAAATGGAGGAAGAGTTGAAAGCAATATTGGACAAGTTAGAGGCATTAGGAGTGGGGTTTGAAGGGATGGACAAGTTGGCGAAGAAGGTGGATGAACTTGAATTAGAAAATGAAAGTAGAATCTGGGAGGATAGAATGATCCGAGAAGAATTCGAGAAGCTATCGGACCTAGTTGGGAGGAGGAGGAGGTTCCCCTCGAAACAAAAAGAAGGACAAGTCATTTAGAAGAGGAGAGGAAGAAAATGTGGGTTCGGTTCCATCAAGTGGATGATGAGATTTTTCGACCCCAAGGTGGTATTGAGCAAAATAAAGAAGGGATAAGGGACTTAGCGGCAAGGCTTGAGGCACTAAGAGGTACAATGGCTAATGGTAGTTTTCCAGGTCATCTATCAGGTCAGGTGGAATCAATATGTTTGATGAGTTTGCAGACAGGTGGATATCGATGAAGATGCGAGAAGATGGACAAAGATGGTAAGTGAAATGATTGGCTTTTGGTACTAACCGATGATTGTATGAGGGTAATTGCAGGTGCAACATTGAGGAAGAAGAGAATAGGCATGCAAGGTAAAGGTTTGTATTTGATTGAGTGATGAGCACATGGTGGATGATTTGAGTGTAGGAACATATTTGGCTCATCGAGGATGACTTCGCAAATAAGTGGAGGGGAGTATGTTAGCTCATGAACTGGTTGATTTTTTATGCACTAATATGCTTTTGTTGTGTAGAATATATGCTTGATTGCAGACACCTTGAAGAGAAAGTGGGTGTTATGACGAAGAAAAGCACTAGAATGTAGTGCTAAAAGGGAGCTTGAAGGACTACTGGCCAATGTGTTACCTTCCATTGCAGTTTAAACGCTTGTTGCAGTGTGGGAGGAGTGTCTCTTGATCGAGAAGTAAATGGGCAACTGCAAAAGGAGGGAATAGGGCTAGATGCATTAGCCTTTACTTCCACACTAAGGGTTGGTGTGGCAAGATGTTATCTTTAGCACCATCTTTATTGAGATATATGGAAAGTGAAGGGACGTTTGCCGAAGCACATGTTTTTTATAATCTCCTGGATCAGAGTGTTTTTACTGGAATGCTTGATTTCAGGACATGTAAATCATGGTCTTAATGAGGAAGCACTTGATTGGTCTGCCCAAAATGCACTTTGATAACATTCATCCAGACAATACCACATTTGTCTTGGCTTAAAAAAGCTTGTATTCCTCATGGGAAACATTGAAGAAGGGCAACTTATGCATGATCAGTGGTAAAAGGGAGTGAAGCGGATATTATCCTCGCAACCACATTAATTGATATGCATATCAATTGTGGAAATTTGGTGGCAGCTATTTTCTTTTGGGCAGTTAGTTGTGCTCGTTATTTGAGGGTTAGTCATCCTTCAAGGCCGTCAAAGGGAGGGCCGTTATCCTTGTCAGTAACTACATACGAAAAAAAATATTGTTCAAATGTGTGACTTCTACACCATAGAACTCTTCGGGGGAAGCCACTTTTGTTTTTTTCCTTCCGGTTTTGATCTGCAGGTACATCAAAGAAGCTTCCAAAGGTTGTTCATCCCGTTTCTTTTTGCAGGCGGCTATCAAAAGGAGGTTTGGGGAAGTGGTGGAGGTTTTTTTTTGTAGGCCATTGCATGTGTGTGTCCTGAGTGGAGGGGGGAGCTCGTGGGTCTGATAAAAGAAATAAGCCTTTTTGTCCTGGAGCCTGAACATTACTCGGAGGGGATCAGTAGAAAGATAAAAAAAGGGGGACTGCTTCTTTTGGTCCGCAGAGCAACATAGGGGAAGAGAGGTACTGTGGGTTGCTCGAGCTGAGGAAGGGTAGAGGTGCATGTGCCGGGGCCTTTTACTTCGATGTTGTGTAGTTCTTATTGCTCCCGATGGGTTTGAGGAATCGACCAGTAGAGAGGAATGTGGGGGTGTTGGGTAGTTCCCACGGAGAACCTACGGGCCCTGTCCTTCTATGCGTTTGAAGTGTATTGTGCAAGAGAGGACTCTGGGGATTCAAAGGGAGCTCCTATGTGATGGAGAGCAGCATTTCGGGGAAGGGAAAGTCGACGAGAGGAGTCCAGGATCACCATAGTTGGAAGCAGGTCACACCTATATTATCTTGTGAATTCCAAGGAACGGCTCACTAGCAGGAACATCCAACTGCTTGAACATTACTCTAGGCCAATGGATATAAAGAAGGAGGGATTTGCTACGCAGGCAATGAGAAGCTAGTGAGCTGCACTTCTGTAAACAATAAGATCATTTGGATTGCATTTTGTTGTTGTGTTATGTTGTAAAGATTCCGAGAAAAATTTCCACGGTAGGCTTTACCCTTAGAAAACAGTTGCAGAACAGTTGTTGATAGAGTCCTTCATTGATCGGCCCAATCCTATCCTTCTTCCATTGTAACGCAGTGAATGAATCGATATATGTTTTAGTATACATATTTGAAGCTCTCCGTGATGTCTTTACCCGAATTACAATTTTAGGCATGAGGATTTTACATTATGACCATTGGTACACAGTTTTCGTATGTAGGCGTTTTGAAAGTCTTCTATGGGTGCATGTGAGTAGCCTTCCCTGTTTGAATTCTTGGTGGTAAGTTTCCCTGAAATACTCTATTCAAGCATCATTAGCCCCAAATGCATACTGTTGTTGCAGACTGTAAGCGATCTATCACGCACTTGGTTAATAAATGGGGTATTAATCCTCACAACGAGTCATAGCATTGGGTAAAGCTGATGTATTTCTAGTATTGGATATGCATTAGGGGGCATGTTCTGAGCTGTGGCGTGCCACCACTCCCATGTGATTACTGCCTTCCTTCATGAGCAACGGATGCTAGGAATCTCACCAATATTTCCACCAAGTCTCTTGGTTTTTTCGTTGATAAGGGATAATGACCATAATAAGTAATGTCCATGAAGTCTTTTATGGTTGTGTAATATGTGAAATGCCTTGTTCCTATCACGTTAGGCTGAGGATAATGTTGAGCACATAATGTACCCCCAAGGAAGGACAAGAAATTGAACTCTAGCTAAGCGTTATATTCAGCTAATTGCAACATGGGCATCAAACTATAGAGGAGCAGAGGGAGGCGTTGAACATGCAAGCGAACATGAGAATATTCTTCATCTTGTTTTTAATGGCCTCATACTGACCTCCTATATTTTGTATGGTGTACTGATAGCGATGTTATAGATGGCTAATAGGGTAGGCTTTTCCATGTTGAATATAGGATTGTTTAAATACATAGAACAAGATGTTTGAAAGCCAAGGAATTCAACACAAGTAACCATGCATAAGTTATGTTCCATATTACATTAAGGGCCATGTGAGCGTAGACCAATATTGAAAATAATATTTCATTTTTGTTGGGTTGGGCCTTACATAATGGGGAGTGAAAACCCACCAGGTAACTCTTGTCATATTTGTATAATGCACAAAGTTGATTGTGTGAGGTGCCATTAGTGGTGGGTCCCTGTATGTGACTCCTTTTGTCGTTTTTTTCTGAATTCTCATCACTTGGCCAGCCTGATAATCTACATTGCCGTTGAACATACGGGAGGCATGCTTATCAATGAATGATGGTGTGTACTCTATGTTGGAGGACCACTAATCCCATCTCATAGACAGCTTCGAATGTGCAACACATGACACTCACTCTTAGGATCAAGAGGGGGGCTAATGCATCATGGTCCTTGGGATGGGTCAATAAAAAGGGTTGCTTACCGATGTATATTTAAGAAGGAAAGAAAGGGAGACTCCCCGAGGGGAGGGGGCAACCCATGGATCTCTGAGAGTGTGAGTGTATGTGGGTGCAAATGCATGGCATGATGAGTTTGACTCAGTGTGTTTGTGCAAGCAAGTGACAAGGAGTGTGAGATGGGGAAAGGGAAGGAGAGTGCATGAGTGGGAGGATAGGCGCAAGGGTACATGTTTGTGAGAGAGAGAAAGTGTGTGTGCAGGGGTAAGAAGGAGAGTGAAGAAAGTGTGTGAGAATGCGTGTGTAAGGGTGATGGGGAGTGGGTGAAAAAGGAAGGGAGAAAGTAAGAAAAATTAAAGGAAAAGGAGGAAGAGAACGAAAGGAGAAAGCAAGAAAGCAAGAAGAGAAATCTCAAAAATCAATCCACAAGTTCGGGTCCCTGCTCACGTGCACATAAGTGCTTCCTTTCCCCCTCTTCCACGAATACATTTGAGGGGAATATGTGGACTTGGAGTAAGAAAAAGTGACAGAGTGCAAGTAAATTGGGGAATCCATAAGTGTGTGTAAGACATTTTCCCTCCGGTTTAGAGCTCCAACAACTACCATATGCCATCTTGACCATTTACTAGATTTCATCGAAAATGGATTAACCCCATCCAATGCAACTCCTAACTTTAGATTATGTGGCTCTTATGCAAAATGAGGCCATCTAGAATCAATGTGTTGAAAAGTGTCACTACCTGCTGGAATTCTCATTACTCCATTAGTATGTTTATGATCAAATCCCCATGTGAATAGCTTTGATAATTTAGAGTTTTGAAACATACGTTTAATTCATGGAGCCAATGGAAAACGTCTCAATATTTCCTTTGGGATTTTACCCGCTTCATCCTTATATCAAGGAGATTGACATTTTGGACATGTCAAAGAGTCTACATATTTGTCTCTATAAGAAAGAAAATCGTTAGGACATGAATGTATACATTGATAATCTATACCAAGATTATTGATTATCTTTTTCATTTCATCATGCGATGTAGAAAGAATATTCTTGCTTGGTAAATATGAATGAAAATAAATAAATAAATAAGTAAATAAATAAAAATTGATAAACCATACCTAATAGTGCTAGAATAGATATGTTAATCCATCCAAAGCAATTTTCAAGATTGAGAATAAGTAAGCTTGCACTTAGTTGTGTCAGGTGACTTCCTTCATATATATACTTTAGACATTCTTCTTGAAGATATTTCTCATTTTTAGAAATATCAAGCTTTCACTATCATTTTGATACCAATCCCCAATAAAACTTGCCATGCCATAATCCTCATCATTATCGCAAAAATCTTGTACTTTATCTTCTTTTGAATATAGGTCTTTCAATCTTGCATATTCGACAGGATCACTTTTGCATAGCCTCCTCATGGAAGCTTCTCATAAATGAGGTGTTACTGGAAACTTTGAATGGTGTGGTGGAAGATCATCAATGTCATATATAGGAATCTACATAAATGAATAAAAATCATTAGTATTCCATTGATAAATAAAAATTAAACATAAATTTAAATATGTAAGTTAATTTAAAAAGAGTTGCAATCAATTAAAATTTCCAATGCAACACAAGATAGGTGGATAGAAAGTTTTCATTGCTCTTTAGCTAAAAGGTGCTCTTGGAGGTCTACACCATCCATAATTCACTAATAATTCATCACCAGCATGTAATGAAGTAATAGCATTGGAAACTATGTATCTTGCTACATTTCTACTCATATTGGTGACTCTTGACTATTTTCACGCTCCTCAAATGTGCAATTATTTTGGGAGAGATGGATGGATACCTCAAGGAAGTGAGATGGTACTACCAACACCTACCTTGAACCTGCCCTAATACACTTCAAAGTTTGATAGTAGTCCCTTTTTTCTTGCAAATGACACCAAGAAAGCGAGCACTTTGATGATGATTTCTCCAAAATGACCAAAACCAAATGCTTTGAAACTTTCACAGCATAAATTAGACTTCAAGTTGGTTCCAGGAAGTTATAGATCATGCAAAATGGTTGAGAAATCAATGAGATATGACCAGAGAAAGTTCACTATTCTAAGTAGTCATAGCAGAGAAGTAGATGTTCAATGAAGTATATGTATTATAACACATGATTATACAAGATCATTGGCATTGTAATGATGTTGAATGATGGTGGAATGAGTAAGCTATGGTGTAAGCTACTCAAACCCTACAAATGATCAAGGGAAGAGCTCTCTATGAGGCACACATAGCTGCGAGTTTTTACAAGCTCTTTTTATAAGTGGTTCTTCCAAGTTTGAATTTTGAGTTCAACTTTGGCTCCATCTGAAAAAGTGACTCCTCTAATTTAGGAGTTATTCTTCCATTGAAACTCGTAGCTATTGTTCTTCCTAACTCCATGAGATTCTGTCTTTTACAAGATTCTTTCAACGTATAAACCTTTTACAATTGTAATGATCAAACAATTACAAGCTATGGTTCACATGTGTTATCAAATGCTTCCACATACAATCTTCCATGCTAAGCCAAATGTGAAGGCTAGTAAATTTGCACCAAGAGATCCCCCGCAAGCCAAAAATATTGCCTTCCATTGCTTCATTAGTCTTCATGAATATCCTATAATCCAATCATGGTTTTGAACCTACAAAGCTTAGTACCATCAAATGCTTTGGTTAACAAATCAGCAGATTGCATATTTGTAGATACATATGCTAATTGAATCTCCTTGCTCAAGAGTTTCTCTCTAACATAGTGATAGTGCACTTGTATATGCTTGGTATGCTTTGATAACCTCCAATGTCTTCAAGAAAATCACCTTCATGAGCACTTAATTTATGATTTACCTCCATAGGCATGCTAGCTACCTTTGCATTCTCCAAGTGGAACTTCTTCAACATGTCCTGCAAATATTTCCTTTGAGTCATGTAGATTCTAGAGTTAGTGTATACTAACTTAAATTGAAAAAAATACTTTAGAAACCCTAGGTCACTGATCTTACGCTCCTGCATCATTTGATTTTTGATTCGTTTGATGCCATTGGCATCATTACTTGTAAGAATGGCATCATCAATATATACACATAAATATATCATTTCTGAATTACTCCTCTTGATAAATATTGAAGAATCTGCCTTGCTCATCATGAATCCTTGGTCTTGAGGGTAGTTTATTAACCTATGGTTCCATGCCCTAGGTGCCTGCTTCAGACCATAAAGAGCTTTCTTCAATTCACACACATGATTTACCTTGCTTGGATCTTCATAACCAGGAAGTTGAGCCATGTAAACCTCCTCTGAAATTCACTGATTGAGAAAAGCATTTTTCACATCTAGTTGATACATATTCAATTTCTAGATGCAGCTATACTTACCAATACTCTGATCGTTGCCATCTTAGCCATAGGTGAAAATGTTTCTTCATAATCTACCCCTTGGGTTTGTGCAAAACCCTTAGCTACAAGTCTAGCTTTATACTTGTTTATGGATCCATCTGAATTCCTTTTGATTTTGTAAATCCACCTAGAACCAATTACCTTCATTGATGCCTTCTTGGGTACTAACACCCAAGTGTCATTCTCTTGGAGTGCTTCTATTTAGTCATCCATAGCCTCCTTCCATTCTGCTTTCGTACTTGCTTCTTCATATGAAGAAGGTTCTTCAAGTGATGAATCCTTAGCAAGATAAATAGAATGCTTAGTGACTAATGAAGTATCATACCCATACTGATTGGCTTCTTACTCTCTCTTTGTGATCTCCTTATGGCTTGGTTAGATGACCCAAGTATGTCTTCCAACCTCTTCATCTTAACCTTTTCTTTTGATTTCCATGCTTTGAACTCTTCCAAGTTGATGGTGTCTTCATCATCTGATCTGATGTCTTCAATTGTGCTTGGCTTCTCCTTGGTGAGGCTTGGAAATTCTTCTTCCAAGTCATTTGGCAATTTGACCTTCGTGCATTCACTTTCAAACCAAGAATCATTCTCATCAAACATAACATCTCTACTGACCATAAAGCCTTTGTTAGATGGATTATAAAACCAGTATCCTTTTTTATTATATCATACCCTATGAAGATGCATTTCTCTGCCTTAGGGTCTAACTTACTTCTGATCTGAGATGGAACGTGCAACTAAGCAACACAACCAAATATTCTGCAATGTTCAAGTGATGGTCTCCTACCATGCCATGCCTCATAAGGGGTCATCCCATCAACCAATTTAGAGGGTAACATGTTAATAAGATAAGTGGCAGTAGAAACACTCTCTGCCCACAAGTAATTTGGCAACTTCCTTTCATTTATCATTGATCTAGTTGTGTCCACAATCAATTTGTTCCTCCTCTCTACTACTTCATTTTGCTCAGGACTATATCTAGTAGCAATCTCCCTTTTGATACCTCTGTCCTACAAAAATGCATCAAATTCATTTGAGAAGTACTTACCTCCTCCATCTGACCTTATCCTCTTTAGGCTTCTTGCTGTTTGATTTTCCACAAGTGCAAGATGCTTCTTGAAGCAACTGAACACTTCACCCTTATGTTTCATGAAATACAAGATAGTCCATCGACTAAAATCATCAATGAATGACACATAGTACCTTGAGCCTGAAATTGAAGGGTCCTTGCTTGGTCCCCACACATCTGTGTGGACAAGTTCCAAATAATCCTCATGCATATATCCTTTCTTTGTAAAGGGTAACCTGTGTGATTTAACAAACTGACATGCACCACATTTATAGATCATGTGTTGTTTGGATACATTAGGTATCCCAAGTACACATTGATCTCTACATATCTATTTCAATGTTCTCTCACCAAATGTGCCCTCATCTTTTGTGCCATCTTTTGATCCTTATAATTGTAAAGTGAAATGTTTCTAGTGTCCTCAAGCTCAAATGTAAACAATCTACCTGTTTTCTCTCCCTTTGGAATTCTTCTGAATCCATGTTGGGGGTCCTCCACAAAAGCTCCATATTTATTGAACCGTACCTAGAAACCCTTTTCAACTATCTATCCAACACTCATCAAATTCTTTGTGATAGTAGGTACATAAAGAACTCAGCTCAACAGATTCCTATTTCCATCAGAAGTTTTGAAATTTCCTACCTTGACAACTGAATGCTTGGTACCATCACCTTTCTGCACTTGGTGCTTTCCTTTGGGTTCTTCACGATTAGAAATGAGAGCTACATTGCTTGCTACATGGTTTGAACAACCTGAGTCAATATAGAAGAGGTGCTCATCATTCATACCTTCTTTTGAATTCATGTTCATAATGAGAAGAGAATCCTCTTGATCCTCTGTATAATTGTTGAAGTCTTTCCTTGATTTGTATCGTCCTTGATAATTGTTGTTGTAATTTTTGTTGTAGCCATGGTTCTATCCTTGATTATGGTTGAATCTTCCTCTTGATTGTGAGTAGCCACCTCTTTGAAATCCTCTTCCTCTTTGGTTCTTGAAGTTCCTATAGCACTCATCTGTTGTGTGATTAGGCAATCCACATATATTGCATGGAAAATAGTGATTTTTATCACTAAAAACCATTGTAAATACCATTTTCTATTTTCATAACTCCATTTTGCTCAATCCCAGGGGTCCTTGAGCTTGAGGAGTATTAGAAGTATCATCCTACCAATTTTCATAACATTTAGAGTCTGTTTGAGTCCCCAAATAAGCCCTAGAACCTAATTTTTAACTAGGCCAAACACTAGGTCTGGACACGGCCAAAACTACTCAAAAAACTATAAAAAGGGCGGAAGAGCTCATTTTTGAGGTTAGCTTGTTGTAGATTTGAGCTTTGTAAGAGATTTCTTTTGTAATCAAAGTCCTTCCATTGTTCCACTCTTGGCTCTTATCTTGTGGGCGTGTGGGCGTATGTGTGTACATGTTTGTGTGCTTTCACTCATGCACTTGTGCACTTCACTTGCTCTTGATCTTCATACCAGTCCTCACGTCTCCATGGATTGACATTTATGAGGTGTATCTCCTCACGTTGGTACTTGCCATTATGCTAGAGTGACACCGAATTTGGTGCCATTGCTGGGGAGAGAGCTTGGAGGATGAGCGTGTGATGGTAAGACGTAGAGTAGTGATATTGGAAGGTAAAAAAATCACAATTTTCACATCAATTTTTGAGTTTTGCTTCATCTCCATCATCATCATCATCACCAGCATCTCCTCTCATCTTCACCTTCTAAGATTTTTTTTCGCTTTTTTTACTGTATATCCCCTATTTTTGCCTCTTCTTCTTCAGTCTTGGTTGTGCAAGGAGTTCAGAGAGAGTTCAGAGCTTAACCGTGGATGAAATACGGAGAATCGCACTATTAAAACATCAAAAATCTGAGCAACGGTATCGTGGAGTGACAAGACCTGCATTTGGTATCGCGAGTGTCATATCGTGAGATTGAAGGGTGAATTTGCATATACAGACACATAGGAGTAACAAAGAGGACACAAGGTACACATATTTGCAAAAAAATTTGAATTTGGATATCAAAATCTTCAAGTATCGTGTCTGGTTTCAATTTTTGTATCGTGATACCATAATTCCCGTGTATCATGATACTTTTCGAGGTATTTTATCATGCACGCCCACTTGAGGTATCACGATACCATTCTGGTATCGTATCATCAAGTGCTTATATCACGATTGCGATCGCCTCGGTGGTATCGTATTGTGCCTATTCTAGTATTGTATCGTGCCAAAAAGTGGTATCATATCGTCTGATCCTTTGGTATCGTATCGTCCATAGAACCAATATCATATCATGAGACTTCCAGTATCGTATCGTGTACATTTTTGATATCGTATCGCCTGTCACCTTGGTGTCGTATCTCGAGCAATCCGGTATCGTATCGTATGATTTGTGGTATCGTATCGTCCACTAAATTTATCGTATCATGTGATGCAAAGGTATCATATCGTGTGATTCATGGTATCATATCGTGAGGTTGGTATCGTATCGTGGACCTGGTGGTATCGTCTAGTGAGTGGTATCGTATCGTGAGGTAACTTGGTATCGTATCGTCTGGCCAGCAGTATCGTATGGTTTGATATCACAGTATCGTATCATGGAAGTAGATATCGCCTTGGTGGTATGGTATCATCTAAAGGTGGTATCATCTATAGTGGTATTGTGCATAGCAAAGGTATCGTATCTGGAAAATCTGGTATCATATTGCCTATCTTGAGGTACTCCTAGAGAGATCTTGTTTCCTTGTTTCAAACCACAGAACCCTGAGCTGGCATAACTTTCTCATAAGAAATCCGTTCGAAGTGATTTTGTATTTGTTGGAAACCTCATGGCGAGTACTACAAAACTAATATTTGGATTATTAGATATAGTATTTTTAAGTTGACCCTCAAGTTGGACTAGGAAGCAAGGAGTTCCATAAGATTTTGAGCAATACAAAAGACAATTTTGGACTTGTAGACAAGGCTTATGAACCTAAGATCAAGTAGACACCTTGGAAGAGATAAATAAAGTATCAAATCATCTGAGGCTAGTGGCAACCATACAATGAAGTCGTGGGCTCACAACTCAGTGGGTATCACTACATGCTGATTTCACAGACGAGTGAGTCAGAAATGTCTTTTAACTTGGAGAGACTCTTGGCTTCTGAAGACATACATAGTTCAGTACCTAGGGAAGGTTTTATGTCTATAGTGGAAGGGGAATATTGGATGTGTCTTCAATACATATCCACTAATTTGCAAGAAATACCCATCTACCTCGAGGGTTTACACAGGCCATTAGCAAGAATGATAAACACTACAGAATCTGAAATAGTTCCAAGACCAGTTGTCAAGTATGAAGTTAGAGTTTACATGGACCTTTCGCAAAATCTAGACCTTCCCAAACATCAATGATAGCCTCCAGGATGGACTTCCCCTCGATGAATCCTTTTTCTATCCTCATTGATCCAATTTTGTAAGTGACAAGCAATTCAATTCGAAATAGCCTTAGAAAGATCTTATAATCTATTTATAACATCATAATTGGAAACCAATTTTAAATGTTGTTTTTGTTGCTTTTTTTGACTAAGCTTGATAACGCCTTCATTGAGACATTTGGGTAGCCCACCAAAAGAAACGGCCTCTTGCCACACTGCACATAAAGGAGTAGTCTCCATGTGCTTGAAGGTCTTGAAAAACTCATTCATGAGGTTATCTAGCCCCATGCTTTTTCCATTAGCAAGTGAAACAATAACTTCAAGAATCTCATCATCCAAAATGGGAGCTTACATAAGAGACTTCGTATTTTGTGGAATTCTTTTGTTTTTTATTCTAGAGATGGTCGCCATGCATACACACTAATGAGGACAAAGAGGTGTGGAGACCCCCAAAAGTTGGGTAAAGTGATTGACAATCAACGTACTATTTTCTTCATCTATCTTGCACTCAACCTCATCCATATCTATCATAAAATGGATCGTTCCCTAGATTTCTTTATGCATGTGTATGCATATGCATATGCATGTGTATGAATATGCATATGCATGTGTATGCATATGCATGTTTGTATGCATATGCATGTGTATGCATATGCATGTGTATGCATATGCATGTGTATGCATATGCATGTGTATGCATATGCATGTGTATGCATATGCATATGCATATGCATATGCATATGCATATGCATGTGTATGCATATGCATATGCATGTTTGTATGTGTGTATGCATATGCATTGTGTGTATGCATATGCATGTGTGTATGCATATGCATGTGTGTATGCATATCCATGTGTGTATGCATATGCATGTGTATGCATATGCATGTGTATGCATATGCATGTGTATGCATATGCATGTGTATGCATATGCATGTGTATGCATATGCATGTGTATGCATATGCATGTGTATGCATATGCATGTGTATGCATATGCATGTGTATGCATATGCATGTGTATGCATATGTATGTGTATGCATATGCATGTGTATGCATATGCATGTGTATGCATATGCATGTGTGTATGCATATGGATGTGTGTATGCATATGCATGTGTATGCATATGCATATGCATGTGCATGCATATGCATATGCATGTGCATGCATATGCATATGCATGTGCATGCATATGCATATGCATGTGCATGCATATGCATATGCATGTGTATGCATATGCATGTTTGTATGCATATGCATGTGTGTATGCATATGCATGTGTATGCATATGCATGTGTATGCATATGCATGTGTATGCATGTGTATTCATATGCATGTGTATGCATATGCATGTGTATGCATATGCATGTGTATGCATATGCATGTGTGTATGCATATCCATGTGTGTATGCATATGCATGTGTGTATGCATATGCATGTGTGTATGCATATGCATGTGTGTATGCATATGCATGTGTGTATGCATATGCATGTGTGTATGCATATGCATGTGTGTATGCATATGCATGTGTGTATGCATATGCATGTTTGTATGCATATGCATGTATATGCATGTGTGTATGCATATGCATGTGTGTATGCATATGCATGTGTGTATGCATATGCATTGTGTATGTGTGTATGCATATGCATGTATGTGTGTATGTGTGTATGCATGTGCATGTGTGTATGCATGTATGTTTGTATGCATATGCTTGTGTGCATGCATATGCATGTGTGTATGCATATGCATTGTGTATGTGTGTATGCATTGTGTATGTGTGTATGCATATGCATGTATGTGTGTATGCATATGCATTGTGTATGTTTGTATGCATATGCATGTATGTGTGTATGCATATGCATGTGTGTATGCATATGCATGTGTGTATGCATATGCATGTGTGTATGCATATGCATGTGTGTATGCATATGCATGTGTGTATGCATATACATTGTGTATGTGTGTATGCACATGCATGTGTGTATGCATATGCATGTGTGTATGCAGATGCATTGTGTATGCATACGCATTGTGTATGCGTGTATGCATTGTGTATGTGTATGCATTGGGTATGTGTGTATGCATATGCATGTATGTGTGTATGCATATGCATGTATGTGTGTATGCATATGCATGTATGTGTGTATGCATATGCATTGTGTATGTCTGTATGCATTGTGTATGTGTGTATGCATTGTGTATGTGTGTATGTGTGTATGCATATGCATGTATGTGTGTATGCATATGCATGTATGTGTGTATGCATATGCATGTGTGTATGCATATGCATTGTGTATGTGTGTATGGATTGTGTATGTGTGTATGCATATGCATGTGTGCATGTGTGTATGCATATGCATGTATGTGTGTATGCATATGCACGTATGTGTGTATGCATATGCATGTATCTGTGTATGCATATGCATGTATGTGTGTATGCATATGCATGTATGTGTGTATGCATATGCATTGTGTGTATGCATATGCATGTGTATGCATATGCATGTGTGTATGCATATGCATGTGTGTATGCATATGCATGTGTGTATGCATATGCATGTGTGTATGCATATGCATGTGTGTATGCATATGCATGTGTGCATGTGTGTATGGATATGCATGTGTGTGTTTATACTTATGTCAGTGTGTATGTATATGGTCTCTCTCTATCTATCTCTCTCTCTCTCTCTCTCTCTCTCTCTCTCTCTCTCTCTCTCTCTCTCTCTCTCTCTCTCTCTCTCTCTCTCTCTCTCTCTCTCTGTCTCTCTCTCTCTCTCTCTCTCTCTCTCTCTCTCTCTCTCTCTCTCTATGTCAATCAAAAACAAAACAATCACTTACATCGATGTAATTGTTTGAATCGTGGTCGTCAAAATCCACTTGAAGTTGTCCTTCTTCCAATTTCCAAAGACTTGATCCCAAAATCTCTTGCAAAATTAAAGAGAGAAGCTATTAGAAAAGCAAAAACATAAATAAAGAAAAAAGAGTTCTACAATATGTGCGATATACTTACCAAAACTTTGTTGAAACATCAAGATTACACTATGCTTGAGGTGGATTTTATCTACATCAAAGGTTATCACATGGAAAGAATATCCATTGGAGAGTTCTTTGTCTTATGCTCATTTATTGTATTTTTTGAGAGCTTTTTTGATGGTTCATTTACCGTTGTAAAAGCCTTGAGGTTTACACAATACTTTTGTGCATTCTATACACTCAACCCTATTTCTATCACTCCCATAAAAGGATTTTCATTCTAATTGTAATCACGCTAGTCGCTATGGGCATTTGAAGTTCATTGTCTCTTCCATAGATAGTAAGTTTTCTGGGCTAGTCGACCCGCGAACCTATCTCTTTTGTATCGACTCATTCTCCTTGATGCCCCAAAGTACATAGTGCATTTTTTTGCACTTATTGCATGCCTATAAGGTCTATTTGAGTCTCCATAAGCTCAAGGGATGGTCTTGTGCCGGTTGGCTTGACCAAACTTCATCGCTTCGAAACGCACTTTTCTACCTTCTACAAGTTTCTGCAAGTTCTTTCAGTGGTATCAGAGCTAGATGAAGATGGGTGACGGCTTTCCCTCAATGATCGAGAAGCTTGATTGACACAACTACGTGTCTTGGCAAATCAGATCAGAGGCCTATTTGCAAGGTAGAAATCTTTATGGAATTGTAGTAGGTGATGAAGCTATGCCTATTCCAAGATCCAAAGGAGGACCTACACAAGAGGAGACAGATAAGCTCACACTTTGGTGTGCAAGGGATGCTCAAGCAAGGTCGTACATACTAAACTCTATCTTTCAATTTCTATTACCACATATTAGAGGATGTAAGACATCTCAAGAGACTTGGGATGCCCTCGAGACTTTCTTTTCTACTAGCACCAAAGCAAGAAAGAATCATCTTTGGAACGAGTTCAACCAAATGAAGAAGACACCTAAACAAACCATCACAGAGTTTGTTACCAAGGTCAAGGAGGTTGCGGATCAAGTAGCATCCGTTGGAGAGCTGATTGAAGAAGAGGTCATCATGAGGCAAATTCTCAACGGCATTCGAAGTGATAAGCAATGGCAATCCTTCACGACAGCTTATGATCTCATCATGGATGTGCAAAATCCAGACTTAAACATCTTTCTTGGACAACTCTTCAATCAAGAAGCCAACAATAGTATAAAGGAAGGTAACTCTTATCATGGTAATTCAACTAGTGCTCTATATGCAGATAAGAAGGATAAGAAGCAGAAAGGCAAGAAGAAGGAAGAAGATGAAGAAGAGACTTCTCAAGCCAACTTTGCAAGCAAGAGCAAGTGGAAAGGGAAAAAGAAAGGACCAAAGCAAGACAAAGCCAAAGGTCAGAATGTTCAACCTTGTGCCATATGCGATAAGACCAACCACACCACTCAGAAATTGTTGGTTCAATGGGAAGACCTAGAAAGGAAGTGGAAGAGGTGGATATGGCAGCAATAGAGGCAGAGGTGGACACAACTTCAACAATAACAACAGAAGCTATAATATAAGGGACTACAACAATTATTCAGAAGATCAACCACATGAAGACTCATTGCTTCTTATGAATCTAAGCCACAAAGAAGGTAAAGAAGATGATCATTTGTTCTACATAGATTCAGGATGTTCGAATCATGTTGTAGGCAACATTGCTCTTCTATCTGATTTGGAAAGTGCAAAGCATAGACATGAAGTGCAAACAAGGGATGACACAAAGCACAATGTGGAGAAGATTGGTAATGTCAAAGCTTCCAATGGCAGGACAAACATTCTAAGTAAGGTTCTCTATGTACCCACTATCACTAAAAACCTAATAAGTGTAGGTCAAATAGTTGAAAAGGCTTGCAAGTTAGGTTCATCCAACATGGAGCTTTTGTGGAAGATCCATGTCAAGGCTTCAAGAAGATAGCCCGAGGTGAGAATCATGGTAGGCTCTTTACTTTTGAAGTAGGAGAAACTAGGAACATAGCTCTATTCAACTTTGGGTCTCAAACCCTAAGTGAGCTTGAAGTGTGGCATAAGAGACTTGCTCATGTGAATGAAAGAACCTTGAAGGATATATGTCGGGATCAAAGTGTTCTAGGACTGCCGAACATATCAAAGCAACACATGATCAACAGGTGTGATGCATGTCAGATTGGGAAGGCACAAAGACAACCATTCAACCACAAAGGCTACATCCACAACAACTTATTGGACTTAGTACATACGGATGTATGGGAACCAAGTCAAGAACCTTCATTGGCAGGATCAAGGTATTATGTCTCATTGATTGAGGACCATAGTAGATGGACTGTTCTATACTTTATCAAGAGTAAGAATGAAGTGTTTGATTGCTTCAAGAAGTCTCTTGCACATGTGGAGAATCATATAGGTAGATCACTAAAGAAGCTCAGATCTAATGGAGGGGGAGAATACTTCTCCAAAGAATTTGATGAGTTCTTGCAAGACAAAGGTATCAAAAGGGAAGTGAACTACTAGGTACTCTCCTCAACTAAATGGAATTGCAGAGAGGAGAAACAAGACATTGGTTGGATCAACCCGAACAATGCTTGAAGAGAAGAAGTTGCCACATTATCTATGGGCAGAAGCTATTTCAACTGCTGTGTACCTTGTCAATAGACTACCATCCAAATCACTTCAAGGTATGACTCCTTATGAAGCATTGCATGGAAGAACCTAGTCTTGGACATTGCAAGGTTTTTGGTTGTTTAGCTTATGTTCATTACCATCACAAATAAGAGGTAAGCTAGATGAAAGGGCAGCAAAGGCAGTATTATTGGATATGATTCAACTCAGATCGGTTACAGGTTCTTCAATCCTTCGCCAAGCAATTCATACAAGTAGAGATGTTGTGTTTGAAGAACACAGGTCTGGTATGATGAAGACAAACAAAAGGTAACACTACCATATGATCTTGATTCTGACTCTCATCAATTAGGAAGCAAGCATGATCATAGGTCTAGGATCCAAGAAGTGATACAGACGATGACCAAGATGAGAGAGAAAAGGATTACAAGCTATGAAGTCAAGAGGCAAAGCAAAGATGCAAGAGGTTGGAGAATGCTCCAAACAAGCACCTAGAAGATCAGCAAGAGAGAAGAAATAACCAAAAAGGTATGGATATGATTCCACATTTGTTACGAAGCATTCAATCTACTTGGCAAAAGACTCTATTTCAGAGGAACCCTCAACCTATCAAGAGGCAAAAGGAAACCCTAATTGGGGAAAAGGCCATGAACGAAGAGATAGATGCATTGAAGGAGATGGACACTTGGGATTTGGTCCAATGTCACCGAATCAAAAGGTAATTGTTGCAGATGGGTATATAAAGTTAGAAGAAACTTAGATGGATCAGTTTGCAGGTACAAGGCAAGATTAGTTGCCAAAGGATGCTCACAAACTCATGGTATAGACTATGAGGAAGTATTCTCACCAATTGCAAAGATCACTAGAATCAGGACATTGATAAGTGTAGCTGCTGCAAGGAATTGGAGACTCCTCCAACTTGATGTGAAAAATGCATTCTTAAATGGTTGGATAAGTGAAGAGGTATACATGTCACAACCACCAGGTCTTGAAAACCCTAATCATCCATCTTATGTTTGCAACTTAAGAAAGCATTGTATGGATTGAAACAAGCTCCAAGAGCTTGGAATTAGGTGTTGCTTACATATGTTCAAGATCAAGGTTTCAAAGCTAGCAGCTCATATCCTTCTCTATTCATCAAAAGGGATCACAATGAGGTTATCTATCTATGTGTATATGTAGATGATATTATTAAAGGTGATTATCTAAATGGCATTCAAAGGATCAAGAGACACATGCAAGAGGAGTTCAAAATCACAGACCTAAGTGAGCTCACATATTTCCTAGGTATGCAGGTGATATATACAGATGAAGGAATGTATTTGACTCAGAGAAGATACATTCAGGATCTTCTCCTCAAGTTCAAATGGAGAACACTAAACCTGTAGGTACACCTTTGGAGATGAATCATAAACTTAGTGTTATGAAGGTGAGAAAATTGAAGACATTTAAGAGTATCAAAGCTTGGTAGGTAGTTTGATATATGCTACTCATACAAGGGTAGACATCTCATATAGTGTGGGAGTGCTTAGTTAGTTCATGCACTCACAAGAAGAGCACACATGGATGCGGCTAAGAGAGTACTTAAGTATCTCAAAGGTACAATCAACAAAGGTATATTCTATCCTTACTCTTCAGATTTGGATATCAAAATCTACTCAGATGCAGATTGGGCAGGAGCTAAGGACGATAGAAAAGTACATCTGGTTACTTAGCATTTGCAGGTTCGAAGCTAGTGTCATGGAGTTCCAAGAAGCAACCAACAGTTGCTTTATCCTCAACTGAAACAGAGTACAGAGGCTTGACCATAGCAACTCAAGAGGCAATATGGTTAAAAGCATTGTATACAGATTTGGGACTTGTGAGTTCCAAACCTCACATATTTGGAGATAATGTAAGTTCCATGCATCTAGCGGCAAATCCTATTTTCCATGCGAGAACCAAGCACATAGAAGTACATTACCACTTCATCAGGGAGAAGCTCATGGCAAAGGAGACTGACATTTCTTTTGTTTCGACTGAAAAGCAAGTAGCAGATATGATGACGAAGGCACTTGATGGAGTAAAGCTTTCTAGATTCAAAGCTATGGCAGGTATTCAACCTATCAGAGAATGAAGACTCAAGCATACTTTAGCTTGAGGGGGATCTGTTGGAACATCAAGCTTACACTATGCTTGAGGTGGATTTGATCTACATCAAAGGCTATCGCGTCAAAAGAATATCCGTTGCAGAGTTCTTTTTCTTATTCTCATTTATTGTATTTTTTGAGAGCTTTTTTGATGGTTCATTTACCGTTGTAAAAGCCTTGTCTAAAGTACGAACATTATCTTACGAAGTTATAATAGGTATGCCTTTTTGTTATCATTATAACCCACACATTGACTACCATACACATACCTTTAATTTTGAATTTAAAGATCAAATCATTACTTTGTCTGCACGACATGATTTCCAAACATTTCCATTGATTAGTCCTACTCAAGTAAAACGTGCATTTAGGAAAGGATTCAATTCATGCATTGTTTTTGTCAATGTCATCAATGATTATACTCATACACTTCCTGATGCGCATAAACCTTTCATGACTACTTCTAAGGATTGTTTTATGTCTGAGTACCCCTCTGAACTACCACCATCTCGAGGATCCTTTGACCATAGCATAGACTTAGTCCCTCGTATTCTCCTCCTCATAAAGGACCTTATAGACATGGCCCACTACATTAAAAGGAAATAGAAAACCAAGTAAAAGACCTACTACAAAAAGGACTTATAAGGCATAGTTGTTTTCCCATTTGGAGCACCAGTTCTCTTAGTAGAAAGAAGAATAAAACTTATTGAATGTGCATTGATTATAGAGCCCTTAACAAGATCACAATAAAGAATAGATACCCTATTCCTTGAATAGATGTTCTTTTAGATAAATTCTCATGTCTTTAGTAAAATTGATCTAAAATCAGGATACCATCAGATTTGTATGACACAAAGTGATATTTTTAAGATTGCATTTAGAAATCAAACATGCCATTATGAATTTATGGTAATGCCCTTTCGACTAACTAATGCCCCTTCTACATTTTCACGAATGATGAACAACATTTTTCTTGATTACCAAGTGTTTGTTATTGACTTTGGAGTTGTCCTCTCCAATCATGAAGTACAAAAGAATCAACAAATCATCTTTATTTTGTCAATCCTGGGAATATCCATAAGACCACAGCCCCTTCTAGATGATAGATTCATAGAAATAAGAGATTGATGGCTAGAATTCTGAGAAAATGAAAATGAAGAGGAAATATCTAGGGTTTACCTTATCTAGAGCTAATCTTCATCATTTTCTATAATCTTTGTGTCTATTTCATGTTATTTTCTCATCAGAATACAAATATGAAATCAGAATTGGAAAATATCACCTGTATCACAAAGACGAGACAATCGCGATTTTGTACCAGTAGACGTTATTTTTACAACAATTGCATAAATATTTCTACAAATTTTTATCATTTTACAATATTTTTCCTTCAAAAAGGTTTCCAAAAATGCATCTTCCAACATCCTTCCCCTCCTAAGCCTTTCGGCTCCTGACAAAAGATTTTCCTACTCCTCTGCACTGATCACTTCTCTTCATTTCTTCTTTCTTCGATACTTGTGACAGCAAATCATGACTTTTTCTTTCTGTTACATTTAGATTGTTGACCATCTCGAATAAAGCCTTTCTCCACTGTACTGCAGCTTCAGGATTATCTATGACATCCTTTTTCAAATACTCTGTGTAAGCGGCTTCATATGCTATAAGTCTGGACTTGGTAACGACTGATAGGTTTCCAAAAATCTCTGACTCCCTCTCAAAAATCCATAATCGAAGGCATCCTCAAAAATCTGTAATAATGGCTACCCAAAAATATAATTCTGTTGTAGTAGGCCATCAGACAGATCCTATCAGGTGTCTCACTTAGATCAAATAATAAGGCATCCGTAGGAGAATTGAAACCAATGTAATTCAAAGCTCTAACATCTGTATCTGTATGTTTCTATACAAGCTAGAAGTACCCTCATTATTTTGATAAGTAATATGCAAGCAGGGTCATTAACATCTTTGTATGTAGTTATTACAGACTCAGCAGTATTCACCATATAACTCTTGGTAGGCCATGTGCCTGCCTTCGGACCTGCTACTTTCGGGAAATTCATCCACTTTGGTGGAATTTGACCTTCTCTTCTTCTATCCCAAAAAGTTGTCCATTCTCTTCGTCGTGCTACTGGACAATAGGCTGGATTAATCTTTAAATGAAGAGGTGCCTCTTTCCAGATTTTCCTACATTCTTTGTTGGCATCCAACCATTTATTTCTCCACTTAGGGTTGGCTCTCTCGTTCTTTGGTGACATTGATGTCCTCTTCATACTCCAAGTATTTGTTTGGAGGTAGCCCAACTCTGGCCATATGGTAGTTCTTTACACTCTCCAAAATCATACAAAATGGTATCCCCAATCCATCTACTGCCCAGTGATGCTGATCTGGATTGATTCCCTTATTCAATGCGAATGTGAAAATTTGTTCTTCGTACTCATCATGCATCTTTCTGATGAACTCCATTCTAGAATCTCTACTTGTCAGCAATTTATTTACAAAATCCTCTGAATATTCTTCTTCTGATTTTTTTATCTGCTGGTTCATTGTCATGTTGTATTCCCTCAATATTGTCTACCCCATGTTCTTCTGCATGTGTGGTTTCCACACGTGTCCTCTTCCGGATTTGTGGCTTATTCAACTTCTTCTGCAATTCTTCTATAGTCAACATCAGACTCCATTCTGTTGTGCCCATAATTCTCTTTCTTTTTTCCACTCATTCTATCCTTTTCCCTCTTTGTCTGCCAATCATTTCTTTCCTTTCCATATCTAGGTGTAGCTTATTATAGCCTCTCATAGATGTAGCAGCATGTGTACTAGCTTGCCTTTCTAATTCTTTGGCTTCTTTCAATTCTCTTTGTAATTCCTGAATCTCTTTGAGTAATCCTTCCTTTTCTCCCTCTGTCATCTGGACTGTCTGACTTTCCTCCTTCAATTGCCCTTCCTCCAATAGTAGCTTATTGATTTCTTCATTAGCTTTAGTCAAAATCTGATAGGAAGTTTGTAGAGTTCTATATCTCCCCTTAATCGTTCTCACTTCTTTTTCCAATTTATCGTTCTGCTCTGTTAGTTGCATACTCTTCTCTTCCAAGTATTGAATCTTGTTTTGCTTCTGTACTTCCAACTCTTCCAAAGCAATTATTTTACTGGAAAACTCCTCATTCTTCTCTTGCACCTTCTTTAGTTGCTCTGCCATATGCTCCTTTTCCCTTTATGCTCTTAATAACCATACTGCCTTTTCAAATTCTGACTCTGCTACCATCCCTGAAATGATCATATTTCGGCTTGAGGTCTGAACTGTTCAATATTATTCATAATGAGTTGACTGCTGATCTAATACTCTTTGGGATTCTTTCCAGTCCTCCTTCTATTGCTATTTGTTTGGTTTCTAACTGTTTGTCCTCTTTGCATTCACTCTCCTCTTCCTCTTCTCCCTCATATTCTATAATTTTGGCCTTATTTTCTTCATGGCTTGGCTGAGTGTCCAATGTTTCTAAATCTACCATGTCTTCTTGAACACCTGAACTCTTTGCTCCAAACATCTGAGATCAGTTTTATTCTTGTACCTTTTCTTTCTCCAACACCTGTTGAGTTTCTTCAGAAAGATATCCTTCCTTTGTTTGCATCTCCTTTTCATGGCTTAGAGTTCCTGGACCAAATTGTATTCAGTTTCTTCACCAAAATTTCCCTGACATTCACCTGCTTGTTCCTCCTGTCTCTCCTTTTCCTGTGCTAAAACTGTTTCAGCTATTTCTAAATTTTTGGACCTGATCATTGCCTCTATCTTCTTTGTATCCTTCCTCCTGTTCATCAATGTCCATGATGTCTGCTCCTTCCTCTTGTTCTTGATCATCCTTGGATGTAAATTCCTCACTACTTTTTATATCATGTAATACATCCTTTATACTTTGAATGATCTCTTCTTCCACAACTCTCCCTGTGACCTTTGGAGCACTCTTTCCCATTTCTATCTTCTTTATTTCTTGATCCTTATTCACAATCCTTCTGTTCTTTAAATGAACTACTCTTCTGTATCTCTTTTGTCAATTCTTCTAGCTTTTCATCCAATTTGAAGTGTGATGGTTTTGTCCATATGGGTTTTATTCTGTATGCACCCACCCATAACTGACTTCTTCTCTTATTCACTTGCTTGTTCTATCATTACTGCTTTTCCCTTCATTATCCTTCTTTCATCTTCCAGATTGAGCTGTTTTTCTGCCTGTTCCTGAATTGGTTCCTCCTGAGACTTCTTCTTCAATTCCTCAGGTGTCTTTTGTTTCTCAGAGGTCTGTATGATGACATTAGGAGTATTTTGTATTGATAAATTTAAACTCTTTAACAGGAAACTCTCAATATCACTCTCAGACTCAGATGAGAAGTGTGAAGGTCCTCCTTTTTCTGGTTTCTGTGGGTCTTGATACTTCTTCCACAATGGATGGCTTCTGTGTTCTTCCATGACTACTTCCTCCCTCTCTTTGATAACAGTTTCAGCTATGAATTTACCCCTTCCCTTCTTGGTCAATTTCTTCTTTTGTACTGGTTTCCTTGGAACCTCTTTTTACCACAACAGTGGTTCTGGTTTCTAGAGGTCCTTGTAATTCCTTAAATAGGCCCACAACTCCACTTCTTTCCTGACAAACACCTCCTCAGTTTCCGCTGTCATCATTGATCATGGAGTGCTTCATAGTGCTCCACCTCCTCCTGAACCCAGTCTGTAGCTTTGCATGAATAGTCTTCCAGCATTTTCTGGTATTGTGCTTCATACATAGCTCTCTTGTTATTCCCTTGGGTTAGATAGGTGTATAATTGCTCTTTGCTTGTTTGGGGTGGATGTGGTTCACTAGAGGCTTGAACCTGCTTCTGTGCCTCCTCATGTTCCTCTTTTGTGGCTTCCCTCCATTTCTAGTTCCACCTTCCTTGGGTCAACCTTCTTTTCTTTACAGGAATTACTTCCTCAGATATCATCTTCCTTTTCATACCTGTTCCCCTCATGCGGATTTGTCCTTCTGTTTCTCTTTTAGTCATTTTCCTTGGAGGACTCCTGATTCCAGCCATAAGATTCCTGAAATACTGTGCTTCTGGAGCCAATTTCAGTTGATCTTCCATCCCTAGAACATGATAAATGATTCTTGTTAAGAACTGGGCCCCATTCATGAACTTCTTCTGTTCCCAGTGTTTTGCTGCTTCTTTCAGCTGTTCATGGATGTATGGTGAGACATCCATTACTCCAAAAGGTTTGGTTCTGTCCTTGTTGTTAAACATCAATAATGTCACTGACTTATGTGGCATTGTGTATCTCGGTAGTTTTGGAAACAGAAGAATTGTAAGAACATCCTTACAGCATATTCTTCTTTCTCCCTTCCTTTAAAATCAGTGAACTTTGTATATCCTGTGTAAGTTTCCTTATTCTTTTTGACAAAAACTCGGATCCAGTTTGGTTCCCATTGTGTAGAATTGCAGTGCTGCTCTGATATGTTCTCCCTTGATAGTGATACCTACTTCCTAGTTATCCTTGTTTTTGACTTTGCATCTGAAATAGGCATCATTTCCTCTTCCTATTTCTGTCAAACTGTTCATTACTTGTGATACCCTCTCAAAGTCAATGAAAAAGATAGGCTCCTCCAATATTCTGTGCAGCCCTACTGCCTTCCATCTTTTCATATTAACTGCCACTCTTTGGAACCTGTAGAACTCCTGGCACAACATTGTATATTTATACCCTCCTACTCCCACTGTAAATATGTGTTGGCCAATGATGTTTAGGGTCTCCTTAAGTTCCTTCACCACCTTCTCAGCCTCTGGAATTTCAGGCTCATCATCTGACTCCAGGTCCACTTGTTCCTCCACAGTTTCACTGTCCAGAAACCAATGTCCTCTTGACAGCACAATTGATTCTGCTTGAAGTCATGAATTGGCAACTCCTTGTATTCACCATTTTCTGAGGAAAATAAAATACACAAAAAAAAACTCTACCCACATAAGTCACAAAAGATCAGAAAAATTAATGTTTTCTTTTGGAATATTCTTGCCATGAGAATAAAGAAAGAAAGTCTTCCAAATAAATTTTGCTTCTTCAAAAGACTCAA
Organism: Ceratopteris richardii; assembly: GCA_020310875.1. NCBI lineage: Eukaryota > Viridiplantae > Streptophyta > Polypodiopsida > Polypodiales > Pteridaceae > Ceratopteris > Ceratopteris richardii. The sequence goes on along the minus strand of CM035412.1, from coordinate 127,995,114 downwards.
TTAAAGTGATCATTACAGGTGTAGCAAGATGTCTAATGTGCTTGAAGAAAGGAATGATGGAAACAATGATTAATGAAAAAACAACTTCAGAAAAATAGAAATCAAAAGATGATCATAGAAAATTGAAACAAAATAATACAAATTTTCCATAATAATTTACTTTCCTCCTCCCTATATCTTGCTTTGTGCTTTATAAATTTAAAAACAAAAAATACACACTGCCCATTTGTTCTCTCTTTTTTTTTTTTTTTTTCTGCTCTGTCCTCCTTTTCTTCCCCTCCTAATTCTCTTTTAAGGGGAAAAGGTTTAAAAGAAAAATACTTTTGTCATCCTTCTCTCTTTTTTTTTTTTAATATTTTGTTCTGAAATTCTGAAGATAGGTCAAATGTGGATGATCTTTCGGCCATTGACATAATTCTGATTTTTTACCCAATAATATTTAAGTGCAATTGTCCTTATGTCATCCAAACATCCATGCTTCCCAGACCAACATTTTGTAGCATTTTTTGGTCTCCATACCCATTTTGCTCTAACTTCCTGTTTTAATGAGTAATATCGGTGTATGCCTCCTTTCCATGTCCCTCTTGTTCTAATTTGTTGATGTTTCAAATTAGGCAATAAGTGTCTTCCTCGTTTTGTCTCACCATTCTTCTCTACTCCTGAATTCTCTTGCTGGTTTTGATTGTAAGAAGGTTGATCATTTTGTAGTGGCAATATGTCCCTGTCCTTCATTGAGAAAGTAAATCCTTCCATATCTGGGTCATGAACATCTAGATGAACTTCCTATTTTTCATTACTCAGAAAAAACATTAAAAATTTTTTGTCATTTATGGTCAATTAAGCTTCATTTTTTCAAAGTTCAAAATAACTTTACCTTGTTTGAGCCAGGGTTGTCCCAAAATCAATTTTTCAGTCATCAAATGATCTGGCCACTCTTCACAATCTATCTTCATATATTCATTATTAAATTTAACTTTAATAACAAGTGAAGACAAACTCTGAATCATTTTTCCTTCTAATGTTTTAATCAACATTCTGCTTTTATTCCTCTTTATGCTAAATTTATTTACCAAGGCTGAACTGATCAAGTTCACTTGAGCTCCTGAATCTATCAACACCCTTATGTTTTCATTTTGATGATCCATTTCTATCACAGGCAAATGTTCTCTTTGTTTTAGAGTGCTTTCACATAACACACCTCCTTAAGTTCTTTCATTTTTCTTATTCTCTCCTTTGCTTCTTGTTGAGCCTCCTTTCTGATGTTTTCTTCTTCTTTTATCCTATTTTGAGCCTTTTGCAGTCTTCTCCATTCCTCAGTAGTTAATGGACACTCATACCTCTTAACTCTACATCCACTTATAAAATTTGGCATGATTTCTCCATCAATGTTAGCTAATTGAATGGCTCCACTCTTGCTTATCTTATGTATGATGTATGGCCCATGTCCTTTCTTCTGAAATTTTTTCTGATGCTCCTTGACTGTGTATGCCAGAACCAAGTCTCCTTCTTGAAGATCTTTTTCTTTTATATGCACATCATGGTAGGCTTTTTGTCTTCTCTTGTCTGTATATATACTCATTACTGCTTGAAGTCGAGAAGCTCCCAGTTTTTCTAAATCTATGACCCTCTCAGATAGTTCATGTCCTGTCCACTTGTATTGACTACCCACTTTTAATGTTGGAATAAGAAATTCCATGGGTAAAACTGCATTTTGTCCATATACCAAATTGAATGGAGTAGTCCCTAAAGCAGTTTTGTATGCCACTCTATAAGCCCAGAGAACATGATTAAGTTGAGAATCCCAATCATTTCTGTTTGTGTTGACTAATTTGGACAATACAGTGCAAAGTACTTTATTAGTGCTTTCTGCTAACCCATTAGCTTGTGGGTGATATGGGGCTGACTTACTATGACGAATCATGAAATATTTGGTCATGTTTTCTATGATCTGGTTCAAAAAATGAGTTCCCCTATCACTTACTAATTCAAATGGAAGTCCAAATCTAGTAACAATATTTTCATACAAAAATTTAGCTGTTGTATGAGCATCATTTCTTTTAGTGGCTTTGGCCTCAGCCCATTTTGTCAAATAATCAGTAGCCACTAATATGTATTCTGCCTGAGATTGTCTAGCTGGAGGATGTATAGGTCCAATAAAGTCCAATCCCCATTTGCTAAAAGCTCTGGCTGAAATTAATGGGATTAATGGCATGTTATCTCTTTTATTTGGTTGACTCACTCTTTGACAGATGTCACATCTTTTTACATAAGTTCTTGCATCAAGAAATAGAGTTGGCCACCAAAAGCCAGAATACAAAATGAGTTTGGCTGTTCTATCACTAGAAAAGTGTCCTCCTGCCACTCCACAGTGTGCCATTTCCAACATCTCCAAATACTTCTCTTCAGGAACACATATTCTTAAGTAACCATCCATTCCTTTTTTGTATAATTGTTCTCCTATGAGTTGATATTCTTCACAGATTTCTTGTAAATTTCTTGAATCTGTACCAGCTATAAGTTGCTTCCCTTTCTCCTTTTTCTTTAATTCTTCAACAATGTTCTCACTCCATTCAGGGTTTTTGTTAAACCAATATAGGGTTATTAATTCTGAATTCTGCAAATCTTGACATTCTTGACATTTAGCAACATATCTTTCCACACCTTGAATTTTATTTGGCCAGTGTACTCCCATCCTACTAAGATTGCTTAAAGTGACTATTTTGGAAGCATGAGTACATGGGTTCCAGCAATGAGCTCTTCTTACATATTCGTGTTGCTCCTCTTCTGGGGTACAGTATTCCAGTATACCTGACTGATTGAGGTGATACAAATGCCCAGCTAGCAACATAAAATTACTGCTTTGTAACACCAAATGTGTGTTATTTGCTAATGACTTACAAGGTCCCATGGTTAACAAAGGAACTAATGATATGGACCATTCAGGAACACTTTCTACTTTGAACAGGTATGTATCTGGCAGGTCATCGTCTAAGGGTGAACTAGGTTCTTTGGACTGAATTCTAGACAAATGATCTGCTCTTAAGTGTGTTTTGCCTTGTCTAACCACCACCTCAAATTCAAATTCCATTAGTAAAAGAAACCATCTAACTATTCTTCCTGTATGACATGGTTTATTTACTAAATAAAGTAGAGCTTGGTGATCCACAAAGAATTTAAACTTGTTGGCCAATAGGTAATGTCTGTATTTTTTAACAGCAAATATCATTCCCAACCCTTCTCTCTCAGTGGTTGTATAGTTCTTTTCTGCAATGTTCAATTGTCTACTAGCATATGCTACTGGGAAATCTAATTTACTTCCTTCTATAGGTTGTGCTAACACACATCCCAAAGCATAATTTGAAGCATCTACATGCACATGAAATATTTTATCCCACTGAGGTGTTTTTAGAATTGGGGCTGTCACCAAACAAGTTTTCAATGTTTCAAAGGCTTGGTCACATTCTTTATTCCACTCAAACTTTGTGATGAGGGCATATAAGGGTTTAGCTATATCTGCAAATTTGTGAACAAATTTCCTATAGTACCCACAATGTCCCATAAAAGTTTGGAGTTCCTTCACATTTGTAGGTCTTGGAAGCTCTATTATAGCTTTTATCTTCTTCTCATCAGTAGAAATTCCATTTTTTGAAACTATGTGACCCAACATTCTTCCTTGTCTTACATAGAATACACACTTTTCAGGATTTAAGCATACTCTGTATGTCTTGCATTTCCTGAATTTTCTTTCTAAATCTTGTAAATGATCCTATCTTTTTAAAGAGAAAGTGCACAGATCATCTACATAGATTTCCATCACATTTCTCAGGAATTCTTTGAAGATATGACACATCAATCTTTGAAAAGTTGATGGGGCATTGGTCAATCCAAAGGGCATAACCCTAAAAGCATAAATCCCCCATTCTGTAGAAAAGGCAGTCTTATGTTGGTCCTCCAAGGCTATAGGTACTTGATTGTATCCTGAGAAACCATCTAGAAAGCTATAAACTTCCTTTCCTGCTACTCTCTCAAGAAGATGATCTGTTATTGGCAATGGATAATTATCCCTTATAGTTGTTGCATTCACTTTCTTCAAGTTAATGCATACCCTAAGTTTTCCATTCTTTTTTGGTACCACAACTATAGGTGATATCCATTCAGTATACTCAATTTCATAAATGAAGTTAGCAGCCAACAACTTGTCAATTTCTTCCTTTATCTTGGCAGAGTATTTATCATTGAATGTATAATGTCTCTGTTTACTAGGTTTTGCATCTGGAGTCATAGGAATTTTGTGCTCACAGATTTTGGATCAATTCCTTTTAAATCTTTATAACTGTAAGCAAATACATCCCTATAATTCTTTGCTAGGTTCTGTAGTGCTTCTTCTTCCTCTATGGTCATATCATCAGCTATTACAATATGTCTTTCCTCTCCTTCTTCCTGAGTAATCATGATCTTTTTAGTTTGTTCTTCATTATCATAAGCTTCTCCTTTCTTTTTTTCTCTCTTTGGTTTCATTTTTAGAAGTAGTTTGTCTTCTACTTCATAGGTTTTAAAATTTGCTGGTACATCAAAGTATTGATCCTTGTTTATTTCCTTCTCTTTCCTCTCAATTTCTTGTTCCTTTTCCATTTCTATGTGTTTATGTTCCTTGTATTTGCCTGAGATTTTATCTTTGATTGCATCTTCAGCTTTTACTATCTCCAAATATTTTGTTTTTCCTTTTTTTAATATCATTTCTGAATCTTGATCCTCCTCTGTTTTTGATACACTTATCATGTTTATACTAATGTGAAAAATGTCAAACCCTTCTTCATTTTGAAATTCCACTCCCACATACTCCTCACTGGCTATGTCCATGGTAGCCAAAATTTGGTTCCAGCCGTAGGGCTCAAACTCTTCATCCTTAAATTGTTGTGGCACATAACTTTCATCTTGCACTTTTCTTCCTTCCACACAATCTTCTCTTTTCAGTCTCCTTTTTCTATTGGTGAGGTTTCTTATTATGTTACACTTCCATATTGCTGATTCACTCTCTTCCTGATCCTCCAACTCTGATTCCTCACTTTCTTCTTGATTTTGATGTATTTTGTACCATTCTTGAGGAGATATATCACAGTAGTGCCCATTTCTTAAGTTCACTCTTGTTATTCTTCCTTTGCTTTGGAGATATAAACAATCATTACCCCAATCCTGCACTATTTGCATTTGTCTCATGAAAGGCCTTCCTAGGATGATTTCATATGAAGTGGATTGTGGAAATTCTACTATGGCAAAAGTATGTTCTATTTCTGTTCCACATATGTCCACAATTACTTGTTCCCAAATACCTAGGGGTTTTTCTATATGCCCATCTGCAAGTTGCAATCTCATCTTAGTGGGTAATAATTCATTGCTTCCCCATTTCTCCCAAGTTTGTTTAGTCATTATGGCCACTCCTGATCCACTATCCAAAATGGCTTTAGCAAATTTTTTTCCATATTGTATTTTTAGGGTTGAATTTCCTTCTTCCCCCTCACAATACCCTCCTATTTTATCAATAGGAATATACCATAATTCCTCTAATTCTTGTAATGGTGAATGAAGGTTTCCAGGTATTGTTTCCCCTTTGTTCATTTTGTTTTGTAAGTGAGGATTTTGTTTCAACAGTTCTTTCTATGTTGTGTGACATGTAATGCTACATTGTTCATCTATAATCATTTGGAATGTTATTTGTGGATTTTCTTTTTTGTTAGCATTTTCCCTTGTTTTCGTTTTCTCAAGTTGTTCAACTGTTCTCTACGAGCTACTTCCTTCCCCCATTCTGAGTTGTACTTCCTGAATGATTTGTTTGCATTTTTGCATCCTTTCATGCTCTAACTCTGGTATGGGATAGGCCACTGCATGATCTGTAGGACTTGGTCCTTCTTGAATCCTTCCCTTATATGCTTTGATTAGGGTTTCTAGACTCTGAGAACTTCCTATTTCAGACTGATTTTGTGTCTTTGAGGAGGAGTACTTTTTGACTGATCCTAATTGTCTTCTTCCAAATTTTTGCCCATCCTTCTCTTCTTTTCCCATTTCCCTTTTTGTCTATTTCTCTTCACCTTTGAGGCTGAACCTTCATTTTGTTCCTTAATTGTTCCTTGTTGCTTGGCTTGAGCCCTTGTTATAATATTTATTCCCACTTGGTCATTTTCACTCAATTCTTCCTGTTCCATAATGTTAACTGTTTTTAAAGGTATGTTATTAGGTGTGTTCTGTTGTTTTTGGGGATTCTTTGGGCAATCTTTTATCAAATGTTCTCTGCCACAATCCTTACAGTAGGCTCCCTCTATTCTCAATGTAGGAGGTTGCAGACAGCCTCTAATGAAATGCTCTCCCCCACACCTATAACAAGTTATCTTTGGTCCCCCTTTGAATTGAGGTTTTTGGTTGGACTTGTAATTGTTGATAATATACATGAATGTTGCTGTGTCCATTTCAATTTTCCCATTTCCCAAGTCTAGGGCTTTTAACTCAGGTTCTCTTATTTCATATTCTTCCCAATCTTCTTGATATCCCTCACTCCATTGATATTCTTCCTTATATGGTGATCTTAGTCTTGAATTCCCCTCCTCTATTGGCGTATACTTGATTGGTACCACATTAGTTGGTATAGGAGGTTGTTGTCTAAGCACAGGTCTTGGTTGTTCAGTATAGCCTGATTCCCTTTGAGCCATATAATCTCTTTCCTTGATGGGTTGTTTGTTATAGAAGCATTCCTCCCTGGTGTGGTTTGTCCATTTTCTCTCTAGTGTACAGTACTTAAGTGTCTTCCTATCTTGTAAGTGTGGTGGCCTCTGATATGGGCATTGTTGTGCCAGATGATTTTCTCCACAAATGTAACATTTTTTATTTATGTCTATTCTAGAGTTTATCAAATTAGTTTTAGTGCTTACCTCTAGGGCTTTAGCAATAGCCTGAGCCAACTCTTCTGCTGGAGGAATTTTGTCTTCATATGATCTAGGTTGATCAAATGCTAACAGATCTTGACCTCTGTTGTCCTCCAAATCTATTGCTTCCTTTACACAGGCTGCTAAATCAGGACATCTTCTATAATACACTAGGGTTCTTAGTTGGGCACTTCTCAAACCCTCAATGAATAAGGATACTTGTTTTGCCATGGAAGGTACTTCCTCTCTTGGGCATCTATCAATGTATTGTTTAAATCTTCTGGCTGCTTCTCTAACATTTTCATCCTTTTGTTGCTTGAAACTATGTATCAATGTGGCTGTACTATGTTTTATCCCGGTCTTAGAGAATTCCCCAATGAAGGCTTCTAAGAAAGATTCAATATCCTGTTACATTTCCTTTCTCAAAGGAATGAACCAAGATAAGGCTGGTCCTGTTAGGGTTAGACCAAATGCCTCAAATTGTACTTTGTAATCTTCTACCTCTTCAGCTCTAATCAATTGCCTAAATTCTGTAGCATGAGCATGAGGATCTGAATAACCCTCATATTGGTTCTTCATACATTTGGCAACTTGGTATGGTCTAAGCATTCTACCCTGAGGCTGCCAATGGGATCTTCTTCTGAGTGGGAAGTCATTATATCCTTCTGGTTCCTTTTCAAAGGGATTTGGGGAAATCTGTGTCCTCCTCCCATGTTGTTGTTCATTACCGGTATAGTTTTCATTTGGCCTAGGTAAATTTGTCTGCTCCATGTTATATTCCCAAGGTCCTTTGTCAGTACATTGCCCTAGATCATTTGAATTTTCTGGGTCTTGAGAGAATATGTACACACATCCTTGCCTATCTTCATATCTCCCATCTTTGAATTGAGCTACATGAGTTATATTCAGGGGAACTTCTAAATTTCTCAATCTAATGAGAAATTTATGCATTCCATCCTGATATACATAGGTTCCAAACCTATTTGTATACATGTACTTGAGAATATTTCTAAAATCCCCAGTTTCCATAGGCTCGTTTGTTTCATTTATGTTTTCCATGTTGTTTTCTTGCCCTAAACTTCTTTCTTGCCCTTTGCCTTTTACTATTTCTGTCTCCTTCCTTGTTAGGTCTTGTTTAGAAAGTTTGTTTCCAGATCTAAGTATCATTCAATTAATTTTCTCAATCTCAAACTTAACAGAGTGTTTGTCACAATTTCCTAACTAAGGTATTACTTTTTCCACAATTTTTGACTATATTTGTGTTTTTTTTCACAATTTTCTGACTATTTTTGTATTTTTCACGATTTTCTGACTATTTTTGTATTTTTCACGATTTTGTGATCAGAATCGTGTTTTTCCACGATTTTTTGCCTAAAGTATTGATTTTCCACGATTTTATGATCAGAATCGTGTTTTCTGATTATCTCTATGTTTTTCACGATTTTGTGATCAGAATCGTGTTTTTCCACGATTTTCTGCCTAAAGTATTGATTTTCCACGATTTTATGATCAGAATTGTGTTTTCTGAAATTTTGTGATTATTTCTGTGTTTTTCACGATTTTGAGTGAAAATCGTGTTTTTCACGATTTTGTGTGAAAATCGTGTTTTTCACGATTTTGTGTTCAAAATCGTGTTTTTCATGATTTTGAGTGAAAATCGTGTTTTTCACGATTTTGAGTGAAAATCGTGTTTTTCACGATTTTGTGTTCAAAATCGTGTTTTTCACGATTTTGTGTGAAAATTGTGTTTTTCACGATTTTGTGTTCAAAATCGTGTTTTTCACGATTTTGAGTGAAAATCGTGTTTTTCACGATTTTGTGTGAAAATCGTGTTTTTCACGATTTTGTGTTCAAAATCGTGTTTTTCACGATTTTGAGTGAAAATTGTGTTTTTCACGATTTTGTGTGAACATCGTGTTTTTCACGATTTTGTGTTCAAAATCGTGTTTTTCACAATTTTGAGTGAAAATCGTGTTTTTCACGATTTTGTGTTCAAAATCGTGTTTTTCACGATTTTGTGTGAAAATCGTGTTTTTCACGATTTTGATCCCAGACAATCGTGATTGCTCACAGATTGTAAATAACACGATTTTCTTATGAAAATCGCATTCTGGGAATCGCGATGTTGTTCTTAGATAAAAAAATTGCGATTTTGAATTTGATTACAGAATCGCGATTTTGATCAATTTATTTAGAATTTTTCTGATAGTGATTTTTTTCTTTTAGATTTCACCTATAGAATCGCCAAGTCATTTCTCTAACATGCAATGAAAGAAACCTTCAAAAAATTTGCATTTACTCCCTGAAAACTCAAAAACTCCAAATCGCGATTCCGTGATTTCCTAATATTCCTAATTTTTTTTTTCACTTTCAACTATTGAAACTTTTAAGACAATAGAAAAAATTGATAGTGACACCCTTTACCTTGCTTGCTAGGTCCAAAAAGCTCTCAAATGCTTGGTTTGCAGAAAATCGCGAGCTTTTTCACTCTCTCTCTCTCTCACTCTCACTCAAAATGAAATTTTCCTTCAATTCCAGGTTTTTATAGTGTTTAAGAAAATCGCGATTTTGTATGATTTCCACTATTCCTCACTCTTTCACTTGTTCAACTTCACCTGCTCAATCTTAATGGCCTCCACTACACTTTCTTATCTCCAAGTACCCAAATATGCTAGAAATTTTCAAAAATTTCCCTTTACAGGAAATCGCAATTTTGTGTAGAGAATCGTGTTATGCAATTTTGAGTATTCTTTGTCCTTGTTTTCTTTCAATACCTTCTCTTTTTTGTACTCCACGCAAATCCTGAACTATTACACCAAAACCACAACCTTGCTCAGAAAGTCGCGATTTTGTACAGAAAATCGTGTTTTTGGATACTTTTAATTTTATGCCAATTTGAGTAGTCTCTTCTTCTTAATTCCCTTCAACACCCTTTAACAACTTCAATTCAACAATCACTTGAAATGTTGCTCCAGAATCAACACTTTTTTCAGAAAATCGCGATTCTGTGTAGAGAATCATGTTTTCTAATTTTGGTTTTTTGACCATTTTTTTTTTCTTTTCCACTTTTTCACAATCACTCTTGTCCACAACACCTCACTTCAACTTCCTAACAAGAAAAGAAATTTGTTTGATTGTTTTTTATGAATTTTATGAATTTGTTTGGTATTTTTGCCCTAAAAATAAAGGTGAACACTTTACTTAGGGTTTCTGGTTTTGGTGATCCACTGATCCCATGTTTCTTGATTGGTTATGAGTTTCTATGTCCTTAGCTATCACTAAAGTGCAAAAGAAAATCTCTCAAATGAAAATGTGTTATGGAAGGCAAACAATTTTTGCAAAGATAAACTCAATCACATCTTTCTTTTCAAAATGCAGGACAACTCAAGATTGATGCTTAGATTTGGTCAACAACTGAATCCTTTATACTTACCTCTAGCTACTTTAACTGTCCTTTCCTTAGTATCACCATGTTATCTTCCCAAGATCACCCATGGTGCCTAGTACTTGGGCAAAAAGAAATCTAGAAATGCAAGAATAGACTCAAGTTACCTCATCTTCAGCTTTCTTGGCTCAAATCTTCCATACACCTGCACTTTTACTTCAACAATATGATGAGCAACTATCAATTTACAAAGATTTCAGCACTTCCAATTCTACAAGATATCAATTGCTTTCTTTTTTCCCCAAAGACAAACAATGACATCTACCTATTCATGTGCACATTCCTTGATTGATGAGTTTTACCTTTTTCTTGTGTTGGTTACCATCATCAACAGAAGATCCAGCAAAGGTCCAACTTCAATGAAGTTCTTGGAATTTTCCCCGGCAACGGCGCCAAAAAATGTTTGTTATTGACTTTGGAGTTGTCCTCTCCAATCATGAAGTACAAAAGAATCAACAAATCATCTTTATTTTGTCAATCCTGGGAATATCCATAAGACCACAGCCCCTTCTAGATGATAGATTCATAGAAATAAGTGATTGATGGCTGGAATTCTGAGAAAATGAAAATGAAGAGGAAACATCTAGGGTTTACCTTATCTAGAGCTAATCTTCATCATTTTCTATAATCTTTGTGTCTATTTCATGTTATTTTCTCATCAGAATACAAATATGAAATCAGAATTGGAAAATATCACCTGTATCACAGAGACGAGACAATCGCGATTCTGTACCAGTAGACGATTTTCACATTTCTGCATCATTCTTCAATCCTTCTTCACTCAATACTGTTGATATATTTAGGTAGTGATGTGTGTGAACACTCTAGGACCGCCGAGGCACTTTTTTCCCTCTTTAGGAGGTTTTTTTCCCCCGGCTTGTATATACGCCTATTGCCCTAATGGGCTACTTATCTTTGTACATTCTCTAGTAATACATTCAGTCTTGTGTGTTGTGCTCCAAGCTTCTTCTTCTTGCTTGTGCTGTTCGCGTGCTTCCGCAGACGTCTAACTCCAACAATTGGTATCAGAGCAGGTCGTTGCTTCTTCTAGGGCGCCGTCGACACTCCTCCGTTTGCAGTCTCAGATTCGCACAAAATTTGGTGAGCATACTCAGGGTGTTTCCGAGATCAAAACCGCTTCGCTTTGTGGTGCCGAAATCGCGATCTGAGCTCGTTTCGGCCTCCGAACGCACTATTGTAGTGCTTGTGCAGGCTATTTCGTCCTTTTGTGCCAAAGGTATATACCAGTTTCTGTTCGCCAGTTTAAGCGTCTCGAAGTCTGCTACAGGTCTAGCAGAACTCGTCTGGGCAGTTCTGTTCAACTTTTTGAGATACAGTCAATTTTCTGCATCAAGGTATTTTCGTCACCGGCCATGGCTGAAAGTAGTGATGTATTCCGTATGTTGACTGTTGAGGATAAGTTGGATGGTACCAACTACCCATTATGGGCTTATATGATGCGACATGTACTGGTTGCAAAAGGATTGTGGAACATTGTGCAGGGTGTTGAAAGACGTCCTGTTACACCTGTAACGACAGGTACTGCAAATACAGGTGTTGGAGCTGATGAAGATGGTGTCGAAGATGATATTCCGTAGATTCCTGTTCGTGCTGCTATTTCTGTTGCATCTACTACAGAGCAGATTCGTTGGGATGGCAGAGATGCCCAGGCACATGCATTGATAGCTTTGTCTGTCAAACGTGCCATTATTCCTCACATTCGCTCTTGCAGAACAGCAAAGGATGCTTGGGATACACTTACCACTTTGTACCAGGCTAGGAATGAGGCTCGTGTTACTTACCTCCGAAAACAGTTGGAGAGTGAGCACATGAATGAAGGTGATTCGATGGACAGTTTTCTTACAAAGATCAAAGACCTGAAGGAACAATTGATTTCTGCTGATGAGGTTATACCAGATAGCTCACTTGTGCAGACTGTTCTGAATGGCCTTCCTGATTCATATCAGAGTTTTGCCTCTACTCTTCGATTGATGATGAAAGGCAATCCGAATGCCTTGTCATTTGAGGAATTAGTCTCTGTTCTGTTGCAGGAAGATCAATCCAGGCAGAACAGGTCCATTATGCGTGTTGCAGATCAAGCTTTCCTGGCTAGTCAGAAGGGCAAAGGAAAATGGAGCTCTTCTACTAGTAAGCAGAAATCTGCAAATGCTGCACAATCGAAGAACCAGGATAAAGATGAGAAGAAATCAGAAAAGCAGAAATTGTTCTGCAAGTACTGTAAAGGAAATGATCATATTATAAAGAACTGTCCAAAACTGGCTGCTAAAGAGGCAAAGAAGAAAGAGGCTGGAATGGTTGTTGCAGAGGCCTCTACACCAAAAACAGAGTCTGCAAATCTTGTGCAGGAAGAAGAATGGGCGTTTACTACTATTTGCAGTTTTGAGCCATCTTCTCATGATCAGTGCATGTCTACAGTAGACTCAGATGTTTGGTACTTTGACAGTGGGGCAACCAAACATATTACCTCGCAGCGCAGTTTCTTCTCTTCACTCGAGCCTGCCCCTACAGGGAATACTGTCACATGCGCCAATAACTCCTCTTATCCTGTTATGGGAGTTGGTAAGATCATTCTGACTACTGCTGATGGTAGTTCTTTCACTTTGTCAGATGCTTTATTTGTGCCAGGGATCAAAAAGAACCTGTTATCAGTTTCTGCATTAGCCAAGATTGGCTTGGTTGTGAAATTCGTTGATGACAGGTGTACAGTCCATGATCTCTCAAATGGCGATGTGATTATTGCTTCTGGCATTTTATGTCGTGGGCTGTATAAGCTCATAGACTATGAAAAATCTGTGAATGATTCGGCATGTGCAGTTCATGATTCTCAGGCTATGTCAGATGCAAAGCTTTGGAATGCACGCTTTGGTCATCTGAATTTTACTAGTTTGCTACGCCTGCAGAAATCTGAAATGGTGTCCTCTTTGCCCAAACTTGAGGCACCTGGAAAACATGTTTGTGAAGGCTGTATTTTGGGCAAAATGCAGCGTTCTTCCTTTCCAAAAGATGGTTCAGTTCGGGCTATGCAGAAATTGCAGCTTGTACATAGTGATGTCTGTGGTCCTATGCAGACACCCTCTTTTGGAAATTACCTTTACTTTGTGACTTTCATTGATGATTTTTCCAGGCATGCATGGGTATATCCACTCAAAGCAAAGTCCGAAGTGTTCATGTGCTTCAAACAGTTTTTGGTTTTGGCTGAAAATCTGTCAGCATGTAAAATGGGCACCCTCCGTTCTGATCGAGGGGGGGAATATATGTCTTCAGATTTTAATGCATTTCTGGCTGAACGTGGGATAAAACACCAGTGTACAGTGTCGTATACACCTCAATAGAATGGAGTTGCTGAACGAAAGAACAGGTCACTCATGGAGATGGCGAGGTGCATGGTCAAAAGTCAGGCTTTACCACATAGTTTCTGGCTTGAGGTTGTCATGTGTGCAGCATATGTACTGAACGGGTGTCCCACGAAAGCGTTGCAGTCTATCACTCCATATGAGGCTTGGCATGACCGCAAGCCATCTGTTGCTCATCTGCGTGTTTTTGGTTGTTTGGCATATGCATTAGTGCCTGAACAACATCGCAAAAAATTGGATGATAAGGCAGTAAAATGTATTTTTGTTGGGTACAGTTCTGAAAGTAAAGGCTATCGTCTGTATCATCCACAGACTAAACGCATTCTGGTTAGCCGTGATGTTGTCTTTGTGGAAGATGCTATTCAGCCATTGCTTTCATGTACTAAGGAGACATCTGTTAGCTCCAAAGACATGTATGATACTTTGATGCCTCTTTTTACAGGTGGACAGGCTAGCGCTGGTCCTAATGAGGCAACTTCTCACCCTTTGCAGGCTTTATATGATGATGCAGATCATTCCATTTCTGATGCAGATTTACATGATGCACTTGTTGATGAGAGAGCTGATATTGAACAGGTAAAAACTATGCCAAAATGGCTGGTGCAGACTTTGCATGACAGCAAATTAGATGCACCTTTGTCATATCGTACTCGTTCAGGCTCTCATAGTACCTCCTTTGCATCAGATTTCTATACTATTGCTGCATCTAGTCTCTGTGATGAGAATGAGCCTGTTTCTTTTGATGAAGCACAAAATTCAGAAAATTGGATGGCTGCTATGCAATCTGAATATGATGCTATAATGAAGAATGGTACATGGTCTTTATGTGACTTGCCTCCTGGCAAGAAGGCCATTGGCACTAAGTGGGTATACAAGCTGAAGCGTAAACCTGATGGTACAGTTGACAGGTATAAGGCTAGGCTTTTTGCAAAGGGTTATGCGCAGGAAAGAGGCATTGATTTTGATGAGACCTTTGCACCTACATGCCGTATGACTACTGTTCGGAGCATTTGTGCACTTGCAGCCCATCATGGTTGGAATGTACATCAGTTGGACATTAAAACAGCATTTCTGAATGGTGACTTGCATGAAGAAGTGTATGTTTTTTAGCCTCGTGGCTTTGTGCAGAAAGGGCATGAAAACCAGGTGTGCAGGTTAAAGAAGGCGTTATATGGTTTAAAGCAAGCACCACGTGCTTGGTATGAGAAAATACATGCCTATCTGATTGCACATGGTTTTGAGAACAGTCCAACTGAAAGCGCCTTATATGTTAAGCGTGCTAATGATGTGCTTTTGATCATTGTTGTCTATGTAGACGACATGCTGCTCACTAGTCCTCTTGAGAAGCATATTGCTGATTTCAAGGCTGATTTGCATGCCTCATTTGAGATGTCTGATTTGGGGCATTTGCATCACTATTTGGGCATTCAATTTATGCAAGTTGATGGTGGAATGGCTTTGTGTCAAACGAAATATATTGACACATTATTGCAGCGTTTTGGCCTTGAAGAGTGTAAGCCTATTGCCACTCCTATGGACACAGGTTTACGATTGAGTCTTCATGATGCTGGAGATGCATTTGATGCTGTTCTCTATCAGCAGGCTGTTGGATGCTTGATTTACTTATGCATTACTCGGCCAGATATTCAGTTTGCTGTCTCACAGATGAGCAGGTTTATGCATTGCCCAGGAGTCACGCATTGGAAAGCGGTTAAGCGCATCTTTCGCTACTTGAGTGGTACTCGGCTACTTGGGTTGTTTTATCCCAAGGGGGGATCACTACCGCCAGATTTGCATGCTTTTTCTGACTCAGATTGGGCTGGTTGCTATGACACTCGTGTGTCCACGAGTGGTTTTTGCTTCATGCTTGGTAGCTCATGTATATCTTGGTTGAGCAAGAAGCAGCCTACTGTGGCCACTTCCAGTTGTGAGGCTGAGTATAGGGCAGCTTTCACAGCGACTGTTGAGTGTGTGTGGCTCAGACGCCTTATGGCTGATATGGGTGTTGGCCAGTCTTCTGCCACCACCATCTTCACTGACAGTCAGAGCGCATTGGCAGTTGCGAGGAACCCTGTGTTCCATGCTCGCACTAAGCACATTGAGGTGCATTATCACTATGTCAGGGAGAGGTTCTCTGCTGGGGAGATCAGCTTGGCATATGTGCCCACGCAGGAGAACATTGCAGACCTTTTCACGAAGGCTCTGCCTAGGGAGAAGTTTGAAGCTTTCCGCAAAGCTTTGGGCTTGCTTCCTTTTGTGGAGTGATTTCCACATAGCTCGGCACTTCCTTATACATGAGTGCCAGCTCCTTGTTCACCGCATCACTCCCAGGGGGGATTTGTTGATATATTTAGGTAGTGATGTGTGTGAACACTCTAGGACCGCCGGGGCACTTTTTTCCCTCTTTAGGAGGTTTTTTTTCCCCCGGCTTGTATATACGCCTATTGCCCTAATGGGCTACTTATCTTTGTACATTCTCTAGTAATACATTCAGTCTTGTGTGTTGTGCTCCAAGCTTCTTCTTCTTCCTTGTGTTGTTCGCGTGCTTTCGCAGACGTCTAACTCCAACAAATACATCAGTAATCATCTCTCTTCATACATCTTACTCAGCATTACACAAATGAAACTCACAAATCTCCATGATAAAGCAAGAAACAAGTTCTCACATCAAAGGAAACACACATAACAGAAGAAAACACGATTTCAATAGAAACTCTCTCTTCTCTATTGATAGCATGTACAAATGACTAACCAACCTCTCCAAAATAGAGAAAATTGACTTATATACATTTTCAAGTGTCCTCTTTCACACTTGAATTTTGGTCCTTTCCTCTATTAATCTAAAAATATGCTATCTAAGAGTTTCCAAAAATTCTAGAAAAAATACATAAGATTCTATCCTACATAAGGAAGACTCTTCCTTATTTTTACAACAATTGCATAAATATTTCTACAAATTTTTATCATTTTACAATATTTTTCCTTCAAAAAAGGTTTCCAAAAATGCATCTTACAACACAAAGCTTTTGTTCTTGTATTTTTTGATGACATACTTGTTTACAGTAAGAATGATAGTGAGCATGAGAAGCATCTTAAAACAATTTTTCATTTACTACAAGAGAACACACTTTACACTAATCCTGAAAAGAGTTACTTCTTTTAATGTAAGCTAGAATATCTAGGACATATTAGTTCAAGTGAAGGTGTGCATGTGGATCCAAAAAATATTAAAGTTATAGTAGAATGGCCTACACCACAATCAGCCAATGATGTTCGTTCTTTTCTTGGGTTGGCTAGTTTTTATAGGCAGTTTGTTTGAATTTTTTCTTATTTAGCATTGCCCCTTACCTTGTTATTGAAAAAGAAAACAAAATTTACATGGGGACTTACCCAACAACAATCCTTTGAAAAACTCAAACATGTACTTTCACATGCACCTGTTTTACAATAACCTGATTTTTCACAACCCTTTCATGTTGTTACTGATGCTAGTGGTTCAGGGATATGTGCTGTTTTAATGCAAAATGATAATCCCATTGCATTTGAGAGTAGGAAGCTTAAGCCCTCAAAAAAGAATTATAGTACATATGATAAAGAATTGTTAGCGGTTGTACATGCTTTGCGAATTCGGAAACACTATCTTGTGGGCTCTGAGGTTTTAATCAAAACCGATCAACAGGCTATTAAGCATTTATTAAATCAATCCTTAATCTCTGATCGCCATCTTAAATGGGCATCATTCATTCAAAATTTCCAACCTATGATCCAATATCAGTCTGGTAAAGCTAATTTTGTACCTGATGCTCTTAGCTGATTTCCTTCACCTTCTATTGGTTTGCATAATATTTCTGCCATCCGAATACATTCTTTTCAAGAAATGGTTTCCACTTATGCATCTTATTTGTATTTCTCACATGCATGGCATGACTTCAACAATGGTGCATCTTTGTCTGGTGAACATTATACATTTCATAATGGTTTTCTTTATTTTCAACATAGATTATGCATAACTCAAGCTTTTAAAGATTTTGTCATCAAAGAAATGCATGAACCATCTTACATGGGTCATAGAGGCATACAAAACACCATTTCTACCTGCAAAGATTTCTTCTTTTGGCCATACATGGAAAAAGATATTGCACATTATATTTCTCAATGCATTATATGTCAGTGTGTAAAACATCATCATGGTAAACCATTTGGATTATTAATGCCACTTCCCATTCCGAACAAACCATGGGAACAGATTTCTATGGATTTTATCACAGGTCTTCCCATCACTTCATCACATAATGATATGATTTGGACAATAGTTGATAGGTTTAGTAAATATGCATATTTCATTCCATGTAGAAAAACTTTGTTTGCACCTCAAGCTGCAAAATTATTCATTAAATGCATTTTCCAACATCATGGATTTCCTAAAGTAATGTTATCTGATCGTGATGTTAGATTTTGTAATCATTTTTGGGTTGCCTTATTTCAACATCTTGGTTCTAAAATAGATTTTAGCTTTGCATTTAATCCCAAAAGTAATGGACAAAGTGAGGCTACAAATAGTACTATTCTTGATTTATTGCATTGTTATTCACTAGATAGTCCCACCAACTGGGATGAAAAGTTGCCATTGCTTCAATTTGCTTACAATAACACCACACACACCACTACTGGTCATGCACCTTTTGAAATTGTTTATGGTAAAAAGCTTCCCACTCCCATGCCACTCACCCAAACCGACATTCTAATGGCTAATTCTATTGCTCAAGATCACATTTCTATACTTCATGATGTTCACAAGCACATTATGAAAAGTCAAGAGTAATACATGTGTAATATCAATACAAAATTATTAGCTAAGGAATTCAAGGAAAATGATCTTGTGTGGTTGCGTATCATTAAAAGTCGTCTCAAAAATACTTTGTAGCATCCTAAAATTAAACTTGCACCATGCTATTATGGACCATTTTGCATTATAGAAAAAAAATTAATGATAATTCATTTATATTAGATATACCATCTCATTGGAATATACATAACAATTTTCATATTAGTTTACTTAAACCATTTAAAGAAACTTTACCACTCACTCCACTTCTTGATGACCCTCCTTTAATGGAAGAACAATCTGAAATCTTGGTTCCTGAGAAAATAATTGATCATGATGTCACAAAAATCACTCTATTGAAGAATGTCAATGGATACATAAAACACAATTAACACCTCATTATGACGACTTAATTTCTGCATATCATACACAAACACATTAATGTAATTCCTCCATGAGCATTTCCATGCATGTTTTTTTAAAACATGGAACATGCTTATTTTCATTCAATGATGGAACATGTGACTGGCCATCCATGTTTATCTTACTTTATCAACTGAGGTCAGTTGCTTTTTCAACTGAGGGGCATGTTATAAATTATGGAATATGTTGATCAATGCATTGTTGGAGTGTTAATTTATTAATGTATTAATGTGTTTTGGTGTTTTTGATATAGCAACTGAAGGTTCGTGAGGGCGTGAAAGCATGAAAGGACGGACATCAATAATCCGACTTTAGGGTGGACATCCATAAATCTGATTTATAATTTAGTTTGTAAATAAACCGGCGTAGAAGGTTCTATTGTTAGAAATACTTAGAAAAGTAGTGGTTAGAATAAGGGTCATTGAAGACTGCAATTTCTGATATTAAAAGCAAAGGCTTTCTACAAAAGTCACCAACTTTTACTTTCATGCATGCTTTTTGAAGCTGCTCTCATGTAACCACCCTTTTCGACGTAATAAAAAATTCCTATAAATACATGCACTCTGTGGAGTGTTGAGACAGACTGCATGGGGGGAGATTGCACCCAATACTGCGTTCTGTCTCGTCTCTTGGCGTCTCTAATTTTTTTGTGTGTTTTTTGCATTTGTAACCTCTGTGTGCGTGTGAGCAAGATCTTGATAACAACTTCATTTTGCTTAAAATACTATTGAAAAAGTTAACTATGCAAGCTTTAGGTGGATAAAGTCATCAAAAGACCTTATGGACAAAAGGCACAACTCGAATCACTTAGAGTGGTCTCAAGTTCATGCAAGGTAGTCCTTGTTGGAGACCTCTTAATCTCCAAAGGTTTGATCTATACTGACTTAAGAACACTTCTATGTCAGTTATAAACCAAACTTTACACAAACAATGTTCTTCTTTACCAAAACTTCAATCAACACTTCTCTGAGTGAAGAATTGTCTACTTCAGAAAGTCTGCTTCAGGAATCCACTTCATTACCTGCATAAAACTTCAAATTTCTTCAAGCAAATGATGCACAAGTATTCGGAATACCTTTGCGCAATCATGTCAATCATTAGTTCTCAAAACTAATCACCAAAAGTTTAATTTGATCATTAAGATCAAATACATGTCAGAAAATGTCTCTCAGAAGTTGCGCCTTCGACATAGTCAACTTCTTAAGTTGATTTCTCCCAATCTGAAACCCGTTTTGCTAAATGCTTTTAGCCATAGCTTCCTTATCTTCTAACTTAAATTTTAAGTGCTCATTCATCAAAAACTTTACAGTAGACACTCAGATCTGATCAAAATACTGAGACAGAAAAGTGCGCTACTCTCAGACTTCAGTTTCCAAAGTTCACATATGAATGTTCCTATTGATCATTCTCACAGTAGGAGAGGAATTAGATTCTGAAACTCTAGACATAGCTTCATTAGCTTCTCAATTAGATGTGTACAAAAGGATTTCTGATCCACGTGATCAGACAGAGAGCACTCAGAGAAAAACCCGTCGCTACTTGCTAGGAAAAAACTCTCTACACATCTTTTTGAAGTGTGTCATCTACAAAATGACTCTCTTACACTCACTCATTCATTTCTTGTCATCATTAACTTATATATACATGACTTTAGACTCATCCCGCGTCTATGACATTGCTACTAATCATCCTAAAGACTTAGCTATACTCAGCTTACAAGATTCTTCACTTATATGTACATATGTGTACAAGACATCATCCTGAAATCTTCTTCACTTTCACAAGTATCTTTCTTCACTTCATTCTGACCATAAGTCTTCTTCACAATCTCTATAATCACCAATTTGTGATTGGCTTGTTCCAACAGCTCCCCCTCAATCACTAATTGTGATTATTCCATTCTTCTTCACTCCTGCCATCTCCTTGAATCTCTGTAGCTTTGGTCCATCCAAGCTCTTTGTCATCATATCTGCCACTTGTTCTTTTGTTGGAGTGTACATCACTTCAATCTCTTTATCAAGTACCTTTTCTCTCAAGAAATGATACTGAATCTCTATATGCTTAGTCCTGGCATGAAAAACAGGGTTAGCTGCCAAATATAAAGAACTCATATTGTCTCCAAAAATAATTGGAGTACTATGATCAGTCTCAAAACTTTTCATCAAGGTCTTCAACCATATCACTTCTTTTGCAGCTTCTACCATTCCCTTATACTCAGCTTCTGTGGATGATAAAGCAACTGTATGTTGCTTCCTTGAACACCAAGAAACTAGCTTATCTCCAACATAATAGAGATACCCATGAGTAGACCTTCTATCATCTGAGTCACCTGCCCAATCTGCATCACTAAACACTTTGATTCTTGTGTCAGAAGTGAAACCATAGTACAAACCTTCACTTAGGGTTCCTTTGATATATCTGAGTACCCTTTGGGCTGCAATCCAATGAGTCTTCTTTGGACAATGCATGAATTGTGACAACACACCTACTGCATATGATAAATCTGGCCTTGTCAAGGTAGCATAGATTAAACTACCTACCAAACTCTGATATTTCTTCATGTCATTGAATTCTTCACCTCCATACCTGCTTAATTTATGATTTACCTCCAATGGTGTAGTTGAAGTCTTGCAATCTTCCATGTTAAACTTGACTAGAAGATTCTTCAAATATCTCTCTTGTGAAACATATACTCCATGTTGAGTATACACAATCTGCATTCCTAGAAAATAAGATAAGTTTCCCAAATCACTTATCTTAAACTCCTTCTCTATTTGCCTTTTGAGTTCATTGATTCCTTGAGCATCTGTTCCTGTAACAATAATATCATCAACATAAATGCACATGTAAATGTATCCATTTTCACTTGCCTTCACTAACAAGCTACTATCTGCCTTTGATGCTTGAAATCCACATTCATTCAAGAACTTGACCAATCTGTAATTCCAAGCTCTTGGGGCTTGCTTCAACCCATATAAAGCTCTCTTGAGCTTACACACATAGTCTGATCCAATTGATTCCATGAAGCCTTCTAGTTGCTCCATATATACTTCATCTGCAATGTATCCATTTAAAAATGCATTTTTTCACATCCAATTGTGATAATTTCCATCCCTTACAAGCAGCAATAGCAATCAATGTCCTAATTGTAGACATCTTAGCAACAGGACTAAAGGTTTCATCATAATCTACCCCATAAGTTTGGGCATAACCTTTGACCACAAGTCTAGCCTTATATCTAGACACCTTACCATCTGCAAACCTCTTTGTTTTATATACCCACTTACATCCAATGACTTTCTGATTCTTTGGTCTTGGTACTAATTCCCAAGTTTCATTTTCAAGTAGAGCATCATACTCTTCTTGCATTGCCTTCTCCCAATTCTGTTTACCTTTGGCTTCTTCATAAGTGGTTGGATCTTCTTCTGTCTTCACAATGTAGGCATAATCTTTTGTTGTTAGAAAAGATGTATCATAACTATACCTTATAGGTTCTTTCCTTTCCCTTGTAGATCTTCTGATTTCTGCACTTCTCGAAGTTTCAGCCTCATTTGACTCTGGATCAAATCTTGGCCCTTCTTCTACATGATCCTGCAATCTACTTCTAGATTCAACTTCATCAACAATTTCTTCACACACTTTTACTTTTGCCTTTCCTTTCCTTTGTATTTCTTCAACACCTGTATAATCATTTGGTGATCCTGTATACCATGTATTTTGCTCATCAAATGTCACATCTTTTGTAACAAGAAATTGCTTTGTGGATGGATTCCACAACCTGTAACCCATCTGTCTATCATCATATCCAATAAACACATACTTCTCTGCTTTTGGTTCTAGCTTATGTCTTAATTGTGAAGGAACATAAGCATATGCAATACATCCAAAAACCTTACAATGATCAAGAGTAGGTTTCTTACCCCACCATGCTTCATAAGGAGTTCCTCCATCCAAAGCTTTGCAAGGCAACCTATTCACAAGGTATGTTGCAGTGTTAATAGCTTCTGCCCATAAGTAATTTGGACAATTCTTTTCCTTCATCATGGCTCTTGCAAATTCTACAAGAGTCCTATTTCTCCTTTCTGCTACTCCATTCTGTTGAGGGGAGTACCTGCAAGTTACTTCTCTTTTGATACCTGCATTCCACAAATAATCATCAAACTCTTTAGAGAAATACTCTCCCCCTCCATCTGATCTTAACCTCTTGAGCTTTTGCCCTGTGATCCTTTCTGCATAAGCATGAAAATGTTTGAATGTCTTGAAGACTTCTTATTTATCCTTGATTACATACAAAGTAATCCACCTGGTTGCATCATCAACAAACAACACATAATATCTGGATCCATTTATGCTATAGTCCCTTGAGGGACCCCATACATCTGTATGAACCAATTCAAGCATATTTGAATGCTTGTACCCTGATTTGTTGTAAGAACCTTTATGTGCTTTACCTAATTGACAAGCTTCACACTTGTACACCATATGTTGCCCTTCAATATTTGGCAATCCAAGCACCACCTGATTCTTCGACATTTCCTTTATAGCTCTCTCATTGAAATGACCTAGCCTTTTATGACATAGGTCTAATTCAGATACCTTTTGACTTCCATAGGTAAATAATGCATGTCCCACATTACCTTGGACTTTGAGAGTGAACAATCTTCCTTCCTTTTTACCTGCAATTATGTTTCTATATCCCTGATTTGGATCTTGCACATAAACACCATCATTTGTGAATCTTACCTCATATCCTTTCTCCACAATTTTCCCTACACTTATCAAATTTTTAGGAATAGTAGGAACATAAAGTACCTTGCTCAGAAGTGTACTTCCACTCTTTGTCTTCACTGATCCAATGCTCTCCACTTTATGCTTGGTATTGTCACCTGTTTGAACTGTATGTCCATTCACCCTTGCTTCCATATCAGTCATCAAGGATAGATTCCCACTCAGATGGTTGCTACACCCTGAGTCAATATAAAACACTCTTTGATCTTCTCCCATTGATTCATGAGTTGCATTCAAGATAAGAGTCATATCATCCTTTTGATCTGATGCATAATTATAATAATTATTGTTGTAGGACTGAGATTGGAAATTTCTTCCACCTCCTCTACCATATGATGTCCTACCACCTCTTCCTCTGAAGTTGCCTCTTTGGTTTCTGCCTCCTCTACCTCTTTGATTATAATTCTGATTATTACTTCCACCATTTTGATTGTTATACCAACAATCATTTGCCAAATGATCAGTTCTTCCACAAATCCAACAAGCTTTAGCATTATCTTTGTTCTTACCTCCTCTTCCTTTACCTCTGAAATTCATCTTTCCCTTTGTGAAGTTAGCTTGATTTGAATTCCCTTCATCATCATTTGATTGCTTTCCTTTGCCATTCTTTTTCTTGTCCTTGGAGTACATAGCTTGACTTGTACTTCTATCATTGTCTCCTTTAAGATCCTGCTCAAAGGTTAGCATGTGACCTAGCAATTGATTAAGATCAGGAGTAAAGTGATCAAGTGACAACTCTATGGACAATATGAAAGGCTTCCACTTCTCATCTCCTCTCAAACCTGTAAGTATTTGTCTTACCAACTTTTCCTCTTCAATGTCTTCATCCACTGCTCCCAAGCTATCTTCAATATCCTTCATCCTTGCCACATAATCTGAAATTGATTGTGAGCTCTTCTTCTTGAAGGTTGTGAACTCAGCCCATAGTGACGACTTCCTTGACTTAGTTGTATTTTGGAAATGCTCTTCCAAAGCATTCCAAACATCTGTAGCACTTTCCAAACCTCTGATGTGAGGTAGAAGGTAATCATTTACAGCCATGTAGATGATACTCCTTGCTTGAGCATCCTTTCTCATCCAAGTCTTCAACATTGCAAGCTCTTCCCTAGTAGGAATACTAGGATCTGCAAATTCAGGTTTTTCTTCATCTCCTGTAATAAATGCTATAAGGTCTTTGCTCATGAGGTGTGCTTCCATCCTCATGGACCATGCTGGATAGTTCTCCCTATCTAGCTTATCAATCTGCAAGCTTTCTCCCATCCTTGACCTTCTGTATCTGCAATTACTATGGTTTATGAGGAGAAAGTGTACCTTTGATATAAGCTTTATCCTTCTTGATTCTTTCGAACTCGTGCTCTGAACTTCTGCAAGTTATCTTCAATAATTTGTCTTTGTCCTCCTTTGATTTGGAAGATCTTCAATATCTGCACCAGTCGGAACTTCAATTGTCTTTTCTTCTCTTGTATTTCACCTTCAGCTCTGATACCACTGTTGGAGACCTCTTAATCTCCAAAGGTTTGATCTATACTGACTTAAGAACACTTCTATGTCAGTTATAAACCAAACTTTACACAAACAATGTTCTTCTTTACCAAAACTTCAATCAACACTTCTCTGAGTGAAGAATTGTCTACTTCAGAAAGTCTGCTTCAGGAATCCACTTCATTACCTGCATAAAACTTCAAATTTCTTCAAGCAAATGATGCACAAGTATTCGCAATACCTTTGCGCAATCATGTCAATCATTAGTTCTCAAAACTAATCACCAAAAGTTTAATTTGATCATTAAGATCAAATACATGTCAGAAAATGTCTCTCAGAAGTTGCGCCTTCGACATAGTCAACTTCTTAAGTTGATTTCTCCCAATCTGAAACCCGTTTTGCTAAATGCTTTTAGCCATAGCTTCCTTATCTTCTAACTTAAATTTTAAGTGCTCACTCATCAAAAACTTTACAGTAGACACTCAGATCTGATCAAAATACTGAGACAGAAAAGTGCGCTACTCTCAGACTTCAGTTTCCAAAGTTCACATATGAATGTTCCTATTGATCATTCTCACAGTAGGAGAGGAATTAGATTCTGAAACTCTAGACATAGCTTCATTAGCTTCTCAATTAGATGTGTACAAAAGGATTTCTGATCCACGTGATCAGACAGAGAGCACTCAGAGAAAAACCCGTCGCTACTTGCTGGGAAAAAACTCTCTACACATCTTTTTGAAGTGTGTCATCTACAAAATGACTCTCTTACACTCACTCATTCATTTCTTGTCATCATTAACTTATATATACATGACTTTAGACTCATCCCGCGTCTATGACATTGCTACTAATCATCCTAAAGACTTAGCTATACTCAGCTTACAAGATTCTTCACTTATATGTACATATGTGTACAAGACATCATCCTGAAATCTTCTTCACTTTCACAAGTATCTTTCTTCACTTCATTCTGACCATAAGTCTTCTTCACAATCTCTATAATCACCAATTTGTGATTGGCTTGTTCCAACAGTCCTAAGGAAGAAGAAAAGTCAGGAGAGGCATCCAACATCTCCACAGGTTTACGCACGCATTTCTAGACATAAGCTTTACATGTAGACTTCAACAAATACCATTTTGTACCTTTCCTCAACACCTTTTTTTGATTAAAGAAAAATACTGGGTGACTATATGCAGAGGGATAGCGTTACATGAAAGATGCTCAGTACCATTAAAAAATATGCGTGCAGAGTTCAAATATAATTTATTGAAAACACCAATCAATCCTTTTTGCTTCAAAGTTGAATTATCTCTGAGTCTTTCTACATAGAACATATAAAGGTTCATACTGAAATGCAGAGTTACATTCCCCTTTACACTTCCCAATAGCATGCAAATAGGCTTTCCCATTTGATTGCAGAAGTGGATTTGCATGAGCCACGCAGGTAATATTTAATCTGTATTTCATCATGGATCAATCTGATTCCTCAGATGTTTGTCTTCAAGCTGCTCTGGCTACACCATTCCCACTTTTTCCAACACAAACTAAACGTGAATATAGCTTCTTCAAATTATTCCAAGAGCCTCTCCGCATAAACGCTCCATATCTTCCTCCTTCATGAAAAATGGGAACCTTTCCAGTCCAGCAGCACACATCATCCTCTTCAATGTCCTTCTCATCTTTCGAGAGCTTGCGCATTATAAAATGTAGTTAAATGCACCTTCTTCACATAGGAATTCCAAAATATGTCAGCGTGATGTCATCTTCCATGTACAATATATAACACTTTTATTCTCCTTTGTAAAGCAACTCTTCGTCAAAAGTCGTTTCCAACCAATAATAAAAATTCAAAACCATTTGTTTCTTCCCTTCAAAGGAGCCTTTCTAGATTTCTTCCTATGCTTCAATT
The DNA here is from genome assembly GCA_020310875.1 of Ceratopteris richardii. Classification (NCBI taxonomy): domain Eukaryota; kingdom Viridiplantae; phylum Streptophyta; class Polypodiopsida; order Polypodiales; family Pteridaceae; genus Ceratopteris; species Ceratopteris richardii. The sequence continues at coordinate 127,967,953 of CM035412.1, read as the reverse complement.
CTTCATATCCTTTAGTTCTTCAGATCATTCATCCAAATATTTATCCGCACACATTTCTGAATCATCAATTCAACGTGCAATTTTAGACCATGTAAAAGCATGTTCGTTGATCATCATCCCATTGACTTCATATGCGATGTTAAATATTCTTGTTTCATAATTGTTCAATGATCTTTGCTGGAAGAACCTATCATTCCCTGAACTGATGCGAATTTCCTTGAGAACAAAAAACATTCTTCTTTTTGCACACTACAAAAAGTATGGGAGCATAAGGATAGTTAACAGGACACATTTTTGTGGCTACATGATTGTGAATTTTGTCGAACTATGCATCAAGTGCGCACTATCATATACACGACACTATTCTCGACATTAATTCTGACATTATTCCAAATGTTTCTAATGATGTTCTTGAGAGCATCGCTAGATTAGCATTGCTTATGTGATTAAAAAGTGAGTGTCACATATGCGATGCTAATTTGTGTCCTTAGGGGACACAACTAGGTCGATGATCCACAAATTGCATGATTGCATACACAACACTTGTACATTGCTTATGCGACAGTAAACCTTCCTAAAAGTAAACAAAAAGTCAGATTGCTCTTCAATCATGATTTTACGTGCAACTGATCGAAGAGCTCTCCAACATTTAGATCTATGTTGCGCTTATGAGCTCTAGCAATCTCTTTCTGAATCTCTCTCTCTTTTCTAATATCTCTTTCATATTTTTTTTTCTCTCTCTCTCTCTTTCTCTCTCTCTCTCTCTCTCTCTCTCTCTCTCTCTCTCTCTCTCTCTCTCTCTCTCTCTCTCTCTCTCTCTCTCTCTCTCTCTCTCTCTCTCTCTCTCTCTCTCTCTCTCTCTCTCTCTCTCTCTCTCTCTCTCTCTCTCTCTCTCTCTCTCTCTCTCTCTCTCTCTCTCTCTCTCTCTCTCTCTCTCTCTCTCCCTCTCTTTCGCTCTCTTTATTGCACGTCATTCAAGAAGTTCACCAAGCATAAAATATGACTAATCATTGTAAGTACAATTTTCATTGTTTGTATATCATCTAAATTATTTTATTTTTATTAATAAAGATAATCACACTTACTCATTCATATGCACATATACATATATACATGAACATGCATGCTCACACTTATACACACAAATACATATGCACATACACAAACATACACATGCACATGCACATACACACACACACATAAACACATGTACACTTACACATATACATACATATACATACATATACACATACACATACACACATACACATACACACATACACATAGGCATATGCACAAACATATCTACAAACACATGAAAAGACATGCATGCACACATACACACATTAATACATACTAAATATACACATGCATATGCACATTCACATGTATGCACATACACATGGATGCAAATGGAGATGCATGCCAATGTACATGCATGCTCATACATATACACATTTCAAGATGGAAAGTACCAAGTGTGCAGGTACACCTATGGAGCAAAATCATAAGCTTAGTGCTTATGAAGGAGAGCCAATTGAAGACATCACAAGCTATCAAAGCTTGGTTGGAAGTTTGAATTATGCAACTCTCACAAGGGTGGATATATGCTATAGTGTTAGCATATTGAGTCAGTTTATGTATAAGCCGAGAAGACCACATATAGAAGCGGCCAAGAGAGTCCTCAAGTACCTAAAGGGGACCATGAATGAAGGTTTGTTTTATTCATTTACTTCAGATATTGAGCTAAAGGTCTACTCAGATGCAGATTGGGCCAGATCTAGAGATGATAGAAGAAGCACATCCAGGTATATATCATTTGCAGGTTCAAAAATCATTTCTTGGTCATCCAAGAAGCAACCAACCATGGCATTATCTTCTACTGAAGCCGAATATATAGGTTTGGCTAATGCAACTCAAGAAATCATGTGGTTAAAGTCTTTGTACACAGATCTTGGACTTCATTCTTCAACAACTCACATTTTTGGTGACAACACAAGCTCACTACATCTAGCAGCTAATCCGGTATACCATGCTAGAACCAAGCATATTGAAGTCCACTACCATTATGTAAGGGAGAAGCTAATGAGCAAGGATATTCAACTATCCTATGTCTCTACAGATATGCAATGTGCAGACATGTTGACTAAAGCTCTTGATGGTACAAAGTTAAGTAGATTCAAGTTGATGATTGGCTTGCAGGAAATCAAGGACAATTGAAGACTTATTTGGAAGCCAAGCATGTCAGGCTTGAGGGGGAGCTGTTGGTGCATTTTACCCAAGCCTACATGCTTGATATGCTTGATATTGTGATCATTTGTAAGTCAAATGTGTAGTCATGTGAACACCTCTTGTAAAAGAGTACATTTTATCTCTTGTAAATGGAAAAAGAAAAAAGGAAAAGGATGGCTTACCTCATCCATGATGTGAAAGAAAATTTGTAGCTCTAACTACCTAAAACCATGAACTTTTGAGCTGAGGGAATATCTCCTAACTTTGGGGATCACTTTTAGGTGGAGCCATTCGAATTCAAATTCAAAACTCCCTCCAAGAATAGCTATAAAAGAGCAAGAAGGAAGAGGCGATTAGCAAGCCTTGTACGTGACCACTTCATGTCATTTTGTAGAGATTGAAGAGCTTACTCCATAGCTCTATCATTCTACTTGCATTGTGCAAACATTCATTGCCAATGTGGTTGTAATCATATCTGAATCTATACATTTGTCATTATCTACTTCTCTATTTTGTTCTCTGCTATACTCACTCAGAGCAATAACTGCAGAAGGTCATATCTCGAGGTCCACACAACTTTTTCAGTGTTTTAATGTGCGTTGGATAGCTCTTACTGTCTACTTTTTGCATATCAATTTTCATGGTCATTGGATTTACAGTTTTGGAGATATCTGCATTTTACTGCTCACTGGTCTATCTTTGCAGAGCTCCGAGAATGGTGGGCATGTTCGAGAAATTGATGAATCTTGTTCTCAGTGCTCAGTCCATCATTTGAAGTGTTTTAACTTCGATTGGGAAGCTTGCTAAGTCTATTTGCTATGCCCAAAAGGAATTTATCTAATTCCTACCAAGTTGAGAGCACTATTCGGTTTTTCCAGCAGGTGTATGTCCAAAAATATCAAGTTTTTGGGAGCTAGGCATTTCGCAACTAGTCTGACTTGACTCAAACTTTTGGAATACATGTTCCAAAGTACTTGGCTGATATTTTGGTGGATTTAGGAAGCTCAAAGGGTCTACTAATCAACTCTGAAGTCTCAGTTGGCTGGTGTGAAGCTGGTTGTAGCAGCACCTACTCATCTTTGGATTGCATCCACCATCTCTCTTCACAGGAGAGATTGAACACCTAGGCCTACTTGGATTCACTCCCCCACAACGTGCTAATATGTGGGGACTTCAACTCGGTTGAGGACCCTGAGGACATATGGAATGGCAAGGGTCGGGTCGTCGATAGTTGGGAGAAAGAAACGTGGGACAAAACCAAACTGCACTTGGATTTGGTCGAATTCAAAGATTCAAATGGCTTTTCGTGGTCAAATCTCCAAGCGGGCGAGGACATGAGGAAAACTAGACTGGATAGGTGCTACATTGCTCAGAACATTATTCATCAGTGGGGCCACCCTTCCCTCTCGCAACACACTGACCGTGCCATCTCTGATCACTACCCGATCGTTATCGATTTCCAACCTTTCACCAATATCCGTAAGGCTCCCTGGTTCCATGCTTGTAGGACCTCCTTCTCTCTCCCCTTTGTCTATCAATAAATTGCTGAATGTTATATGGAGACCCCCTCAGAAGAGGTATGAACCACCTCTTAGATTGGTTATTACATGGGCTCACACATGAGTGCCATGTGGCACCCATGTGTGAAGCCATGTGGGGGGATGACTCATCATTATGGAGAGAGAGTAACTAATTATGATCACTACGCGACTGGGCGGTCACTCGAAGAAGCATCTCCGTGCTCACGCGATCAGAGAGAAGAGTTGCCTCGGGACCTGTGCAGGGACCTCCCCAAAAGTGAGGGGAGTCATTGGAGAGTCAACATTCAACATTGGTATCGGAGCAGGACAGCGCCAGCAAACGCAGGACAGCGCCAGCAGACGCCGCACGCGCGACGGACGGCCCACAGGCACACCAAACGAGGCGCCCACGCCAGACGACCAGCAGTCGCCGCCTGCGAGCAGAGAGGGGAACCTTCTCTTCCTCCTCCCCTCCTCATAGGTGATGAAGTGAAGGCTTCAGTTTGCTCTATATCCTCCTAAAAGACTGCAGCAGCGCCCACATGTGGGATAAAACTACTCTTCATCGACAGCCCAAGAATTTTTCCTTCTTGATAAAGAGTTCAAACTGAGCAGGGAGGTAATATTTGAAGTTTTTATGGAATTTTGGAATGGAAAGGTGATACTATAAGCCAAGTTTTTTTTGGAAAAACATGATGCACATATGTATTATGGGCTTTGGTTATGGGATGGGGGTGTTGGATTTGATGAAAGAAGCTTTCATTCCTCAGTTTTAAGCTTCTTAAAGTTATCCACCCATGAAGATGAAGTTGTCTACTTCCCATCGGTGACATACCTCACTTCTCCGGACTATAACTTCTCCATACCATATCGGATTTCAAATATCTTGGTCACGTTTCGAAGCTACACTTTCAAGCTTCACTCAGAGACCATCGGTGTTGGTTTTGGACGAGATTTGCTCTACCAAAATCTCTCTGCAGCGCTTCAGCAGGAACTAGGCGGCCACTCCCGGGCCTAGTTTTTCTTCATCCGGACTCCAAATCCAATTTTTTCACTTGGCATAGTCTCAAATTCTTGAAGTGCAGGTGCTGGGCAACAATTTGTGGACTGGCGAGGATTGGAAAATCTCTGAAATTGTTCAGTTACACTCAGTTTTCCCGTTTGAGGCTTTTCCTACGCACTTTTGGTGTTGTTTTGGATGGTTTATGGTGTCTAGAACCTCCCCGGACCAAGCGGACATTTCCAATTTTCTTTTGGGACTGGCGAGGAATCAAAATCAGCGGCTTGAAGCATCAAAGACCACTTGGATTACGCTTCCGCAACTCTACTTTGTATCAGGGAAGTGCTCTTGTGTTATATTTCTCTTCTTCTTGCATATTTAAACTCTACTTCCATTCATTTTCATACTCTCTAGTTAGCAAACGGGGGAAGGGTACTTAAACACGGAAACTAAAGGCAAACAAGTAGTTGAGACCACTTCTCCACCTAGAGAGCAACTAGAGGATCAGGATGCTAGGATGGAAGAAGTAGAGTTAGGACAAGAAATAGAAGAGAATTTAGAAGAAAAAGAGCCTTCACAGCAAGAGTATACTTATGAAGAGCTTATAGATGAATTTGTCACTCGTGACCAATTCATTGAATTGAAAGAGCAAACCCTTAAGTTAGAGAAAGATTTGGGTAGCATCACATCTCTTATACAGCAACTTAAGTCTCAAATGATCTCCCTTGAGACTAGTGTCACCTCTTTCCTAGCTAGGAAGGAAAGAGAGACTTCTACCATTCCTCTAGAGATTACTAGGAAAGAGACCTCTCTTCCTAGTAAACATAAAGGAGAGAGCTCTAGGGAAGCTCCCCTCCTGAAAGACTTGAAGCCACCTACCTTCACGGGGGATGACCGAGACAGGAATAAGGATGCAATCTACACTTTTTTACAAAAGTGGCATGATTTGCATCAATTGAAGGGCACCCCACCTGAGTATCGTGTGCTAGAGGCGAGTCTTTCCCTCGGCCCACATGCTTATAAGTGGTGGATGAGTCTTAAGGAGGCGAACTCTATCCCTAGTGACTGGACTCAGTTTGAGACTCTTTTCCTAAAAGAGTTTCTTCCTGAAAATGAAGAAGAGAGGAATTGGGATGAGTGGGATAGGATTACCCAAAGAGGCAGGCCTCTTTCAGTCTATCTATCCCACTATAGAGAGATCACTTTGAAGCTTAAGGGTCTAGATGATTTTCAGAAGACCAGAGGGTTTGTTAGGGGCTTGGATAAAGCCATAAAGAGGGAAGTCAGGAGGAATGCGCCTAAGACGTTTGAGGAGGCGATCAAATATGCACAGATATATGAGGACCATAACCGTCCTGAGTATACTCCTATGGAGACCGATCAGCCCCTTAAACCTCTTAGCACCACTAAATTTAAGAAAAAGTTGCCTTTTGGGAAAAACAAGGTTTTTATTAAAAAACAAAGATCACAAGGGCCTAAGCTATCCACAGACCAATTTGAGAAGGCCAAAAGAGAGAACCTGTGTTTTAGGTGCCTATCCCCTAGTCATTCGCAGTGGAACTGTCCACTCAAGAAGGGGGAAGAAAAGAAGAAAGGACCAGAGTCTAGTACGGCTCCTGAAAGGGGCAAAAAGGCGGTCCACCTAGTGCAGACCCTTCCCATTCATGGCAGCTCTAGCTGCAAGGGAGTGGAGGTGATGCACGAGGATATAGAGCACACGTGTTGTTTGACTCAGTCATTGTGGTCACCGCAGTTTGGACCACATGACTTGGTCAAGCTACATGGTAGTGTATACGGGACCAGGGTGCGAGTCATGATAGATGACCCTGCCACTCATAACTTCATAAACTATGCTTTGGTCAAGAAATTGAAGATTCCCCAGCAGCCTAGTGCACATAAATACATTGTATCTATGATGCAAGGGCAAGATAAAAGAATATGGGATACTATGGTATCCAATTTGGAAGTCAAGATGTAGGATTATACAGATCATATGGACTTCCAAATTATGAACATGGAGAGGACAGATCTAGTCTTAGGAAGAGAGTGGCTATGGAGGTTGGGAGATACACTTAAACGCAGCTATCAAAATAACACACTCGAGTTTGAAAAGAATGGAAGTAAAGTTTATATTCAGGGAGAGAGAGATGTACCTAGTGCACCTCTCATCTCATCATTAGAGTTGTATAGTCTCTGTTGTTCACAGCATGTACAGGATATGTTTTTATTGTATAGTCATGATATGGAGCATTGTACAGACAGCTCATCTGATGTATATTTTCATGCTTTGAATGTAAATATGAACAGGACTTTCTACTATTCTTTTTTGCAAGAGTGTGTAGTTAAAAGTTTTAAGGATCTTATGTTTGAGTACAAAGATGTTTTTCCCACTGACTTACCTAGAGGGCTACCACCTGAGAGAGGGGACATTGACCATGCCATAGAGGTTGTTACTAACACTAACCCTATTTGTAGATCACCTTATAGGCTTAGTGTTTCTCAGCATGAGGAGGTTGAGAAGCAATTGCAGGATTATTTAGATAAAGGCTTCATCAAACCTAGTAACTCACCATGGGCATCGCCAATGCTCCTAGTTAAAAAGAAAGATGGCTCTATGAGACTATGTATAGATTATAGAGCACTTAATAAGGTAACTATCAAAAATAGATTTTTAATGCCTAGATTGGAAGATCTATTTGATCAGTTACATCAAGCTAGGTATTTTACCAAGCTTGACCTTAGATCAGGATATCATCAAATTAGGATTAGGGCAGAGGATGTCCCTAAGACTGCATTTAGGACTAGATATGGGCACTATGAGTTTTTGGTGATGCCTTTTGGTCTCACCAATGCTCCTGCCACTTTCATGAAACTCATGAATAGTGTTTTACGGCCTTATCTAGGACACTTTGTAGTAGACTTTTTAGATGACGTTCTGATCTATAGTGCATCAGAAGAGGAGCACTTGGAACACTTGAGAAAAGTATTTCAAGTGCTAAGGGAAAATTCGCTCTTTGCTAAGGAGTCAAAGTGTGAATTTTTCAAGAAAGAGGTTAGATATCTTGGGCATATAGTCTCCCAGGATGGAATCCAGATGGATCCTGAAAAAGTAAGGGCTATTATGGAATGGCCACATCCACGGAACCTGGAGGAGCTGCAGATCTTCCTAGGTTTATCAGGTTTCTATCGAAGATTCATTAAGAACTATGCCAAAATTGCTGTCCCGATGACGGAACAGCTTAAAGGGAAAGGGAAAGCCTTTCATTGGGGAGACGAACAGAAGCAAAGTATGGAAAAGTTGAAGGTAGCAATTGCTACAGCTCCACTTTTACATATAGCAGATCCCAATAAACCATTTGTGGTTGAGACTGACGCGAGTGAGTTTGCTATAGGAGCGGTTTTAGTACAGGATGGTCTACCATTAGCTTTTGAGAGCAAGAAACTAGAACCGGCTCAAAAGAATTACTCCGTCTATGAGAAGGAGTTGTATGCTATAGTCCATGCTTTGAAGAAGTGGCGTCATTATTTATATGGTGCCAAAGTTACGATAGTGTTTGATCAAGAGAGCATTAAGTGGCTCTCTAATCAAACAGACCTTAAAGGTCGTAAGGCTCGATGGGCAGAGACCCTTCAAGAGTTTGATTATGAGCTTAGGTATAGGAAGGGAAAGTTTAATGTAGTGGCTGATTCACTTAGCCGCATGCCTATGCTCAATGGACTGAGTTTTACTCAGATCACTAGTGAGCTACTTGAGTCTCTTAGAGGGAAATGTAGGCTTGATCCTGCATATTCCGAGATTTGGGAAGCCATAGAGAATGGGGATCGTGATATATGGGTTTCCAATGAGGATGGAGTATCGACGGGTACTCAAGAAAGATTCAAGTGGAAGAATTACAGTGTCCATGATGGATATCTATTATATAAAGGTAAGGTGTGTGTCCCTAGAGATACTGAGATGAGACGGCATATTTTATATGAGTGTCATGACACACCTAGTGCGGGACACCCAGGAGTTAACAAGACTTATGATCTTGTTAAGAGGCAGTTTTATTGGCCTGGACTTCATAAGGACGTCCTAGAGTATGTGCTTAAGTGCAATAAATGCCAGGTCAACAAAGCTGAGAGGTTGAGGATTGCAGGACTACTCCACCCATTGGATATTCCTAATGGGAAGTGGGAGAGTATCTCCATGGACTTTATAGTCGGATTACCTAAGACACAGAGAGGGCACGACTCGGTCTGGGTAATTGTGGATAGGTTAACCAAAATGGCTAGGTTTATTCCGACACGTACTACAGTGAAGACACCAGAGTTGGCTAGACTCTTTGTTGAGAACATATACCGGTTATATGGTCTTCCTTTAGACATAGTTTCTGATCGGGATAGGAAGTTTACTAGCCACTTTTGGAGAGCGGTCTTCAAAAGGTTGGATACAAAGCTTAGCATGAGTACGGCCGAGCATCCACAGTCGGATGGGCAAATAGAAAGGGTTAACCAAATCCTAGAGGATATGCTTCGAGCATATGTGAATGAAAGGCAAACTAATTGGGAGGAGTACTTACCTATAGTAGAGTTTGCATATAATAGTGCCAAGCACTCTTCCACTGGGCATAGTCCATTTATGCTTATGTATGGGTTTCAGCCAAGGGCTCCTTATGCAGTTGGCTTGCAGAATGAAAAAGTTCAAGCTGCAAAGGACTTCTTGGAAGAAATGAATGATATGCTTAGACTTGCTAAGGACAGCATTAGGAAAGCTCAGGATAGGGCTAGAGCCTATGCTGACCCTCAAAGAAGAGATATCAACTTTGAGGTAGGAGAGCAAGTCTATCTTAGAGTTCCATCTAGGTCTGAAACCATGAAGACGGGACCTTGTCCAAAATTATCTCCTAGGTATTGTGGACCTTTCCGAATACTTAAGAGAATAGGAAACATGGCTTACCAGCTCCAACTTCCAGAGAATAGTCAAATCCATCCAGTTTTTCATGTTAGCCGGCTTAAGAAAAGGCTGGGTGAATCTGACAACCTCATTCCTGATAGTGAGGTAGTAGAGCCTATTTCTGTTCAATCTATTCCACATGAGCCAGAGAGCATACTACGCACTCGAGAGAAACGGACGAGGAGTCACTTGTATAAAGAGTGTCTAGTAAAGTGGAAAGATAGTTCAGAAGATAGTGCCACATGGGAGCGGGTTAGCACCCTACAGAAACGGTTTCCCAGTTTCAGTTTACCTTCCCAAGAGTTTCCTTAAGGGGAAGGATATGGGGAAACAACACGGAGACAGGACCATGTATTTCTATACATGGGGATATAGTGGGAGTAGTGATACTATGAGTTCTCTCCTTCTTTTAGACCTTCCAATACCATTTTTGAGGACAAAAATGGATTTAAGGGGAAGGAAATGTTATATGGAGAACCCCTCAGAAGAGGTATGAACCACCTCTTAGATTGGTTATTACATGGGCTCACACATGAGTGCCATGTGGCACCCATGTGTGAAGCCATGTGGGGGGATGACTCATCATTATGGAGAGAGAGTAACTAATTATGATCACTACGCGGCTGGGCGGTCACTCGAAGAAGCATCTCCGTGCTCACGCGATCAGAGAGAAGAGTTGCCTCGGGACCTGTGCAGGGACCTCCCCAAAAGTGAGGGGAGTCATTGGAGAGTCAACATTCAACACTGAAGTATGGAAGGAGGTGTTCGCTGCTTGAGACTGTTTGGTGGGCATGTAGAGAAGCTCTTTATCATAGACTCTGGATACTTGAGGAGGAAGTGAACAAAGGAAAATCGCAATCCCAGAGAGGTCTACAAAAAATCAGAGCGCTGCTGAGATACGAGGACAAAATACAAAGGAAAAACCTGCAAATTTTCCTCAAGGAGTGGTGGGCTGGCAAAGCTGACAACCCCACCAAAGAGATGTGCTGCATCCTTAAAAGGAAAAAAAAATAGAGAATCGATCCCCCTATTGCTAGACTCAAATGGCAATGTATGCAATACAGAAGAAGATAATTTCAAGATCATTAAAGGGCAATTTACAAGACTCCTTAGGACCTTGACCCCCCTCTCCCACCATAGACGGGACTGCATGGCAGCCATTTCTCGGGTATCCTCTCATAGGATCCCATTGAACCTTCTGTCCATACTAGATGCCCCAATCTCGAAAGCAAATATCTTTCAAGTCATTGATGCCCTTCTTTGTGGTAAAATCATGGGCCCAGACGAGCTCACTAATGAGTTCTTTAAGTCTTTCAAGTTGGTGGTCATCACCCCTCTTCGTCTGGTTTGGCAAGAGCCGCTCGAGTTTGATGCACTTCTGACTTGTCTCAACAATGGCATTATCAAGTTAATACACAAAAAAGGGGACAACAACATAATAGAGAATTGGCGTCCAATTACGATGCTCCAAACGGGATACAAGATCATTGCCAAAGTCATAGCCAATAGAATTTCTAGCCGTCTGAGAGTGTCTTTAAGCAAGGACCAAAAAGGTTTTGTCAAAGGCTGGTCAATTTTGGAAACTATTATAGATATTTGGGAAGGTCTCAACTTCGCAAATGAGTCAAGACAAGATGCGGTCTTCATCAAGATCGACTTTGATAAAGCCTATCACAGGCTAGAATGGGACTATATTTTGCAATCACTTAAAGATCTCGGATGTAGTGAGAAATTCACCAAGATGATCGCAACCCTTCTGGGAACCGCATCAACTCAAGTTAATGTTAACAAAAAACTTTTGAAGGTAATCAAACTTAGAATATTGATTAGACAAGGATGCTCGTTGGCTCCCCTTCTATTAGCCATCGCCACAGAAGGGCTTAGTTGGCTGGTGAAACATTAGGTGGAAGCTGGTAATATCAAAGGCCTCTGATTGCCTCAAGACCACGGCCAGATCACCATGAGACTTTTTGCCTATGATATGAATGTGTTTGTCCATGATAATAATACCAACCTGGAGACGTTCTAGAGGTGCCTGGATACTTTTTACAAAGCCTCTGGATCCAAAATTAACCACTCTAAGACCGCTTTCAAGGCTATTGTCGGGATCCAGCCTGACCTTCTCTTTGATCATGGCTGTCAAATCATTCTGCAGGGCTAAATTTTTTGGCTTCTTGGGATTCCCTTGGGGTTTGGTATCTTGATGGAGCAATAGTGGAACTGGGTGTTGGCCAGCTCAAAAACAAGCTAAACTATTGGAGAGGTATGCAAATTAATCTTGTTGGTCATGCTATGGTTATCAACACGTTTCTCATACCATCGACAATTTACTTCCTTTCTTGTTGGAGACCGAAAGAGCAAGATCTATCAAAACTGGATAGCATTTGCAGAAACTTCCTTTGGACAAGCGACCACAATAGGAGGGGGAGTGCCTAAAATCAAGTGCTCCATCTGCACAAGGCAAGGACATAGTGGTTGCCTTGGCATTCTAGACATTGGGTGCATGGCAAACAAACTTGCGGCAAAATGGATGATTAAGGCTTGGTGCAATGGGGAGGCCTCGTGGGCCAAGCTCATCTTTAGAAATAAGAACGAGTTGGCTCTCATGGGATTCCCAAATTGGAAGAATCTTGACATTCTGACCCTTTTGTTTTCCCCAATCCCGGTCTTCCCGAAAGGCTGGATTCTTATGTGCTCCCTACGGAAGAGTTGAAATAAAGTGAAAAGCTTCACAAGAATAAGTGAAGAGTGGAAATGGGTAGCCGATATCAGATAAAACGACTCTATCTAGTTTCTGATCCATGGCATCCGGATCGTGGAATCTTGGAACATTCGAAACACCAAGAGGCTATGGAACAAAGGCTTCAAAAAATGGAAATATCTCTGGAAGCAAGACACAAACAAGTGGATCAACTTTGAGGATATTGACCCTAGCTTCAACATGTCCTATGAAGAATGGAACACTTTGCAAAGCAGATGTCTCACCTGGGACCGCTCTAAAGTTTTCCTTCTCATGGGGCACAACACGCTGAGCTCGCTTTCTCTCAGATGGCACAATGGTAATTGCCGATCAAAAATCTTGTTCATCAAAGAAACCATTGATTATCAGGTTAACCTCAACAAGAAGTGGTGCTTGTCATGGACACAGCTTTCGTGGGACATGAAGTTCATGGCTATCTGGTGCCCCCTCATAGAAACCAAAAAGTCTATCCTCTTATGGAAAATTCTTCATCGTGGAATCTGGACCAACGTTAAGGTTAGCAAACTTTGTGGAATATCTCCTTGGTGCAAACGCTGCTACTGGTCCATCAAAGATGTTTCTCACATCTTCTTTACTTGTCCCAACTCCAACAGGCTCTAATAGATTGTCGGAAAGAAAATTAGACTTCAAAAACATATCAGTTGGAAGCAAGCTCTGCTTGGAGAAGCGATTGGTTGCTCTGCAACTCTCTGGAATGCCATCAGGGGACAGGTCCTATGAAAAATATGGCGTAACTTTGGTGACTTCCCCAAAGAGTGGTCAATTGAGAAATTGTTGTTCCTCCTTGGTAATAGGATTGCTAGATGCAAGAAATCCCCCCCTTCAGCATCATCAAGTGCTTCTTTTGATCAACAACAAGCTTAAACCCGAGTGGGCCCTGCATGAGGGTGATCAACCTTCTTTGTAATGCCATCTAAACTCTATAAAAGCTTCCCCTACTTTGGGGGATTTGGGGGATTTGGGGGATTTGGGGGATCCCGTGGGCACTAGTCCCCTTCTCTTGTACTTTTCTTTTAATTAATTCAAGTCCAGGAGAGTAGGCTAAGGCCGAACTTCCATTATAAAAAAAACATAACTAAAATGAGAAAACATATGGATATAAAAAAGTAAGCATATCAATGTAATATATATATCCAATGTAATATATGAGTCATAATGATCATCCTCATCTACATCATCCTGTAAGTCCTCATCATCATGATCATCTTCATGATCATCATCATCATCATGATCATCTGCATGATCCAATGTATCTGTAGTGGCATCATGGATAGAGGTGTGAGCACTTTGTGACGATCGAGATCATCCCGCATGTGTCTATCTCTCCACCTCATCCATATCTAACCCTACATAATACTCGTGTATTACATATAATAAACATAAATAAATAAAATATATAAAACATCAATAAAAATAAAATAATTACATGAAATTTACTAATTCTCATAGAAGCATTTGGATGATCTTGCATGTACTCACTGAGACATCGATATCCACAATGTGTAGCAAAATCGACTTCCTTTTTAATGTGAAGAGAGATGGTGGATGCAATCCAAAGATGAGTTGGCGCTGCTACAAACCGGCTTCACACCAGCCAATTGAGACTTCAGAGTTGATTAGTAGACCCTTTGAGCTTCCTAAATCCACAAAAATATCAGCCAAGTACTTTGAACATGTATCCCAAAAGTTTAAGTCAAGACAGACTAGTTGCAAAATGACTAGCTCCCAAAACTTGCTATTTTTGGACATACACCTGCTAGAAAAACTAAACAGTGCTCTCAACCTGGTAGGAATTAGATAAATTCCTTTTGGGCATAGCAAATAGACTTAGCAAGCTTCCCAATAGAATTTAAAACACTTCAAATGATGGACTAAGCACTGAGAACAAGACTCATCAATTTCTAGAACATGCCCACCATTCTCGGGGCTCTGTAGAGATAGACTAGTGAGCCGTAAAATGCAGATATCTCCAAAACTGTAACTCCAATGACCTTGAAAATTTATATGCAAAAAGTAGACAGTAATAGCTATGCAATGCACGTTAAAACACTGAAAAAGGTTGCGTAGAACTCGAGATATGACCTTCTGAAAGTACTGCTCTGAGTGAGTATAGCAGAGAACAAAATAGAGAAGTAGATAATGATAAATGTATAGATTCACATATGATTACAACCACATTGGCAATGAATCTTTGCACAATGGGAGTAGAATGATAGAGCTATGGAGTAAGCTCTTCAATCTCTACAAAATGACATGAAGTGGTCACGTACAAGGCTTGCTAATCGCCTCTTCCTTCTTGCTCTTTTTATAGCTATTCTTGGAGGGAGTTTTGAATTCGAATTCAAATGGCTCCACCTAAAAGTGATCCCCAAAGTTAGGAGATATTCCCTCAGCTCAAAAATTCATGGTTTTAGGTAGTTAGATCCATGACTTTGCTTTTACAACATGGATGAGGTAAGCCATCCTTTTCCTTTTTTCTTTTTTCAATTACAAGAGATAAAATGTACTCTTTTACAAGAGGTGTTCATATGACTACACATGTGACTTACAAATGATCATAATATCAAGCATTTCAAGCATGTAGGTTTGGGTAAAATGCACCAACATTTCATAGTATTTTGATCATAATGCTTTTGCTACATTGAAACAAATAAAAAAGCTTAATGATTATTATTTTAACTAAAATAAAAAATATAGTTTCAATAATACATATACTTACAAATGTAGCTACAAACCATGATGGCCCATTTGGCCTAAATGTGATGTATGACCAGACTCAACTCTCTTCTTTGCTATGGCCTGTATTTATTTAATGAAACAAAAAACCATAGATTAAATATAAAACCTATGGGAATTATAAGTCATTGTAATGTAAACTATTAATTTGTTTACCTTCTATGGAGGAAATGATTCCTCAAGACGTAGCTATCTCCGAAAATACTGCCATGTCTCAGGTGGTATGTTAGGTCTTCTCTTATTTTGTTCTACCACACAATATCTCTTGTTATTCAATCTCAAACTAAAAAAAGAATCAAAATATAGAAAACTTTAAATTCATAAACATGCATATACAGACACACACACACATACATATACACACACATACATAGTAAATACATACCCATACATACACATATACATACATACATGCATATGCGTATACATATAAATACATAGTAAATACATACCCACACACATACATATGCATACACTTACACATACATACCCACACATATACATACACATACACATATACATACATGCATACACATACACATACACTTACACATACATACATATCCACACATACAGATACACACACACATACATGAATACACATACACTTACATATACATACATATCCACACATACAAATACACACACATACATGCATACACATACACCTATACATACATACACATCCATAGTAAATACATGCCCACACACATAAATATATACATACACTTACACATACATAGCCACACATATACATACACATACACATATACATACATGCATACACATACCCATACACATACACTTACACATACATACATATGCACACATACACATACACACACACATACATGCATACACATACACATATACATACATACACATACATAGTAAATATATACCCACACAGATACATATATACACACACATACATATACACACACACACACACATAAATGCATACACATACATATGTACATACACTTACACATACATACCCACACATATACATACACATACTCATATAGATACATGCATACACATACACTTACAAATATATACATATCCACACATACACATACACACCTAGATACATGCATACACATACACATACATAGTAAATACATACCCACACACATACATATATACACACACATACATGCATACACATATACATAAACTTATATGTACATACTTATACTTATATATACATACATACACACACATACATGCATACATACACACATACACATACACATAAAATTACACATACATACATACATACCCACACATACACATATTGCAATAGAACGAAGGATTATGACCACCACATGCTTGAGAGATGACTCTCCTCCCAACCAAATGCCTCTATATATAGCTCTCTCCAGGGGACTACCTTCTTGGGCAGGTGAATGCTAATCATCCAAGTGTCAGCCATGTAACTACATGTGCGCCAAGTGTCCAGTGGATGCTTCTAGAAGGTTCTAGAGCTCTTTGGGCAAAATACTCTTCCCATGTACCTCATGGGGATTGAACCCAAGACCTCGTCCTTCACACCCTTGAGTCTTAACCATTAGGCTAAGTGGATCACTTGTTCACAAGAGCACAAGACCTCCTAGTAAGTCTAAAACTCGAGATCTTTTGTCATACACACGGATGACCAAACGGTGTCCGATTTCAGATCTGTCTGAACCGGCCAGACCCTTGGATCATAGACTTACTTTATTACATTCTTCCCCCCTTGGAAAATATTTTCGTCCTCGAAAATAGAGCTATATACATACTGTAGGCAACCCCCGAGCCTCATGTTCTAAAACTGGAAGAACATGATCATGTTCTAGAACTGGAAGAACATGTCTCATCTCTGTGGTGGCATCCTTGCCCAAATGATTCAAAACACTATCTAGTTTTGTACTTTGATGAACGGGACAAAGTACAAACTAGTGAAGAATAATGAGGGTGGATCTAATGACATCCCTGGCTAATTCAAAGATTCTGGATGTGCAATCTAGGCACAAACATGTGAACTAGGTGGATTCAAATTACTAGTCCATTTCTAGGCATAACTAGTGCATGGGCTTAGTAATGAAGGTGGGATTCGTATCCCTCGCAAGACTTTGAGAATTCTTGATTCACTTGAATTTGTTTTGGAGAACTTGAAGTTTGGTTGTCCCATACATCTCTGTGCAATGGTTTACTTTTATCTAACAGTTACTTGATTTTTTCACCCGACTAGAGGACTACTTTGTCCTTATGAGTTTAAAAATCCTTTGTAAACTGTAGGAGAAAGTTTACCATTTCTTTGAGTCAACCATACTATAACTTGACCAATACAACTTCAAAATGAAAATTGTCCAACTTAAGACACTTTTCTCAAAGATTTTAACTGAAAGTTCTTGGGAATTGTCAATCTGATGAGCAATTCCTAACTTCCCTATTCTAGAGTAAACTGGACTCCAGGAAATCATTTATGCTATAACTTGAAGCAAACTCAAATGTGTTATTTTATTCTAACCGGCTAACCCTGGTCTTTTGCAAAAGGAATCAGATACTATATCTGAGTCAATTTCAAAAGATTTGGAAAGCGGAAAGAAATAACTAAGACTCTGTACAACCAATTCAAACTTCGAATATACATAAACTTGCTATGAGTCAAAGACTAGATGACTCAGGACTTTTTACTTTTCAAAGATCTATTTCAACAAGATATTGAAGCATTGTATTTATCTTTAAGAGAAATAAGCTGGATTCTCAAAAAGATACAAAGAAAACCAAAAACATCATCCAACCACAAGATACTAGTGTGGTAACCAACATCAGTGTGTCGACCCACTGAGGTTATGTTGATGAGTTTTGTATTCAAATAATGCTTCACTTGAGACTAAGTTCAAGTCATATTCAATCTTTTTGACTCCTAATCGTGAATGCAATTCTTGTGCATTTCTTTGAGTCAAAAGAGTGAATTTTTTCAAGTTACACTAGGAACTTGATGCTTAGTCAATTAAATCTTTAGTTGAAAAGATCAACTCAAAATCAAAGTCCAACTTCTTTCAGAAATTTATCAAATATTTCTGATCAACAATACTTAAGCTTGAAGTGTTCTAAGAAGATCTTGGAAGTTACTTACTTCATATCTTCAGTTTCCTTGATCTTGAAGTCGTCTTGAAGTATCTTGAGATTCTTCTTGAATTTAAACTCCCTTCTTTGAAGTTTTAATTCCCTTGAAGATCAAACCTAACTTCAAGATCCAAACGAAGACTCAAAGATAATCATCATCTCACGGTCCGATGTCCCATACCATCTTTCCTACATCAATTTGAGTATAAAATCTGGTGTCCCATACCACCCTATTTTATACTCACATTGACGTGTGAGTGAAATTTATCCTAAAGTCTACAACATCTTTTGATAGAAAACCTTCTAACTTTAATTCTTTGACAAGAACTTCACAGTTTTAGGCACTATCTTTATCTTAATATTCTAGGTTTTAATCCCTTGACATGATCGTTTCATGATCTTGTGCTTAACTTTGGGAACTTGAAAACCTTTAATAGAATATCTCCAATCTTTTTTGCTAGGGTTTTCAAATGAAAACCAATCAGAATTCCAAGTACTTGAATTTTCTCGAATTCAAGTTCAATTGGTTTATCCTTGACCAATTTCGTAGTGACAAGAGCTTTTAGCTTCTTGTCTTTAGATTCCTTTCTACTAATGCTTTTAGGTACCTATCCTGGCCAGGAATTTTATAGGAATCTCTCTACTGCATAAGTCTGAGCATCCGCTCATGCTTTCTGGATTTGTACCAAAAATCCCTTTAAGGATAGGCAAACACTTATGTTTTACCTTCCACAGACTTAAGTACCGTCTTCACGATTTGCAGACTACATACTTGGAATTATTACTTCACTTTGTTCAGACTTGGAACAGCTTACTTTTTCACAATTTTCCATTCGATAAATGGAACTTGAGTGAATCATTCCTAAAGAGAAATTTTATTGCCAATACTTGGGCAATCTACACGGTAGTTCCAATCGCATGTTCTTGGACAATCATGGCCAAGCTTGATCAAGTCTGGTTGATACTTGCGACAAAAATAAAGACTTAGTCTTTATCTTTTAAAATCTCTTAAACTATCTTAAGCTTCTTTGCTTACCTGCAGGATTTTTAGACATCTTTCTCAAGTCCAAGCATACACTTATGCCTCTCAGATTCCAAAGCTAAGAATCTTTGATATACCTTTAGGTTATATCACAAATAGGACTTGAAATACCACTTCTAGTGGTTTGGGATGTCCGGGAACTACTTACTTATTGTTTAAAGAGTATGAAGAATTTCATTCTCAATACTTGAAAGAATGCCATTTCTTCAAAGACTTGAGATTCCTTCAAAGGAATAACTTGAGCAAATGATTCATCTTGGAATCTTTTACAATATTAAAAGAATATTTGAAAGAAATTCTTTCAAATAATATCCAAAAAATTTACTGATTCAATTGTATTCATTTCCTGAGTATCAAACTAGAGACAAAATATCACATTTTGGATATGGTTTCCCATGCCACTATGAAAGTTTAAGTTGAACTTTCATTTATGTGATATTGACTTCTATTCTTGAGTTTGATACAAAACTCATTATTATTGGTCAATCTTCAGATGTTACTAGAGTCCTTTAAACATATTTCACCAATCAAAATTATGTTTAAAGTCCAAGCATCTATTGATGATTGATCCAATAGTAATGTTATTGTGAACACAACTTTGAAATTTATAACTTGTCTAGGAGAAGTTCATGGATTGAAAATCCATTTCTTGGAACTTTCTATTCCTAAATGAAAAGTTCACACTTGCTTCAAGTCTTTAGGAACTTATATTATTTCCTAAAGACTGCTTAGCTAGTTGCATCATTTACCAGAGAGGCAACTATAGAACCTAACATCCTTTTATTGACGTCAAGGATCAATTGATGTTGAGGTTTAACCTTTGATTTCCATCACCCCTTGATGAAATCAAATAAAAATTTATAAAAGCTTGGTACCTTTATATCTTGGCAAAACATTTATATCCTAAAGAGGTTTTGCCTTCATCATTCCTTGGACCTATCATATAATATGAATTTATGTGTATTTTGGGAAGAGTTCATGAATCAATTAAGATCCTCTACTTGGAACATCTACCTTCCCAACAATAAATTCATCTTAAACATGGTAGGAGAATGATCTCACATGAAATAGAAGGCTTGACTATTTCATATCTCAATTCCAAAAAGTTACTTACTGAGGTTTCATCATGAGATACAAATCTTGAAACCACAAAGAAACTTCTTTAAACTTTCGAAATCTTCTAAATAGAAGAGTACTCAAGGAACTTGGAAATATAGTTGACGTTCTCATCCAACCTTGGGATGCTTGAGAAGTTACATAAAGTATGTAACTAATCAAGTAAAGCTTATCCGCATGACTTTGTAAGTACATCCAGGACTTAGAGTCATCATACATCATAAAAGAGTTTTGCAAGTAATTAAATTTTCTTGGTCATCAAGAAAATTTATTACTTAACTTTCTCTTAGTGCTTACTTATACCTAGCAAGACATCTATCATACTTAATTATCATTAAGTATTTGTCTTTGATAGCGGAGTATCAACTTGGGAAGAAATCGGCTAATTACTTGAGTTGCAAACTAGAACTAGTATGTCTTTGCAACTAACTAGTCCTTGGTCTTCCCTAATGTCAAACTGCGAGCTTTATAAAGTAAGCTAAATACTAAGAGAGTACATTCTCATATCTACTTGCAAACAGCATTCCATTCTATCATGCAAATGCATGTATCTACATGCAAAAGCATATGCTCACATGCGTATGCATGCATGTTCTTTGCATGCCCAAAATAATACAACAATCATGCATGAGCTTGATGCATGATTTTTTCCTTGTACTAAGAATGTATATCATGCAATCCTGATGCATGAATATCCTTTCCTTTGTCCTAATGCACTATGATATAAAAACATACCCTTGAGGTGCAATAGAAAACTTACTCAATGGAAAGGAAATATGTATTTAAACTACCAAAATACATTCTTTGATGCACAAGGATCTTTTTGAAATCAAGTCTTTCCTTAATGCAAACTAATGCTTGGAATGAGAAATGGATTAATTCATTATTCTAATCTAGACTTAATCAATTGAAATCTTGGCTATTTCAATGTGCATCTAGGATTAAGTGTAGAATAATGAAAACAAAATAAATCAAGCATTAAGGCCAAGCAAAAACTGGAAAATACTTAGCTCCACATAGAGCTACGTCCTTCCCTTGATCCTTTGGAAGAGTGATTCTCTCAAGACTTTGGTCCGAATTCAAAGTTGGTTTAACTTTGATCACCAAAGGCCTCCGGATCTTTACTCCATAGCTTCCGCTTTCTTCAAACTTTGCTCGAACTTTTAACTTTCTTCAGCTTGAACCACCACAGATATGTACTCGGGTTCGGTTGGGGAAATAAGCAAACTCCAAAGGTTAATCAAAATGAGATGATCTCGGCTCGGGATTAGCAGAGCAGAGATATGATCAAACTGTATAAGATATGCAGAGAATGAAATCACGATAAACCTTTACTTCAGTGGATAAGGCTCTGAAGCTTCTCTGCAACGTCGTGAGATCGAATCCCGGCGCCCACCTGAAGAAGCTGAACTTTTGGATAGCGTCTGCTTCAGCACGATCTCAGGATAATATTATGGTTCTCTTAATACTCCCGCGAACGTTTGTGGCTGTCTGGATAGACGAATGCGCTCCAAACCAGAAGATCTAGGTTCGATCAGCCGCGGGCGCATACCAGATATGATTCGATTTGTTTTGCTCCTTCTTCAGCACTGAAAGAGTGTATAATGGTGCTACCACTTCGCTCTCTAAGTCACGAACACGAATTTGCGTTGTGGTTAAGAGAGCGTCCTCACACGGGGAGGTACAGGGTTCGAATCCGCGATCACGATGGAGATGAACTACATTTTAGCTCCCGTTTGAGTGCTTCTGCTTCAGCGTCAACTCAGAATAATCAGATACGGTCTCTGAATACTCTCGCAAACTTTGTGGCTTTCTGGATAGGCGAGGGCGCTCCAAATCAGAAGTTCTGAGTTCGATCACCCGCGGGCACACACCAGAAACGAGCCGATTTGTTTTGCTCCAGCCTTCTTCAGCGCAGACTCCCGTCAATAGACTGTGTTGGGATGATTCATCACGCGGATGATGATGCTCTTGTGGATAGAGCGGCGCACTCTAATCGGGGAGACGGGGGTTTGAATCCCTCGCCAAACACAGCAGAGATCTTCTTCTTTTGGTACTCTTTGCTCTAAGCTCAACCATGAAGATGATTGCGACACGCATCTCTAGACAGGAGGGAGCAGAATTCGAAAAAGAGATTATGCACGCCAAAAGTTCACGAGCAAGATGATGAAGATGAGAGCTATGGAGAATGCTCTGATACCAATGCAATAGAACGAAGGATTATGACCACCACATGCTTGAGAGATGACTCTCCTCCCAACCAAATGCCTCTATATATAGCTCTCTCCAGGTGACTACCTTCTTGGGCAGGTGAATGCTAATCATCCAAGTGTCAGCCATGTAACTACATGTGCGCCAAGTGTCCAGTGGATGCTTCTAGAAGGTTCTAGAGCTCTTTGGGCAAAATACTCTTCCCATGTACCTCATGGGGATTGAACCCAAGACCTCGTCCTTCACACCCTTGAGTCTTAACCATTAGGCTAAGTGGATCACTTGTTCACAAGAGCACAAGACCTCCTAGTAAGTCTAAAACTCGAGATCTTTTGTCATACACACGGATGACCAAACGGTGTCCGATTTCAGATCTGTCTGAACTGGCCAGACCCTTGGATCATAGACTTACTTTATTACACATATACAAATATATACATGCAAACACATATATATATACATACACTTCTAATATTTGATAGATACATACATGATTGATATATGTTTTTTTATTGCTATATTATAATCAGATTGTGATCAATCAGAGGGTACTCCACCACTTCCTATCCATGTAGTGACATCTTCACATGTGTCCTCCGATAAGAATTATAATTATTTTTACCATCAAGAGCATATTATATGTTGGTGTAATTTTTGCTATGATACATATCAAAGAACACAATTGGAATCTATTGAACATGAGGCAGAGTATGGTAGTTTCAAGCATGCACCACCTCTTGATCAACGTGATAGAGCTTGAGTATGTATTGGTTCTATAAATTAATGTCATAATTATGATTGAAAATCATATACAAAATCAAATTATACTTAATATACAAGAATATTTGTTTGATGATGATGATGATTCTTCTACTAATAATGCTAATATACCTCATAAATGTCAAGGACTTTTCATTTATCAAATACAAGCAGAGGTTTCTCAAAATCCTCTAGTACCTCTTGGTTTACAAATTGAAATGTCTGAAGATTATCCACTGCCAACTCGTGATCATCCTCTAGTACAAACATATGATAGAAGAAGATATGAAGGATGGAATAGAGGACCACTTCATTTAGATGGAGTGGTTTTTAGCTTTTGGGGAAATCGCTATTTGATTGCTCCTTCCACTACTATTGGTGCTAGTTGTGTTCTCTTTATTGTAGAGGATTTGAGAGTGCCTCTAAACTCTGAAGTCACTCTTATGTTATTTTGTGGTCCTATATATGGATGGGGAGATTGGCATTTTACTTACATGTTATGCTCAAAGCATAAGCACTTATGGATTATGTCTGAATGCAACTTCCCTTGCTAGTAGAGGGATTACACATGCCAAAAATCAAAGAATATATATTGATGGAAGACCTTACATGCATGGAAATATAGCAAGTTTAATAAATAGTAGTTGAGGATATAATAGTTCAATGACTAATTTGTTGGTGCAAATTTACAAGCCTTCACATTTGGCTTAGCATGGAAAATTATATGTGGAAGCATTTGATAACTCATGTGAATCATAGCTTGTAATTGTTTGATCATTTACCATTGTCAAAGGTTTATACCTTCAGAGAATCTTGTAAAAGCCAGAATCTCATGGAGTTAGGAAAAACAATAGCTAGAGTTTCAATGGAAGCATAACTCCTAAATTAGAAGAGTCAAGTTTTTAGATGGAGCCAAAAGTTGAATTCAAACTTCAAACTTGGAAGAACCACATAAAAAGAGCTTGAAAAAATTCGCACCTATGTGTGCCTCATAGAGAGCTCTTCCCTTGATCATTTGTAGGGTTTGAGTAGCTTACACCATAGCTTACTCATTCCACAATCATTGAGCATCATTACAATGCCAATGATCTTGTATAATCATATGTTATAATACATATACTTCATTGAACATCTCTAGCTACTTCTCTGTTATGACTACTTGTCACTCTAGCACAATGGCAAGTACCAATGTGAGGAGATACACCTCATAAATGTCAATCCGCAGAGACGTGAGGACCGATATGAAGACCAAGAGCAAGTGAAGTGCACAAGTGCATGAGTGAAAGCACACAAACATGCACACACATACACACACACGTGCACAAGGTAAGAGCCAAGAGTGGAACAATGGGAGGACTTTGCTTACAAAAGAACTCTCTTACAAAGCTCAAATCTACAACAAGTTAACCTCAAAAATGAGCTCTCCAGCCGTTTTTATAGTTTTTTGAGTAGGTTTGGCCCTGTCCAGACCTAGTGTCTGGCCTAGTTAAAAATTAGGTTCTAGGGCTTATTTGGGGGCTCAAACGGAGTCTAAAAATTATGAAAATTGGTAGGATGATACTTCTAATATCCTCAAGCTCAAGGACTCCTTGGCTTGAACAAAATGGATTTATAAAAATAGAAAATGTTATTTACAATGGTTTTTAGTGATAAAAATCACTATTTTTATAGGGATTTCTTATGAAGATTTGACATGTGCTTCTTGGAGCTCCCTACATGCTCCTTCTTCTTGTGTGTCCACTTCATTGATGCGCTTCCATTCTTGTGCATGACCTTGATTGTCAACACTCGCCCCCCCTCTAGAGTCTGTCGTCCCTGACAGACCCTTGTTGTAGTGGTTGTTCCATGGTGCTTGGAGAGATCATGTATCCACAAGAGCGGTCCATTTTCCAATTGTAGCTTGGGTAGTTGTCTAGTTCTTCATTTTGTCAATGTTACCTTTGTATGTACTTCTTCCTTGTACTCCAGCTTGATGGTGTCTTTGTGAGCTTTCAAAAATTGTGAGCTACTCAAAAGAGGTTGTCAATGTTGGTTATGAGTAACTCTCATGGTGGATTGCTTCCTTGCTCTTGTTGTTGTCACCATGATGTCCTCTGGTTCTTCCAAAGATGGCTTTCCTCATTTTCATGCCAAGTACTTGTAACCCATAATGGATGATGGGTAAGTGCATTAGTGCATGGGTTTAACAAGATATGTGCCTTGTGCATGGCCCTGTAATGTAGCCCTATGCATGCATACTTGGGAAATGCATTCGAAGAATTATGGTGAAAAAAGTTGGGTCTTGAGCTAAGTACTCAAGGGTATGCCGACAAAGAGGTTTCCTAATCGATCATGGTTATGTTGTTGTTGAAGCATGTTACCATGGTGAAAGGTCCGTCGATCTTCAACTCTTCGTGTGGTACTCTCATCATGGTGATTGACCATTAGCTTGTCCTTCTGTTCATGGACGTCCTTGTTGATGGTTCATTGATGAGGTTACTTGAGCGCCTGATCCTCTTTCTTTCTTCTTCTTCTTCTTCCCTTTCTTTGTTTTTGTTTTTTTCTAATAATAATGTCATGAAAGAAGAAGAGGGTGTTTAGTATCAATAATCTCTTTTACATATGTGAAATGTGTATCATGTGCCTGGGATGCTCAATTGTGTCTATGTGTGGCCATGTAATGTGGCGCTATATTGATGCATACTTTGGAAATGCATGACCTAAATGGTCAAAAAGACAAGATTATGCCAAAGCCACATGGTTGTTGCACGTCGAGGCTTCTGATGTTACTTGCAGACTTGATGCACTCTTTGTTTGGAGGTATGAATTGGATCTTGAAATGATGTAATCCTCCTTATAGGGATTCATTTGAGAATGGTATGTGGCCTTGTGGATATCACTTCTGGCCCCTTCATCTTTGGATGGTTTCTAAAATTTGGTATCTAGCCTGGTTGGCTCTTTGATTTTGTGGAAGCTGCTGGTACTTTTGGCTTCCAAACCCATGTCCTTGATTATTGTCTTTTTATTTTTTCAGAAGAGGTGAGTTTATCTTCCTTTGGTATCTGTGCTCAGTTCTTACCCATTTCTCTCCTTGGCATCTTTGTTGAAACTTTTCTTGTGAGGGAGATCAGTGGTGAAGATTGATGGATCCTCCAGAAGATTGAGTAGATGCTGCTAATCCTACTTTGCACCAGCCCTCAGTGACTCCAGATATGATTAGTAGACACCCTTAGCTTCCAAATGATACCAAGAGATCATATATGTACAAATGATGTGTGTAGTGATCAAATCAAAACAGACTACTTGACACTTCACAAATCCAAGAAAACTTGCTATTTTAGTATTGACACCTGCTCAGTCTTTCACTCAGTATGACCAGTACACTTACAGTTGGCAAAATTCCTTCTAGAGGTATTCTATTAGCTTAGTAAGCTACCATTTGCAAGTGGAATGAGATAAAATGATAAACTATACCAGGAGAAATCACTTTAGCAAACTTAGGAACACTCCCGACTTTTTAGGAATTATGCAGACAGATACCAGTGAGCACTTCAACCATGATTTCTCGAAATTGGCTGAACCAAGTTGCTTCAAACTTTGTATGCTTGTAATATGCTTTGAGCTGGATCTCCCAAGCTTTGAATCACTTGATTTGGTGGAGTAGGCACTGAGATATGCCTCTTTGAAGTTGACAGACTTGAAGTAGTATACTCAGAGAACACAGAGTTGATGAATGTGAATATATCTATTGATTGACATAATTGTACAATCTCATTAGCATGATAACCATAGCTAGATGAGGTAATGAGGTATGAGCTACAGTGTAGCACTCATACACACTCAGATACAAATGAAAAATGCCTCGGGAAATGAGCTAGAGTGAGCTAAGCTACCCGTGACTTTTTCTTTACACCTTTTATAGAGTTGAGGGAAGATTCAAGTTTGAATTCAAATTCAAACTCCTAGAATCTTTCACCTAAAAGGTAATGAGATATTCTCTCAATCATCCAACAACTTTTTCCACGATTCTAATCAAGTAGGTGTGTAACAAAGATTCCAAGTCATTTAGACTTTTACATGGGTAAAGTGGTAATAAATCATAAGCATATGTTCATATGATTCTTCTCATATGTTGAGTCTTCAAGAGAGCTTCCAAGCCAAATGTGTAGGCTTGTAACTTACACCAACAGCTCCCCCTCAAGCCAAACATTTTGGCTTAAGTCTTCATCTTCAATCTTCAATCACATCCTGCAATCCAATCATGGATTTGAATCTGCATAACTTGTTTCCATCCAAAGCTTTAGTGAGTAAATCTGCACATTGCATATTAGTACACACATAGGTCAACTGAATGTCCTTGCTAAGCAACTTCTCTCTCACATAGTGGTAATGAACCTCTATGTGTTTTGTTCTAGCATGATATATTGGATTAGCTGCAAGGTGAAGAGAGCTTGTGTTATCTCCAAAGATAATTGGGGGCCTAGTGTGTAGGCCTAGCTTTGTATACAAAAGCTTTAACCAAATAGCTTCTTGAGTGGCATTGGCTAGCTCTCTATACTCTACTTCAGTGGATGACAATGCCACTGTTGGTTGTTTCTTAGCTGACCAAGAAATAGGTTTATCACCTACAAAAGATAAGTATCTTGATGTGCTCCTCCTATCATCCTTGCATCCTGCCCAATCTGCATCTGAATACACTTTAATATCAATATCTGATGTATAAGGAAAGTACAAACCATGGTTCTGAGTTCCCTTTAGATACTTCAAGATCTTCTTTGCAGCTTCAAGGTGAGGTACTCTTGGTTTGTGCATGAATTGACTTAGCACACTAACTCCATATGCTATGTCAATTCTGGTCAAGGTAGCATAATTCAAACTACCTACCATACTTTGATATCCTGTAATGTCTTGGACTTCATCCCCTTCATGAGCACTTAGCTTTAGGTTGACTTCCATTGGAGTACTAGAGACTTTAGCATCCTGCAAGCCAAATTTCTTTAACATGTCCTACACATACTTCTTCTGAGTGATATATATACCTGAATTAGTATAGACTAATTCAAGTCCTAGAAAGTATTTCAATAATCCAAGATCATTGATCTTGAACTCCTTCATCATCTGATTTTTTATGCTTCTGATTCCTTGGACATCATTACCTGTAATGATGATGTCATCAACATAAACACAGAGATAGATTACCTCTGAATTGCTCCTTTTAATAAACAATGATGTATCTGCCTTGCTCATAGTAAACCCTTGGTCTTGGAGGTATGTTGTCAGTCTATAATTCCATGCTCTAGGTGCCTGCTTCAATCCATATAAAGCCTTCTTCAATTTACAAACATAATTTACCTTCTTGGGATCTTCATAGGCAGGTGGTTGTGACATGTAGACTTCTTCAGATATCCATCCATTCAAGAAAGCATTCTTGACATCTAATTGGTACATGTTCCAATTCTTGGATGCAGCTACACTCACCAATACTCTGATTGTTGGCATCTTAGCCACAGGAGAAAATGTCTCCTCATAATCAATGCCTAGGGTTTGTGCAAAACCCTTGGCTACCAACCTAGCTTTGTACCTGTTGATTGTACCATCAGAGTTCCTCTTTAGTTTGTAGATCCATCTGGATCCTATCACCTTCATAGAGTCCTTCTTGGGTACCAAGTCCCATGTGTCACTCTCCTTGAGAGCTTCTATTTCTTCATCCATAGCTCCTTTCCATTCTGGTTTGGTGATTGCCTCTTCATATGAACCTGGTTCTTCACTTAACAAGTCCTTTGCAAGATAAATTGAATGCTTAGTAACAAGAGATGTATCATACCCATATCTGATAGGCTTCTTACTTTCTCTCTGAGATCTCCTCATTGCTTGAGTTGAGGATTCTGGTCTATCCTCAAGCTTCTTCATCTTTAACTTGCCTCTGGACTTCCATGCCTTGAATTCTTCAAGATTGATTGTGTCATCATCTTCTGAACTTGAGTCTTCCTTCTGGATTGGTTCCTCCTTTGAGAGTTTTGGAAACTCTTCTTCCAAATCATAGGGTAGACTAACCTTCCTGCATTCATTCTCATACCATGAGTCATTCTCATCAAAGATGACATCTCTGCTTACCTTGAACCCTTTATTGGTTGGGTTGTAGAATCTGTACCCTTTTTGATTCAAGTCATATGCTACACAACCAAAAATTTTGCAATGATCCAATGATGGTCTCTTACCATGCCAAGCTTCATAAGTGTCATGCCATCAAGAGACTTTGATGGCAACCTGTTTATGAGATAGGTGGCAGTAGATACACTCTCTGCCCAAAGATAATTTGGCAACTTCTTTTCATTAAGCATGGACCTGGCTGTTTCAACTATAAGTCTATTCCTTCTTTCAGCTACCCCATTTTGTTCAGGTGAGTACCTTGTTGTTATCTCCCTTTTGATGCCTCTTTCCTGCAAGAAGTCCTCAAACTCATTTGAGAAGTATTCACCTCCTCCATCTGACCTTAGCTTCTTCAAGTTCCTTCTTGTTTGATTTTCAACTAGTGCAAGATATCTTTTGAAACAATTAAACACTTCATCCTTGTGCTTCATAAAGTATAACACAGTCCATCTGCTATAATCATCAATGAAAGACACATAGTACCTTGATCCTGAAATGGAAGGGTCCTTGCTAGGTCCCCAAACATCTGTGTGTACCAAGTCTAGATAGTCTTCATGCATAAAACCTTTCCTTGAGTAGGGCAATCTGTGGGACTTACCAAACTGAAAAGCACCACACTTGTAAATCATGTGTTGCTTGGATACATTAGGTATCCCAAGCGCACATTGGTCCCTGCACATTTGCTTTAAGGTCCTTTCACCTATGTGACCTAATCTCTTGTGCCATATTTCTAATTCTGAAAGTGTTTGATCCTTGTAATTGTATAAAGCAATGTTTTTGGTGTCTTCTAGCTCAAAAGTAAATAATCTACCTGATTTTTCTCCCTTGGCTATCCTTTTGAATCCATGTCTTGGGTCCTCCACATATGCTCCATGTTGATTGAACCTGACCTGCAAACCTTTCTCCACAATCTGACCAACACTCATTAAGTTTTTGGTAATAGTTGGTACATAAAGTACCCTGCTCAATAGGTTCTGGTTACCATCACAAGTTTTTACATTTCCAATCTTTACTACAGAATGCTTAGTATCATCACCTGTCTGTACTTGATGTTTGCCCTTAGGTTCCTCAAGATCAGAGAGTAGTGCCACATTGCCAGCTACATGATTAGAACACCCTGAATCAATATAAAATAGATGATCATCATTGATACCTGACTTGGAAGTCATATTCATGATCAATAGGGAGTCATCTTGCTCCTCTGTGTAGTTGTTGCAGTCTTTCCTATTTCTGAATCCTCCTTGGTAGTTACCATTATGGTTGTTGTTGTAATTGTTGTTGTAGTTATGGTTGTAGCCATTGTAGCCTTGGTGTTGGTTGAACCTTCCTCTACCTTGAGAGTATCCACCTCTTTGATAGCCTCTTCCTCTCTGATTTTTGTAGTTTCTGTAGCACTCATCTGTGGTGTGGTTAGACAATCCACAAATATTGCATGGTGATGAATTGTAGAGTCTCCCCCTACCTTGCTTACCTCCTCTGCCCCTGCCTCTTGAAGATCTACCTCTCCCTGCATAGTTAGCTTGGGAGGTAGACCCTTCATCCTCTTGCTTTTTACCTTTACCTTTGTCTTTAACCTTTTTATCAGTATATAGGGAAGAAGGAGTGTTACCTTTAGATGTATCTCCAACCTTTGTGAACTTTGCTTCATGTGTGAATAGTTGGCCCATCAGAGTTGTGAGATCTGGGGTATGCATATCCATGTAGAGATCCATTGCGGTGGTGAAGCTTTCCCACTTATCATCTGCCTTTAGTCCATTGGTTATTTGCCTTAATATTTGTTCCTCTTCAATCTCCTCTCCTATGCTTGCTAATTGGTCTGCCACATCCTTGATCTTGGTCACAAATTCTGAGACTGATTGCTTTGGTTGCTTCCTAAGGGTTGTGAATTCAATCCACAATTGATTCTTCCTGGCCCTTGTATTAGATGAAAAGTATGATGATAAAATTTCCCAAGTTTCTTGGGAAGTATTACAATTCCTGATGTGAGGTAAAAGGAAATCAGATATAGAGTTAAGAAGATAAGACCTTGCCAATGCATCTTTTGCACACCATGTATTAAGTATTTCTTGTTCTTCCTTGGTGGGTAGACCCCTTGCTTTGAATGAGGGAAATTCCCCATCTCTTGAGATGAATCCAAATAGACTTCTTCCTTGTAGATAGGTCTTCATCCTCAGAGACCAAGCTTGATAATTGTTCCTATCCAATTTGTCAACGAATGAAGGAAAACCATCTCCCATGTTACCTTGTTAGCTCTGATACCACTGTTGGGAAAGATGGATGGATCCTCCAGAAGATTGAGTAGATGCTGCTAATCCTGCTTTGCACCAGCCCTCAGTGACTCCAGATATGATTAGTAGACACCCTTAGCTTCCAAATGATACCAAGAGATCATATATGTACTTTGCAAATGATGTGTGTAGTGATCAAATCAAAACAGACTACTTGACACTTCACAAATCCAAGAAAACTTGCTATTTTAGTATTGACACCTGCTCAGTCTTTCACTCAGTATGACCAGTACACTTAAAATTGGCAAAATTCCTTCTAGAGGTATTCTATTAGCTTAGTAAGCTACCATTTGCAAGTGGAATGAGATAAAATGATAAACTATACCAGGAGAAATCACTTTAGCAAAATTAGGAACACTCCCGACTTTTTAGGAATTATGCAGACAGATACCAATGAGCACTTCGACCGTTATTTCTCGAAATTGGCTGAACCAAGTTGCTTCAAACTTTTTATGCTTGTAATATGCTTTGAGCTGGATCTCCCAAGCTTTTAATCACTTGATTTGGTGGAGTAGACACTGAGATATGCCTCTTTGAAGTTGACAGACTTGAAGTAGTATACTCAGAGAACACAGAGTTGATGAATGTGAATATATCTATTGATTGACATAATTGTACAATCTCATTAGCATGATAACCATAGCTAGATGAGGTAATGAGGTATGAGCTATAGTGTAGCACTCATACACACTCAGATACAAATGAAAAATGCCTCAGGAAATGAGCTAGAGTGAGCTAAGCTACCCGCGACTTTTTCTTTACACCTTTTATAGAGTTGAGGGAAGATTCAAGTTTGAATTCAAATTCAAACTCCTAGAATCTTTCACCTAAAAGGTAATGAGATATTCTCTCAATCATCCAACAACTTTTTCCACGATTCTAATCAAGTAGGTGTGTAACAAAGATTCCAAGTCATTTAGACTTTTACATGGGTAAAGTGGTAATAAATCATAAGCATATGTTTATATGATTCTTCTCATATGTTGAGTCTTCAAGAGAGCTTCCAAGCCAAATGTGTAGGCTTGTAACTTACACCAACATGGCTTGCCTCAATGGGAATGGTTGTGGCAAAGCTAGTGGCTTTTCTCCTTTTCGTACCCAAATCTGCTTCATGCCCTGAGCTTCTTTCTTCTTGAATTGTCTGTCTAGTTGATATAGCAGATGTCTTTTTTGCTTGCCTCTTTGGTCGAGTTATGCTCGCATTAGTCTGTGAAGAAGAAGAGAGGTTTGGTGGTCTTTGAGCATGTGCTTCCATGATTGAGTCCTTTTGCTTCGTAGGGCTATTGACACACACAACATTTTCTTTGCAAAGATTAGTTTTAGGAGAACTAAGAGAATGTGTGACCTCTGGATTTGTGAGCATGCAATTGTCTAATTCTAAGGTAATACATTGTTCATGTACCCAAACTTGAAGAAGTTGGCTTCTAAGGTTTAAGTTGACTGCATGGTCATAGATCTAGTCTTGACCCAGGACAAGTGGTTCCATAAGGTCCTCATCCTCACACACTAGCCTTTTCACTCTCATCGGAACATCTTGGAGATAGATGGGAAGTTCCACCTCACCCAAACAGGGTGTTTCCACACCTCCAAATCCTATGAGATAGGCTTCAATGGAATTGATGTTGAATTGTAGATCTTGGCAGTATGAAAGTCTAACCACCTAGTTGCTGCACCGGAGTCAATTAATGCTCTCGTGGTCCTCACATTCTTCCCTTGTCCTACCGCAATGTTCACAAAGGGACGTTGATCAATTATAGAAGCAATTGCACTTGATGTTTGACACATGGCCATGTGGTATCTTGTGGCCTCAAGATTGACGTCTAGGCCTAGGTGTCTTAACTTATTTCTCCTAATGCGTTCTCTAGCCTCTACCTCTGCTTCTTCTCTAACCCTTAACTCTTCTTCTTTTCACTTCTTCTTCTTTTCACTCAGTAAGAGGTTCTTGATACAACTTGACTCGACATCCACTAATACTCTTGTGCTACTTTAAAGTGGGCATTAGGAAGTCCAAAGGTAGCACAACATTTTGTCCGAGGACCATCTGAAATGGGGTGGCATTGAGTACCATTTTATAGGCAACTCGATAAGCCCAAACCACATGATGAAGTTGTTTGTCCCAATCAGAGAGTTTATTATTTACCAATTTTGTCAATACATTACATAGGATTATGTTCGTGCTCTTAGCTTGTCCGTTAGCCTGTGGATGATAGGGGGCAGACTTCTTAAGTATCACCAAGAATTCTTGGAGAAGATTTTCAATGACTTCATTCCAGAAGTGTGTGCCTCTATGGCTCACTAACTCTATGGGTAGTCCATATCTCGTGAACACATTCTCAAATAAAAACTTATCCGTTGTTTGAGCATCATCCTTTGTAGTGGCTTTTACTTCTACCCACTTCATAAGGTAATCGGTGGCTACAGTAATGTACTCTGCATGGGAGTTTCTAGCTGGGGGGTTAATAGGACCTACAAAGTCTATGCCCCACTTTGAGAATGTGCATCCTCCCATCGTTGGCCTCAGAGGCATCTCATCTTTTCTTATCGGATATTGTGCACGTTGGCATGTGTCACATTTCTTCACATAGGTATAAGCATCCATATGAAGAGTGGGCCACCAAAGTCGTGAGAATAGAATAGTCTTAATTACTTGGCCACGACCAAAATGTCCGCCTGCAACACTGCTATGGATAGTTTCTAAGATTTTCAAATAGTTTGATTCATGAATGCACAATCTTAAGTAACCATCTTTGCCTCTTCGGTATAGGTTATCTCCAATGAGGGCGTAGTCGTGGGCTTCTTGCTCCATGCTTCGCTTACTTGCTAGACTAGTCTGATTGGGTAATGTTCCTGATCTCAGGAACTCTACCAATGGAGCACTCCAATCTGGAATTAATGATACATGATAAAGAGTCCCATGCTCCACAAGGGGTCTCTTCTGGCACACTGGACAATTCTTGATCCACTCATGAATTTCTTTGTCCTTACTAGGCCAATATACTCCTAAACGTTTTAGATTTTGCAATGTTGGTTGTTTAGAATAGCGATTCCCTAGAAATCCTTCATGGGCTTGTTGCAACCAACTACTATGTTCATCGTCCTTCACACAACAAGCAAGAACACCTTCCGTATCTTGTTAGTACATGTTTCCTGCCAGTATTTGATATTTTTGTGATTTTAAAATTTCACCTTTGTTTGTTTTCACATTCTTATTTGTGGGTCCGAAGGTTAGGACAGGTACTAACTTATTTGCCCATTTAGGAACAACTTCTAGATTGAACAGATAAGCGTCGGGCAATTCATCAGACACTCCTTGCAGTGGCTCTCCTGAAGTGATGTGGGAAAGGTGATCCGCTTTGAGGTGGGTCTTACCTTTCCTAACAACCACTTCAAAGTCATATTCCATTAGTAAGAGGAACCATCTTACTAAGCATCCTATATTGCAAGGTTTATTGACCAAGTATAATAAAGCTTGATGATCAGTGAAACATTTGAACTTGTTGGCCAATATGGTGTCTAAACCTCTTCAGAACATATACCATGCCTAAACCTTCTCTTTCCGTTGTGGTGTAGTTTCATTCAGCACCATTCAATTGCCTACTAGCATATGCTATAGGCAAATCTAAATTTCCTTCTCTTGCTGGTTGTGACAACACACATCCTATTGCATAATTGGATGCATCCACGTGTACATGGAATCCTTTTGTCCAATCACGAGTGGTCATTATTGGGGCTGTGCACAAGCATCTTTTCAGCTCATTGAAGGACTCCTTGCATTCGTCGTTCCACTCAAAATTTGTCAACAAGGCATAAAGAGGCTTAGCTATAATTGCATACATGTGAATAAACCTATGGTAATATCCACAATGGCCCATAAAGGCTTGTACCTCTTTAACATTCCTTGGTCTCGGCAACTCTGCTA
Source organism: Ceratopteris richardii (assembly GCA_020310875.1). Classification (NCBI taxonomy): domain Eukaryota; kingdom Viridiplantae; phylum Streptophyta; class Polypodiopsida; order Polypodiales; family Pteridaceae; genus Ceratopteris; species Ceratopteris richardii. The sequence continues at coordinate 127,932,187 of CM035412.1, read as the reverse complement.
TGGCTCTTACTTTGTCCTCATCAGTTGATATTCCGTTCTTAGAGACAATATGACCTAAGATTTTACCTTGTTGTACAATGAACACACACTTTTCTGGGTTTAGACACACTCGATATTCTCTACACTTGTTGAAGATCTATCTAAGCTCAGGGATGTGGTATCTTCTTTGTTGGGAATGAGCACATAAATCATCCACATATAATTCTAAGTTCTTTCACAAGAATTCCTTGAAGACATGAAACATGAGCCTTTGGAACGTTGCAGGTGCATTGGTGAGCCCAAATGGCATCACACGAAATGCAAAGACACCCCACTCTGTGGCAAAGGCCGTTTTATGTTGATCTTCTGGGGCAATGGCTACTTGGTTGTAACTTGGAAATCCATCAAGGAAGCTATAAACATCCTTGCCTACAACACGCTCCAATAAATGATCAATGATTGGAAGTGGATAACTATCTCTGAAAAGTAACAGCATCAACCTTTTTAAGGTTAATACAGACACGTAACTTTCCATTCTTCTTGGGCACCACTACAATGGGCAACACCCATTCAGTATGCCCAATCTCATAGATAAATCTAGCTTCAATCAACCTGTCAATTTCTTCTTTGATTTTAGCTGCATAAGTGTCATTATATGTGTAGGGCTTTTGTTTGGTGGGCTTGGCATCAGCGGGCATGGGGATCATATGAGAGCAAATTTTTGGATCTACTCCCTTCAAATCTCTATAGCGCCACGCAAATACATCCCTATATTCCCTTAATAAGGCTACCAACTCTACTTCCTCTTCTTTACTTAGGTCATCTCCTATGTACGTACATCTCTCTTTTTTATCTTCGATGGTAACTACTCTTGTCTTTGTTATCATATGCTTCTCTTGTAATGGTCTCTCTCTTAGGCATTCGTACCAAAATTTTTTGGTCCTCAACTTCGTATTTCTTGAAATTCTCTGGTACTTCAAACAATGATCCCTCCTCTCCTTGTTTCACTACTTGTCTTGTCTTTTTCTTTTGACCTCCTTCACTTCCTTCCTTTGAATTTATAGTGTTAATGCTTATGAGAGTTCTTCTTCAGGTTGGTTAAATACTCCTACATCTTCTAGATAGTGCTTCTCTGAGTTAAAGCAACTATCCATCACAATGGACTCTAGATCTTCATCGTTCTCTTCTTCTTCTATGAGTTCACTAGGGTCACATTCTTCTAGCAAGGGCTGACACATGAAAACTGAAATATCATAACCCTCTTCATCACAATGAGGTGTCCATTGTTCTTCATTGACTGCAATGTCCATGGTAGCTAAGATTTCTGCCTAGCCAAGAGGCTGAAATACCTCATCTGGAACTCGGTGTATAGGCCGGGTCTCTAACTATTATGTTTCCTTGAGAAGTTCCTTCTTCTCTTTCTTTTAGGCGTTTTTCCTCTTCCTTCGCGACCTTGCACATCCACAAATGAGTATCTTCATGCATCCAGGATGTATCAGTTGAACTTTTAGAATGTAGAGAGATTGAATCTTCTTGCTCCTTGTCGATAGGATTCCACTGTAGGGGTGGTACATCTCTGAAGGTGTAATCCTTCAAATTGACCTTGGTTGTGACCCCTAAGGGCTGCAAGTATAAGGAGTTGGTTCCCCAATCCTGTACAACTTGCAGTTGTCGTAGGAAGGGCCTTCCCAGGATCATTTCGTAGGTATTAGTTTTACCAAAGTCACATATAGCAAAGGTGTGCTCAAATTCTACACCACAAGTGGTTAGAGTTATCCCTTCTAGCAATCCTAGAGGTCTTTCCACATGGCCGTCAGCCATCTGAAGCTTCATTCTAGTTGGTCTTAATGCATGTTTACCCCATTGCTTCCACAAGGAAGTGGTCGCAATAGCAACACCAACACCTCAATCTATGATCGCTTTGGTTATGTAACCTTGGTAGCTGATTGGAAGATAAGTATTACCTTCCTCACCTTTGCTCATGTCCCCTATTTTGTCTAGAGGTATCTCCGATACTTTCTGTTTAGAGCCGACTTTAGGCATTTTGGAATCAAGTTCTGGAACTTGATTTTCCACATGTTTCCATAACTTAGGGTTTGCTTTGAGCAGCTCTTCTAAAGTGCGATGACATTGAACCTTAGTGTTCTTCACGACTTTAGTGTTTCTTGGAGCCACTGAGTCTTGGTTTTTTATCAATATTGTGGGAGCTCTGATCTAGAGAGATTCAAATTCCGATGGGCTTGTGAACTGTGGCACCTCCTGTAAAGAATTGGATTTAAATCTTGAAATTTCTTCCTCTTGTTGCTCTACTTGGTCTCCATAAATAGATGGAATGTCTTGTGGGAATTGATCATGAAGGTCATCAATCTCAAGAATACGAGGGTGACAGCCTTGAAGGATGACTAACCCTCAAATAATGAGCACAACTGACTGCCCAAAAGAAAATAGCTGCACCAAATTTCCACAGTTGATATGCATATCAATTAATGTGGTTGCCAGGATAATATCCGCTTCGGTCCCTTTTACCACTGATCATGGATAAGTTGCCCTTCTTCAATGTTTCCCATGAGGGCTTCAAGCTTTTTTAAGCCAAAACAAATGTGGTATTGTCCGGATCAATGTTACCAAATTGGATTTTGGGCAGACCAATCAAGTTCTTCCTCATTAAAACCATGATTTACATGTGCTGAAATCAAACATTCCAGTAAAAACACTCTGATCTGGGAGATTATCAAAAACATGTTGTGCTTCAGCAAATGTCCCTCCACTTTCCATATATCTCAATAAAGATGGTGCTAAAGATAACATCTTGCCACACCAACCCTTAGTGTGGAAGTAAAGGCTAAAGCATCTAGCCCTATTCCCTCCTTTTGCAGCTGCCCATTTACTTCTTGATCAAGAGACACTCCTCCCACACTGCAACAAGCGTTTAAACTGCAATGGAAGGTAACACATTGGCCAGTAGTCCTTCAAGCTCCCTTTTAGCACTACATTCTAGTGCTTTTCTTCGTCATAACACCCACTTTCTCTTCAAGGTACCTGCAATCAAGCATATATTCTACACAACAAAAGCATATTAGTGCATAAAAAATCAACCAGTTCATGAGCTAACATACTCCCCTCCACTTATTTTACCTTGCATGCCTATTCTCTTCTTCCTCAAATGTCGCACCTGCAATCACCCTCATACAATCGTCGGTTAGTACCAAAATCCAATCATTTCACTTACCATCTTTGTCCATCTTCTTGCATCTTCATTGCCATGTCCACCTGTCTGCAAACTCATCAAACATATTAGATCATTTTTCATGAAACACCACATCTACTACCAAAATGAAAACCATTCATATCAATCATCCATATCACACATATATACTCAACACACACATCGTGGCCCCACATCACACATGCATTCTCGTCACACACAACATACATACATACAAGAACCACATCCGATCTTCCTTTGCGCTACTCTTTTTTCGTCTATACTTTCACTTGCCTAATTTCTTTTCCATTTCCACTCAAATCCTCTTGCCCATTTTCCATGCCCCTTCTACCTAGGGTTTCTACTATCCACTTTCCTTTTCATCAACTCTTTGCTTTTTTTTTGCTTTTCAACTAAATTCAATCCTAGGTCACCACCATACCTCCAGAATTGATGGACACACAGCAAAGACCACTCAAGCCTAGCAGGAGCTCACTTCGACAAGATCGCTCATCGTTGACATGCTTCAGGACATCGCAAGTAGTTGCACAACCTAAGAACCAAAATGAGCACCTCCCAAGAGTTCACAGACGAACAAAGCCACTAGCATGCTTGGATCCCTCAAGTCCAAGTCTTCCACAGACACGTCGTAGCCAAAACCCTAGCCGAGCTTAAGCTTCAATTCGACATGCCTCATCAAGAGTCCACACATTCCTAGATCCCCACAACACATACACCCATTCCCATCTGAGCATCATGCTCTATCGCCTCTCTTCTATCCCCCTCAAGAGAGGAATTTTCTTTTTCTCTTTTTTTTTCTTTTTATTTATTTGTTTACGTGCAATGCACAATGCTAGCCCTATGCGAAACCGACGTCAGGCTCATGGCTTTGACCACCCGGACAAAGGGACTCCACCCGCCTATCCGCCCACATAGGCACATAGCCACATACAGGTCGAGCCTAGAGTGAAACTGGCATTAGCTCGTGGCCTCCATCACCCGATCAAGGTTGTTCCACTCTCCTACTAGCCCACTGCAGCGCACCGACAACACACACACATATACACAATCATTTCTTTCTTGTTTTTTTTTTCTTCAATTTCAAAGTCTTGAGAATTAGGAGATAGAAAAAGGCCCTTTTCCCAACCCAACCAATCACGACACACACACACATATATCCCCCCGGTGACATCTCGATGAGACACATCTCCTCTCTACCGCTACTCAAGCCAAAATCCGACCACTAATGCCATGGTCAACCTGTCCTCTCAAAACCTACACATACTAACTACCTTGTCAACCTGAAACCTCAAAAAATACCACCTCAGTCCTAAGCGTACAACCAACTCAATCCATTCGTCCTCACATCTTTGATTCGCAATCCCACAAAGCAAATCCTAATCTGACCTAGGCCATCCTCACCAACATCCATCGCATCATCTATTTCTTTTTCATCTCCAACCTGTGCCTCACAGAGATTCCACCTGACCTGATAGATGACTTGGAAAACTACCATTAGCCATTGTACCTCTTAGTGCCTCAAGCCTCGCCGCGAAGTCCCTTATCCCTTCTTTATTTTTCTCAATACCACCTTGGAGTCGAAAAATCTCATCATCCACTTGATGGAACTGAACCCACATTTTCTTCCTCTCCTCTTCTAAATGACTCGTCCTTCTTTTTGTTTCAAGGGGAACCTCCTCCTCCTCCCGAATAGGTCCGACAGCTTCTCAAATTCTTCTCGGATCGTTCTATCCTCCCAAATTCTACTTTCATTTTCTGATTCAAGTTCATCCACCTTCTTCGCCAACTTGTCCATCCCTTCAAACCCCACTCCTAATGCCTCTAACTTGTCCAATACTGCTTTCAACTCTTCCTCCATTTTTCGTACTTTTTGGTCCCCTTCTACACATTTCTGTCTCTCATCATCTCTGTAACTCATCCATTTACCTAGCTTGCCACTCAACCTCTCATTTTCCTTCTCTAATTGTCTCATCTTCTCACCACTCTCTGCTTGGGCACTTTTCATTCTTTCTAACTCCATGTGGAACTCTTCAGCTACCTTACCCGCTTGGTCATCGTATCTACCAGTCATCTCTCGTAATTTCTCGATTTGCTTTTCCATTTGGTCGACTCTATGGCAGGTCATCAGTGTCTTGTGATGGCTCTTCTTCAATTGAAACTCCATGGAAATTGGTTGTCATCAAGCCTGTTCTAAGGTCCAAGACCTCCTTTCTCGTGGCATTGCTCTTCCTAGCCACTTTTTCACTCTCAAGCAACTAGAATTGTCCTCTCAGCTTCTCATTTTCAACTTTCAACACTCTACTTATATCTGCCACCACTCGGAATTGCTCCTCCCATTTGTCTACAACCTCTTCTATCTTTGCCTAATTTTTCTCCAATGTTTCCACCTTGACCCTCTCACTATCGCGCTCTTCACGAAGACATTCTAATTGACATTTTATGCTTGCGTGCGAACTCTCATTATCTTCGGCATCCACGAAGAAAGTTGCAAGGGACGTACTAACCTCTTTTGCCAAGACCTCTTCGACCTTTGCACGACACACGTGCTCCCATAACCTTTTTTTTCCACCATCCGTGCGTGTGGGAATAAAGTCCAACGGACTAGACACACGAGGGCAAAATTTTGTGATGTGCCCCATCTTCTCACAATACCAACACTGAATTTAATTCGAGATTGGACCAACCCGGTGACATTCATATGCACAATTTCTCATTGGGTGTCCAAACCCGCTTTGACTTCTAGTCCATCTGGAGTTCATCAACCTCGGCCCAACCTTTTGAAATTCCCTGACTTTCGGACTTTGCAACATCTTTCTACCTAGGCCAATGCACTCAATCTGGGTCGATGGGCTGTGCCACACAATTGGGGCATGTAGCATACTCCTGGCATGACTCTAGGAGGAGTGCCAAGCCAACTCCCCAGTAGGATCGCCAAATGAAGAGTCCTAATTCCCAAGCGAAATATGATTATTCAAGCCTTTATTTTTCTTAAACCCCTTGGAATTGGTCCATTTGGATTACCTGGAGCCTACAATTATCTCTCAATTGATACTTCCTTGGTCTATGCCCTAGCTCATAGGCTTCCCGACAAACACACCAAAATATTGGAGCTCTAAACCCGTGGGAAAATGTCTTACATGCACTTATGGGTTGCCCAATTTACTTGCACTCTGTCACTTTTTCTTACTCCAAGTCCACATATACCCCTCAAATGTATTCATGGAAGAGGGGGAAAGGAAGCACTTATGTGCACGTGAACAGGGACCCAAACTTGTGGATTGATTTTCGAGATTTCTCTTCTTGACCCCTAGCGTTCTCCTTTCGTTCTCTTCCTCCTTTTCCTTTACTTTTTCTCACTTTCTCGCTTCCTTTTTCACCCGCTCCCCATCACCCTTACACATGCATTCTCACACACTTTCTTCACTCTCCTTCTTGCCTCTGCACACACACTTTCTCTCTCTCGCAAACATGTACCCTTGCACCTATCCTCCCACTCGTGCACTCTCATGCCCTTTCCCCATCTCACACTCCTTGTCACTTGCTTGCACAAACACACTGAGTCAAACTCATCATGTCATGCATTTGCACCCACATACACTCACACTCTTAGAGATCCATGGGTTGCCCCCTCCCCTCGGAGAGTCTCCCTTTCTTTCCTTCTTAAATATACATCGGTAAGCAACCCTTTTTATTGACCCGTCCGTACGGCCATGATGCATTAACCCCCCTCTTGATGCTAAGAGTGAGTGTCATGTGTTGCGCATTCAAAGCTTTCTATGAGATGGGATTAGCAGTCCTCGAACATAGAATACACATCGTCATTCATTGATAAGCATGCCTCCCGTATGTTCAATGGCAATGTAGATTATCACGCTGGCCAGGTGATGAGAATTCAAAAAAAAACGACAAAAGGAGTCACACACAGTGACCGACAACTGAGGGCACCTCATTCAATCAACTTTCTGCATTATACAAATATGACAAGAGTTACCTGGTGGGTTTTCACTCCCCATTATGTAAGGCCCAACCCAAAAAAAATGAAATATTATTTTCAATATTGGTCTACTATCACATGGCCCTTAATGTAATACGGAACATACCACATACATGGTTACCTGTGTTGAATTCCTTGGCTTTCAAACATCTTGTTCTATGTATTTAAACAATCCTGTATTCAACATGGAAAAGCCTACTCTATTAGCCATCTATAACATCGCTATCGGTGCACAATACAAAATATAGGAGGTAAGTATGAGGCCATTAAAAACAAGATGAAGAATGCTCTCATGTTCGCTCGCATGTTCAACGCCTCCCTCTACTCCTCTATAGCTTGATACCCATGTTTCAAATGTTTCAATGAGTAGAATATAACGCTTAGCTAGAGTTCAATTTCTTGTCCTTCCTTGGGGGTACATTATGTGCTCAACATTATCCTCAGCCTAACGTGATAGGAACAAGGCATGCCACATATTAAGCAACCATAAAAGACTTCATGGACATTACTTGTTATGGTCGTTATCCCTTATCAACAAAAAAACCGAGAGACTTGGTGGAAATATTGGTGAGATTCCTAGCATCTGTTGCTCATGAAGGAAGGCAGTAATCACATGGGAGTGGTGGCACGCCAATGCTCAGAACATGCCCCCCAATGCATATCCAATACTAGAAATACACCAGCTTTACCCAGTGCTATGACTCGTCGTGAGGATTGACACCCCATTTATTAACCAAGTGCATGATAGATCGCTTATAGTCTGCAACAACAGTATGCATTCGGGGCTAATGATGCTTCATTAGAGTATTTCAAGGAAACTTACCACCAAGAAATCAAACAGGGAAGGCTACTCACGTGTACCCATAGAAGAATTTCAAAACGCCTACATACCAGAACTCTGTACTGATTCACAATGGTCATAATGCAAAATCCTCATGCCTGAAATTGTAATTCGGATAAAGACATTGCGCAGAGCCTTGAATAGATATACTAAAACATATATTGATTCATTCACTGTGTTACAATGGAAGAAGGATAGGATTGGGCCGATGTGTTCTGAGGGTAAAGCCTACCGTGGAAAATTTTCTCTGAATCTTTACAGTACAACACAACAACCGTTCTACAACTGTGTTCTGAGGGTAAAGCCTACGGTGGAAATTTTTCTCGGAATCTTTGTAGAATCAGGTGTAGAACTAGTCATTTCTACTCTAAGAAGGTTGGAAAAGTGCGGTAAGCATGCCTTAGGACCCACAAGAATGCGTCTACAATTAGGCAATGATCATATGGAGAGACCTTTAAGTCTTCTTGAAAATGCTATCTTCGTCACATTTGAAATTCAAATAGGCCATTGCCATATGTGAATTTGGCAAAGAATTGAATTAGAATCTGCTCTTACGATGGCCGTTTCTATGACAATTGAAAGTGGTTTAAGACTAATGAGGGAACACAATTTACATTCAACATAATGGCACAACTACGGAGATCAATCTACACACGAATGCATATAGAGATGTGCCACCTCTCCAATGGTGAGAAGGGAATTTGAATCAGCCATCTTGAATATGCGAAGGCACCGGTCTTTGGTTGTGTCAAGCAAAAAACAATGAACCAAGTGAACCTCCAGAAAGATCAGTGAATGATCTAGGATACATTCCTGCCTCTAATGTAAGAGAGGATGAGTTTGATCCTTTAAGTTGAACACATATTTTGAAAGCCAAAAAAGTAGTTGTAAAAAAACATTCATTGATGCATCATTCTAAGGAAGGTGGCTATGACTTGGATTTATGTTTAGTGGAACTCATCGAAGAATACCCAATGTGTGAGATGCCACTAGCTTGTGAAGTTATAGCACATTTAGAGGATGATGTAGGATCAACCCTTAGGGACTATCCTAGTGTCTAGATGGACATACCTAAGATAATGAATTAGAGTACTTGCACTATATGGGAACCCAAATTGATCCTTGAACATGGCCGAACCTACATGATTTGTCAGGCAAGCACTAGATTGTGTCCTCTGACAAGACTCTAGAAGATTTCAAAATTACACTTCCGATTACAAGATCAACCACATAGGAAAATAATACAAGGATATGTAACCAATACAAGAAGTCCCACAACTAGGGATGGATAGATATGAACAACTTGACTAGAGATGACACAAAAGATCCCACATCCCATGATTGTAGGTATGAAGCAAGATGTCTTGATTTCAAGGACTCCCTTTAGGGAGATGAAGTAGATACATGGAATAACCCTTGATTGAACATGAACTCCTTATACTTTACCTTCTTGTTATCTTCATAATATGTCTACTCCATATCATTTGGAATGATTTCTTGGATTTAAAAGATTCTTGATTCGGATTCTTGAGAAAAAGTGTCTTGATTATTCAACACTTCTAGCTCTTGGACTTGGCTTTCTTTGAGCAATTGAATCTCACATTGAACTATTTGATCGATAACATCATCCAAAGTATCTCCTTGAGACATGGATAAAATGAAAGACTTCACTTCTTCTTTGAGGCCACTTTGAAATTGATTAACTAGATAGTCTTCTTGATATGTGGATCCTTGAAATACATTTCTAAACTCTGATGCAAATTTTACAACTGAGCGATCACCTTGTTGTAGCCTCATTTACAAATCTTGAAGTTTTTGACATACATCATTCAAAGTAAATTCGATATTTTAAAGTATGGATATGAAGTCCCTCATCCTTGATAGTGAATTGTAGTGATAGCCTTGCCAAAATGTCAGGGGAACACTATATTATGCCCTCTGACTGATGTCATGGATAAAGGAAACCCTCCTAAAGCTCACATTCCATGTGACTTTCTATATATCAATGTTGGTTCAAAATTTGGAGAAATTAATGCTTCCAATGTGTCCAAAACATGCCAAAACCCTAAGATCGATTTTCTACTTGCTTGATTTTGATATCTTCATGTCATTTTTTGAATCGATTATATCATCGATGACATCAATTCATAACCCGCCTTGATGAATCACCCTTGAAATCATATATAAGGAGTGGTCGACCACATATATACTCACTCTTGCCAATGCCAATCTTGGGAGCTCAAGGAGTTGCGATTTCAAAGTAAGTAATTTCAAAGTTCTAGTTCTAGTTCTCCTCTTGTCCTTTGTTTTGGTCTTGTCTAGTCTTGTATCCTAGAAATTCTATGTTTTCCTATTGTAATCTCATAGTGCAAGATCCTATTGAGTTATTTCTTGTATCTAGTTCATCTCCCTGTAGGGAGTTCTTGTATTCCACTATCTTGCTTATTACCTATGCTTGTGGGTTTTGGGATCCCGTATATCATCTCTAGTCAAGTTATCCATACTTATCAGTCCTGGGTTGTGGGAATTCTTTTATTATTGACATATTCGTGTATTCTTTTCCCTACATGGTAATTGAAATATTTTCTACTCTACTCAGAGTGCATAATCTAGTGCTCCCCTCACATTTTGGCAAGACTATCACTTCAACTCACTTTCAAGAATGATGGATTCCATATCTGTATTTAAAAATATCAAATGTACTTTGAATGATGTATATCAAAAACTCCAAGATTTGGAATGGAGCCTATGGAAAGTGATCATATAGTTGTAGAATTTGCATGAGACTTTAGAAATTTATTTCAAGGATCCACATATCAAGAAGAATATCTAGCTAATAAATTTCAAAGTGGCCTCAAAGATGAAGTGAAGTCTCTCTTGCTATCCATGCCTGAAGGAGATACCTTGGATGATGTTAACAATCAAGCAGTTCAATGTGAGAGCCCATTGTTCCTTACATGGACTTGATGTGGATAGTCTTTCCAAAATGTCATTAGAGCACTAGATTATGCCCTTTAACTAAACTAGACAAGATTTTGGACTTACATTTTTTATTACAAGATCACCCATGAAGGGAGAATAATAGAAGAATATATAAATAATACAAGAAGTCCCATAACATAGGACTAATAGGTATGGAGAACACGATTAAGAGATGATACATGGGATCCCACAATCCAGGATCGTAGCTAAGAGGCAAGATATCTGGAATACAAGAACTTCCTTAAGAGAGATGAACTGGATACAAGAAATAACTCAATAGGAGCTCATACTATGAGATTACAATAGGACAAGATAGAATGTCCATGATACAAGCACTACAACATACCAAGGGTATACTGACGTTTAGCATGTAGACGGTCCACGTCGGCGTCGGTACGACCCTCGAAATATTTTGGAAAACCACTTAGCCTCGGAATTATTGCGTCGATATGAGCATCGGTATGAGCATCCGTATGAGCATCGGTATGAGCGTCGGAATGTTACTGGAAATTACCGATGCTCATACCGACGCTCATACCGACACTCATACCGACGATCGGTTTTAACTGGGCCCGAGAGCAAACATTTGACATATCGGCATTTTGAACTTAGATCTTCTACTGTCGACTTTGCGCACGCGAACAACATATCTCTGTTTGTCACTCTTTCTCTCTCTCTCTCCTTCCTTCTCTCTCTCTCTCCTTCCTTCTCTCTCTCTCTCCCCCTCCCTCTCTCTCTCTCATCACACCTCTATCTTTCTAGATCTGAAGTTTGAAAGAACTTGGAGAAGCTTGTAGGAGGTAGAAAAGTGCGTTTCGAAGCGATATTTTTGGTCAAGCCAACCGGCACAAGACCAGCCCTTGAGTTTATGGAGACTCAAATAGAACTTATAGGCATGCAATAAGTGCAAAGAAATGCACTATGTACTTTGGGGCATCAAGGAGAATGAGTCGATACAAAACAGATAGGTTTGCGGGTCGACTAGCTCAAAAAACTTACTATCTATGGAAGAGACAATGAACTTCAAATGCCCATAGCGACCAACGAGATTACAATTAGAAAAAATCCTTTTATGGGAGTGATAGAAATAGGGTTGAGTGTATAGAATGCACAAAAGTATAAAGAATAAGCAAAATATGCTATAGGAATGAATGCGACATTCACCGGTGGTACTTCCTATTTTTCAGGAATATGCAGAGATTGACCCCGAGACAGAAAAACTCAGACTTCTCCCAATCTACTGAACCAAATGCTTTGAAAATTTATAGGCATAAACTAGACACTTATACCTTTCCAATGTGTGTGCACTCAATTTCGAGCTCTGGAGAGAGAGAAGCAGCCTCTGCAAGATTACTGTTGGCAAAGAAGATGATGCAGAGAATTGAAGGAGCAAGACAATGATGGTCACAAGTGTATGTATATTTCTTCCATGTAATGTACAAGTGATTTCAAGTCTTTATATAGACTCTTGGAGTGTTCCTCGACTTCTACAAGTGAAATTTGAATTCAAATGAAGGTGGGAATGGTTGTTGGAGGGAATCAATTCACTTTCCTACAATCTAGGAAAAGTGAAGATCTAGTTTGATCTACTTTTAGGTGATTGATTGCTTGATTGAATGTGGAGTATTGTGTAGGGTGTTGAAAAGCATCATCTTACACCTACAAAGACAATGACTCAAGGTGATGGACATCGTGCTAAAAATCATGATCTTCAATTTCTTGGTTGTGTTACAATTCCTATTGCACCTACTATAGAGAAACTTTATTGGGATGTCAGAGGTGCATAAGCATATGCATCAAAAACGTTGTCTATAAAACATGCCATTATCCCTTAGATTCGCTCTTAAACAACAAAAGATTCTTAGAACACTATTACAACACTATACCAGGACAGAAATGATGCTCCTCTCTTACTTTTGACAATAGTTGGAGAATGAGCATATGAATAAAGGAGATTCAATGGACACTTTTCTGAAAAAAATCAAGGATTTGAAAGAACAATTGATTTTTTTAATGAAATCTTGCAAGATAGTTCATTTGTGTAGACTATTCTTAACGGTCTTTCAAATTCTTATGATATTTTGCTTCTACTCTTTGATTGATGATGGAAGACAATGTAGATGCCTTAATATTTGAGGATTTAGTATCTGTTTTACTGCATGAATATCAATCTTGGCAGAACTTGTCAATTATGTGTCTTATAAATCAATGTTTCCTAGATACTTAGAAGGCAAAGGTAAATAGAGCTCATCTAATAATAAGTAGAAATGTGTTAATGTTACCACAATCAAAGAAGGAAGACAAAGGGCAAGGTAAATGGAGCTCATCTACTAGTTAACAAAAATGTGTTAACATTGCATAGTCAAAGAAGGAAGACAAAGATGAAAAGAATATAGAAAATAGGAAGCACTTTTTTAAGTACTATGACACAAATGATCATGTCATTAAGAGTCAACTTATTACAAATGGGACAAAGAAGAAAGGGGCTATAATGGTTTTTGGAGAGGCCTCTACACCTAAACCAAAGTTTGCTAACCTTGTTCGATATGAAGAATGGATGTTTACTACTCATTAGATCTATGAATACTCTTCTCATGAGTAGTGTATGTTTGTAATAGACTCAGATGTTTGGCAATTTGACAATGGTGCAACCAAACATATTACCTCGTAGTGTAGTTTATTTAATTCACTTCAGCATGTTCCTATAGGGAATATTGTCACATGCTAAAAAGTCCTCTTATCGTCTCATGGGAGTTTGAAAGGTCATTTTGAATACTATTGATGGTAGTTTGTTCACATTGCCAGATTCCTTATTTTTCCCAGGGATCAAGAAAAGTCTATTATCATTTTCCACACTAGCCAAGATTGGCTTGGTCATCATATTTATTGATGACAACTATGCAGTTCATGATCTCTTGAACAAAGAGGTTATCATTGATTCTAGCATTTTGTACCATGGGTTGTATGAGATCATAGATTATGAAAATTTTGAGAAAGATTTAGCATGTGCAATTCATGATTCTCAAGCTATTTTAGATGCAAAACTTTCGCATGCATGCTTTGCTCATCTAAATTTCACTAGTTTGCTTTCCTTGCAAAAAGCTAAAAGGGTGTCCTCATTTCCCAAACTTGAGGCAACTTCTAAGCATGTATGTGTGGGCTATATTTTGGGTAAAATGTATTTTTCTTCCTTCCCCAAAGATGTTTTAGTTAGAGCTAGGCATAAATTGAAGCTTGTTCATAGAGATGTTTATGGTCCTATGTAGACACCTTCATTTGGGAATGACTTTCATTGATGCATTTTTTAGGCATATATGGGTTTATCCATTGAAAGAAAATTCACAAATGTTTATGTACTTTAAATAGTTCATGGTTATGGCTGAAAATTTGCCAGCAAGTAAAATTGGTACCTTCTATTCTGATCGAGGGAGGAGTATATGTTTTTTAACTTTAATGCATTGATGGCTGAGTGTGAGGCTATTATGTGTGCAACATGTTTACGTAACAAGTGTTCCACCAAACCATTGGAGTCTATCCCTCCATATGAGGATTGCCATGGTCGAAATCCATCTATTGGTCATCTATGTGTTTTCGGTTGTCTGGAATATGCATTAGTTCTTGAACAAAAACACAAAAAATTGGATGATAAGGTTTTGAAATGTTTTTTTCTATTATAGTTGTGAAATGCTTATCCTCTATATTGTGAAGAGAGATGGTGGATGCAATCCAAAGATGAGTAGGTGCCGCTACAACCAGCTTCACACCAGCCAACTAAGACTTCAGAGTTGATTAGTAGACCCTTTGAGCTTCCTAAATCCACCAAAATATCAGCCAAGTACTTTGGAACATGTATCCCAAAAGTTTAAGTCAAGACAGACTAGTTGTGAAATGACTAGCTCCCAAAACTTGCTATTTTTGGACATACACCTGCTAGAAAAAATGAACAGTGCTCTCAACCTGGACGGAATTAGAAAAATTCCTTTTGGGCATAGCAAATAGACTTAGTAAGCTTCCCAATCCAAGTTAAAACACTTCAAATGATGGACTGAGCACTGAGAACAAGTTTCAACAATTTCTGGAACCTCCCACAATTCTCGGGGCTCTGCAGAGATAGACTAGTAAGCATTAAAATGCAGATATCTCCAAAATTATTAATCCAATGACCTTGAAAATTTATATGCACAAAGTAGACAGTACAAGCTATCCAACGAAAGTTAAATAACTGAAAAAGGTTCAGTAGAACTCGAGATATGACCTTCTAAAGTTACTGCTCTGAGTGAGTATGGTAGAGAACAAAACAGAGAAGTAGATGATGATAAATGTATAGATTCACATATGATTACAACCACATTGGCAATGAATCTTTGCATAATGGGAGTAGAATGATAGAGATATGGAGTAAGCTCTTCAATCTCTACAAAATGACATGAAGTGGTCACGTACAAGGCTTGCTAATCGCCTCTTCCTTCTTGCTCCTTTTATAGCTATTCTTGGAGGGAGTTTTGAATTCGAATTCGAATGGCTCCACCTAAAAGTGATCCCCAAAGTTAGGAGAGATTCCCTCAGCTCTAAATTTTGTGGTTTTAGGTAGTTAGAACCACGAATTTGCTTTTACATCATGGATGAGGTAAGCCATCCTTTTCCTTTTTTCTTTTTCCATTTACAAGAGATAAAATGTACTCTTTTACAAGAGGTGTTCACATGACTACTCATGTGACTTACAAATAAGGATAATATAAAATATATCAAGCATGTAGGCTTGGGTAAAATGCACCAACAGCTCCCCCTCAAGCCTAACATGCTTGGCCTTCAAATAAGTCTTCAATTGTCCTTGATTTCCTGCAAGCCAATCATCAACTTGAATCTACTTAATTTTGTACCATCAAGAGCTTTAGTCAACATGTCGGCACATTGCATATCTGTAGAGACATAGGATAGTTGAATATCCTTGCTCATTAGCTTCTCCCTTACGTAATGGTAGTGGACTTCAATATGCTTGGTTCTAGCATGGTATACCGGATTAGCTGCTAGATGTAGTGAGCTTGTGTTGTCACCAAAAATATGAGGTGTTGAAGAATGAAGTCCAAGATCTGTGTACAAAGACTTTAACCACATGATTTCTTGAGTTGCATTAGCCAAACCTCTATATTCGGCTTCGGTAGAAGATAATGCCACGGTTGGTTGCTTCTTCGATGACCAGGAAATGATTTTTGAACCTGCAAATGATACATACCCTGATGTGCTTCTTCTATCATCTTTAGATCCGGCCCAATCTGCATCTGAGTAGACCTTTAGCTCAATATCTGAAGTAAATGAATAAAACAACCCTTCATTCATAGTCCCCTTTAGGTACTTGAGGACTCTCTTGGCCGCTTCCATGTGTGGGCTTCTCGGCTTATGCATAAACTGACTCAATATGCTAACACTATAGCATATATCCACCCTTGTGAGTGTTGCATAGTTCAAACTTCCAACCAAGCTTTGATAGCTTGTGATGTCTTCAATTGGCTCTCCTTCATAAGCACTAAGCTTATGATTTTGCTCCATAGGTGTACCTGCACACTTGGTATTTTCCATCTTGAACTTGACGAGCATGTCATGGACATACTTCCTTTGTGTGATGTATATACCTGAATCTGTGTAGATCAACTCCAATCCAAGAAAATAAGTGAGTGGTCCGAGGTCACTTATTTTGAACTCCTCCTTCATTTGACTCTTTACCTGTTTGATTCCTTCAAGATCATTGCCTGTGATAATAATATCATCAACATACACACATAAATAGATCACTTCAGATCCATTCCTCTTTATGAACAAAGAGGTATCCGCCTTCCTAGCTTTGAATCCTTGGTCCTACAAATAAGTCACCAATCTGAAATTCCAAGCTCTTGGAGCTTGCTTCAATCCATACAAAGCTTTCTTTAGTTTGCATACATAGTTAGGATGATGTGCATCCTCATATCCAGGAGGTTGTGCCATATACACTTCCTCAGAAATCCATCCATTCAAGAAAGCATTCTTTACATCAAGTTGATAAAGATTCCAATTTCTAGATGCAGCAAGACTAATGAGAACCCTAATTGTAGGCATTTTTGCAACAGGAGAGAAAGTCTCCTCATAATCAATACCATGGGTTTGAGCAAACCCTTTAGCAACTAACCTTGCTTTGTGTCTATTTATACTTCCATCTCGATTCCTCTTGATTTTGTATATCCATCGAGATCCGATTATCTTCATAGATGGCTTGTTAGGTACAAGCTCCCAAGTGTCATTCTCCTTCAAGGCTTCCATTTCTTCATCCATTGCATCTCTCCAAGCTTTCTTGCTTTGTGCTTCTTCGAATGTTGTAGGTTCTTCATTGGTTGAATCCTTTGCAATGTAGATTGAGTGCTTCGTGACCAAAGAAGTATCATAACCAAACCTCTCTGGTTTCTTCTTCTCCCTCGAAGACCTTCTAAGTGGTTGATGTGAGCTCTCCGGTCCATATGTAGCATCCTGCATCTTTGCTTTACCTTTGTTCTTCCATAGCTTTAGTCTTTCCAAGTCTTCTAGGTCAATCTCCGAATCACTTTCTTCAATCTGCTTTGGCTCCTTTGGTTGAAGTGATGGAAAGTCTTCATCCAAGTCATACGGCAGCTTCACTTTCCTGTCATCATCAAACCATGATTTGTTTTCATCAAAAATTACATCTCTACTCACAAAAAATCCTTTATTGGTTGGATTGTACAATTTATATCCTTTTTGGTTTTGGTCATAACCAATAAATACACACTTCTCTGCCTTGGGATCCAATTTCCCTCTTACTTGAGAAGGAATGTGAGCATAGGCTAAGCATCCAAAGATTTTGCAATGCTCTAGACTAGGTCTTCTTCCATTCCACACTTCATATGGAGTGGTTCCATCTAGTGACTTAGATGGAAGTCTATTTATGAGATATGTGGCTGTAGACACAGCCTCTGCCCATAGGTAGTTCGGCAATCCTTTTTCGTTGAGCATGGACCTTGCAGCTTCGACAATAGCTCTGTTCCTCCTCTCTGCTACACCATTGAGTTCGGGTGTATACCTTGTAGTGACTTCCCTTTTAATGCCTCTTTCATGCAAGAAGGCATCAAATTCAGAAGAGAAGTATTCTCCTCCACCATCTGATCTGAGTCATTTCAAAGTCCTACCTATTTGGTTTTCAACAAGAGCAATATACTTCTTAAAGCAATTAAACACTTCATCCTTGTGCTTCATGAAAAACAGAATGGTCCACCTGCTACAATCATCTATGAAAGACACATAATATCTTGAGCCTAATATAGATGGCTCCTTACTTGGACCCCACACATCCGTGTGCACTAGATCCAAAGGATTTTGATACATATATCCTTTCTTATTGAAAGGTTGTCTATGAGCCTTGCCGAGTTGACAAGCTTCACACTTATAAATCATGTGTTGCCTTGTGATATTAGGCAAACCAAGTACACTTTGGTCCCTGCAATTTTTTTTGAGTGTCCTCTCACCAATGTGAGCAAGCCTTTTGTGCCATATCTCCAACTCTGTAAGAGTTTGAGATCCATAGCTAAACAAAGCTATGTTCTTTGTATCTTCCACTTCAAAAGTGAAAAGCCTTCCTGTCTTTTCTCCTTTGCCAATCCTTCGAAAGCCTTGCCTTGGGTCTTCAACATATGCTCCAAATCGATTGAATCTAACCTGCAATCCTTTTTCAACAATCTGTCCAACACTTATTAAATTTTTGGTAATTGTAGGGACATACAAGACTTTGCTTAAGAGGTTCATATTCCCATCTGATGTCTTCACATTACCTATCTTCTCCACTGAGTGCTTTGTGTCATCTCCTGTCTGCACTTCATGCTTGTTATGAGGATCTTCCAAATCAGAAAGTAAAGCCACATTTCCTGCTACATGGTTCGAGCATCCCGAATCAATGTAAAATATGTGATCATCATCCTTACCCTTCTTCGTTGATAGATTCATAATCAATAATGAATCTTCTTGACTTTCGTCCTCTGCATAGTTATTGTAATCTCTTCTTCCTCTATGGCCACTTTGATAGTTGTTGTTGTTGTAATTGTTGTTGTAGTAGTTGTTGTTGTTGTAGCCTCCATTGTATCTACCTCTATTTGATCCATAGCCACCTCTATTGAATCCTCTTCCTCTTGAGTTCCTCGGGTTCCTGAAACATTCTTCAGTAGTATGGTTAGATAAGCCACATATGTTGCAAGGTTGAGATGATTGGAATCTCCCCCTGCCTTGCTTTCCACCTCTGCCTCTTCCTCTAGCTCTTCCTCTACCTACAAAGCTTGCTTGGAAAGAGCTTCCTTCATCTTCATTCTTCCTATTCTTTGACTTGTCCTTGACCTTAGCTTTATCAGAATATAAGGCAGAAGTGTGATTACCTCTTGAGGACTCACCACCTTTGTTAATCTTTGCTTCATGAGTGAAGAGTTGGCCCATGAGTGTGTTGAGGTCGGGTACATGCATATCCATGTATAAATCCATGGCTGTTGTGAATGACTCCCACTTGTCGTCTGCTTTGATTCCATTCATGATTTGTCTTATTATTTGCTCCTCTTCAATTACCTCTCCAATGCTTCCAAGTTGGTCGGAAATCTCCTTCATCTTTGTGACATAATCAGTCACATTTTGCTTCGGGCTTTTCTTCATTGTTGTGAACTCCATACACAATTGGTTCTTCCTTGCTCGAGTGTTGGAAGAGAAGAAAGAAGCAAGTGCATTCCAGGTCTCTCTTGATGTCTTGCATCCCTTGACATGAGGTAAAAGAAAATCAGAGATTGAGTTTAGAATATAGGACCTTGCAAGTGCATCCTTCGAACACCAATTCGAAAGTCCTTCCACTTCTTCATGTGATGGCTGCCCTTTGTTCCTCATGGTTGGCATTCCTTCATCTCCGGATATGAATCCATATAGATTCCTCCCTTGAAGGTAAGCCTCCATCCTTAGAGACCATGCCAGGTAGTTGTTTCGATCCAATTTGTCAATTGTTGATGGAAATCCATCTCCCATGTTGCTTGACTATGCTCTGATACCACTGTGAAGAGAGATGGTGGATGCAATCCAAAGATGAGTAGGTGCCGCTACAACCAGCTTCACACCAGCCAACTAAGACTTCAGAGTTGATTAGTAGACCCTTTGAGCTTCCTAAATCCACCAAAATATCAGCCAAGTACTTTGGAACATGTATCCCAAAAGTTTAAGTCAAGACAGACTAGTTGTGAAATGACTAGCTCCCAAAACTTGCTATTTTTGGACATACACCTGCTGGAAAAAATGAACAGTGCTCTCAACCTGGAAGGAATTAGAAAAATTCCTTTTGGGAATATCAAATAGACTTAGTAAGCTTCCCAATCCAAGTTAAAACACTTCAAATGATGGACTGAGCACTGAGAACAAGTTTCAACAATTTCTGGAACCTCCCACAATTCTCGAGGCTCTGCAAAGATAGACCAGTAAGCAGTAAAATGCAGATATCTCCAAAATTATTAATCCAATGACCTTGAAAATTTATATGCACAAAGTAGACCGTACAAGCTATCCAACGCAAGTTAAATTACTGAAAAAGGTTCAGTAGAACTCGAGATATGACCTTCGAAAGTTACTGCTCTGAGTGAGTATGGTAGAGAACAAAACAGAGAAGTAGATGATGATAAATGTATAGATTCACATATGATTACAACCACATTGGCAATGAATCTTTGCACAATGGGAGTAGAATGATAGAGCTATGGAGTAAGCTCTTCAATCTCTACAAAATGACATGAAGTGGTCACGTACAAGGCTTGCTAATCGCCTCTTCATTCTTGCTCCTTTTATAGCTATTCTTGGAGGGAGTTTTGAATTCGAATTCGAATGGCTCCACCTAAAAGTGATCCCCAAAGTTAGGAGAGATTCCATCAGCTCTAAATTTCGTGGTTTTAGGTAGTTAGAACCACGAATTTGCTTTTACATCATGGATGAGGTAAGCCATCCTTTTCCTTTTTTCTTTTTCCATTTACAAGAGATAAAATGTACTCTTTTACAAGAGGTGTTCACATGACTACTCATGTGACTTACAAATGAGGATAATATCAAATATATCAAGCATGTAGGCTTGGGTAAAATGCACCAACATATATCACCCATAAAATAAAAACTTTTTGGTTAGCTATGATTTCATTTTTGTGGCAGATTCATTTCATCCCTTACTTTCATGTACTAAGGAGGCATTAATTAGCTCAAAGGATATCTATGACACATTCCTACCACCTTTTTACGAGTGAAAAATCAAGTGTTGATCCTAGTGACACAATTTCTTAGCACCCCTTGGCATAAAACAACCAAATAATTATCCACCCTTGGGATGACCAAATA
Organism: Ceratopteris richardii; assembly: GCA_020310875.1. NCBI lineage: Eukaryota > Viridiplantae > Streptophyta > Polypodiopsida > Polypodiales > Pteridaceae > Ceratopteris > Ceratopteris richardii. Next base: position 127,910,791 of record CM035412.1, on the reverse strand, counting down.
TCAGGGTACAAGAGAAAGATATTCTAAACTGCTTGCCAATGTTTAACTCTTGGGCTATACATAAATCTACTCATCTGAGAGACAACAATCAAAATATCATGCTAAGTAATGTGTACATAAATGAGGAATTGAATAGCTTTTTTGTAGTGACCAACATCAAATGCACCTTGAACGTCATGAACACTCAATTTTAAAGCTATTTCCATGGCACTGGCAATAAGTTTATGGACTCCAAGGCTAAAATGGTGCAATGAAGTGTCAATGTATTTAGTTGACACAAGACAATGCCACTTGCATAAATGGAATGCCCAAATACTGAAGTAGGTGCATCAAATATGACATTTTAAAACAAGCATGCAAATCAGCCTTAAAATTTGAAATATGCATCTCGTTAGGACCAATGAGCGACATACCATCTACATAAGCAACAATGATAAGAAGTACATCATCTACATGATTTATATAAAAGGTGATTTCAATTGGAGTATTCTAAAATCCATATGCTAATAAGTAGGCATGTATCTTATCATATTAATCACAAACCAGGGGGCAGAAATATATGCAATTTGTCATGAAAATCACCATTCTGAAATGTATTTGTAAGTCTATTTGATGTACATTCCAACCATTATGAGTTGTAAGTGCATAGATGCTATGAATGTTTGACTTGCAACATCTAAGGGAAAGGATCTCATCAAAATCAATGACCTTTTCTTGATCATAACCTTTGGCTACAAGCCTAGCATTATGGAAATCAATACTACCATCACGTTTGTGTTTAAAACTATAGACCCATTTACTGCCAATGGCATTTGTTGCTAAGGAGAAAATCTTATAATGACATCATATTGTGATTCCATAGCATCCATCCAAGTTATTGAGTTATGGGCCTCATCTAAACCGATAGGCTTGTTGTCATCACCAAAACTAGAAATAGCCATTGCATAAGAATCTGATGCAAAGAAGCACTATGAGAGTGAACATGTATGATGTGCAATGATGGATATATATATATATCAGCATTAGAAATAAAATGATCCATATGCTCATTGGAAATTTTTGTAGGATGATAAATTATCTCACCAAAAAATGCACTTGATTTCCCACATGTGACAAAGGAAAAAAAGTTTCATACACATCTTTTGAGCTAATACATGTCTCCTTTGTACATGAAAGTACGGGGTTGAACTACATCTTCCACAAACACTACAACATGACTAGATCGAATCCTTTTATTTGGTAGATGATATAGATGATAACCTTTACTCTCAAAATTGAACCCAAAAAAAATACTTTTCATACCCTTATTATCCAATCTTTTGCATTGTTGCACATACATTAATGCATATGTGAAATTACCAAAAACATGTAGATGAGATGCATATTTCTTGTGATCATACCAAGCCTCATAAGGAGTGATAAATTGCAAGGGGCACCCATTAAGTACATATGAGCACACATGATAACCTCAAGCCAAAAGGTGTTTAAAAAGCTGGACTTTTGATTATACTAATTTTTTGTCCCACACTCAACTAAAAATGCATTAAATTCAAGAGACATATACCCCCCCTCGATTAAAACTAAGGGTGCTTTACATCATGATAAATTTTCATCCATAACTAGGAACTCTTTGAAGTGCATAAACTAAACACTTTGGAATTTGTGTTCAATGGATACACCCATGCATGTCAAGATCATCTATGAAAGTCACAAAGTAAAGGTAATTCCCAAAGGAATGTTTCTGCATGGGGCAAAAAACATCACCATGAACAAGCTACAATTTTTATTCAGCCCTTACTAATCAATCTTTCAAAAATGAAGAGTGCTACATTTTATCAAAAATACAATGCTCACAAACATTCTTAGAAGGTCCCTCAAGATTTTTAGAGATGATGCCATTTGATACTTTTGTAGGTGAAGCAAACTAGCAAAATTCAAGTGACCAACACATGCATGCAAAAATTTCATGTCTAAAATTGCCTCAGAATTTTCAACTATACATACAAAATCAATCATAGATTTTGCATAATTTGTGAGATTATACAACCCATGACATATCATTTTAGATTCAATGTTTTTTAAAATCAGAAAGAGATCGTGATATGTACATTTGTCATTAATAGATTTCACTACTAAGCCATTTTCGCGAATTTTGACATTGACCATAGATTTTTTTTTCATCCCTCATCTATATAATTGATTTCTAATCAGTATGTATTCCTTTGTAGTTTCCTCAAGAGCTCCTTGCCTTGTCTGGAACATATTCACAAGTGGCTTGCCTATTTTGACGAATTCTACCATAGGAAGACTCCACTTTATATTGGAAGCTATTCTATTTTGTGTTGGGAAAGATGGATGGACACTTCAAGAAATGAGTAGGTACTGTCAAATCCTGCTTTGTACCAGGCCTTTCTTGCTTCAGAGTTGAGTTTTAGGCCCTCTTAGATTTCCAATGACACTAAACAAGTGCCTATGTACTTTGGAAATGATGTGAGAAATGATTGAACCAAAATAGACTACTTCCAAGTTGAAGGATCAATGAAAACCTTCTATTTTTGTTCACACACTTGATAGTTGTTAAGCTTAGTGCTTCCAGTATAGTAGGAATTAGAAAAATTCCTTTCGAAGATATCAAATTATCTTAGTAAGCTAATGATTCCAAGTGGAATCACTTAAAATGATACACTATACACAGAGCAATCAATTTAGCAATCAAATCATTACCCCCGATTTTTTGGGATCTTTGTAGAGTTTGACCAGTGAGTGCTTCAATGCGCTTTTCTGCACATTGGCTGAATGGATTATCTTCAAAATTTGTGAGCATTTAGAAGACTTGGAGTTGATTCTAGCAAGCTATATAACTTTGAAAATGGTGAAGAAATGACTGAGATATGAGCAATGCAAAATGACTGTTCTGAGTAACAATAACAAAGATACCATAGATGAGAAGTATTGGTCTATTGTATTAGAACACAATGTTGTACAAGTTCATAGACATGATAATCAAAGCCTAATGATAATGAGTAGTATATTCTATGATGTAAGCCTTACTCTCTTACAATGTGGTCAAGGAGAACTCGGAAAAATGGAGTCACACAATCGTAATCTTTTCATACATCTTTTATAGATGATGCATTTGAAATTTGAATTTGAATTCTCCATTGGCTCTCACTAAAAGTGGTCCTAAAATCTAGGAGCTATTCTCTCAAGTAGAGTCGTGACTTTTTCAACTAACAAACTCCATGAGTTTAGTGGTGATTACAAATATTCTTCCAAGTCAAATTGACTTTTACAAATAGTAAACGATAAAAGCTTCCTAGCAATGGTTCCTTTGGACCTTCAATTATACATAAGCTCTAGCAAAATATGTAGGCTTGGTATTTGCACCAACAGCTCCCCCTCAAGCCAAACATTTTGACTTGGTCTTCTTCTTCAATCTTCTTGAATGTCTTGCAATCCAATCAAAGACTTAAACCTGCAAAGTTTTGTACCATCTAATGCTTTAGTCAATAAATCTACACATTGCATATTTGTTGATACATATGCCAATTGAATCTCCTTGCTCAATAGCTTCTCTCTCACATAATGATAGTGGACCTCTATATGCTTGGTCCTAGCATGATAAATGGGATTTGTTGCAAGATGTGGTGAGCTTGTATTATCTCCAAAAATCATTGGAGATGTAGTATGCAAGCCTAAATCTGTATACAACAATCTGATCCATATGGCCTCTTGAGTAGCATTGGACAATCCTCTATACTCTACCTCTGTAGAAGATAAAGCAATAGTAGGTTGCTTCTTTGAAGACCATGATATAGGTTTGTCACCTACAAAAGATATGTACCATGAGGTACTCCTTCTATCATCTTTGCAACTTGCCCAATTTGCATCTGAATATATCTTGATGTCAAGATCTGGGATATAAGGAAAATACAATCCTTGATTTTGAGTGCCCTTAAGGTACTTTAAAATCCTCTTGGTAGCTTGCAAATGAGGTGCCCTAGGTTCATGCATAAATTGACTTAAAACACTTACTCCATAAGCAATATCAATCCTTGTCAATGTGGCATAGTTCAAGACTATGCTTTGGTAACTTGCAATATTCTCAAGCACATCACCTTTATGAGCAATTAACTTTTGGTTTACCTCCATTGGAGTACTTGCTACCTTGGCATCCTACAAATGAAATTTCTTTAACATGTCCTATATACACTTTTCTAAGTAATATAAATTCCAGAGTTAGTATAGACTAACTCAAGTCCAAGAAAACATTTTAGTTATCCAAGGTCACTAATTCTGAACTCTTAATAAACAGAGAGGTATTTGCTTTACTCATGATGAATCCTTGATCCTAAAGGTATGTGGTCAACCTATGGTTCCATGCCCTAGGTGCCTGCTTCAATCCATAAACAGCTTATTAGTTTATATACATATGTTACCTTGCTTGGGTCCTCATAGCCAGGAGGTTGAGACATGTACACCTCCTGAAATCAAGCCATTTAGAAATGCCTTTTTTACATCTAATTGATACATGTTCCAATTCTTTGATGCAGCCACACTTACCAATACCCTGATGGTTGGCATTTTGGCCATAGGTGAGAAGGTTTCTTCATAATCAACTCCTTGGGTTTGTGCAAAACCCTTAGCCACAAGTCTAGCTTTGTATCTGCTTATTGATCCATCAGAATTCCTTTTGATCTTATAGATCCATCTAGAACTAATTACCTTCATAGAATCCTTCTTCGTTACTAACTCCCAAGTATCACTCTCTTTGAGTGCTTCAATTCCATTATCCATAGCTTCCTTCCATTCTGCCTGTTGATATATTTAGGTAGTGATGTGTGTGAACACTCTAGGACCGTCGGGGCATTTTTTTCCCTCTTTAGGAGGTTTTTTCCCCCGGCTTGTATATACGCCTATTACCCTAATGGGCTACTTATCTTTGTACATTCTCTAGTAATACATTCAGTATTGTGTGTTGTGCTCCAAGCTTCTTCTTCTTCTTCCTTGTGTTGTTCGCGTGCTTCCACAGATGTCTAACTCCAACAATTGGTATCAGAGCAGGTCGCCACTTCATCTAGGGCGTTGTCGACACCTCTCCATTTGTGGTCTCAGAATCATACAAATTTTGGTGAACATACTCAGCGTGTTTTTGAGATCAAAACAACTTCGCGGTGTGTGCCGAAATCGTGATCTGAGCTCGTTTTGGCCTTTGAACGCACTATCACAGTGCTTTTGTAGGCTATTTTGTCTTTTTGTGCCAAAGGTATATACCGATTTTGGTTCGCCAATATAAGCGTCTCGAAGTCTGTTATAGGTCTAGCAGAATTCGTCTGGGTAGTTCTATTCAACTTTTTGAGATACAGTCAATTTTTTGCAACAAGGTATTTTAGTCATCGCCCATGGTTGAAAGTAGTGATGTATTCCGTATGTTGGCCGTTGAGGATAAGTTGGATGGTAGCAACTAACCATTATGGGCTTATATGATGCGACATGTATTGGTTGCAAAAGGACTGTGGAAATTTGTGTAGGGTGTTGAAAAACGTCCTATCACACCTATAACTATTACAACTGCAGGTACTAAAGCTGATGCAGAAGGTGTCGAAGATGATGATTCTGCATATTCCTGTTCGTGCTGCGGTTTCTGCTGCACCCACTACAGAGCAAATTCGTTAGTATGCTAGAGATGCCCAGGCACATGCATTGATAGCTTTGTCTTTCAAGCGTGCCATTATTCCTCACATTCTCTCTTGCAAAATAGCTAAGGATGCTTGGGATACACTTACCACATTGTACCAAGCTAGGAATGAGGCTCATGTTGCTTACCTTCGAAAATAGTTGGAGAGTGAGCACATGAATGAAGGTGATTCTATGGACAGTTTTCTAACAAAGATCAAAGATTTGAAGGAATAGTTGAGTTCTATTGATGAGGTTATACCAGATAGCTCACTTGTGCAGACCGTTCTAAATGGTCTTCCTGATTCATATCAGAGTTTCGCTTCTACTATTCGGTTGATGATGAAAGGCAATCCAAATGCCTTGTCTTTTGAGAAGTTAGTCTCTGTTTTGTTGCAGGAGGATCAGTCCAGGCAAAACAGGTTCCATTATGTGTGTTGCAGATGAAGCTTTCCTGGCTAGTCAGAAGGGCAAAGGAAAATGGAGCTCTTCAACTAGTAAGCAAAAATCTGCTAATTGTGCACAATTGAAGAGGGGAGACAAAGATGAAAAGAAATCAGAAAAGCAGAAATTGTTTTGCAAGTATTGTAAAGGAAATGACCATATCATAAAGAACTGTCCAAAACTAGCTGCTAAAGAGGCAAAGAAGAACGAGGATGGAATCGTTGTTGAAGAGGCCTCTACACCAAAAACAGAGTCTGCTAATCTTGTGCAGGAAGAAGAATGGGCGTTTACTATTGTTTGCAGTTTTGACCCATCTTCTCATGAGCAGTTCATGTTTGCAGTAGACTCAGATGTTTGGTACTTTGATAGTGGGGCGACCAAACATATTACCTCACAGTGTAGTTTCTTCTCTTCACTTGAGCCTGTCCCTACAGGGAATATTGTTAAATGCACCAACAACTCCTCATATCCTGTTATGGGATTTGGTAAGATCATTTTGACTACTACTGATGGTAGTTCTTTCACTTTGTCAGATGCTTTGTTTGCGCCAGGGATCAAGAAGAACCTATTATCAGTTTTTGCATTAGCCAAGATTGGCCTGGTTGTGAAATTTGTTGATGACAGGTGTACAGTTCATGATCTGTCAAATGGCAATGTGATTATTGCTTCTGGCATTTTATGTCGTGGGCTATATAAGCTCATAGACTATGAAAGATCTGTAAATGATTCGGCATGTGTAGTACATGATTCTCAAGTTACGTCAGATGCAAAGCTTTGGCATGCACGCCTTGGTCATCTTAATTTTGCTAGTTTGATATGCCTACAAAAATCTGAAATGGTGTCCTCTTTGCCCAAACTTGAGGCACCTGGAAAACATGTTTGTGAAGCCTGTATTTTTGGCAAAATGGAGCGTTCCTCCTTTCCAAAAGATGGTTCAGTTTGGGCTACTCTGAAATTGCAGCTTGTACATAGTGATGTCTATGGTCCTATGCAGACACCTTCTTTTGGGAATTATCTTTACTTCTTGAATTTCATCGATGATTTTTCCAGGCATGCATGGGTATATCCATTGAAGCAAAGTCTGAAGTGTTCATGTGCTTCAAACAGTTTTTGGTTTTGGCTAAAAATCTGTCAGCATGTAAAATGGGCACCCTCCATTCTGATCGAGGGGGGGAATATATGTCTTCTAATTTTAATGCATTTCTGGCTGAACGTGGGATAAAACATCGGTGTACAGTGCCATATACGCCTCAACAAAATAGAGTTGTTGAACAAAAGAACAGGTCACTCATGGAGATGGTGAGGTGTATGGTCAAGAGTCAGGTTTTACCACATAGTTTCTGGCTTGAGGTTGTCATGTGTGCAGCATATGTACTTAACAAGTGTCCCACTAAAGCACTACAGTCTATCACTCCATATGAGGCTTGGCATGACTGCAAGTTATCTATTGCTCATCTGCATGTTTTTGGTTGTTTGGCATATGCATTAGTGCCCAAACAACATCACAGAAAATTGGATGATAAAGCAGTAAAATGTATTTTTGTTGGGTATAGTTCTGAAAGTAAAGGCTATCACCTATATCATCAACAGACTAAACGCATTCTAGTTAGCCGTGATGTTTTTTTGTGGAAGATGCTATTCAGCCATTGCTTACATGTACTAAGGAGACATCTGTTAGCTCCATTGACATGTATGATACTTTGCTGCCTCTTTTTATAGGTGGACATTCTAGTGCTGGTCCTAATGAGGCAACTTCTTAGCCTTTGCAGGTTTCATGTGATGATGCAGATCATTCCATTTTTTATGTAGATTTACATGATGCACTTATTGATGAGAGGGCTGATATTGAGTAGGCAAGAACTATGCCAAAATGGCTGGTGCAAGCCTTGCATGATAGCAAATCAGATGCACCTCTATCATATCATACTTGATTAGGCTCTCATAGTGCCTCTTTTGCATCAGATTGCTATGCTATGGCTACATCTAGTCTCTGTGATGAGACTAAGCCTGTTTCATTTGATGAAGCACAAAATTCAGAAAATTGGATGGCTGCTATGCAATCTGAATATGATGCTATAATGAAGAATGGTACTTGGTCTTTATGTGACTTGCCTCCTGGCAAGAAGGCCATTGGCACTAAGTGGGTATACAAGTTGAAGCGTAAACCTGATGGTATAGTTGACAGGTATAAGGCTAGGCTTGTTGTAAAGGGTTATGCACAGGAAGAGGCATTGATTTTGATGAGACTTGTGCACCTACATGCCATATGACTATTGTTCGGAGCATCTGTGCACTTGCAGCTCATCATGGTTGGAATGTACATCAGTTGGACATTAAAACTGCATTTCTAAATGGTGACTTGCATGAAGAAGTGTATGTTTTTCATCCCCGTGGCTTTGTGTAGAAAGGGCATGAAAACTAGGTGTCCAGGTTAAAGAAGGCATTATATGGTTTAAAGCAAGCACCACGTGCTTGGTATGAGAGAATACATGCCTATTTGATTGCACATGGTTTTGAGAATAGTCCAACTGAGAGCACCTTATATGTTAAGTGTGCTAATGATTTACTTCTGATCATTGTGGTGTACGTTGATGACATGTTGCTCACTGGTCCTTATGAGAAGCATATTGCTGATTTTAATGCTGATTTGCATGCCTCATTTGAGATGTCTGATTTGGGGCATTTGCATCATTATTTGGGCATTCAGTTTATGCACGTTGATGGTGGAATGGCTTTGTGTCAATTGAAATATATTGACACATTATTGTAGCATTTTGGCCTTGAAGACTGTAAACCTATTGCCACTCCTATGGAGATAGGTTTACCATTGAGTCTTCATGATGCTAGAGATGCATTTGATGTTGTTCTCTATCAACAGGCTATTGGGTGCCTGATTTACTTATGCATTACTCAGCCAGATACTCAGTTTGTTGTCTCATAGATGAGCAGGTTTATGCATTGCCCAGGAGTCAAGCATTGGCAAGCGGTTAAGCGCATCTATCGCTACTTGAGTGGTACTCGGCTACTTGGGTTGCTTTATCTCAAGGGGGGATCATTATCGCCAGATTTGCATGCTCTTTCTAACTCTGATTGGGTTGGTTGCTATGACACTCGTGTGTCCACTAGTGGATTTTCCTTCATGCTTGGTAGCTCATGTATATCTTGGTTGAGTAGGAAGTAGCCTACTGTGGCCACTTCCAGTTGTGAGGCTGAGTATAGGGTAGCTTTCACAGTGATTGTTGAGTGTGTGTGGCTCAGATGCCTTATGGCTGATTTGGGTGTTGGTTAATGAGTGCTAGCTCCTTGTTCACCGCATCACTCCCAGGGGGGATTTGTTGATATATTTAGGTAGTGATATGTGTGAACACTCTAGGACTGTCGAGGCACTTTTTTCCCTCTTTAGGAGGTTTTTTCCCCTAGCTTGTATATATGCTTATTACCCCAATGGGCTACTTATCTTTGTACATTCTCTAGTAATACATTCAGTATTGTGTGTTGTGCTCCAAGCTTCTTCTTCTTCCTTGTGCTGTTTGTGTGCTTTTGCAGATGTCTAACTCCAACACTCCCTTGGTCTTTGCCTCTTCATATGATGATGGCTCTTCAAATGACAAGTCTTTTGCAAGATAAACAGAGTGCTTAGTAACTAAGGAAGTGTCATACCCATATCTGATTGGCTTTTTGTTCTCCTTTTCTGATCTTCAGATTGCTTGGTTGGATAATTCTGGTATATCTTCCAATTTCTTCATCTTCGCTTTGCCTTTGGACTTCCATGCCTTGAATTCTTCTAAGTCGATGATGTCCTCATCATCTGAGCTAATGTCTTCAACTTGATTAGGCTCCTCTTTAGTGAGGTTTGGAAATTCCTCTTCCAAGTCATAAGGTAGTTTTACTTTCCTGCATTCGCTTTCAAACCAAGAGTCATTCTCATCAAAGACATCTCTATTGACCATAAATCCTTTGTTTGAAGGATTATAGAACATCTATCCTTTCTGATTCATGTCATACCCTATGAAGATGCACTTTTCTTCCTTAGGATCTAGCTTACCTCTTATTTGAGAAGGGATATGGACATAAGCAACACATCCAAAGATCCTACAATGATCAAGTGAAGGTCTTCTACCATGCCATGCTTCATATGGGGTCATCCCATCAAGTGATTTGGATGCCAACTTATTTACAAGATAAGTGGCAGTAGATACAATCTCTACCCACAAGTAATTAGGTAATTTTTTCTCATTTAGCATTGACCTAGCTATTTCAACAATTAGTCTATTTCTCCTCTCTGCCACCCCATTTTGGTTAGGGGTATACCTTGTTGTGATTTCTCTCTTGATTCCTCTATCCTGCAAGAATGCATCAAACTTGTTTGAGAAGTACTCACCTCCTCCATCTGACCTTAGTCTCTTAACACTTCTTCCTGTTTGGTTCTCAACAAGTGCAAGATATTTTTTAAAGAAATTGAATACTTCATCTTTGTGCTTCATAAAATATAAGGCAGACCACCTACTGAAATCATCAATGAAAGACACATAATACCTTGATCCAGAAATTGAGGGATCCTTACTTGGTCCCCATACATCTGTATGGACAAGCTCTAGGCAGTCCTCATGCATGTATCCCTTCCTTGAGAAGGGTAACCTGTGAGATTTCCCAAACTCGCAAGCACCACATTTATAGATCATATGTTGCTTGGATACATTAGGTATCCCAAGCACACATTGATAAGTACGTCAAACATTTCCGTCAGTGGTAAGTAGAACATTCGCACTCGTGAAACTTGTGTTCTCAATCCTATTTTATGGCCCTTAAAGTAACGTCTCTTCCTGTGTCTACTGTGTTGGTGCCTGAACCAAAAGTCATGCCGAGACGTATGAGAAGGAGAGAAGTTGTGTTGCGCAAAGAAAAAACCACAATTGGGGAAAGTAATAGCTTGCTTCAGGATGACGAGGAGGAGATATCGACACCATCAACGACTACCAAATTTGTGTAAAGTCTCATGGAACCATTTACAGACTTCAAGGTGGAAATTGATACACACTCCACCACAAATGAGAACTGGCTCCATAAGATTGGTTTATTTCAATTTGCTACTGGGCGAGATGGAGATGCAACTATTATGCAAAGAGTCAGTTGGAGATCATCAGAAAAATGAAAGGTTAGCTGGCATTTTAGGTAAAATTTTCACCTGAACTGGTTGCAAAAATATTTAAGTTACCTATTTACAACGATGTCATCATTCCAAAGTGTTATGAGGACGTCTTGAAGAAAGACTTTGGGCCCAGGGAAGGGGGATGACAATATTACATGATGAAAAATGCAAGTTATGTTTGACGAGAGTAGTTAAAATGGTACTTGGAGAGGTTGTGTTTCATCATCAAATATGATTACATGTCCAAAGAAAATTTTTCACCTTTGGTTTATGCAGAGGCAAGTGGACAGGTCACTTGGGCTCATTGGTTGCATGATCACATGCACAGTGAGATATTTGTAGGGGATAGACGTAAAATGCAATCAAATAGTAGGATGTTAGCATATTTGGCGGCATTGTTCGAGTTTGTGCAGCTGGTGGACAGTCAAAAGTTGTCATGGCCAAAGGAGATAAACATTCATAGTGACGAGCTGATGGGTAAAAATCAGGAAAAGATAGCTATGAGAGAAGTGGACAGTCCTTTAGAGACGTGTAAGGATCTTCTGAAAGCAGGTTATACTATACAAGAATTGGAGCCGGTCATGCAGATAATTCAAACTGATTTAGGAAAAGGAGTGATAAAGGGGGATAATCTCCTGTAGGTGGTAGATGAAGATAAGCACCCAAAAGTACTAGGAAAGGTTTTTAAGTTGTCTAAAAAGAGAAGATTGGAAGAACAGCTGCAAGCAGTAGGGGATAAGTTGCCAGAGGATGTTATGCACCAATCAATAAGGAATACAGGGTATGATGTACTAGGAATGAAGGAAAGGTTGCAAGAAATTTCCATTTTTTTAGTCTGGCAAGAGGAGAAAATAACTAGGTACGAACAGACAAAAGTATCTATTAACATGGAGGATTATCAGTCTTTACAGAGGCAGGTTGAAACACTTCAGGAAGAATTGAATAAGAAGGCACAAACATTAGAGAAATTTCAATAGAGCAAGATGCAACAAGTAATAGAGTTGTCCATAATAAAGCGGTCCATGCAAGAATTTGAAGAATGGCAGACGTCTATACAAGAACAAATTCAAAATGAGATAATGGATTTTTCAGCACTTAATGCTACTCTGCAAAATGAACAAGTGATTCTTCACTCTGGATGCAGGTATTACATGTGCTGGAGAAGCAGATGTTAAAAAATGAAGATGTGGAGCTGGATGTAGTATTGATGACAGGGTCAGATATTGGATTATTAAAGCAGCAGTTGCATAAGTATATTCAAGATATTTGGACTGTGTTTCAGAGTCGTTGGCAAAGTATGTTCAGGATTCAGAATGAGCAGGTGCAAGCAGGATTTGTGTCAAAGTATGAAAAAGATTTACTCCATATTATTGAAAAACAAGAGAAACAAATTGAAGAACAAGCACAAACAATTAAAGAGTTACAAGAACAGTTGTTACAGAAGAATCTAGAAGAAAAGGTGGATATGATAATTGAAAAGCAACAATTCATTATTGATAGGGACTTTCAAGAAAAGCAAGATTGTTTTGAGGAGGATTTCAATATGCTACAGAGTCGAAAGGTTGAAGTATAGGAAGCAGCTATTTCTAAACAATCAAAGGAAATAATTTTATATGATCAAGGGATTGCGAATTCGAGTCTAATTTTTGACAAAATTCCCCAGCGGGCTATGCCAGATGTTGAAGACAGGGAAATCTGGAGGATAAATGATTAATTTGAATTATGAAAGATTGTTAAATTTAGACATTATTTAGTTGGATGTCTATTTTTTTGGTGCATCGGATTTTTAACACACGGTTATATCAAAGTTTGTGTGGATGTCATAAGAGGAAAAAGACGTTACACTAAAGAAGGGCGCAGAAATCAAGAAGTGTTCGAAGAAAGAATGCAGGAGAACTGCAGGAGCAAGTGTGCCTCATGAAATCAGGAGCAGCGTGATGTTTGTTCTATGAAGAATGAAACTTTGAACCAGATATTTGTATTCGCGATTATAAAATCTCTGTAATTGAGAGTTTTTGGCAGATGTTTCTTATATATTTTGTTTGATGCGTGAGGAATGTTGATGTGAGTACTTGTGCAAACATGTGTAGAACTGTAGCATGTAATTCTATTCACTCTGTAATGTGTGTTCGATGAAGTTAAGGATTTTTGACACGATATGAGTAAATACAAGAATGAAAGTCTGTTTGAAGGTAGATTCTCTATTGACGAAGACCAGTGTGAGTATGTTGATCAATTTGAAAGTTAATTTGTGATGTGTTGATCTTCGAACCCCAACAGCACACCATGTATTGAGTCTTTCATGCTCCTCTCTTGTAGGTTGTCCTTTGCTTCTGAAAATGGGCATCTCCTCATCTCTTGAGATAAATCCATAGAGGCTCCTTCCTCGCAAGTATGTTTTCATCCTCAAGGACCATGCTTGATAGTTTTTCATGTCCAATTTATCAATGAAAGAAGGAAAACCATCTCCCATTTTACCTTAGCTTTGCTCTGATACCACATTTGGGAAAGATGGATGGACACTTCAAGAAATGAGTAGGTACTCCCAAATCCTGCTTTGTACCAGCCCCTTCTTGCTTCAGAGTTGAGTTGTAGGCCCTCTTAGCTTTCCAATGACACTAAAAAAGTGCCTATGTACTTTGGAAATGATAGGAGAAATGATTGAACCAAAACAGACTACTTCCAAGTTGAAGGATTGATGAAAACCTTCTATTTTTGTTCACACACCTATTGCTTGTTAAGCTCAATGCTTCTAGTACAATAGGAATTAGAAAACTTCCTTTTGGAGATATCAAATTAGCTTAGTAAGCTAATGGTTCCAAGTGGAGTCACTTAAAATGATGCACTATACACAAAGCAATCAATTTAGCAATCAAATCATTACCCCCGATTTGTTAGGATCTTTGCAGAGTTTGACCAGTGAGTGCTTTGATGCACTTTTCTCCAAATTGGATGAATGGATTATCTTCAAAAATTTTGAGCAAGTAGAGGACTTGGAGCTTATTCCAACAAGCTATAGAACTTTTAAAATGGTGAAGGAATGATTGAGATATGAGCAATATAAAATGATTGTTCTGAGTAACAATAACAAAGATACCATAGATGAGAAGTATTGATCTATTGTATTAGAACACAATGTTGTACAAGTTCATAGGCATGATAATCAAATCCTAATGATAATGAGTAGTATAGGCTATGATGTAAGCCTTACTCTCTTACAATGTGGTCAAGAGAACTCGAAAAATGGAGTCACATAGCCGTGATTTTTTCATACATCTTTTATAGATGATACATTTGAAATTTGAATTTGAATTCTCCATTGGCTCTCACTAAAAGTGGTCCTCCAATCTAGGAGATATTCTCTCAAGTAGAGTCGTGACTTTTCCAACTAAAAAACTCCATGAGTTTAGTGGTGATTACAAATATTCTTCCAAATCAAATTGACTTTTACAAATAGTAAAAGATAAAAGCTTCCTAGCAATGGTTCCTATGGAGCTTCAATTGTACATAAACTCTAGCCAAATGTGTAGGCTTGGTATTTGCACCAACATTTTGTACTACCTCCAAGTGGAATAGATACTCATATGGAATATCATTGTTGATTGCACTTTGTGTTTTTCCATTTGTAAGCCTCGATAGATGGTCAACTCTAACATTAACTTCACCACTTGAGACTCCTTCCTATCTCATTACACTCTCACTCTTGCCTCTAAACCTCCAACCCAAGCTCGAAAGCTCAATAGCCTCCACTAAGCATAGCGCCCACACAAAGGCTCTCAAAAACTCACAGATTCTCTCAGTATCCCAATTGATGGCCTTAGATGTTATGTCTAATTGGGTTACTTTAATGAAAGCCTTTCTTTTTTTCGTTTTTAAAAAAGAGGATGACTCCTAAATCTAGCCCAAAACATAAATTAGCATGGTTCTAACCCTCAAATGAATAAGAAGATGATGAAATGCATATATATATATATATATATATATATATATATATATATATATATATATATATATATATTAGAGAGAGACCCTACTACTTGTTGTATTGCGAAAACAAAGATCATGACTTGAAGATGATGATGAAAAATGCAAAACTACCCTTCAGATAATCAGAAGAATATACCAACCTCTTCAATAAAGCACTCTTCTTGCATCTCCAAATCTTTAAGATTCAATGGAGACTTTGAACAGCAAAACATCCCCAACAATGGTGCCAAAAGTTGTTGAAGACTTGCTAGCACAAGGAGTAACTAGCATCTAGTGGTAATAGATCAACTCTAATTTGTCAATCCAAGTATGTTTACTGCATCAAGTGTATGATGATGCATCTCATGAATCTATGGAACTCAATCTTGCAATCAATCCACACTCAAGCACTAAAAAACAACAAACAGGCAGAAAATGTATGAAAAGCTCTTAGCTTAGGTGGATATGGGATCGGGACACCTCACGAACACGATTTTAAAGCTTCATAAGAAGAAGGAAATGAGAGACCTCCATTGTTGCTTCTCTTGTTCCATGTGATCTGGCATGCACTCCATGGCCCAAATTGCAAAACTTTGGTGGGCCCTTTACTTTTCCAATGCTTTTCTTAAAGTCTTTACTTCACCTAGATCTACTACAAGTCTAGCAGAGCTTGATTGTGTAAAATTTCATTTTGTTTCAATCTTTTGAGATACAAACAATTATTTGCATTATAGTCACTAGCAATGGTTGAAAGCAATGATGTATTCCATATGCTAGTTGTTACGGATAGATTGGATGGTTCTAATTACCCAATGTAGGGTAGCAAAAGGCTTGTGTGTTGGAACATCAAGATTACACTATGGTTGAGGTGGATTTGATCTACATCAAAAGCTATCGCTTGGATTACTTCAAAGAATATACGCTCGAGAGTTCCTTTACTTATGCTCACTTATTGTTTTTTTTTTAGATTTTTCATGGATCGTCTATGACTCTAAAAGCCTTGAGCCTTATACATGTAAAAGTAGAAAGAGAGAGCCCAAATTCCACAAATTTATGGTAGTTGAGTTGCAATCAATCAAGCAATCAATCACCCAAAAGTAGATCAAACTAGATCTTCACTTTTCTTAGATTGTAGGAAAGTGAATTGATTCCCTCCAAAAACTTTTACACCTTCATTTGAATTCAAAATCCACTTTTAGAAGTCTTGGATCACTTCTTGAGTCTATATAAACACTTAAAAACACTTGTACAATACATGGAAGAAATATACATGCACTTATGACCATCATTGTCTTGCTCCTTCATTTTTCTACATCATCTTCTTCACCAACCGTAAGCTTGCAGAGGCTGCTGCTCTCTCTACAGGCTCCAAATTGGAGCAGACATAGCTCCTTGGAAAGGTATTAGTGTCTAGTTTATGCCTATAGATTTCTATAACACATGGTTTAGGAGATTGGGAGAAATCTTAGTTTTTCTATATCGGGGTGAATCTCTATGTATTCCTGAAAAATAAGAGGTACAGCCATTGAGTGTCTGGTTCATTCCAAAAGCATATTTTGCTTATTCCTTATAATCTTGTGCATTATATACACTCAACCCTATGGTCATCACTCCCATAAAAGGATTTTTCTAATTGTAATCACGCTGGTGGCTATAAGCATTTGAAGTTCATTGTCTCTTCCATAGATCATAAGTTTTTTTGAGCTAGTTGATGCACGAACCTATCTATTTTGATATCGATGCTTTCTCCTTCATACTCCAAAGTACATAGTGCATCTTATTGCACTTATCCCATGCCTATAAGTTCTATTTGAGTCTCCATAAGCTCAAGGGCTAGTCTTATGCCAGTTAGCTGGACCAAACTTTGTCGCTTCACAACTCACTTTTCTACCTCCTACAAGTTTCTCCAAGTTCTTTCAGTGGTATCAGAGCTAGATCAAGATGGGTGACAGCTTTCCCTCAGTGATTGAGAAGCTTGATTGACACTTCTACATGGCTTGGAAAATGAGAATGGAGGCCTATTTGCAAGGTAGAAATCTTTATGGAATTGTTGCAAGTGATGAAGCTATGCCTATTCCAAGATCCAAAGAGGATCGACACAAGAGAAGACCGATAAGCTCACACTTTAGTGTGCAAGGGATGCTCAAGCAAGGTCATACATACTAAAATCTATCTCTTACTTTCTATTACCACGTATTAGAGGATGCAGGACATCTCAAGAGACTTGGGATGCCCTCGAGACTTTCTTTTCTGCTAGTATCAAAGCAAGAAAGAATCATCTTTGGAACGAGTTCAACCAAATGAAGAAGACACCTAAACAAACCATCATAGAGTTTTTTACCAAGGTCAAGGAGGTTGCGGATCAGTTAGCATCCATTCGAGAGCTGATTGAAGAAGAGCTCATCATGAGGCAAATTCTCAATGGGATTCAAAGTGATAAGCAATGGCAATCTTTCACCACAGCTTATGATCTCATCATGGATGTGCAAATCTAGACTTCAACATCTTTCTTGGACAACTCTTCAATCAAGATGCCAACAATAGCATAAAGGAAGGTAACTCCTATCATGGTAATTCAACTAGTGCTCTCTATGTAGATAAGAAGAATTGAAGATGAAAGGCAAGAAGAAGGAAGAAGATGAAGAGGAGACTTCCCAAGCCAACTTCGCAAGAAAGAGCAAGTGGAAATGGAAGAAGAAAGGACCAAAGCATGATAAATCCAAATGTCAACATGTTCAACCTTGTGCCATCTATGATAAGACCAACCACACCATTCAGAATTGCTTGTTCAATGTGAAGACCTAGAAAGGAAGTAGAAGAGGTCGATATGGCAGCAATAGAGGCAGAGGTGGACACAACCTCATCAATAACAATAGAGGCCATAATAGAAGGGACTTCAACAATTATTTAGAAGATCAATATCATGAAGACTCTTTGCTTCTTATGAATCTAAGCCCAAAGAAGGTAAAGAAGATGGCTGCTTGTTCTACATAGATTCACGATGTTCAAATCATGTTGCAGGCAACATTGCTCTTCTATGTGATTTGGAAAGCCCAAATCATAGACATGAAGTTCAAACAAGGGATGAAACAAAGCACAATGTGGAGAAGATTGTTAATAATCAAAGCTTCCAATGGTAGGACAAACATTCTAAGTAAGGTTCTCTATGTACCCACTATCACTTAAAACCTAATAAGTGTAGGCCAAATAGTTGAAAAAGGCTTGCAAGTTAGGTTCACCCAACATGGATCTTTTGTGGAAGATCCATGTCAAGGCTTCAAGAAGATAGCCCGAGGTGAGAAGCATGGTAGGCTCTTTACTTTTGAAGTAGGAGAAACCAGGAACATAGCCCTATTCACTTTTGGGTCTCAAACCCTAAGTGAGCTTGAAGTGTGGCATAAGAGACTTGCTCATGTGAATGAAAGAACCTTGAAGGATATATGCAGGGATCAAAGTGTTCTAGGACTATCAAACATATCAAAGAAACACATGATCAATAGGTATGATGCATTTTAGATGGGAAGGCACAAAGACAACCATTCAACTACAAAGGCTACATCCACAACAGCTTATTGGAATTAGTACATATAGATGTATAGGGACCAAGTCAAGAAACTTCATTGGCAGGATCAAGGTATTATGTCTCATTTATTGATGAGCATAGTAGATGGATTGTTCTATACTTTATCAAGAATAAGAATGAAGTGTTTTATTGCTTCAAAAAGTATCTCGCACGTGTGGAAAATCATAGAGGTAGATCACTCAAGAAGCTCAGATCTGATGCAGGGGGAGAATACTTCTCCAAAGACTTTGATGAGTTCTTGCAAGATAAAGGTATCAAAAGGGAAGTGGTTACCAGGTACTCTCCTCAATTGAATGGAATTGCAGAGAGGAGAAACAAGACATTGGTTGGATCAGCCAAAACAATGCTTGAAGAGAAGAAGTTGCCACATTATCTATGGGTAGAAGCTATTTCAACTATTGTGTACCTTGTCAATAGACTACCATCCAAATCACTTCAAGGTATGACTCCTTTTAAAGCATGGCATGGAAGAAAACCTAGTCTTGGACATTGCAAGGTTTTTGGTTGTTTAGCTTAGGTTCATGTACCTTCACAAATAAGAGGTAAGCTAGATGAAAAGGCAACAAAAGCAGTGTTTATTGGATATGATTCAACTCAGATGGGTTACAAGTTCTTAATCCTTCAACCAAGCAATTCACTACAAGTAGAGATGTTGTGTTTGAAGAACACAAGTCTTGGTATGATGAAGACAAACAAAAGGTAACTCGACCATATGATCTTGATTCTGATTCTCATCAATCAGGGAGCAAGCATAATACACGGGTCCAGGATCCATGAAGTGATACAAATGATGACCAAGACAAAAGAGAAAAGGATTACACGTTATGGAAGTCAAGAGGTAAAGAAAAGATGCAAGAGGTTGGAGAATGCTCCAAACAAGCACCTAGAAGATTAGTGAGAGAGAAGAAACAACCAGAAAGGTATAGATATGATTCCACATTTGTTTCAAAGCATTCGATCTACTTGGCAAAAGATTCAAATTCACAAGAACTTTCAACATATGAAGAGGGAAAGGGAAACCCTAATTGCGAAAAGTCCATGAAAGAAGAAACAGGTGCATTGAAGGAGATGGACACTTGGGATTTGGTTCCAATGTTGCCGAATCAAAAGGTAATTAGTTGCACATGGGTATATAAAGTTAAAAGAAACTCAGATGGATCAATTTGCAAGTACAAGGCAAGATTAATTGCCAAAGGATACTCACAAATCCATGGTATAGACTATGAGGAAACATTCTCACCAGTTCCAAAGATGACTACAATCAGGACATTGATAAGTGTAGCTGCTACAAGGAATTGGAGACTCCTCCAACTTGATGTGAAAATGCATTCTTAAATTGTTGGATCAGTGAATAGATATACATGTCACGACCACCTGGTTTTGAAGACCTTAATCACACATCTTATGTTTGTAGACTTAAGAAAGCATTATATGGATTGAAACAAGCTCGTAGAGCTTGGAATTACAAGTTACATACCTTCAAGATCAAAGGCTCAAACCTAGCAACTTAGATCCATCTCTATTCATCAAAAGGGATCACAATGAGGTTATCTATCTATGTGTATATGTAGATGATATTATTGTGACAAGTGATGATCTGAATGGCATTCAAAGGATCAAAACACACATGCAAGAGGAGTTCAAAACCAGTGACTTAGGTGAGCTCACATATTTCCTAGGTATGCAGGTCATATACATAGATGAAGGAATGTATTTAACTCAGAGAAGATACATTCAGGATCTACTTCTTAAGTTCAAAATGGAGAACACTAAGCTTGCAGGTACACCTTTGGAGATGAATCATACACTTGATTTTTATGAAGGTGAGAAAACTGATGACATGAAAGAATATCAAAGCTTCGTAGATAGCTTGATATATGCTACTCGTACAAGGGCAGATATCTCATATAGTGTGGGAGTGTTTAGTCAATTCATGCACTCACCGAGAAGACCACACATGGATGTAGCTAAGAGAGTAATTAAGTATCTCAAAGGTACAATCAATGAAGGTATATTCTATCCTTACTCTTCAGATTTGGATATCAAAATCTATTCAGATGTAGATTGGGTAGGAGCTAAGGATGATAGAAGAAGTACCTCTCGTTACTTAGGATTTGTAGGTTCAAAGCTAGTATCACGGAGTTCCAAGAAGTAACCTACAGTTGCTTTATCCTCAACTGAAGAAGAGTAAAGAGGTTTGACTATAGCAACTCAAGAGGCAATATGGTTAAAAGCATTGTATATGGATTTGGGACTTTGAGTTCCAAACCTCGCATATTTGGAGATAATGTAAGTTCCATGCATCTAACAGCAAACCCTATTTTCCATGCAAGAACCAAACACATAGAGGTTCATTACCACTTCATCAAGGAGAAGCTCGTGGAAAAGGAGATTGACATTTCTTTTGTTCCAATTGAAAAGCAAGTAGCAGATATGATGATGAAGGCACTTGATGGTATAAAGCTTTGTAGATTCAAAGCTATGGCAGGTATTCAACCTATTAAAGAATGAAGACTCAAACATACTTTAGCTTGAGGGCGAGCTGTTGGAACATCAAGCTTACACTATGCTTGAGGTGGATTTGATCTACATCAAAAGCTATCGCTTGGATTACGTTGAAAGAATATCCGTTGGAGAGTTCTTTCATGTATGCTCACTTATTATTTTTTTTCTTTTAAGATTTTTCCTGGATCGTTTAGCATTGTAAAAGCCTTGAGCTTTATACATGTAAAAGTAGAAAGATAGATCCCAAATTCCACGATTTTGTGGTAGTTGAGTTGCAATCCATCAAGCAATCAATCACCCAAAAGTAGATCAAACTAGATCTTCACTTTCCTAGATTGTAGGAAAGCAAATTGATTCCCTCCAACAACTCTTACCGCCTTCATTTGATTTCAAAATCCACTTGTAGAAGTCGTGGATCACTTCTATAGTCCATATAAAGACTTCAAAACACTTGTAAAATACATGGAAGCAATATACATACACTTGTGACCATCATTGTCTTGGTCTATTTTTCTACATTATCTTCTTCGCCAATAGTAAGCTTGCAGAGCCTACTGCTCTCTACAGAGCTCCAAATTGGATGAAAGATGGCTCATTGGAAAGGTATTAGTGTCTAGTTTATGCATGTAGATTTTCATCATTTGATTTAGTAGATTGGAAGAAATCTCAGTTTTTCTATCTCAGGGTCAATCTCTGCATATTCCTAAAAAATAAGAGGTACCACCATTGAGTGTCTGGTTCATTCCAAAAGCATATTTTGCTTATTCGTTATACTCGTGTGCATTATATACACTCAAACCTATGTGTATCACTCCCATAAAAGGGTTTTTTTGAATTGAAATCATGTTGGTCGCTATGAGCATTTGAAGTTCATTGTCTCTTCCATAGATAGTAAGTTTTTTTGAGCTAGTCAATGCACAAACCTATCTGTTTTGTATCATCTCTTTCTCCTTCATACTCCAAAGTACATAGTGCATCTTATTGCACTTATCACATGCCTATAAGGTCTATTTGAGTCTCCATAAGCTCAAGGGCTGGTCCTGTGCTAGTTGGTTGGACCAAACTTCGTTGCTTTGCAACTCACTTTTCTACCTCCTACAAGCTTGTCCAAGTTCTTTCATTGTGGAATATTGCGCAGGGTGTTGAAAAGCATCCTCTTACACCTACAAATACAATGACTCAAGGTGATGCACATCTTGCTAAAAATGATGATCTTCAATTTCCTCGTTGTGTTGCAATTCCTATTGCACCTACTACACGAAAATTTGTTTGGGATGGCAAAGGTGCATAAGCATATGCATCGACAACTTTGTCTACCAAACATGCCTATATACGTCACATTTTCTCTTAAATAGTAAAAGATTCTTAGAATACTATTACAACACTATACCATGGAAGAAATTATGCTCATCTTGCTTACTTTTTACAACAGTTGGAGAGTGAGGATACGAATGAAGGAGATTGGATACTTTTCTCACAAAGATCAAGGATTTGAAAGAACAATGGATTTCTGTTGATGAAATCTTGCGAGAGTTCACTTTTATAGACTATTCTTAAACAATTCTTGCGATATTTTTTCAGCTACTCTTTAGTGGATGATGAAAGACAATACAAGTGCCTTAATATTTGAGTATTTACTATCTGTTTTGTTGCATGAACATCAATCTTGGCAGAACATGTCAACATTAGGGGAAAAAATGAACCCTGAATGGACCTTTTAGATTAAGGAGTGATTAGTGATGGACCAATCAAAAGAGGGTGATGGCCACAGTCTATGCCCTATAAAATACTAGGTTGAAGGGTGGAGAGGGGACATATTTCTCCCTTATTTAATGAGCTGCCTCTAGAGAGAGAAGGAATCTCGTAACTCAGTTGGGCCCAAAAATTCAAAATTTCTAAAAAGTTAAAAAACTCATCATAACACCTGATCGGCGGATCGCACTGGATCTGTTACGTCTGGACCCGGAACCCACGGCACGGAGACGACCGCCTGGACCCCCATTACTTTTTAGGGTCAAAAGTACTCTTTTTGACCCCAAATTCAAAATCCGTGCATGTTTTGAGCTGAAAAAAATGAGTTTTTTCAAAAACACTCAAAAAAGAGTTATTTCCCTCCTAAACCTCACATTTTCATACCCAGGTCCCAAAAAGTCATCTTTTCCCACTACTTTCACTCTGTAGCACACCATTGAAGCTCCTGTTTCTACACTCCAACCTACCTGCATCTCCTATCTCGAATTACTGTTGTAGCTTGAAGACCTTTAGCTTCAATGGCAACATCTAAAGCTTCTAGGCGACCGAAAGATGAAATCCTCACATTAAGATGTCACAATATCAAAGCCACAGATGGATAGTGGCTATCACATGAGTACTCCAAAGGTGCATGGGTGTACATGCAACCCTCTAGAGTTGGGCCTCATCGAGTTAGAGATCGTGGAAACTTAGATCTTCATTGGAAGGGAAAGTTACTTGGCTTCAAGAAGCAGAGAGACAATGGGATGGTTGCTATTGTACAACATGTTTTTACAATGGCAACTATGAAACTTGAAAACTCTAGTAGTATGAGATATCCTGTGAACCGTAAGTATTACTCTACAATATTTTATGTTTTCTTGTGTTGGATATATTTCTGGACTATTTAGATATGTTTTTGTTTGTTTCAGATATATTTCCTTCTACTTTCGTGGAAGAGCAACCACTTCATAGTCTTACAGGTACTTTCCAGGCATTGCATGCAGATGTTGGTGCACTAGTCTTTCCAAATATATCTCCTGCTCAACTTTACCATGATAGAGTTTTCTTTTACACACATAGATATGTTGTACCCTCTACAATGAGTGGTTTTGGAAGGTTAGAGAGAATTGAAGTACATTCTCTTCTTAGCTTGGAGTGGCCAAAACCTGATATATGGTCCGTATCATCTTTGAAGCAAAAGCTTTTCCCATTCATTGTTTTGTATATTTATTCCAAGGATTCTCATTCCAAGAGACTTCCACCATGTTCATGTGTAAAGATATCACATATGAGCAAGTCGAAAGTCTTCTTGGTGAAAATTGGGGTTTGATGGAAGGAATTGCAAAAGGTGATAAATATCTTTGTAAAATAGGTGGAACACGTATAGGATTTCGATATTTTAAACACCGTACTTCATTATACATCAGATTCTACTATGATCGTTGGATGTGCAAACTTGGCAAATGGATACCATTTCAAAGTTCAGAGGGATCTTTGCATTCATTTGAAATAAAGCTTAGATTGCCCAACAATGAAACAGAAACTATTTTTAGTGAATAATCATTGGACCTTGGCTAATCTGAGAGAACACTTGATGATTATGGGGTTTGAAGGACTAACACAATCCAAATTCAAAATTCAAGGACATAAGGTGAGAAATGTTTCATGCTTTTGTTAAAGTAATCTTTTCATTATTGTTTATTTTACTTTAATGACTTCATATTCTTGCAAATTGATTACAGGTGGGCAGAAGAATTGAATACAAAATGAAAGTCTCTGTAGATTGGAGCAAAGATGGAACAGAACTCTCATTGTCATAGTTCTTTTGCAACCTGATAATGTCACTTCTTGGGCCCTAGTCATTGTATCTCATGGTTTTTGCACTTTCAAGAACCTTGTAAAAAGTAGGACAATTGATTCATGTTAGATATTGTATATACCTTCTTCTCTGCAATGGTAATTTCAAAACTTTTGGAATGTCAAAAAGTCTATTTGCTTCTTTGAATTGTGGTTGCTCATGTTTTTTCTTTGCATTATTTTGTCATCAGAAACACATTTTTTGAATTTGCACTTTTTTCTATACTTTTAAAAGTGGGCCTAGTCAGTTTAAAAACTTGAAACTGCTATAAAATGGTTCTATGTGCTCATTTCTCACATTTGCACTCTCAAAGAGCTAGAAAGCATAGACTACAAGCTTCAAGAATTCTCACGCGCAAGCAATGGCGGCTAGCACTTCCACTCCCATGAAATCTCCTTGAGATCTATTCATGGAGTTTTTAGATACTACAGACTACAATGGTCGTACGGATTTGTATGACCTAGTCTGTGGAGTCCCTAATCTTGAAGGGACAATAGCCATGAACTCTGATGTGATCGATGAGATCACAGATTTTATGGAATTCTATATATTAAGATATGCCATAGATATTCCAGCATATGAGTGTAAATGGGTCCCCTGTGACTTGCTTTTTTTACATTCATAAAGGAGATGAGGTGTTTGCAAAGCGCTTAAAGCGTTTCATGGCTATTGCTGAGGCTTCAGGGCACCTGTTAGATGACACAGTGCCCTTAATTAAACAATTAAATAAGAAAAGGAAAATGGGAAGAAAATATCTTTCCTACGTAGCAACAACCATCTTTTTTGTCAATGAGGAGCCCGAACCTTCACCCATGGACCTAACCCCATCTTGTTACTGGGGGTTTTGTAGATGACAAGAAGGAACCCCAGACCGAAGCTCTCAACTTATTAGAAGAGAGTCAAAAAATTTCCAGAGAATTTCCTCAAGGAGTAGTGGACAAATTAAAGGAAGCCAGTACACAGAACAATCCACCCTCCAACTTAGACCCCGTGGAACCCACTCTACCAGAGGTGGAGATGGAAATGTTTTCAGTTGTACTTGTCGACGGGGAGGAATTTTTGTTCCTGCATGATATTGAGAAGGCATTCGGTCTACGCCTCGACGAATGCATTAGTATTTTCTGCTCAACCTAGGATGTCCCCATGGACAACACTTGTGACATTATCAAAAATGCAACAATTCCACTTGGTGATTCAGTTGCGGACACCATTGCATTTGTGTGTGAAGAGATTTTGAGCCATGCCAACCAAGATGCCACTGAAGAAGATCTGGCTGCAGCAAGGGAAAGAATTTTGGAGAAGAAGATTCCAACATCCCCTGTTGTGGAGAAAAGTGGCATGGCCCATTCATCGATTCCACTAGATGCAATGGGAAGAGGAGAGGATGAAGATAGGCTTCAAGATGTAAGTCTCTACTGACATTTATGGTTGTCTCATATTCATACAAGATGTATCTATTTAATTTTATGATTGTCTATGTGCAGGAAACAATTGAAGTGGATAAATTTGCAGCTAGGAGTGGTGGTGACGGTGTTTCCCGGGGCCATGGCTCTTCCTTGGCACAATACATTGGAAAATTGCCAAAGGAAGATTTTGTCATAATCCACAAGGACTTTTCCCCTCAAGGACACTTCATGACTTGGTGTCTGAAGGCCTTGAGCAAAGTTTTGTGCCTATCTACAATAATGCAAGGGACCAATTGTATATTTCTAGTTAGGAAGTCCCTTGCCCTTACTACCCTAGGAGTTAATTTTAGAGGAAAAATATTAGGTCAAATAGGAATCGCTTTAGGTCTTGGATTGACAGACCCTCAGTTAATATCCCAATCAGTTTTGACTTACCAATTGCCATTATCTTTTCAGCGAAGAAAGAATGTAGTGAAGAGGCTCAAGGCCAAGAGCCAATTGTAAAAACTTTATAATACCAATTATTGTTTTTCCAATTTCCATGTGCATTCAATCTATTATATCTTTATGTTTGACAATCTCATAACTTTTGCACAATTTAATCAGTCTTTTTCCATTAATTCTTGTAATTTGTGTTGCCCAAAATGCATGCAATGGCCTAGAAATGCAAAAAAAAGGCCTGCCACAAAAACGCAGGGATGGGCCCTGCAAAACTTTTGCAAGGCCCATCCCCGCATTTATGTGGCAGGCCTTTTTTTTGCATTCCTAGGCCATCCTATGCACTACCTTACCTATATTGCAAGTCTATCTCCCTCAATGAGCACCTTCACTTGGGGAATTGTGGAATTCTTCTTATGTGCAATAATTAGAGAAAGTTAACACTCCTTTGGGTGCATATAAGCATGCAGCAATAAATAAGTACATGTATCTTCATAAACATTGTTTAGCTATTGGTCAGGGGGTTAGCATGCAGTGCACTCTAGCCAAGGCCAATCATATGCCCCAATGTGCATGGCATTTGTTTTCATGGCTTGGAAATACCAAAAAAAGGGCTGCCATAGAAACGCGGGAAATACCACTTACAACAAGTACAAAGAAATGAATGATACGACCATGAAAAACACTTCAAAGAATTACTGGAAAAAGACACCCTGAGAAACATAGGAGAAATAAACTTCAAAACATGTACACTAAGAGATAAACACCTGGTAGAGCAAATATGAGAAGACAAAGATTATATTCATCATTTGGGATTTACAAAATATTCATCATATGGGATATACAAAAGGTTCTCGAAACAAGGGAGTACAAATTTTTTTTAAGGGTTATTCCCTCTAATTCTCCTAGCTAGCTGCAAATCTTTAGGTTGTATTGTCACTCTCTTTGCATGGATGGCACATAGGTTAGAGTCCTCCAACATTGATATAAGATACGCCTTTGCAGCTTCTTGGAGAGCTTCAATGGCTATCCCTTGGATACGAAGTCACGTGCAATAGTGTTGGATCTCTTCCTTCACAACTCTTGCAAATGACCTTCGTGGAATAAGAAGCTCCACAGCCTTTTGATAATGTCGAATCTCTGCAAAAGCTCTGGTTTGCTTTCTGTGCCTTTGTGGTGCTCTTGCATTTGGGGGGATGTTGGGTTGTGGTCGTTGTGGCCTACGACGTGGTTGGTAGTTCTTCTTTCTTCTTGGAGGATGCCTAGATGGTCCTGCCTCATCATTTACTTCCTCTACCCGACCTTGCTCTCTTTCTTCATCGGTTGGTCTTTGTCCTTGTCTTGGGGGGAGTGTCTTGCCTCCTTGCGTTACTCGATGGTTCACGGGGATATCATCATTGTTCCATGGTGGCTCAGTTATACTTTATTCATCTGAGGAACTCGATAAATTTGATGTCTCAATCACAACTTGCCTATGTCCTCGTTGTTTGGGCCTTGCCTTGATTGGTGTCTTGATTGGGGGCTCATCATCAGATGGGGGAGGGGAATAATTTATTTCTTGGGATACATCTCTCTCTGGTGAAGCTTCATCCCCCCGCGATGGAATGCTATCAGACTGTGTCCCTACACCCGAGTTTCGTCTGGAAGAGTTGCTTGTGGTTCGACGCTTCTTATGGGGTGTCATCCATGTTGGGCGTCGAGTACCTTGCACATGGCTAGGGTAGACGACATGATCCTTCCTAGCAGTCTGCTTTGTGCATGCCATTCTCTTAGGTTGTAAAGTGGTAAAATGAGGAAGGACACCTCTATTTATAGGCTTTCACTTAAGAATTGTCCTGTTCACATTTAAATGGATAAAAATTAGTTTTAAGACATTAAAAGTATATTCACAAAAACAGTAAAATTTTATTTGAAGTGAAAGGGGTTATAAAAACCTTGAAAAGAATAATGCATTTTAAGAGTTTGGAAACTATTTCCAAGCAGAACCCTCGCGGATTCTTTGTGCACACCATTGGGCATGATGTACGGGTACTGACGATGACATCCACTTCTCTCTTGCAATATCATGTTGTAGCTTTCGTGTAATCTCTGCTATTCGTGACTCACATGCTCGTTCCATTACATATTTTCTAGCGAATGTCGCACGAAAAATAGTTTGATTGGAGTAGACCACCCCCATGACGAGTGTTTTTAAAGTAAACACCTCTAGCCCTGTAATGTGACTTCTCCATTCCTTGTGTACTAAAAATGTCCAGTGACCCGTATCGATTCATAAAATATGATCCATGTGCAAAAAGAATATGCTATGATCTGGTCAATAAGATATACACATAGTTTTTAAGACCAAATAAAAAAATGTAAGCAAAACTTACTATGTAATGTGTAATGTTGCTTTCTCCCCAAGATAAGATGAATGACTGTGTAAACTCCTTCAAAGTCACTTGGAATAGTTCTCGTTGTGAAGCATTAGTGGAAACCAAACACATCAAATGTAACAATTGATCGAACGACGAACAAACCTTCTTTCGCTTGTTAATGAGATCAACCTGACTATCATTGTCTGTTGTAATTGAACAGAGGTCCTTCCAAAGCTCCCATTTCCCATCATCTTGACTATTCACATCTCTTTTAAAGAAACATCTTGCCTTCTTCCCCAGTCATTGAAACTTGTTGTAAAATCTCTTGAGACTCACCATACTTCTTAACAACTAAAGATACGTGGCCACCATGACAACCTATAGAATTCAAAAGATCTTCTATTTTTTGGATTGCTATTATAGACCTCTCTAGTGGTTTCATTGCAAATGCATATTCAACATGGAGCTTCAAAAGCCTATCAAAGATCCTCATGAATGCATGCAAAGTACAAAAGTGAACATTGACTAATGGAAATGGGATAATGGGGTTCCAATCGTTGCTTATTTTATCACGATCCGGTTCCTGTAACATTGGACACCTCAAAAGTGATATCTCCCATTCCCTATGATTCGATGAGTTTGTTTCATCAATTTCTTTAGAGTCATCAACTCTCATCAATGCCCTTGCAGGTTTAGATTGTCTCTTAGATCCTTTGTAACCTTGTGTACAATATGGGCAAGGATAGAGAGAAGATGCTCCTTGTTTACAACCTAACATGCATTTTATACTCTTAAGGTCTCCAGCCAAATGCCATTCTACCTCAAAATCACCTACATCATCTACAGAAAGCTTTTGCCCATGTATTTGAGAAGAGATTACTTCCGTAATCCATGGATTCCTATTAAAAATCCACGAAAGAACATTGTTTGTTTCTTTGGGAACTTCTATAGCACCTAACCACTAGATATCTCTCTCTGATTGCACACTGTAAGTCAAATGGTCCCTCCCTCCTAAAGTTTCATCACTCATTGCATGGTCCATAATTTCATTCATTAGCGTCACACTCAACCTTTCTAGTCGCCGACCCTTTATGATTTGACACTCATCAAGCTTCAGTATGAACTTTAACTTAACATTACAGTCTGCACAAAAAAGAAAACATTATCTTAATATGACACTTGAATGCAATAAAACTTCAACACCAAATAAAATGTAGTAGGGGTACCTTTGATTGTTGAACTATAAAAGTGAACCATTGCTTGTTGAAGCTTTTGAAGATCCACAAATATATTGTTGAATTTAGTGTAAGTAAATTCTTGTGTAGATAGGATTTTTTATTGCTTCTTGGGAATATTTGGATGATAAACAGAGGCAGGCATAGTTTCTTCTATGAATAAATATTGTCCAATAGTATGAGTCACATCCTCATTTGAAGTTTTTTTTTGGATAGTACGAGTCACATCCTCATTTCTACTGATGCCCGCATCGTCACATATTGCCTGCACATCTTGCACTGTGATAAGGTTTTTTAACTTCTTTGAAAACTCAGCTTCAACAACAACTCTAATACACTTTCCTATGCGGTGTCTAAAGCAGAAGTGATTTCTTTGGTGTTTATACAGCTATTCATCAGCTTGAATTGGTGTTGTGTTGTTGATGAAGCAATTATGTCTTGAATAAATGACCTACACAATAAAAGATTCCATTTTCATTAAAACATATAAAAGTAAAATGAACACTCACCTGGTTGCATATATACGTCGTTTGCGTGCTCCACCACGTTTTGAAAGAGCGTCAAAGGATGACAAATGCTCTTTTCCTATGTCTCATACCAAGTGGAGTCTCTTTCACCTGCTGGAGATTGGCAGTTAACTTTGAAATTGTGCTTTGTTTTGCTTCAATATCCTGTTCCAAATCTGCAAGTTGTTTTTGTAAAGATATGATTGTGCTTTCTAAAGTGACCACCCTCATATGATGGATGTGATATTGTTGGAACCAATACTTAGCAGTAGCAAGTGAATGTGTAGATAATCGCTTGTAGTAACCTAATAGTCCAGCTTCACCCGCACCAATGAACTGAAGTAAAGTTGAGAGTTTATGGAATGTTGGATGGTAAGAAGATATTGGATCAAGAGGATATAGTGAACCATGAGCCCAAATATCAATACTTTTTGCTCCAGCTGCACGATGCTCATTTTGAGAATTGGCATCATTGTTGCATCGTGTATTTGGAGCAAACTCTCTAGGCACACGAACATGGATACTTGTTGATGCAGGAGCATGCGGACGTTCTACTGTGAAGTTTGTGATACATGTCAACACCATCTTTGCTAATGACCAGCAATATCAAAAACAAAGATGAAAACCTGGTTTGAAGGGACTCTAAAGCATATGTTTTGCTCAAAAAATGTGTTTTCTTGTATGTGTATGGGTTAAAGTGTGTTTTTCCACTGTGTATGGCTGAAAATGATGAAATTTGAAAAAAGTTATTTTTTGGGGGAAGCATAGTCACGGATTTGATGATGTGGCACTTACTTTTGGAGGGAGTTTGAAAATTATACTTTTTCTAAAAGAAACTTCAAAAAATGGGCCCAAAAAAGTGACTTCTGACATATATATTAAAAAAATAGGCCCTTTAGAGTTAATATACACTGATATTCATTTTGAGAATTGGCATCATTGTTGCATCGTGTATTTGGAGCAAACTCTCTAGGCACATGAACATGGATACTTGTTGATGCAGGAGCATGCGGACGTTCTACTGTGAAGTTTGTGATACATGTCAACACCATCTTTGCCAATGACCAGCAATATCAAAAACAAAGATGAAAACCTGGTTCGAAGGGACTCTAAAGCATATGTTTTGCTCAAAAAATGTGTTTTCTTGTATGTGTATGGGTTA
Source organism: Ceratopteris richardii (assembly GCA_020310875.1). Lineage (NCBI taxonomy): Eukaryota > Viridiplantae > Streptophyta > Polypodiopsida > Polypodiales > Pteridaceae > Ceratopteris > Ceratopteris richardii. The sequence goes on along the minus strand of CM035412.1, from coordinate 127,878,772 downwards.
AAGTGTGTTTTTCCACTGTGTATGGCTGAAAATGATGAAATTTGAAAAAAGTTATTTTTTGGGGGAAGCATAGTCACGGATTTGATGATGTGGCACTTACTTTTGGAGGGAGTTTGAAAATTATACTTTTTCTAAAAGAAACTTCAAAAAATGGGCCCAAAAAAGTGACTTCTGACATATATATTAAAAAATAGGCCCTTTAGAGTTAATATACACTGAAAATGAGACTTTTTAACAAAATTCATTTTTTTATTCAAATACATGTACGAGTTTGATGATGTGGAAAGTAGATTCTCTTTCTCTCTCTCTAGAAGAAGAAAGAGAGAGGCCTATTGAAGCCTAAAAAAAAGCCTACTCCAGCCTACTAAAAAGTGCCCTATTAAATGCACTTTGTCCCCTTAAACAAGAACAAAATTAAGCTTAATCCCTAAAAATTAGGGATCCTTACAAGGCCCATGCAGGGTTCATTTTTTCCCCTAATGATTATGTGTTGTAGATCAAGCTTTCCTAGCTAGTTAGAAGGCAAAGGTAAATAGAGCTCATCTACTAGTAAGCAAAAATGTGTTAATGTCTTAATCTTTGAGACAAGCAAAAATGTGTTAATGCCATCTAAACTCTGTAAGATCTACCCCCCCTCTGTGGGACTTCGGGGGTCTCCCCTTCACTTGTACTTTTTTTTATACAAGTCCGGGAGAGTAGGCTAAGGCCTAACTTCCTTTATTAAAAAAAATGTGTTAATGTTGCATGTTAAAAGAAGGAAGACAAAGGGCAAAGGTAAATAGAGCTCATCTACTAGTTACCAAAACTATGTTAACATTGCATAGTCAAAGAAGGAAGACAAAGATGACAAGAACATAGAAAATTGGAAGCTTTTTCAAGTACTATAACATAAATGATCATGTCATTGAGAGTCCTAAATTGATTACAAAAGGGGCAAAGAAGAAAGGGGCTATAATGGTTTTTGGAGAGACCTCTACACCTAAAACAAAGTTTGCTAACCTTGTTCAATATGAAGAATGGATGTTTACTACTCATTATAGCTATGAATCATCTTGTCATGCATAATGTATGTCTGTAGTATACTCAAACGTTTGGCAATTTGACAGTGGTGCAACCAAACATATTACCTCACAATGTAGTTTCTTCACTTCAGTTCAACCTGGTCCTATAGAGAATATTGTCACATGTGCTAAAAAGTCCTCTTATCTTCTCATGGGAGTTCAAAAGTGTTAGTATATGATCAATGTCTACCCCTCATGATTGTATGCACATTTTGTAAGGCCCCCATTATGAGGAGAAGCCAAGTGTGCATTACCCAATTGATGGGAATCCCAACTTGCATGTTGGATGAAGGTCATATTGGACCATGTAAGGTATTTTAAGGAAAGGGAGTTTACCAGGGTCCCCAATTGTGGGGTCCGGGGCAGTGGTGAGCAGCCCCGACTAAGGGGTCCAAGGGGGCCAGTGGGCCCCCTGGCTGGCGGAGTGAGAAATCATTTATATTTGTTAGGTCGGTTCAACCGGTCTAAGCCGTGTATGGAAATTATGTGAGCAGTGGCCACCCACGCTCTACCGCCCATGTATAGCCCTCCACGAAAGGCCACCCATGATCCTATATATACATGACTTCTGCACTACCTGAGACATTGAATTGAGCCAGCATACCTCTACCTTGTATCTCCCTATCTAGATTTGTCTAGATCACCATTTAAGCTCTACCTTGAGAGCACACTGGTGGACAATGCCATCATCTTTGTACTTGTTGGTAGTAGAAAATTGTTGAGATTCTCCTATATCTGTTATCTTCTTTACTATTGCTCTTGTGTTATATTGCGTAACTATTATCGTACATGGTATCAGAGTCGTAAGGTTCGAATAGCTTGAGAAGTATTGTAAGGAAAGGGAGTTATCAGGGTCCCCAATTGTGGGGTCTGGGGCAGTGGTGAGCAGCCTCGGTTGGGGGGTCCAAGGGGGCCAACGGCCCCCTGGCTGGGGGGTCCTAGGGGGCCAAACACGCTCTACCACCCATGTATAGCCATCCACGGAAGGCCACCCATGATCCTATATATACATGACTTCTGCACTACCTGAGACATCGAATTGAGCTAGCATACCTCTACCTTATATCTCCCTATCTAGAGTTGTCTAGATCACCATTTAAGCTCTACCTTGAGAGTGCACGGGTGGACAATGCCATCATCTTTGTACTTGCTGGTAGTAGAAAATTGTTGAGATTCTCCTATATCTGTTACCTTCTCTACTATTGCTCCTGTGTTATATTGTGTAACTATTGTCTTACAAAAAGATCGTTTTGAATATTGTTGATGGTAGTTCTTTCACATTTTCAGATTCCTTATTTGTCCTACGGATCAAAGAAAGTCTGTTATCAATTTCAACATTAGCCAAGATTGGCTTGGTCTTCATATTTATTAATGACAATTATACAGTTCATGATCTCTTGAAGGGTGAGGTTATCATTGATTTTAGCATTTTATACCATGGGTTGTATAAGCTCATAGATTATGCAAAATTTGAGAATGAATTAGCATGTGTGTTTCATGATTCTCAAGCTATTTTAGATGCAAAACTTTGGCATGCATGCTTTGGACACCTAAATTTTGCTACTTTTCTTTCCTTGCAAAATTATGAAAGGGTGTCCTCTTTTCCCAAACTTGAGGCACCTTTGAAGCATGTATGTGAAGCTATATTTTGGGTAAAATATATTGTTCTTCCTTCCCCAAAAATGGTTTAAATAGAGCTAGACATAAATTGAATCTTGTTCATAGAGACATTTGTGGTCCTGTGCAAACACCTTCATTTGGGAATCACTTATACTTCGAGACTGTGATTGATGAATTTTCTAGGCATGCATGGGTTTCATCCATGTGCTTTAAATAGTTCATGGTTATGGCTGAAAATCTATTAGCATGTAAAATTGGCACCTTCTATTCTGATCAAGGGGAAAGTATATGTTTTCTAGGTATAATGAATTTATGGCCGAGTGTGGGGCTATTTGTGTGTGTACTTAACAAGTGTTCCACCAAAGCATTGTAGTCTATCACTCCATATGCAGCTTGCCATGGTCAAAATTTATCTATTGGTCATCTATGTGTTTTTGGTTGTCTAGCATATGCATTAGTTCTTGAATGACAACACCAAATATTGGATGATAAGGTTGTGAAATTATTTTGTTTTTTTGTTATAGTTGTGAAAGAAAAGTCTATCATCTATATCATCCATAGAATAAACACATTTTGGTTAGCTACGATGTCATTTTTGTGGAAGATTCAATTCAGCCCCTACTTTTATATACCAAGGAGGCATTAATTAGCTGAAAGGAAGTGTATGAATCTCTTTGTGGTCTAAGATTCAAGAGTATTATTTCTTCATTGTGATATTTTGGAAAATGTAGTGTAACATCAAATGTCTCATCATATTTCTTCTCAATTATGTTTTCCTTGTTCTCATTCTTTTTTGTTTATTTCTTTGAAATTTATTTCTTCCTCTGGATGCTTCAATGTTTTCCTTGTTCTCGTTCTTTTTTGTTTATTTTTTTGAAATTTATTTCTTCCTCTGTATGCTTCAATTTCTTTTACGTACATTAAATATTATCCTTGATAAAATCTTTAGCTTCAATGCTTTCTAGATATGACTTCTTGTCTTGTATTACCAAAGATGCCATTTTTGCTTCTAAATATTTATGTTAGTATATTCTTATTTTTGTTCCAAGTTAATATTCTTTTTTCAATTTCTTGCATATTTTCCAACCTAGTTTGTACCGTACTAAGGGCTGATTCGAAGATATCATAAACACATTCATCTTGGAAGTTGATTCAATTATTTCATTATAGGTTATTTCTAGGGTTGATAAGATATGTCCATAGCCATGAGGCTCAAATTCTATATCATTGAATATGATCATTATGTTTTGCTCATTTTGTTATCCTTGAATTGTGTGGTTTCATTATAATACCTAAATGTTTAGGCAAAACCTCTTCCAAGAGAGATACTACCTTACCTTATTGATTCTATTTCCATTCTTCATCCTTTTTCTTAGATACTTGTAATTTCTTTGACTCTTCCAAGGATTTTTTGAACTCCTCCACTCTCTTAGTCCACTATAAGTTTTTTTTAATCTCTTCTATCTTTCCAATAATTTCTCTTCTTTGCGTTCTTGTCTATTATTTATTCATTATTTCTTTCAACTGGTAATTCTTAAAAATCTTGAGGTTTTACTTCAGCTCTTTTCATCACATTTATGCAGACAATTTCTCCTTGCTCACTTGTAGAGCTCCAAAATATCTCGAGGTTCAATGGTACTTGGGTATAAGAATTTTGTTTATTAGTGCTTATAGGACAATGTTGAATAAATTATCTCTACCATAGTCCTTGGAATACGTTGTGGTCAAGATTCAAGTTTCAAACTAGCAATTCGATCACATGTAAATTTACAGCCACATTTAAGTCAATTCAAATGGGATAAACTGAAAATAATCACGTGATATATATCCTTGATCATGATTTTTAGTGTATAATAATGTTTGATCCACCCTTAGCATCCACATGATTGAATCATAGTTATTAGTTTCAAATTCACTTGTAACTACAAAGAACAAAGAATGTTAATATGAGCATCGAAGATAAATGTGCGGGTGAGTATGTGTGTATGCGTATTATGTGATGTGTGTACATGCATTTTAATGCATATATGTTTGTGTAGTTAAACATGCATTATGTGCATATGTACATAAATGTATGTGTACGCACGCTTGATATTTGTGCATGAGTGTGTATAACGTAAGTGTACTTGGAGTTTGTGTATAAGAGTGGGCATGGAATGTTGTGACCAAAGCAAGTATACTGATTTGTGTTTGTGCATGTGTTTATATGTGTATGAGTTTGTATGTATGAAGAATTGCAAGTGTATTATGAATTGTGTGTGCATATGAATCTATAAATGTGTGTGTGTCAAACCCTATAAATGTGTGTGTGTCAAACCCTTTAAAATACAAAGTAAAGGTAATAAAGCAATGTAAAATATAAGTGAAAACAAAAGAAATGTATACTAATGTAAGCATATGCATGCGTGAATATACGAGTATATGAGTGCACGTGGCATGGAAGGAGAAGTTTTTTGTAGTGTCGACGCTGGCAGATGGAAGGGAGCTCTCGGATCGAAATATTCTTAGAAGGACATTCACGCAAATAGTAGTGAAGGAGCAGCGGGGAAAAAGTGGAGGCAGGACTGTTCGGGAAAGAGGACAGATCATAAAACCTGGGCCTCTCGAGATTTGTCCCAGACCGTTAAGGCAGCTGGTTGGGCCTCTTACCTCTTGAGGCGGGGGCGAAGGTTCAATCCTTGCCGGCCACATGTAAGGGATATATGCATAACCTGAAATAATGTAGCATATGGCTAATGTGCCATCGTTTGACTAACTCTGCGGTAGTTGTGACCGCCATTCAACCCAGTCTTGTAAACCCCTATTCTTGTGGGATAAGAGGGGTCCCATGGGTACTATGCTCTTCCTTGTACAATTGCAATTTCAAAGTTAAAGCTCGAGGGAGTAGGCCTCGGCCGATCCTCCATTTTGAAAAAAAAAAAAAAAAGAGGGGTCGTATGGAAAAAATAGAAGGAAGGAAAAAAGAATTTCGAATAATGCGAGCTGATTATATCAGGGCACAGAGGAGGACAATGGGGGATCTCTAGAAAAGAGCCGGTGTTGGAAGGAGGTGCGTCACTGAACGCTGATGGGCAAAAACAAATCAAAAAGGAAATGCATCTGTTTTGATCAGTATTGGAGACCAAACATTCGAGAGTAGAATAGACTACTGGGCGGCTGTATTGGAATCCCTGGTCGTGGAAGTCTTGAAGTTTGCTGGACAAGAAGGAAAAGAGAACCATTTTAGAACATACTCAATTAGCTGCTTGCAACGATGAAGAGTGGGGTAATCGCGTGTGGCAACATGCCCTTTCTTCGTTGATCTTCAACATGATGTACGTGTATGTGAAATTTGGGTGGATTGGCCATTGGACTATGATAGAGATTAGCGGGAATTATGAAAGTTAAGGCCGTCTGCCCATTTCAAGCAGCTGCGTCCTGTGCATGTACTCCATAAGTTTTTTTTTTTCCCTCTATCATCAACGATGGAGTTGACATCCCGAGAAAACTCACACAAATTCATGGCATACAAGTGTTACTTTTAAGACTATGAAAATTTGGAAATTGCTTGTGCAAGTTCTTCACTGGGAGGAATTTCCCTTTTTCCAATTGAGACCAAGTCCTTGACCATAAGAACATCTCCTTTATTATATTTTAGGTCTATTGCTTCTGAAATAATACATTCTTATCACTTGAGCATTTTTCAATCCTTCAATCAATAGTGAAACTTTTTTGGGTAGGGATGATTTCCATCTGTTGTACATCTATCAAAGTATTGCTTAAACCTCTTTGTAGTTATTCTTACACTCTCTTTAAGCTTTTCCTTGAAAGAATAAACTAATGTGGTTATGCTATTCTTGATTATTATTTTTGAAAATTCTCCAATCAACTCTTCTAGAAATTAATGAATGCTTTGAAAATTTTCATTTCTCAAAGCTTCAAACCAAGATAGCATATAATATATCAGAGTTAGAACAAAGGCTTCTGACTAAGTGGTATAATCACTTACCTCCTTATCTCTCAATGTTTCTCTATACCTAGCTACATGATCATGTGGATCAATAGATCCATTATATTGATTCTTCAAGAACTTACAATCTGTGAAGTTCTAAGTTATGTTACTATACCTTGTATATAAGTAGGCATGTATCTTATCATACTAATCACTGAAATATATGTACTTTGTTATGGAAATCACCATTCGCAAATGTAGTTGGAATGTCTAGATGATGTACATTCCAATCATTATGAGCTACAAGTGCACAGATGCTATGAATGTTTTTCTTACAACATTAAGGGGCAAATATCTCATCAAAATCAATGCCCTTTTCTTGATCATAACATTTGGCTATGCCTTATAGAAATCAATACTACCATCATGCTTGTGTTTAAAATTATAGACCCATTTAGTGCCAATGGCATTTGTTGTTAGGGGGAAATCATAGAAAGGAAAAGTATCCTTCTTCCTAATAACTTCATATTCTGATTGCATAGCATCCATCCGATTTTTTGAGTTATGTGCTTCATCTAAACAGACAAACTCATTGTGATCACAAAGACTAGAAATAGCCATTGCATAAGAATCTGATCCAAAAGAAGCACCATGAGGTGAACATGTATGATATGCAAGGATGCATCTAACTTGCTATCTCTCAAAGTCTACACCAACCATTTTGGCATAGTGCTAGCCTCTTCAATGTTAGCTCTCTCATCAACATCTGCATTGTGTATATCTGCATTAGAAATAAAATGATCCATATGCTCATTCAAAACTTGTGTAGGATGAGAAATTACCTCACCAAAAAATGGACTTGACTTCCCACTAGTAACAAAGTAAAAAGAGTCGCATACACATCTTTTGAGCTAATACATGTCTCCTTTGTACATGAAAGTAGGCGGTTGAAATACATCTTCCACAAACACTAAAATTTGACTAGACTCAATCCTTTTAATTGGTGGATGGTATAGATGATAACATTTACTCTCAAAATTGAACCCAAAAAAAATACAAAATAGCACTTATAAGGAGTCATAGACACCTTCCCAAATCCATGAGAGACATGTTTTTCCTCTTAGAAAATCCATTTTGTTGAGATGCACATGGTCCTATAAACTAATTCTTTTTCTCACACTCAAACAAAAATGCATCAAACTCAAGAGACGTATACTCCCCCCTCGATTAAAACAGAGGGTGCTTTACATCATGATAAATTTTCATCCATAACTACAAACACTTTGGAGCACATAAACTAAACACTTTGGACTTTGTTTTCAATGGACACAACCATGGATGCCTAGAGAAATCATTGAAAGTCATGAAGTAAAGGTAATTCCCAAAGAAAGGTGTTTGCATGGGATGACAAACATCAGCATGAACAAGATGCAAATTTTGTTCAGCCCTTACTAACCCTTCTTTCAAAATTGAAGAATACCACATTTTATCCAAAATACAATGCTCACAAAAATTCTTAGAAGGTGCCTCAAGTTTTGGTAGAGAAGACACCATTTCATATTTTTGTAGGTGAAGCAAACTAGCAACAAGTGAACAACACATGAATGCAAAAATTTCACACCTAAAATAGCATGAGAATTTTCAACTACACATGCAAAATCAATCGTAACTTGTGAGATTATACAACCCATGACATATCATTCTAGATGCAATGATTTTTTCATCATCAAAGAGATCATGAAGTGTACATTTGTCATTAAGAGATTTCACTATTAAGCCATTTTTGCTCATTTTGACATTGACAATAGATTCTTTTTCATCCTTAGTTTATAAAATTGATTTCCAATCACTGTGTATTCCTTTGCAATCTCCTCAAAAGTTCTTTGTTGTGTTTGTAACATATTCATAGGTGGCTTGTCTATTTTGAGGAATTCTACCATAGGAAGACTCCACTTTATTTTGGAAGTTATTCTATTTGGTACTACCTCCAAAGTGGAATAGATAGTCATATGGAATATCCTTTTTTATTGTACTTTGTGTTTTTCCATTGGTTTGGCTAAATAGATGGTCAGCTCTAACATTAACTTCACCAGTCAAGACTCCTTCCTATCTCATTACACTCTCACTCTAGACTCTAAACCGCCAACCCAAGCTCCAAAGCACAATAGCCTCCACCAAGTATAGCGCACATAAAAAGGCTCTCGAAAACTCATGGTTCTCTCAATATCATAGTCGATGGCCTTGCATGTTATGTTTAATTGAGGATTCACAACTGACTCAGCTACTTTAATGAAATACTTTCTTTTTTTTTTGAAAAAGAGGATGATTGTTAAATCTAGCCCAACACCTAAACTAGCATGGTTCTAACCCTAAAATGAATAAGTTCTAACCCTAAAATGAATAAGAAGATGATGAAATGCATCTATACACACACCTTACTACTTGCTTCATTTCCAAAATAGAGAGCATGGCTTGAAGATGATGATGAAAAATGCAAAAATACCCTTCAAAAAATCACATGAACATACCAACATCTCCAATAAAGCACTCTTCTTTCCTCTCCTGATCTTCCATATGCTGGTTGTTGAGGATAGATTGGATGGTTCTAATTACCCATTTCAGGGTAGCAAAAAGCTTGTGGATTATTATGCAGGGTGTTGAAAAGCATCCTCTTACACTTACACATACAATGACTCAAGGTGATGCACATCTTGCTAAAAAAGGTGATCTTTAATTTCTTGGTTGTGTTGCATTTCCTATTGCACCTACTATAGAGCAACTTTGTTGGGATCACAGAGGTGCATAAGCATATGCATCGACAAATTTTTCTATCAAACATGCCATTATCCCTCACATTTGCTCTTAAACAACAAAAGATTCTTAGAATACTACTACAACACTATACCAAGCAAGAAATTATGCTCGTCTTGCTTACTTCTCACAATAGTTGGAGAGTGAGCATATGAATAAAGGAGATTCAATGGAGACTTTTCTTACAAAGATCAAGGATTTGAAATAACAATTGATTTCTATTGATGAAATCTTGCAAGATAGTTCACTTTTGTAGAGTATTCTTAACAGTATTCTAGATTCTTATGATATTTTTGCTTCTACTCTTCAATTGATGATGAAAGACAATACAAATGCCTTAATATTTGAGGATTTAGTATACGTTTTGTTGCATGAATATCAATCTTGGCAGAACATGTCAATTATGTGTGTTGTAGATCAAGCTTTACTAGCTAGTTAGAAGGCAAAGGTAAATAGAGCTCATCTACTAGTAAGCAGAAATGTGTTAATGTTGCACATTCAAAGAAGGAAGACAAAGGGAAAAGGTAAATGTAGCTCATCTACTAGTTAGCGAAACTATGTTAACATTGCATAGTCAAAGAAGGAAGACAAAGATGGCAAAAGCATAGAAAATTGCAAGCAATTTTTCAAGAACTATAACACAAATGATCATGTCATTAAGAGTCCTAAACTGATTACAAAAGGGGCAAAGAAGAAAGGTGTTATAATGATTGTTGGAGATGCCTCTACCCCCTAAAAATAAGTTTGCTAACCTTGTTCAATATGAGGAATGAATGTTTATTACTCATTATAGCTATGAATCATCTTCTCATGAGTAGTGTATGTCTATATTATAGCTATGAATGATCTTCTCATGAGTAGTGTATGTCTGTAGTAGACTCAAATGTTTGGCAATTTGACAGTGGTGCAACCAAACATATTACCTCATATTGTAGTTTCTTCACTTTACTTCAACCCGATCCTACAGGGAATATTGTCACATGTGCTAAAAAGTCCTCTTATTTTCTCATGGGAGTTCAAAAGATCATTTTAAATACTACTGATGGGAGTTTTTCACATTGTTAGATTCCTTACTTGTCCTAGGGATCAAGAAAAGTTTGTTATCAATTTCAGCACTAGCCAAGGTTGGCTTGGTCATCAGATTTATTGATGACAACTATACAATTCATTATCTCTTAAATGGGGAAGTTATCATTGATTCTATCATTTTATACCATGGGTTGTATAAACTCATAGATTATGCAACATTTGAGAATGATTCAACATGTGCAATTTATGATTCTCAAGCTATTTTAATGCAAAACTTTGGCATGCATGCTTTGTTAATCTAAATTTTGCTATTTTGTTTTCCCTGCAAAATCTAAAGGATGCCCTCTTTTCCCAAACTTGAGGCACCTTCTAAGCATGTATGTAAGGGCTATATTTTGGGTAAAATGTATCATTTTTACTTCCCCAAAGATGGTTTAGTTAGAGCTAGAAATAAATTGAAGCTTATTCATAGAGATATTTGTGGTCCTATGCAGACACCTTCATTTGGGAATTACCTATACCTCGTGACTTTCATTGATGAATTTTTTAAGAATGCATGGATTTATCCATTGAAAGAAAAGTTGCAAGTGTTTATGTGCTTTAAATAGCTCATGGTTATGTCTGAAATATATATTAATATGTAAAATTGGTACCTTCTACTCTAATCGAGGGGGGAGTATATGTTTTCCAAGTTCAATGAGTTTATGGCTAAGTGTGAGACTATTATGGTGCAATATATGTACTTAGCATGTGTTCCACCAAAGCATTGCAGTCTATCACTACATATGAGGTTTTCCATGGTCGAAATCCATCTATTGCTCATCTATGTGCTTTTTGTTGTCTAACATATGCATTAGTCTTCAAAGACAACACAAGAAATTGGATGATAAGGTTGTGAAATGTTTCTTTTTTGTTATAGTTGTGAAAGAAAAATCTATTGTTTGTATCATCCATTGAATAAACACATTTTGGTTAGCTATGATGTCATTTTTGTGGAAGATCCAATTCAACCCTTACTTTCATGTACCAAGGAGGCATTAATTAGCTCAAAGGATGTGTATGACACTTTGTTGCCACCATTTTCCAAGTGGACAATCAAGTGTTGATCCTAGTGATGCAATTTCTTAGCCTTTACAAGTTTCAAATGATGATGTAAATTTGACATAGAAGAGGGCAAAAAATATGCCTGAATGACTAGTGTAGACTGTGAGAGATAGTAGCTTAGATGCACCTTTGTCACATCTTACTCGTTCAGGCATAATGCTTCTTTTGCATCACACTATTATGCAATGGTTGTTTCTAGTCTTTGCGATGAAAATGAGTCCATTTCTTTTGATGAAGCACAAAATTCAAAAAATTGGATGGTTGTTATGCAATCAAAATATGATGCTATCATGAAGAATGGTATTTGTTCTTTATGTGATTTTCCTCTAGGCAAAAAGGCCATCATCAGTAAATGGGGATACAAGCTTAAACAAAAGCCTAATGGACCAATTGATAGGTATATGACTAAGCTTGTTCCTGAAGCTTATGCTCAAGATAAGGGCATTGATTTGACGAGACCTTTGCTCCCACATGCCAAATGACCACTGTTCATGGCATTTATGAACTTGAAGCTCATCATGGTGTTTACATCAATTGGAAATCAAACCTAAATTTTTTAATGGTGATGTACATGAAGAAGTGTATGCATTTCAGACGTGTGGTTTTGTGTAGAAAGGGCATGAAAACAAAGTATACAAGTTGAAAAGGGAATTGTATGGTTTGAAGCAAGCACCACATGCTTGGTATGAAAAAGATACACGTCTACTTGCTAGCACATGGATTTGAGAACATCCAACTAAGAGCACCTTATATGTTAAGCATACACATGATGTACTTCCAATCATTGTTGTATATGTTGATGACAAGCATATTGTTGAATTTAAAGTTGATTTGCATGTCTCTTTTGAAATGTCAAATTTGATGCATTTGCATCATTATTTGGGCATTCAATTTATGCAAGCTGATGAGGAGTGTAAAACAAAATATATTCATACGTTAGTGCCACATTTTTTTCCTTGAAGATTGTAACCTATTGCCATTCCCATGGAAACATGTTTATGGTTTAGTCTTTATGATGTTGGAGATTCATTTGATGTTGTTCTCAATCATTGCTTAATTTACTTATGCACAACTCGAACTGATCTTCAATTTTTTATCTCTTAAATGAGTAGTTTTATGCATTATCCAAGTGTCAAACATTGGCTAGCAGTTACGCACATCTTTTGCTATTTGAGTGCTATCTAGATACTTAGATTATTTTATCCCAATGGGGATCATTACCACTAGATTTACATGAATCTTTTTTTACTCAGATTGGGTTGGTTGCTATGACACTCATGTTTCCACCAATGGTTTTTGCTTCCTACTTGATAGCTCATGCATATCTTGATAATTGAGCAAGAAGTAGATTATTATGGCCACCTCTAGTTGTGAGGCTAAGTATAGGGAAGTTTCCCTAGATAGTATTGATTGTGTGTGGCTTAGAAAGCTTTTGGATGATTTGGGTGTTGGTCAATCTTCTATCGCATCCATCTTTATTGAGAGTTGGAGTGCAGTAACAGTTGTGAGGAACCCTATTTTCCATGCTGACACAAAGCACATTGAGGTGCATTATCATTATGTCACAGAGATAATCACTACTAGAGGGATCAGGTTGACTTATGTGCCCACATAGGATAATGTTGCATACCTTTTCACAAAGGCTTTGGCTAGGGAGAAGTTTCAAGATTTTCATGAAGTTTTGGGCTTATTTCATTTTGTGGATTGATTTCATTCCACATAGCTTGGAACTTCTTTATACATGAGTGCTACCTCTTAGTTCACAACATTACTCCCAAGGATGATCTAATGATATAATTTGGTAGTGATATGTGTGAACACACTTAGGACTATTGAGGCAATTTATCGCTCTTTAGGAAGGTTTTCTCTTTCGGATTGTATATATGCCTATAACCCTAATGACTCACTTATCATCGTACATTCACTTGGTAATACAATTGGTGTTCTATTTTCCTTCAAGATTATTCTTCTTCCTTTTGTTGTTTGTGTGCTTTCATAGTCCTCAAACTCCAATAGATAGAATTCATGATCCTATCATGGACAAAGGAAACCATCCTGAACCTCAGATTCCATGTGAATCCTATATCTCATGATTGGTTCAAAACTAGGAGAAACCAATGCTTCCATTGCATCCAAAATGTGCAAAACCATAAGATCGATTGTTTATTTGCTAAATTGTGACATCCGAAGGTCCTATTCAAATTGTTGATATCATTGATGACATCATCAGCTCGCAATCGCCCTTGGGAACCACCCTTGAAATCCTATATAAGGAGGCCTTGGCCACATACATACTTAGTCTTGTTGATGCTAGTCTTGGGAGCTCAAGGAATCCTGATCACCAAGTAAGTACTTTCAAGTTCGAGTTCGAGTTCTAGTCTTGTCTCTTGATCTAGTCTTGTCTAGTCTTGTATCTTGGACAAACTCTCTTGTCCTATGGTAATCTCATAGTACAAGATCTTTTCAAGTTATTTCTTGTAGCTAGTTCATCTCCCTAAAGGGAGTTCTTGTAATCCAGAGATCTTGCTCCGTACTTACGATCCCCAGTTGTGGGATCTTATGTGTCATCTCTAGCTGAGTTATCTATACCTATCAGTCCCGGGTTGTGGGACTTCTTGTATTAGATACATATTCTTGTACTATTTTCCCTATGTGGGTCTTCTTGTAATCAGAAGCATATTTCCAAAATCTTGTCTACTGTAGTCAAAGAGCTCAATCTAGTGCTCCCCTGACATTTTGGCAAGACTAGCTTTTATCCAAGACTAGGAATCATGGAGGATGCTTATGAACAGATTGTGGCATCACTTTAGAGTCTTCAACAACAAATCAAGGATCTAACTCATACGCAGACACAAGTCAAGATGGAACATCTGGTGCATGTAGGAATGCTCATTCGGGAACTACAAGAACGAGTTGGGAATCTTCAAGCAAATCAAGGAAGCATTCAGGTGAACAAACGTCCTAATTCATCCTTCATGAAGGAACTCAAGATTTGCATGCTAGAAAAGTTCGATGGTGATCACACGAAGTTCCGAGGATTCTTGCAACAAGTCAAATTGTACATCCATATGCAGCCTGATAGATACCCTGATGATGCATCCAAGTTCGGTTTTATTGGAACCTTGCTCTATGGTCAAGCATTATCATGGTTCACCCCAATGTTGAAGGATATGGTACTACTTCATGACTATGAGGGGTTTCTTGGAGAACTCACTACCACATTTGGAGATGCAGACACGAGTCGAGTGGCAGAAATAAAACTTCAGAAGCTACATCAAGCTAACTACCCTACCTCTACCTATGCATCAAAATTTAGGCAGTTGATATGTGACCTCACTTGGCATGAAGATTATTTCATAAGCCAATTTAGATGGGGCTTAAGAGATGATGTGAAGGACCTTCTACTCATGATGCTCGACGTTAAGACATTGAATGAATACATCAACCAAGCTATTCAATGTGATAACCACCTTTTTGAAAGGAAATAAGAAGAATAAGTAGAAGGAAGACCTCGCCAATGGAAACCCTTCCAGGAGTCATAGAGATGAGTCTATGCCTAAACCTATGCAAATAGATGTAACTAGGTTCCAGCCTCTAACACCACGAGAGAAACAAAGAAGGAGGGATAACAAGTTATGCCTCTATTGTGGAAACCCTGGCCATATTGCAGTTAATTATCCCAACAAGAGAACGAACTCCAAAGTTGCAGCCAACGTTGTAGAGTAGGGAAACGAGGAAGTCCAGTTGTAAAGGAGACCGTACAGCCAGACCATAATATAAGAAAGGGTCTCATAATTCCAACCACACCCGTAGAAACATGTCTTGCCCCTATCAAGTTAATCATGCCTACGAAGACCCTTTCCCTTATAGCTCTAGTAGATTCAGGAGCCTCCTCATGTTTCATTGATGAAGGCTTGGTTAAGAAACATGGAATTCCAGTGCTTCGGAAGAACAAACCAGTAGTAGCTGAAGTAGTAGATGGACGATCTCTAGCATCTGGGAAAATAACCATGGAAACCACACCACTAAGAGTACACCTGGGTGACCATAATTCCCATATTTGTTTCAATGTAATATCGATTCCAGTAAATATGGTTATCATCGGAATGCCCTGGTTAAAGAAACATAATCCAGAAATTAATTAAGAAAAGAATAAAATCACCCGTCGAGATATCTAGAAGAACTCAACATATGTCGAGCCAAAGCCTTCATACATGCAGTAAGGAAGGAACCAACATATATCATCTATGCCATACCAACTCAAGAGCCCAAGAAGGATGATTCAGTGAAGCTACCCGACCAATACCAAGGTTTTGAAGATGTTTTTGAAAAAAAGAATGCATATATGCTCCTAGAACATAGACCTTATGATTGTGCCATAAAACTTCAAGAGGAAGCACAACCCTTTGAGCCAATCTATAGACTATCCCCAGAAGAACTTATAGAATTACGTAAGAATATTGATGAGAATCTAGCCAAGGGGTTTATCAAACACTCAAAGTCTCCTGGAGGAGCCCTTGTAAAGAAGAAGGACGAAACTCTTCGAATGTGTGTTGACTATCATGGGTTGAATAAAGTCACAATTAAGAACATATATTCTCTACCACTTATATCAGAGCTCTTGGAATGCCTTGGAAGAGAAAATTTCTTCACAAAGAGTGACCTTCAAGGAGCATACAATCTTGTCAGGATTAGAGAAGGAGACAAATGGAAGACAACAATATGAACAAGGTATGGGCACTTTGAATATGTAGTTATGCCATTTGGTCTCACAAATGCTCCAGCAGTCTTTCAACATATGATGAATGATGTCTTTCGAGAGTATTTAGATGATTTTGTGGTAATATATCTCGATGATATCTTGATATTCTCCAAAAATCTAGAGGATCATGAATGTCACATAAAGATAGTCCTAGAGAAACTAAGAGAAAAAGGGTTATATGCAAAATTGGAGAAGTTCTCTTTCCATCATATAGAAGTGGAGTTTTTAGGGTACATTGTATCAACGAAAGGAATCTTTATGGACCCTAAGAAGATCAAGACAATCCTTGATTGGCAACCACCTTCTTGTGTTTGAGATGTGCAATGTTTTCTAGGGTTTGCCAATTTTTACAAGATATTCATTAGAGATTCCTCCAAGATAGTGACAGCTCTTACCAAGCTTACAAGAAACTCAAAATTTTCATGGATCAAAGAATCAAAAAAAGTCTTTCAAACCTTGAAATCAGCATTCACTACTGCCTTGATTCTACTTCATCCTGATTCCAGCAAACCCTTCTTCTTAGAAACGGATGCATTAGACTTTTCCCTAGGGACCATTCTATCCCAATATGGAGATGATGGACACCTACTTCTAGTTGCATATCATTCAAAGAAATTTTCCCCTCCATAAATTAATTATGAAATCCATGATAAAGAACTTATTGCCATAGTAGACGTGTTTGATACCTAGCATCACCATCTAGAAGGAGAAGCTCACAAAGTTATTGTGTATACAGATCACAAGAACTTAGAGTATTTTATGATGACCCGCATCCTCAATAGAATGCAATCTCAATGGAGTAACTTTCTATCCAGATTTGACTTTGTCATCACATACTGTCTAGGGCGTCAACAATGTCAGTCAGATGCCCCTGTCTAGAAGATGTTACCTTGCACCAAAGAAGGGTGAAGAGGCCTTTGATCAACAAGAGAGTGTATTACTCAAGCCCGAGCATCTCCAGTTAGCAGTTATCTCTTCAAGCCATCATGATGGTTGAACCTTGAATCATTTGATCTATGAGAATCTACCACAAGATGAATTGTTTTGTAACGTTAAGCAGAAAGCTCAAGAAGGAAAAGTCCAAGAAGTAAATGAATTTCAGGAAAAGGATGGATACTACTCTATAAGAACCTATTGTATGTCCCTCTAGGAAAGCCCAAGATCCAAGTACTTCAACAACGTCATGACAACCTTGCAGCGGGACATTTTGGAGTGAATAAAACAATAGAACTCATATCAAGGGATTTTTGGTGGCCTCAAATGTGGAAGGAAGTCAAAGAATATATCCAAACTTGTGATACTTGCAATAGATCTAAGGTACCCTGACATAAACCTCATGGCCTCTTGTAACCTTTACCTATTCCAGAAAGGCCGTGGACTTCATTGTCTATGGATTTCATCACAGATCTACCGAATTCAGATAAGTATGATACCACTCTTGTTGTTGTGGATAGATTTACAAAGATGGCACACTTCATTCCAACTATCAAGGCAATCATAAGTGCAGCCACTGCTAGAATTTTTCTCGGATACATCTTTAGGCTTCATGGATTGCTGACATTGTCAGTGGTCAAGGTCCACAATTCATATCCAACTTTTGGAATAGTCTTTGCAAGATCCTTGGTGTTCAAGTTAAACTATCTACAACAAATCATCCATAGACTGATGGACAAACAGAATGGGTGAATCAAGTCCTAGAGCAATATCTCTGTTGCACCAGCAACTATCATCAAAATGATTGGTTTGAGCTTTTATCCTTTACAGAGTTTGCGTATAACAATAGCGTTCATGCATCTACTAAGCAGGCTCCCTTCTTTGCAAATTATGGACAACATCCAAGGATGGATATACAACTCTCAAATCATGTCAAGAACCTAGCTACCAGAGATAAGGCCTAGTACCTGATGGACATTCACAAAGAACTCAAGGAAGAGATCCATAAAGCTCAAGAACAATATAAGTAGTATGCAGATCAACATCGTGTTCATAATCCATTGTATCAAATTGGGGATACAATATGGTTACTCAAAAACAATTTGCAAACTTCAATGCCTTGTGCAAAGTTAGATAATCAAAGATTTGGTCCATCTTGGCCAAGATTAATCCAGTTACCTTCAAGCTCCAGCTACCAAGTACCATGAGAATACATCGAGTTTTCCATGTTCCAATATCAGATTTCACCATTAAAGGGGGAGAGACCTAGTCCTTCACAACGTATCGAGATTGATGATTATGAAGAATTTGGATTCGAGCATGTCCTAGATTCGAGAATATCCCAAGGAAGATTGGAGTACCTTATTCATTGTAAAGGGTATGACATCAATGATCGTACTTGGGAACCTATAGAAAACTTTTAGAGGGCACCAATCAAGGTTCGAGAATTCCATAAGAGAAATCCAATGAAGCCAAGACCAAAGAACATGACTCCTCCTCGTGGAACTCGTCGGTTGAGGGGGATGTGATGTCATGGACAAAGGAGACCATCCTAAACCTCAAATTCCATGTGAATCCTATATGTCATGATTGGTTCAGAACTAGGAGAAACCAATGCTTCCATTGCATCCAGAACGTGTCAAAACGCTAATATCAACTATCTATTTGCTAAATTATGACATTTGGAGGTCCTATTCAAATTGCTGACATCATTGATGACATCATCAACTTGCAACCGCCCTTAGGAACCACCCCTGAAATCCTATATAAGGAGGCCTTGGACACATACGTACTTAGTCTTGCCAATGCCACTCTTGGGAGCTCAAGGAATCCTGATCACCAAGTAAGTACTTTCAAGTTCGAGTTCGAGTTCTAATCTTGTCTCTTCCTCTAGTCTTGTCTAGTCTTGTATCTTGGACAAACTCTCTTTTCCTGTTGTAATCCCGTAGTACGAGATCCTTTCGAGTTATTTCTTGTAGCTAGTTCATCTCCCTAAAGGGATTTCTTGTAATCCAAAGATCTTGCTCCATACTTACGATCCTGGGTTGTGGGATCTCCTGTATCATCTTTGTGGGTCTTCTTGTAATCAAGCATATTTCTGAAATCTTGTCTACTGTAGTTAGAGAGCACAATCTAGTGCTTCCCTAACAGATCCCCTCAAAGAGTTCTCAAGGCTCCCAAAGAGAGGAAGAACTCAAATAGTATTTCCTTAGGGTCTTCATTCCCCCTTTTGTTGGCCAAAGTCTACTAAGAAATCTATTGACATCCTGCATCCAACTCAAGGTCAAAATAAAAAAATTATATTTAAAAATATATGTAAGATTCCTGATAAAGATAGTTGGGAGTATGTGGGACTCAAAAAAAAAATTTAATGAGTTCGAGAGCTAAAAAGGATAAAAACGTTGTGTCAAATCAGACTCTTCCAAGTCAAAATTGAGAAATAGGGTCTTAGGGCTTTCCTTCAGTAAGAAAATTTTGGGAACATTATTGGATGTTTTAACGCTCTAGTGAACCCCTTTTGGCTCGAAACATTGTTCCTAAACTTAAGGGGATATCCTTACAATGTAGTCTTGCGTGGTTCCTCTTTGTGTGCCAATATAGGCTCATCATCATAAAACAATGTCTCTAGGTTAGGTCAATTGGTGACCTTATTTAAGTGCGTTCTTCCTTGGGAAATTAGTGTGATCTCTTAGGTAAGACCCCATGAGATGTCCAAACTCTTATGAGTCAAGAGTATGTCCAAAAATTCAACTAAAAACCCTACTTGTATAAAACAATATTCCTTGAAGTCGGTTTTCGCAAATGAGCCTTAAGAGTAGATTTGAGTGCATGTTATAGTTCCCTTGGTCTTAGGCAATATCATAGGATTTATCTTCGTTGTTTTCTCACTTTAATCCCCTTGGTTTGGGTGTATTTTCACTAAAGGATGTCTTTGCATAGTAGGGATGTCTTTTTTTGCAAAGTGTTCTAAATTCACTCTTTTTTACTCTAATTACTTTTGGGCTTGTTCCCAACACTTAAGAATTGATTTCCCACTTGATCATGCCCTCAAAGAGCTAGTTTGCAAGGAATGACATCTCTACAAATAACCCTATCCTAGAGATATCAAAATTTGAAACTATTCGCCAAACTTTGTTTTTTTCAAGTTCATGTACTTTGTCAACTTTCTCATTTCTGGCATGCTCCAATCATGCCTCAGGCGTCAAGGAAAAATCAAACTTGCAACTTTAGACTTCTCTACAATTGGCATAGTCTAGGGACATTAGACTTTACAACATAAGTTTTTCCACATTTTTTTTCAAGATGGAGTGCACAAAGGCTAAACTAGCATTGCTAGATCACTTTGAGGCCTTAAATCAGTTCAAAACTTCATTATTGCAACCAACAAGTTCCTTGCAAATGGTCTTTCTTCCCTTTTTACCACACGCAAATCACTACAAGAAATAAGGGGGCATAGCGATGCCCCCGAATCGAAAGAAAAACGGGAACCGTCGCTTATGCGACGCTAGCATCACATAAGCGACGGTCCTATTTTTGTATTTTTTTTTTTTACGAGCGGTCCTCGCATAAGCGATGCTAGCATTGCTTATGCAACACAAAAACTATGTGTCGCAAATAGTATCGTTCATTAGCGATGGAATTTGCAACGTTGGCAAACTGACTACGATGTTTTAGCATAGCATAAGCGACGTCCTATGTTCCAAAGCGTCGCATAAGCGACGTTCTAGAATGTTAAAAAAAAAATCGATTTCTCCCGGAACATTTGTGCCGGGATTTGGACGCACAAGTGAGAGAGAGAGAGAGAGAGAGAGAGAGAGAGAGAGAGAGAGAGAGAGAGAGCAAGAGAGAGAGAGAGAGAGAGAGAGAGAGAGCAAGAGAGAGAGAGAGAGAGAGAGAGACAGAGAGTGAGAGAGAGAAAGAGCACACTTGTTGAAGCCAGGTATGCGTGCACACACACACACATACACATAGACACACACACACATACACACACATATACACACATACACACATAATGATGCATACACACACATATACATGCATACACACACACATACATGCACACACACATATATGCATACATACATGCATACACACACATAGACACATACACACACATAGACACATACACACACATAAACACATACACACTCATAGACACACACACATACACATAGACACACACACACATATACACACACACATAGACACATGAACACATAATGATGCATACACACACATACACATGCATACACACATACACACACACACATACACGCACACACATACACACACATATATGCATACACACACACATAGAGAGACATACACACACATACACATACATGCATACATATGCATACATAATGCATATGCATATGCATATGCATACATACATACTTACATGCATACACATATGCATACATAATGCACATGCATACATACACATACATAATGCATACACACATATGCATACACACATATGCATACATAATGCATACACACACATTTCACACACATTTCACACACATGCATACATACATGCATACACATACACACATAGACACATACACACACATAGACACATACACACACATAAACACATACACACTCATGGACACACACATACACATGGACACACACACACATACACACACACATAGACACATACACACATGATGATGCATACACACACATACACATGCATACACACATATACACACACATACATGCACACACATACACACACATACACACACATAGAGAGACATACACACACATACACATACATGCATACATATGCATACATAATGCATATGCATATGCATACATACATACGTACATGCATACACACACATATGCATACATAATGCACATGCATACATACACATACATAATGCATACACACATATGCATACATAATGCATACACACACATACACACACATATGCATACATACATGCATACACATACACACACATAGACACATACACACACATAAACACAGACACACACACATACACATAGACACACACACATACACACACATATACACACACACATACACAAAGACACATACGCACATAATGATGCATACACACACATGCACATGCATACACACATACACGCACACAGATACACACACATACACACACATATATGCATACACACACACATAGAGAGACATACACACACATACACATACACGCATACATATGCATACATATGCATACATAATGCATATGCATATGCATACATACATACTTACATGCATACACACATATGCACACATAATGCACATGCATACATACACATATATAATGCATGCACACACATATGCATACATAATGCATACACACACATATGCATACATACATGCATACACATACACACATAGACACATACACACACATAGACACATACACACACATAAACACATACACACTCATAGACACACAGACATACACATAGATACACACACATACACACACACATATACACACACACATACACACATAGAAACATACACACATAATGATGCATACACACACATACACATGCATACACACATACACACACACATACATGCACACACATACACACACATATGCACACACATACACACACATATATGCATACACACACACATAGAGAGACATACACACACATACACATACATGCATACATATGCATACATAATGCATACATAATGCATACGCATATGCATATGCATACATACATACTTACATGCATACACACACATATGCATACATAATGCACATGCATACATAATGCACATGCATACATACACATACAGAATGCATACATACACATATGCATACATAATGCATACCCACACATACACACACATATGCATACATAATGCACATGCATATGCATACATACATGCATACACATACACACATAGACACATACACACACATAGACACATACACACACATAAACACATACACACTCATAGACACATACACACTTACACACACACATCCATACACATTTACACACACACATACACATGCACACCGACACATATATATAGATACACACGTATATACACACATAGACACACACACATACACACATAGACACACACACACATACACATACACACAAATATGCACACACACACACTTCCACACACACACATCCACCAATATTTACACAAACACATACACATGCATATAGACACATATATATAGATACACACACATACACACATACAAACACATACATGCATATGCATACATACATGCTTACATGCATACACACACATACACACACATATACACGCATACACACATACACATACACACATAGACACACACACACACATACACACACACATACACACACATATATGCGGACACACACATAGAGAGACATACACATACATGCATACATATGCATACATAATGCATATACATATGCATACATACATACTTACATGCATACACACACACATATGCATACATAATGCACATGCATATGCATAGATACATGCATACACATACACACACATAGACACATACACACACACATATGCATACATAATGCACATGCATACACATACACACACATAGACACATACATACACATAGACACATACACACACATATACACACAGATTTACACACACATACACACATAGACACACACACGTATAGACATAGACACATACACGCATACACACATGCACACATAATGCATATGCATATGCATACATACATAATTACATGCATACACACACATACACACACATGCATGCATATGCATACACACATACACACGTTAAGAGTTTTAATGTGCTTTAAGCTCATCAATCCTTTGTTTTAGACTTCATTCCCATTTTTTGTTTACTTTAACCCAGTTCGTTTTAGACCTTCCTAACTCCAGATCATTGTAGTGGTAGTAAATAGAGTTTTTTATGTGTTTTTAGCACCAGATATGTAAATGAGTGCTAGATATACATTATTCATGGATTATTAGAGGAAAAATTTTTGAAATGTTGCGACAAAAAATAATACTCGTTTTTTATTTCCATTTTTTTAGTACTCTACGTACTAAACGTTTTAAAACCCGTTTTTAAAACTCTCTTTGAACTATGATATAGTCTCATCTTCATTATCCTTATGGATTTCATTTATTTCTTGTATTGTTAAATCTGTGTTCTCATGAGTCACATCATCTATTGATGGATTAATATCGATTTTTGGTAATTCCTCTTCCTCATCAGTAGAATCAGCATGTAGAGTATTATCCTCTTCATCAAAAAGATTAGTATCATTATCACGTATAATGATTCTAATTTCTCTTTCAGATGTTGATGTATCAGTATCTAATGCTGAATCATCAAGAGGACTTTCTTCGATCTCTCTAACAATAAACTGTTAAAACAATGACCTACCTCTAGGTTGAACATGAATGACTTGCCACCAAGGGTGAGCATCTAGGTTTTTATAAAAAAATGCTTGTTCAATATGCCTAGGAAGAATATATAGTTCTTTAGTAGATCGCATTACCTTGGAAGAATCAATTTCCCAAAACCCAGATAATTCCTTTCTTAATGTGGAATTACTACCTTTATACTCGGCTCGAAACTAGTCAACCTTCAAAATGACCTATCAAAATATATAAAAACAAAAACTCATTATTAGGTGCTTAAAAAAATAACTAACTCTATCACAAAAAATATAAACTTTTTTTCTATGTGTTTGAATGTACGAAATGAAATTTCATAGATACCAACAATAGTTCCTACGTAACCAAGTTCGCCATGTATAAGGTTCGTGTCTTTTGAGCTAGCACGTGATAGTTGCTTGAAAGAAGCAACAATACTAGAATCCTCTGTTTTACGTAAAGAATCAATGGCTTTGATTCTAACATGTTGTCCAAAAGCCCACATATTAGTGAACATTCGAGCCTTCAAAAGAAATTAAATTTGTAAATAGAAACTAATATACATATATGAAAAAAATAAAATATTATTAAAATAAAATTACCTTTCATTCACAACCTATCATTGACTCTCTCTGCTCATCTGAGATTTCTTCATTATTTGCGTTGGCACGTTGCAAACGACTATATAGCCAATCCCTGAAAGAAGATATATCTGTAATCTCATTATTATTGAGATTGCGTCTATATCTTTTGTTTCTGCACCTTTTACTTTGGAGATTTTGAAGTTCTTGTTCGTACTCGCTAAGGAATGCCTGCATGCATTCACTATTATATGCTACAAAAGTAGAAACATTCTTTTTTTCTTGAAATGTAAATAAAAATGGAACTCCCTTACCTGATAATACCTCATCTGTTATTTTTGAAGAAGACTCATTGGTCCATGCACGTAGAGCTTCTTCATGAACTCTTTCAAGGTACTCACTAACGTAATACATGCACTCTTCAAGCATCCAACCCTTTGCCATGGATCCTTCTAGTTAATTCGCTCTTTGTCACACATAACCTTTTGATATTCCCATAAATCGCTCGACCCAAAATATCCATCGAGTGTTGACAACACCTGCAATCTCTATTTAATCTACAAGATGGACTAATAAATGAACGTGAATATCAAAATATGAAGTAAGAAGTTCTTTCTCCATCAAACATAGTAGCTCTTTGCATTCATGTTTTTTTTGTGGGATCGAGTTTTTGACAATCTCTTTTGATGTAATCCACCTATACATATCATTAGAAAAATTATAAAGAAGTTAATTAAAAAATAAAAGATATCCAATATTCATACGTATTAAATATAAAACTATCATAATTACCTTATAAGCAATCCAAGATGATAGATCACATCTTGTACTCCTTTCATTGTACATCCATCGATAACCAAAGGTAAAATATGTTTCAAAAAGTTATGCCAATCATGGGTCTTTAACCCAGATAAGCTCTTATCATCCATAGTAAACATGTTTTGAAAAGATGCTCCATATCTTATAGGAGTCCTGATCAATTGAATCTATTGTTGATAGAGTGTATCTCTTTTGTTGTAAGTACCCAAGGAGCAGGTGCATAAGTCATTTCCTATCGATGTCTATCAAAAAATGGCCATAACTTTGGTTTTGATTTTTGATCTTTCAAATCATTCTTTGATTATATGGTATCTTTTAGTCCAAGAAGATGCTGCCATAGTGAATAACCAATATTCTTCAATATATGCATAGGATCAAGAAGATGACATACTTTTAACTCTTTTTAATACTCCAAAGAATACCATATTGATATGTACTTTGCGAGTGCCAATTTTCCTTTACCTCTGTTCACATACTCATTATCTTCATCATCACTGAAGATTTTTTATTCTGGATAGGTCCATCTGTCCATTTTTTATACCAATCCATAGGCTTCATAGGTTTTGGACACTGACCTGTTTCAAGCTTTCCATTAAAATGTATTGCTTCTCTTTTAGATCTTAATGAATGATCATCAGGCAAGAATCGTCAATGTTGAAGATAAATATTTTTGTTGAGATTCTTACTATAGATTGATCTCAACCAATCACCACAATATGGACAAGCTTTATAACCCTTAGTAGATATTCTTGCATCATGAAAACGATAAAAATATAATTAGATTAAATCATATTTATTTATATGCATATTGAATAAAAAAACTACATCAATACCTGAACAAACACCATATCCTGGAAAATCGTGAATAGTCCAAGCCACAATACCATGAACTGTAATATGTCTTTCATTGATGCTTTTCAATACATCATGACAATAATACCTCTCGTTAACTCTTGGAGATCATCAATTGAGAGGAGCAAGATATATATTCATATCTTTAACTTGTCTTTTGCCTGGGATTAAAAGTGAAAGAATTAAATGCTCCTTTTTAATGCTAAGATATGGCGGAAGATTGTAGTTTATGACAACCACTGGCCATGTTGACCATTTACTGGATTTCATGGAGAATGGATTAACCCCATCTAATGCAACTCCTAACTTTATGTTGGAGTTAGACGTCTGCGGAAGCACGTGAACAGCACAAGGAAGAAGAAGAAGCTTGGAGCACAACACACAATACTGAATGTATTACTAGAGAATGTACAAAGATAAGTAGCCCATTAGGGCAATAGGCATATATACAAGCCGGGGGAAAAAAACCTCCTAAAGAGGGAAAAAAGTACCCCGACAGTCCTAGTGTGTTCACACACATCACTACCTAAATATATCAACAAATCCCCCATGGGAGTGATGCAGTGAACAAGGAGCTAGAACTCATGTATAAGGAAGTGCCAAGCTATGTGGAAATCACTCCACAAAAGGAAGTAAGCCCAAAGCTTTGCGGAAAGCTTCAAACTTCTCCCTAGGCAGAGCCTTCGTGAAAAGGTCTGCAATGTTCACTATGTACAAGCTGCAATTTTTGTGTAGCCCGAACTGAACCATCTTTTGGAAAGGAGGAACATTGCATTTTCCCCAAATTACAGCCTTCACAAACATGTTTTCCAGGTGCCTCAAGTTTTGGCAAAGAGGACACCATTTTAGATTTCTGCAGGTGTAGCAAACTAGCAAAATTCAGATGACCAAAGCGTGCATGCCAAAGCTTTGCATCTGACATAGCCTGAGAATCATTTACTGCACATGCCAAATCATTTCCAGATCTTTCATAGTCTATGAGCTTATACAGCCCACGACATAAAATGCCAGAAGCAATAATAACATCGCCATTTGACAGATCATGAACTGTACATCTGTCATCAACAAATTTCACAACCAAGCCAATCTTGGCTAATGCAAAAACTGATAACAGATTCTTCTTGATCCCTGGCACAAATAAAGCATCTGACAAAGTGAAAGAACTACCATCAGCAGTAGTCAAAATGATCTTACCAACTCCCATAACAGGATAAGAGCAGTTGTTGGTGCATGTAACAGTATTCCTTGTAGGGGCAGGCTCGAGTGAAGAGAAGAAACTGCGCTGCGAGGTAATATGTTTGGTCGCCCCACTGTCAAAGTACCAAACATCTGAGTCTACTACAGACATGCACTGCTCATGAGAAGATGGGTCAAAACTGCAAACAGTTGTGAATGCCCATTCTTCTTCCTGCACAAGATTAGTAGACTCCGTTTTTGGTGTAGAGACTTCTGCAACAACCATTCCAGCCTCTTTTTTCTTTGCCTCTTTTGCAGCCAGTTTTGGAAAGTTCTTTATGATATGATCATTCCCTTTACAGTACTTACAAAACAATTTCTGCTTTTCTGATTTTTTCTCATCTTTGTCTTGGTTCTTCGAATGTGCAGCATTTGCCGATTTTTGCTTACTAGTAGAAGAACTCCATTTTCCTTTGCCCTTCTGACTAGCCAGGAAAGCTTGATCTGCAACATGCATAATAGACCTATTCTGCCTGGACTGATCTTCCTGCAACAGAACAGAGACTAACTCCTCAAATGACAAGGCATTTGGATTGCCTTTCATCATCAACCGAAGAGTAGAAGCAAAACTCTGATATGAATCAGGAAGCCATTCAGAACGGTCTACACAAGTGAGCTATCTGGTATAACCTCATCAATAGAAATCAATTGTTCCTTCAAGTCTTTGATCTTTGTTAGGAAACTTTCCATAGAATCACCTTCATTCATGTGCTCACTCGCCAACTATTTTTGGAGGTAAGAAACACGAGCCTCGTTCCTAGCTTGGTACAATGTGGTAAGTGTATCCCAAGCATCCTTAGCTGTTCTGCAAGAGCGAATATGAGGAATAATGGCACATTTGACAGACAAAGCTATCAATGCATGTGCCTGGGCATCTCTGCCATCCCAACGAATCTGCTCTGCAGTAGGTGCAGCAAAAACAGCAGCACGAATAGGAATCTGCACAATATCATCTTCGACACCATCTCCATCAGCTCTAGTACCTTTATTTGCAGTACCTGTTGTTATAGGTGTAACAGAACGTCTTTCAACACCCTGCACAATGTTCCACAATCCTTTTGCAACCAATACATGTCGCATCATATAAGCCCATAATGGGTAGTTGGTACCATCCAACTTATCCTCAACAGCCAACATACGGAATACATCACTGCTTTCAGCCATGGCCGGTGACTAAAATACCTTGATGCAAAAAATTGATTGTATCTCAAAAAGTTGAACAAAACTGCCCAGACGAGTTTTGCTAAACCTGTAGCAGACTTCGAGACGCTTATACTGGCTAAAAGAAACTGGTATATACCTTTGGCACAAAAAGACAAAATAGCCTGCACAAGCACTACGATAGTGCGTTCGGAGACACACTGAGTATGCTCACCAAAATTTGTATGATTTTGAGACTGCAAATGGAGGAGTGTCGACGGCGCCCTAGATGAAGCGACGACCTGCTCTGATACCAATTGTTGGAGTTAGATGTCTGTGGAAGCACGTGAACAGCACAAGGAAGAAGAAGAAGCTTGGAGCACAACACACAATATAATGTATTACTAGAGAATGTACAAAGATAAGTAGCCCATTAGGGCAATAGGCGTATATACAAGCCGGGGGAAAAAAACCTCCTAAAGAGGGAAAAAAGTGCCCCGGCAGTCCTAGTGTGTTCACACACATCACTACCTAATATATCAACACTTTAGATTCTGTGGATTTTGTGCAAATTTAGGCCATGTAGAATCAATATGTTGAAAAGCAACAC
The DNA here is from genome assembly GCA_020310875.1 of Ceratopteris richardii. Classification (NCBI taxonomy): domain Eukaryota; kingdom Viridiplantae; phylum Streptophyta; class Polypodiopsida; order Polypodiales; family Pteridaceae; genus Ceratopteris; species Ceratopteris richardii. The sequence continues at coordinate 127,848,864 of CM035412.1, read as the reverse complement.
TATCATGAGGAATTCTGATTATTCCATCAGTACTTTTATGATCATGTCCCCATGTCAAAAGCTTTGATAATTCGGGGCTTTGAAACATATGTCTAATCCATGGAGCCAATGGAAAATGTCTCAATACCTTTTTTGGGATTTTACCTTCTTCTCCCTTATATCTAGGAGATTGACATTTGGGACACGTCAAAGAGTCTACATATTCACCTGTATATAAAATACAATTGTTAGAACATGCATGTATACATTGATAATCTATACCAAGATTGTTGATTATCTTCTTCATTTCATAATGTGAGGTAGGAAGAATATTCTAACTTGGTAAAAACTTTTCAGATAATAACTGTAAGTTCATCAAAAAAAGATATATTAGAAAAAGTAAATAAATAAATATACATATATATATGCATATAATTTTATATATGTGTATGCTTATGTGTATGTGTATGTGGATGTGTATATGCATGTGCATGCATATACATATGTGTATGTGTATATGTATATATGTATGCATATGTGTTTTATAGGTGTATATGTATGTATATATATGTATGCGTATATGTATGCATATATGTATGCATATATGTATATGTATGTGTGTATACATGTGTATGTATGTATGTATGTATGTATGTATGTATGTATGTATGTATGTATGTATGTATGTATGTATGTATGTATGTATGTATGTATGTATGTATGTACGTATGTATGTATGTGTATATATGTATGAATGTGTATGTATGCATGTGTAGCTGTGTATATTTGATTTCATTTTTAATAGTTTTTTGTATATTGTGGTTTGTAGATTTTCATATCTAGACCATTGAATCCTCTGGTGGTTTCCCATTTTATAGTCAATCTATTACCTATCTTGCTAAGTTGTTTACAAATATTAAGTATCAGTTACCTATGAAGGTATTAAGTCGTCAGTAAAATGGGAGGATCAAATTTATCGCAAATATTTTGAAAGATGCATTAATATTTTTAAAGGATGGGCGGACAAAAAGTGTTCATTCAATGCAAGTTCTTGTTCTTACCTTAGCTAAAGTAAGAGTAAAAACCTGCATTGAATGAATTTTTTTTTTTTACTGACAACTTAATACCTGCATAGCTAACTAATACTTAATGTTTGTATGCAAAAGAGTTAGCAGCACAGGTATTAGGTCGACTAAAATAGGAGAAACATATCAAGAAGATTCTAAAGGTTGGGCGGATTATTCTAAAGGCTAGATGGACAAAACATCTTCACTCGATACAGGTATGTATAATTTGACCTTACTCTCATAACGTGTATGTGTGTATATGTTTTTAATTGTTTTTTTGTATATTGTGGTTTGCAAATTTTCATATCTAGACCATTGAATAGTCAATCTATTACATGTCTTGCTAAGCTGTTTACAAATATTAAGTATCAGTTACCTATGAAGGTATTAAGTCATATGTAAAATGGGAGGATCAAATTTATCGCGAATATTTTGAAAGATGCATTAATAGTTTTAAAAGATGGGCACACAAAAAGTGTACATTCAATGCAAGTTCTTGTTCTTACCTTATCTAAAGTAAGAATAAAAACCTGCATTGAATGGAAACTTTTTTTCTGCCCATCCTTTAAAATTATTTTTCCATCCTTCAAAATCTTTGAGATAAATTTGCTCCTCCCATTTTACATCTGACTTAATACCTCCATAGCTAACTCATACTTAATATTTGTATTCAAAAGAGTTAGCAGCACAGGTATTAGGTCGACTAAAATAGGAGAAACATATGTGTCAAGAAGATTCTAAAGGTTGGGTGGACAATTCTAAAGGCTAGATGGACAAAACATCTTCATTCGATACAGGTATGTATAATTTGACCTTACTCTCATAACATGTGTATGTGTGTATATGTGTGTGTATGTTTATATGTGTGTATACATTCATATATATTATGTGTATGTTTATATATGCATGTATATATATATTTATTTATTTATTTATTTATTTATTTATTTATTTATTTATGCATATATATATATATAGAGAGAGAGAGATAGATAGATAGATAGATAGAAAATTGAAAATTATACCTTAATAGTGTTGAAACAGATACATTACTCCATCCATAACAATTTTGAAGATTGAGAATAAGTAAGCTCGCACTTAGTCGTGTCAAACGACTTCCTTCATATACATGCTTTAGACATTCCTCTCGAAGATATTTCTCATTTTTAGAAATATGAATGCTCTCACTATCATTTTGATACCAATCTTCAATAAAATCTGCCATGCCATCATCTTCATCATTGTCGCACAAATCTTGTACTTTATCTTCTTTTGAATATAGATCTTTCAACCTTGCATATTCCACAGGATCACTTTTGCATAGCCTCCTCATAGAAGCTTCTGATAAATGAGGTCTTACTGGCAATTGTGAATGGTGTGGAGGAATACCATCAACATCATACGTTGGAATCTACACATATAAATAAAATTCATTAGTATTCCATAAATGAATAAAAAGTAAACTTTAAACATAAAATTAAATATATAAGTTATTCAATATGGATAGGAAATTTTTATTATCTCTAGCTAAAAGGTGCTCTTGGAGGTCTACGCCATCCATAATTCACTAATAGTTCATCACTAGCATGTAATGTAGTAATAGCATTGACAACTATGTATCTTGATACATTTCTACTCATGTATGGTGATTCATGACTATTTTGACGCTCCTCAAATGTGCAATTAGTCCTTGAACTATTATGTAACCCTCGACTACTATTTAGTAAACCTGCTATATTTCCATGCATGTAAGGTCTTCCATCAATATATAATCTTCATTTTCTGCATGTAAAATCCTTCTACTAGTAAGGGATGCTGCATTCAAGCATATTCCATAAGTACTCATGCTTTGAACATAACGTGACAGTCGATGCGAATCTCCCCATCCATATATGAGACCACAAAATGACATAAGAGTGACTTCAGAGTTTGGAGGCACATACAAATCCTCTACAATAAAGAGACCACGACCAGCATTAGTAATAGTGGATGGAGCAATCATATAGCGATTACCCCAAAAGTTGAAAACCTCTCCATCTAAAGGAAGTGGTCCTCTATTCCATCCTCCATATCTTCTTCTATCATATGTTTGTACTAGAGGATGATCAGGAGATAGCAATGGATAATCTCCAGCCATTTCAGTCTCTACACCAGGAGGTAGAGGATTTCTAGAAACCTCTGCTTGTAATTGATGAACAACAAGTCCATGACGTGTACGAGGTATATTAACATTATGAGAAAAATTATCATCATCGAGCAAGTATTCTTGTATATCAATAGTAATTTGATTTTTTATATGGTTTTTAAATAAAATAATGACATTAAATTATATAAAAAATACATACCCAAGCATTATCACATTGACTAGGTGATGGTGCACGCTCAAAAGTACCATAGTCTGCCTCATGTTCAATACGTTCCAATCACGGTGTTGGGGGATTCTTGGACAAGAAGGAGTTTGAGGGTTTGTAGGAGAAAAGGAAAAGACAAGAAGAGAAAATACACCCTGGAAGCCTCTTCTGATTGATTACACTAAGACAATTACAATGTTGAAGCACAATACAAGCCAATACTTTTGTGCAAAATCCCACAGAGGGCTCAATTACAAATTACCAAATACCCAAAGTCTTCTTGTTGCCGACCTCCTCTGCACCAGACCTCCACCTGCTTCAAGCTTACCCTTGCGCACACCTTGCACCAAGCTTCCACTAAGGGGGAGGAATGAATACCTTCTGTCGGCACGTGCACACTGCAAGGAGACCTTGAGATCCTTGGGGGACTAGCTTAGCACTCTCTGCACAATCCCTTAGTCACTCTCCATGCACTCCTTCACTTCCACTTCTCTGCGTCGCACACTGGTGATTCCTACACTGCTCTCTCTTGCTTCACTTAGACTATGCTTCTCTTGCTTACACTAGAATGGTCCAAGAATAGTCCTTGCCTTGATTTGAGTGTGTCGATCATGTACGCTCCTAACTGCAATAGTATCTTGGTGCTCACTTTGATGTCCCAAGATTGTCTTCACAAGTGGCAGCCAACGACTCCCTGTTTTGTCCTGTAGTGACTTTAGACTAAAACCAAAAATTTTAATTGGGGGGCCATACTTTCCCCTGTGCGTACGCTCTCGCTTCACATACCTTCACATTTCCTTTTAAGTCTTCACTTTTGCACATAAGAGAGGGTTCACCTGAACCTTCCAAAACACTTTAAAAACACTTTGAACCTTAGGGAAATTAAAGAAAATACCTCTGCAACCTGCAACCCACTTTCTCCAATTTACCCTTGGTGGACAATTAATTGTGCACTACCTGTGCACTTTTGACACCTGCACCTTAGCACTTTGACTTTGCACCAGTTGACTTTGACCTTGACCTTGTTGACTTTGACCGTGGTTGACTTTGACTACGGTTGACTTGGACTCATATGACTTTTATGGGCTCAATAGTTGCCCACCACCTAATGTGCTCTCTGTCCCGGAGAGCTACAGCCAAAACTCTGAGGAGATATGACACCATAATACTGGAGCGGCAAGATCTTGAGATAGGACATTGAACAGCTACCAGTTCTTCAGAAACAGGAGAGAACAAGCACCAGAGAAGAACCAAAAAGTGGAATTTCTGCATGGAAAGCAAAGGAACGCAATGGGAGGGTAGAAAGGAGAGGGAGGGGGAGGCATGAGGGGGCTGAGATGGATGGGGTTGGGAGGGTTAAGGATGTGGCTGGGCAGATTGGTAAAGGGAGGGATTGTGGGTATGATCATGGGGTTTGGAGAGGGTAAAAATGATCAAACAGTAGGGCTACAAAGGGTGCATATGGGACATTATGAAACATAAGGTAAGACAAGGAGGGAATAGACCATGTGAACAATGAGGGGAAATAAAACCAGGTGATAAATGTGCTCAAAACATGTGGGTTTTGACCAAAAGTCATAGAAAAGTGTGGATTTTGGAAAAATTAAGTCAAAAAATGAATCCAAAGGTGCCAAAATACATGAAAATGACTCCAAATTTGAAAAAAATGGCCATCCGAGGCACAATCCAGAGCCAAAAGGGTTGAACCATACAATTTTTAAAAAAATAAATATAAAATATAATATTTTTTTTTTAATATATACCGCCTGCGTTGGCAGTCTCAATAAATAAACAAAAATAAATTTTAAAAATAAAAATAAAAGTAATAAAATAGAATAAAATAAGAAAAAATAAAAAATAAAAAATAAAAAAATAATTACAAAAAAAATTGACGGGGGGGGATGTGTCAGAACAGGGGGCGAGGGGGGGGGGAGGGGGGATGTGTCAGAATGGGGGGCGGGGGGGGGGGGGGGGGCGGGGGGGGGGCGGGGAGATTTTTTTTATTTTTTTATTTTTTACCACCCTCAAACCCGAAAATTGCAGGGGGGGGGGGGGCTTTTTTTTGGTAAAAATATCCAAAAAAAGAGAGAAAATTGGAGAAAATGCCAAAAAAATTGCCAAAAAATCTGAAAAAAATCTCCTAAAATTTTCTATAGGGCTAGGCTTAATTTCCGTACTCAAAACCACAAAGAGGTTCCTTTTTTCCTTCTATTTGGCAATAAAATGATATCTGAAAAGGATAAAAATGCTAAAAACAAAAAAAAATGCTAAAAATGCTAGAAGAATTTTCCATAAATACCCAAAAATTGTACTTTTGCAGCGGTTATGAAATGCCTTCTAGGTTTGCTAAAAACTCAAGGAACAAGCATGAATTGATAAAGAAAACTACTAAAACTGAGCAAAATAAGATGAGAAAGCTATGTACAACCTGGACAGATTTTGCAGTTCCAGGTGATCCATACTTCTTCAAGTGTGTTGATGGTAGGCCTTGAGCCTTGATATGTTGACCAGTGGCAAGGCCTCTCCTTTCAGCGTCTCTAACTCCACAGCACCCCAATTCAGCATTGTTTTGACTCGATAAGGTCCTTCCCAGTGTGGAAGCCATTTACCTCTCAATTGTGTATGAAGATGAGGTCTATGAAGAAGAACTAACATGCCTGGTTCTATGTTGTTGTTCCACAAATGTCGATCATGTGCCTCCTTCCTCTTCATCTGAGTCTCTATCAATTGTTTTGTTGCTAGTAGACGAATCTCCTCCACTTTATGTAGTGCTCCAAGCCTCTGAGAAACATCACAATCTTTCTTGCCCTGCATGAATGCTATTTTAGGTGATCCATGTAAAAATTCAAAGGGCTCAATGGGCAATATGCCATAAACCAGTTGGAATGGAGAATATCCCGTGGCCTCTTTGTAAGCTAACATGTATGCCCATAGGGTACCTTGATAAGCAATGCCCCAAGAAGTGGGCTGTAACATACACTCCTTTCTTAACATTGAAATTAAAACCTTATTGGTCGATTCAGCCTGTCCATTGGCTCTTGGATAGTAGGCACAAGAGGTCCTATGTAGAATTCTATACCTGTTGAAAATTTCCTGCAGGACCTTATTGACAAAATGGGTACCCTGATCTGTACAAATTTCAAGTGGACATCCAAACCTGCAAATGATGCTGCTGTAAATGAAATCAGCAACAGTTTGGGCAGTGCAATCGGGGGAGGCAATAGCTTCAGCCCACTTTGTCGCATAATCTGTAGCTATCAAGAGATATTTCTCTTTTTTTGGAATTGACGGAGGGTAGATGGGCCCTACAAAATCTAGCCCCCACTTCTCAAATGGTTGCCAGGAAGTGGAAACAATCAAGGGGTTATGTCTCTGCTTTGTTGGCTTAGGTCCACACCTCTGGCAAACGTCACATGCCTTTCCCCATTCATCTGCATCCTTAAATAGTGTAGGCCACCATAGACTAGCATCCAATATCCTCTGACTCATAATATGCCCTGGAAGGTGCCCACCACCTGTTCCTTCATGTGCAGATTGAAGTACTTCTCTCACTTCTTCTTCTTCCAAGCACTTCCTAAACCTGTCATCCTTTCCTTGTCTATATAATTTATCTTCAATGAAGGTATACGGTCTACTCTTGATTAGCAGTCTCTTCCTTTGCACAGCACTAGCCTTTTCTGGATACACACCAGTTTTAATGAAATTCTTGATATCATAATACCAACCTTGAGCTTGTACAGCGAACAGATGAGCATCTGGAAAATCATCATTGATTCCACTAGCTTGATCCATCATATTGATTCTGGATAGGTGATCCGCCATAACATTTTCTTTACCTGGTCTGTGGACTACAGAAAATCAAACTCTTGGAACAACAATAACCACCTCCATATTCTACCAGTGGCTTGTGGTTTGTTGAGCAAGTATTTTAGTGGTTGGTGATCTGTTATAATAATAAATTTTACTCCCAGTAAGTAATGATGAAATTTTTGGACAGCAAAAACCATTGCTAGGGCTTCCCTTTTTGTAGTACTGTAATTCCTTTCAGCTTTGGTCAAGATTCTACTGGCATATTGAATTGGTCTGTCCACCTTAAATTCTTCACTAGGTTGGGTCAAAACTGCCCCCACTACATAGGCACTGGCATCTACATGTATATGAAAGATTTTTTACCACTCAGGTGTGATCAAAATAGGAGCAGACACTAACCTTGACCGTAATGTTTGATATGCTTTTTCCTCCTCTTCTTCCCATTTAAAAGGTATTTCCTTACCTGTAAGTCTAGCCAGTGGTCTGGCTATCTCTGCATACATTTTTATAAACCTTCTATGGTATCTAGTATGCCCTAGAAACTCTGAATCTCTTTAGGAGATTTAGGTTTAGGCAACTTTAATATAGAAATGATTTTGTCAGGATCTGGGGCCATACCTTTAGCCGACACCACATGTCCTAAGAGAGTTCCTTCTGTCATAAGGAAATGACATTTGTTTGGATTGAGCTTTAGCTTAGTCTCCCTACATCTCTTGAAAACATTCTACAGCTGTCTCAAGTGATGGTCCAAACAATCTAAAGGAGTTTCTTTGTGAGAACCTGAAAACGAAGAGAAGTCATCCATGAAGATTCTAAGTGATTCCAGCAATAGGGGGCCAAAAATGAGATTGACCGTTCTGTTAAAGGTGGCTGGAGCATTTCTAAGCCCAAAAGGCATTTTTACATACACATATGTTCCCCATGGTGTGATAAAAGCAGTCTTTTCACGATCCTCTGGGTGTATTGTTATTTGAATATAGCCACGAAATCCATCCATAAAGCTATATAATGCATGTCCAGCCACTTCTTCAATGACCTGCTCTGCAAAAGGCATTGGGAAACCATCTAGAATGGTCACCTTGTTGAGTTCTCTAAAGTCAACACAAATTCTGATTTTATTAGTATTCTTCTTTAGTACTATAACCATAGGTGAGAGCCACTCTGAGTGTTCCACAGGAATGATGACTCCTGCATCTTCCATCTTCTGTATTTCCACATAGACAGCTTCAACATATTTTGGGTTAAGTCTATAACTCTTCCCTCTTATGGGTTTGGCTCCATCAACCAGAGGGATTCTATGCTCTCCATAAGTTGCAGGCACTCCTTCTAAGTCTTTATAATGCCAGACAAAAACATCTGTATAATGGGTCAAGAATGATCTTACCTTTTCAAGGAGCCCTGGGTGGCTCCACAACCAAGTGGCCACCAAAACTAGCCGATTATTGTCTTGAGTGCCTAATTGTATTTCTTTGACAGGATTTCTCTCTACCATATTATCTTCGTGCTCATCTCCGTCCTTGTTTTCTTCCCCTAGCTTGTCATGCATTGCTTCATAAGCAGGGGTATTTTGGATTTCAATGTGTTCCTCCTTGTCCTGCATCCATCCTGCAGGTATTTCTTGAATTGGGAAAGAACACTCTTCACTAGAATCTTTTACCTTGCCTTTAGCTTTAGTAACTTCCTTATTTGTGGTTGTCATATCCTCTTCCAAGTTGTATTTGAGGGGTGTCTTCCTGCCCCTTCTATGGTCTATGATGGGCTCTCCCAATCCATCAACCTGGACTTTTTCCTCATTCTCATCATAACCTTCAGTCGTGCAATAATTATTAAGAAAAATTCCAAAACAAGAGGAAGAGTTGCCTGCTTGGAGCCAATTTAGAATATCCTCTTCTTCCTCGAAATCTATTTGGGGTTGATCCTCTGATTCTGGTTCCATACAAATGCCAACTGTTTGCATCATACTGGTGTTTCCTTGATTATTTGGGCCCTCTTCTAAATGAATCTGTGTCAGCTCTTGCCCTTTCTTTTGTACCCACATAGTGTCCTTGCCCCGATCATGAATGACACTTGCATGCCTCAGCCATGGTCTTCCAATTAAGAGGGGAAATCCTCCTTCAACCTGGGGCAATCTTAAAGCCACAAAATCCAGAATGAATAGATTACCTTGTACTTCAAGTGGAACTTTTGGGATCACTCCCAAGGGCCTTACTTTGCTCGATCTGCCAAAGTAACAGTGAAATTTGCAGGCCTTGAAGGGTGGAGTCCAATCTTTTCCATTGTATGTTCAGGCATCAAGTTAATGCCAGAACCACCATCCACAATAACTCCTTGAAATTCATGACCTTTGATAGATACTATCAGCCGAGGACTTTTATAATCTGTAAGGGGTGCTTCCCCCATACTTTTTCCTTTATGTAAAACATAATTCTTTGCTACCAAACTTGTAGTGGAAGCCTCATCAATTATCTGCAATAGTTCTGACCTGAATTTCCCATCCATCTTTATTAAATCAAAAATACTAACCTCCTTTTTCATGGACTTGAGAAGTTTTGAAGCCTCTGATTCCTTAAGAGCATGGGCTCCAATTGATCTACCAAACTCCTCCTGAGCCCTGTTGAATGCATGCCCAATGGCATCACTGGTACATATGTGATCTCCTTTTTGCCTTGTATCTGCACATGCGGTGGCCTTGTCTTCAGAAGTCTCTTTGTCTTTGTTCAATCCATCAATTCTTGGTTGTTGAGATATATCTACTTGAGCCTTTCCTTTATTTCTTGTCTACGTTGTAAAAGATTCTATTTCTTCTAACTGCACCACCCTGGTAGATGGTGATGGCTCATTGACTTGATCTAACATTTCTTCTTTGCGTACAGAAATCATTTGAATATGGGGACCGAATGAAGAGGCTTGATTCTTAGGACAACAAATTGTATAGTGGTCTCTGGCCTCTGGGCAGTTTTTGCAAGGAGGAGCATTTTCTGGTAGAGTGCACCTACTTTGATACTGCCCACATTCTCCACATCTAAAACAAATGATTGGCCTTCTAGGCCCATTTGCAAAATAATTCCTCTGTCTAGGGTTGTAAGTGTTACCTTGATTGGGTGCAGCTGCCATTGGGTTGTAAGTGTTACCCTGATTGGGTGCAGCTTCCATTACATTTGCTGGAGGCAGGGGTCCTCCTTGGGTCCAATATGTTGTTGCAGGTAATCCCCTTGATTGGCATTCTTGGGCCTCATGACCAGCTTTCTTGCATAATTGACAAGTCACACTTAACAGAAGACATTCACTTACTATATGCCCTTGCTTGCTGCACATGGAACACCAAATTCCACTCTTGATGCCACCTCCTTTGAGTTCCTGCAACTCCTATCGCAGCTGAGCCAATTCCTCTGCTTGGGCCTCCTCCTCCTTTTGGAGCTTTAGTGCTTCAATCTCCCTTCTCAACTGAGTTACAACATTCTCCTCCTCTTTGTGGGGCTTATTTCTTTTTAAGCCCTCCAACTCCTTCCTTAGCTGGATTACTGGATCCTCCATTCTGTGGAATATGGTAATTGAGAAGAAGTAGCTCCATACTGTTGCCTTATCTGCTCCAGTCTTGTAGCCATGTTGATGAACTCCTCTATGGAGGCTGTAGGTAACACTAATTCCTTTATTTTGCATTGGGTGGCCACTAGTAGGGGCTTGGCTAACCACTTCTTAATAAAGAAATCATGCGGTGGATTTGGCAATTTAGCCATTAGTGCCTTGGCCCTAGTCACAAACTCTGGGAACTTTTCACCTGGACCCAATCTCAAATTTTCTAGTTCTTCTATGATGATCTCTGTAGTATTCCCATGCTGGAATTTATTTTTAAATGCATCTTTCATCAAATCCCAAGTTGTAAAATGGTTCTCAGCAAATTGTCTGAACCATTTATCTGCTAATCCCTCTAATGTGGCAAGGAAAAGTATCAAAAAGGCATCCTCCCTACCCATTAAGCCTCTAGTCTTACATAGTGCTAAAAACCTTCTAATGTGTTCATCCTCCTGAGCTAGGCCTTTGAAAGAAGGAAACTTTATATTTAAACTTGAGAGCAAGGTTTCCAAGTCTACCTGTCCCGCCATGCTCTTTACTGATGAAGTTTATGAAAGTGAACTAGAGGACCTTCTAACAACCTTCCTTCTTGTTTGCTTGCAAGTGACCCTCAATGTTTGGGACCGGGTTGCAGTCATGGGTTGTTCATAGTCCTCTTAATATGAGATAATTGATAGAATATGTACCTCTTAGTCCACTGAAGTGGTACTGTCGACACTTGAATATTGCTTCTCCAACTGCAATATATCTTCTCCTATGCTCAAATCTCCTTGGAAGTCCCACCGGGCATGCCAAATTTTGTTGGGGGATTCTTGGACAAGATGGAGTTTGAGGGTTTGTAGGAGAAAAGTAAAAGACAAGAAGAGAAAATACACCCTGGAAGCCTCTGCCGATTGATTACACTAAGACAATTACAATGTTGAAGCACAATACAAGCCAATACTTCTGTGCGAAATCCCACAGAGGGCTCAATTACAAATTACCAAATACCCAAAGTCTTCTTGCTGCCGACCTCCTCTGCACCAGACCTCCACCTGCTTCAAGCTTACCCTTGCGCACACCTTGCACCAAGCTTCCACTAAGGGGGAGGAATGAATACCTTCTGTCGGCACGCGCACACTGCAAGGAGACCTTGAGATCCTTGGGGGACTAGCTTAGCACTCTCTGCACAATCCCTTAGTCACTCTCGATGCACTCCTTCACTTCCACTTCTCTGCGTCGCACACTGGTGACTCCTGCACTTCTCTCTCTTGCTTCACTTAGACTATGCTTCTCTTGCTTACACTAGAATGGTCCAAGAATAGTCCTTGCCTTGATTTGAGTGTGTCGATCACGTACGCTCCTAACTGCAATAGTATCTTGGTGCTCACTTTGATGTCCCAAGATTTTCTTCACAAGTGGCAGCCAACGACTCCTTGTTTTGTCCTATAGTGACTTTAGACTAAAACCAAAAATTTTAATTGGGGGCCATACTTTCCCCTGTGCGTACGGAGCCGCTTCACATACCTTCACATTTCCTTTTAAGTCTTCACTTTTGCACATAAGAGAGGGTTCACCTGAACCTTCCAAAACACTTTAAAAACACTTTGAACCTTAGGGAAATTAGAGAAAATACCTCTGCAACCTGCAACCCACTTTCTCCAATTTACCCTTGGTGGACAATTAATTGTGCACTACCTGTGCACTTTTGACACCTGCACCTTAGCATTTTGACTTTGCACCAGTTGACTTTGACCTTGACCTTGTTGACTTTGACCAATTTGAATTTGACTATGGTTGACTTTGACTCATATGACTTTTATGGGCTCAACACGCGGTCTTCGATACGTGCCATAACAAGAGTTGCACCAACATATAATATGCTTTTGATAGTAAAATTCATCATAATTCTGATCGAAGGACATATGTGAAGTCGTTGCATGGGCAGGAGTGGTGGAGTACCCTGTGATTGATTAGATCTGAATATAATAAGAAACAAAAAAATATATAAGTTATGTATCCATCAAATATATTTAAAATTAAATGTTTGATATACTTACAATATATAGTCATTGCACGATGAGGAGATGGTGGTGGAGTTCCATCTGATTGATCAAAATCTACAAATAATGGTATTTGATATTAATAATCTGATTATTTACATACATAAACATTCACATATACATATTTACACATACACACATATTCACATATACACATTTACACATATACACATATTCATATATACACAAATACACATTATTGTGGGATAAATGCATGTATTTTGTATGAATGAGTGTATATGCATGCATGTGTGTTTACGTATATATGTGGATTATGTGTGTATATGTTATATGTATGTATATGTATGTATATGTGTATATGTATGTATATGTGTATATGTATGCATATATGTATGCATATATGTATGCGTATATGTTTGCATGTAGATGTGTATGTGGGTATGTGTATGTGTATGTGTGTATATATGTGTATGTATTCTGATTTTTTTTTTTGTTTGAGATTAAATTAATAGGAGATATTGTATGATGGAAAAAAATAAGAGGCGACCTAACATACCACCTTAGACGTGGTAGTTTTTTCATAGACAGCTACATCTTCAGGAGTCATTTCCTCAGCAGAAGGTATACAAATTAATAGTTTATATTTATATTTCTTATATATTTTAGTAATTTTTTACATTTAATTTATGTATTTCTTTTTTCTTAAATAAATAGGCTGCTACAAAGAAGAGAGTTGAGTCGGGCCACACATCGCACCTAGGCCAAATACATAAATTGAATCGTCTGGCAGTTTCCCATTTTATAGTCAATCTATTACCTGTCTTGCCAAGCTGTTTACAAATATTAAGTATCAGTTACCTATGAAGGTATTAAGTCATATGTAAAATGGGAGGATCAAATTTATCGCGAATATTTTGAAAGATGCATTAATAGTTTTAAAAGATGGGCGGACAAAAAGTGTCCATTCAATGCAAGTTCTTGTTCTTACCTTATCTAAAGTAAGAATAAAACCTGCATTGAATGGACACTTTTTTTTTTGCCGAGCCTTTAAAATTATTTTTCCATCCTTCAAAAGCTTTGAGATAGATTGGCTCCTTTCACTTTACATATGACTTAAAACCTGCATAGCTAACTGATACTTAATATTTGTATTCAAAAGAGTTAGCACCACAAGTATTAGGTTGACTAAGATAGGAGAAACATATGTGTCAAGAAGATTCTAAAGGTTGGGTGGACAATTCTAAAGGCTAGATGGACAAAATATCTTCATTCGATACATGTATGTATAATTTGACCTTACTCTCATAACATGTGTATGTGTGTGTATGTGTGTATATGTGTGTGTATGTTTATATGTGTGTATACATTCATATATATTATGTGTATGTTTATATATGCATGTATATATATATATATATTTATTTATTTATTTATTTATTTATTTATTTATGCATATATATATATATATATATATATATATATATATATATATATATATATATATATATATATATATATATATATATATATATATATATGTAGAGAGAGAGAGAGAGATAGATAGAAACTCAAAAATTATACCTTAATAGTGTTGAAACAGATACATTACTCCATCCATAACAATTTTGAAGATTGAGAATAAGTAAGCTCGCACTTAGTCGTGTCAAACGACTTCCTTCATATACATGCTTTAGACATTCCTCTCGAAGATATTTCTCATTTTTAGAAATATCAATGCTCTCACTATCATTTTGATACCAATCTTCAATAAAATCTTCCATGCCATCATCTTCATCATTGTCGCACAAATCTTGTACTTTATCTTCTTTTGAATATAGATATTTCAACCTTGCATATTCCACAAGATCACTTTTGCATAGCCTCCTCATAGAAGCTTCTGATAAATGAGGTCTTATTGGTAATTGTGAATGGTGTGGAGGAATATCATCAACATCATACGTTGGAATCTACACATATAAATAAAATTCATTAGTATTCCATAAATGAATAAAAAGTAAACTTTAAACATAAAATTAAATATATAAGTTATTAAATATGGATAGGAAATTTTTATTCTCTCTAGCTAAAAGGTGCTCTTGGAGGTCTACGCCATCCATAATTCACTAATAGTTCATCACCAACATGTAATGTAGTAATAGCATTGACAACTATGTATCTTGATACATCTCTACTCATGTATGGTGATTCATGACTATTTTCACACTCCTCAAATGTGCAATTAGTCCTTGAACTATTATGTAACCCTCGACTACTATTTAGTAAACCTGCTATATTTCCATGTGTGTAAGGTCTTTCATCATTATATAATCTTTTATTTTCTGCATGTAAAATCCTTCTACTAATAAGGGATGCTGCATTCAAGCATATTCTATAAGTACTCATGCTTTGAACATAACGTGAAAGTCGATGCCAATCTCCCCATCCATATATAGGACCACAAAATGACATAAGAGTGACTTCAGAGTTTGGAGGCACATACAAATCCTCTACAATAAAGAGACCACGACCAGCATTAGCAATAGTGGATGGAGCAATCATATAGCAATTACCCCAAAAGTTGAAAACGTCTCCATCTAAAGGAAGTGGTCCTCTATTCCATCCTCCATATCTTCTTCTATCATATGTTTGTACTAGAGGGTGATCACGAGCTGGCAATGGATAGTCTCCAACCGTTTCAGTCTCTAAACGAGGAGGTAGAGGATTTCTAGAAACCTCTGCTTGTAATTGATGAACTGCAAGTCCATGACGTGTATCAGGTATATTAACATTATGAGAAAAATTGTCATCATCGAGCTAGTATTCTTGTATATCAACAGTAATTTGATTTTTTATATGGTTTGTAAATAAAATAATGACATTAGTTTATATAAAAAATACATATCCAAGCATTATCACGTTGACTAGGTGATGGTGCATGCTCAAAAGTACCATACTCTGCCTCATGTTCAATACATTCCAATCGCGGTCTTCGATACATGCCATAACAAGAGGTACACCAACATATAATATGCTCTTGATAGTAAAATTCATCATAATTCCGATCGGAGGACATATGTGAAGTTGTTGCATGGGCAGGAGGTGGTGGAGTACCCTCTGATTGATTAGAATCTGAATATAATAAGAAACAAAAAAATATATAAGTTATGTATCCATCAAATATATTTGAAATTAAATGTTTGATATACTTATGGTATATAGTCATTGCACGATGAGGAGACGGTGGTGGAGTTCCATCTGATTGATCAGAATCTACAAATAATGGTATTTGATATTAATAATCTGATTATTCACATACATAAACATTTACATATACATATTTACACATACACACATATTCACATATACACATTTACACACACACAATATTCATATATACACAAATACACGTTATTGTGGGATAAATGCATGTATTCTGTATGAATGAGTGTATATGCATGCATGCGTGTGTACGTATATATGTGGATATGTATATGTGTGTATATGTTATATGTATGTATATGTGTATATGTATGCATATATGTATGCATATATGTTTGCATGTATATGTGTATTTGGGTATGTGTATGTGTATGTGTGTGTATATATGTGTATGTATTCTGATTTTTTTTCTGTTTGAGATTAAATTAACAGGAGATATTGTATGCTGGAAAAAAACAAGAGGCAACCTAACATACCACCTGAGACGTGGCAGTTTTTTTATAGACAGCTACATCTTCAGGAGTCATTTCCTCAACAGAAGGTATACAAATTAATAGTTCATATTTATAATTTTAATATATTTTAGTACTTTTTTACATTTAATTTATGTATTTCTTTTTTCTTAAATAAACACGCTGCTACAAAGAAGAGAGTTGAGTCAGGCCACACATCACACCTAGGCCAAATACATAAATTGAATCATTTGACAGTTCCCATTTTATAGTCAATCTATTACCTGTCTTGCTAAGCTGTTTACAAATATTAAGTATCAATTACCTATGAAGGTATTAAGTCATATGTAAAATGGGAGGATCAAATTTATCGCGAATATTTTGAAAGATGCATTAATAGTTTTAAAAGATCAGCGGACAAAAAGTGTCCATTCAATGCAAGTTCTTGTTCTTACCTTATCTAAAGTAAGAATAAAAACCTGCATTGAATGGACACTTTTTTTCTACCCATCCTTCAAAATCTTTTAGATAAATTTGCTCCTCCCATTTTACATATGACTTAATACCTGCATAGCTAACTGATACTTAATATTTGTATTCAAAAGAGTTAGCAGCAGAGCTATTAGGTCGACTAAAATAGGAGAAACATATGTGTCAAGAAGGTTCTAAAGGTTGGGTGGACAATTCTAAAGGCTAGATGGACAAAACATCTTCATTCCATACACGTATGTATATTTTGACCTTACTCTCATAACATGTGTATGTGTGTATATGTGTGTGTATGTTTTCATATATATTATGTGTATGTTTATATATGCATGTATGTATGTATATATATATATATATATATATATATATATATATATATATATATATATATATATATATATATATATATATATATATATATATATATATATATATATATATATATATATATATATATATATATATATACAGAGAGAGAGAGATAGATAGAAAATTGAAAATTATACCTTAATAGTGTTGAAAGAGATACATTACTCCATCCATAACGATTTTGAAGATTGAGAATAAGTAAGCTTGCACTTAGTCATGTCAAACGACTTCCTTCATATACATGCTTTAGACATTGCTCTATTTTTAGAAATATCAATGCTCTCACTATCATTTTGATAACAATCTTCAATAAAATCTTCCATGCCATCATCTTCATCATTGTTGCACAAATCTTGTACTTTATCTTCTTTTGAATATAGATATTTCAACCTTGCATATTCCACAGGTTCACTTTTGCATAGCCTCCTCATAGAAGCTTCTGATAAATGAGGTCTTACTGGCAATTGTGAATGGTGTGGAGGAATATCATCAACATCATACGTTGGAATCTACACATATAAATAAAATTCATTAGTATTCCATAAATGAATAAAAAGTAAACTTTAAACATAAAATTAAATATATAAGTTATTAAATATGGATAGGAAATTTTTATTCTCTCTAGCTAAAAGGTGCTCTTGGAGGTCTACGCCATCCATAGTTCACTAATAGTTCATCACCAGCATGTAATGTAGTAATAGCATTGACAACTATGTATCTTGATACATCTCTACTCATGTATGGTGATTCATGACTATTTTCACGCTCCTCAAATGTGCAATTAGTCCCTGAACTATTATGTAACCCTCGACTACTATTAAGTAAACCTGTTATATTTCCATGCGTGTAAGGTCTTCCATCAATATATAATCTTTTATTTTTTGCATGTAAAATCCTTCTACTAACAAGGGATGCTGCGTTCAAGCATATTCTATAAGTACTCATGCTTTGAACATAACGTGAAAGTCAATGCCAATCTCCCCAGCCATATATAGGACCACCAAATGACATAAGAGTGACTTCAGAGTTTGGAGGCACATACAAATCCTCTACAATAAAGAGACCACGATCAGCATAAGTAATAGTGGATGGAGCAATCATATAGCAATTACCCCAAAACTTGAAAACCTCTCCATCTAAAGGAAGTGGTCCTCTATTCCATCCTCCATATCTTCTTCTATCATATGTTTGTACTAGAGGATGATCCCGAGCTGGCAATGGATAGTCTCCAACCGTTTCAGTCTCTAAACTAGGAGGTAGAGGATTTCTAGAAACCTTTGCTTGTAATTGATGAACTGCAAGTCCATGACGTGTATCAAGTATATTAACATTATGAGAAAAATTGTCATCATCGAGCAAGTATTCTTGTATATCAAAAGTAATTTGATTTTTTGTATGGTTTTTAAATAAAATAATGACATTAGTTTATATAAAAAATACATATCCAAGCATTATCACGTTGACTAGGTGATGGTGCATGCTCAAAAGTACCGTACTCTGCCTCATGTTCAATACATTCCAATCGCGCTCTTCGATACGTGCCATAACAAGAGTTAAACCAACATATAATATGCTCTTGATAGTAAAATTCATCATAATTATGATCGGAGGACATATGTGAAGTTGTTGCATGGGAAGGAGGTGGTGGAGTACCCTCAAATTGATTAGAATCTGAATATAATAAGAAACAAAAAAATATATAAGTTATGTATCCATCAAATATATTTAAAATTAAATGTTTGATATACTTACAGTATATAGTCATTGCACGATGAGGAGACGGTGGTGGAGTTCCATCTGATTCATCAGAATCTACAAATAATGGTATTTGATATTAATAATCTGATTATTTACATACATAAACATTCACATATACATATTTATACATACACACATATTCACATATACACATTTACACACACACACACACATATTAATATATACACAAATACACGTTATTGTGGGATAAATGCATGTATTCTGTATGAATGAGTGTATATGCATGCATGTGTGTGTACGTATATATGTGGATATGTATATGTGTGTATATGTTATATGTATGTATATGTGTATATGTATGCATATATGTATGCGTATATGTTTGCATGTATATGTGTATGTGGGTATGTGTATGTGTGTATATATGTGTATGTATTCTGATTTTTTTTTTCTGTTTGAGATTAAATTAATAGGAAATATTGTATGCTGGAAAAAAATAAGAGGCGACCTAACATACCACCTGAGACGTGGCAGTTTTTTCATAGACAGCTACATCTTCAGGAGTCATTTCCTGAGCAGAAGGTATACAAATTAATAATTTATATTTATAATTTTTATATATTTTAGTAATTTTTACATTTAATTTATGTATTTCTTTTTTCTTAAATAAACACGCTGCTACAAAGAAGAGAGTTGAGTCGGGCCACACATCGCACCTAGGCCAAATACATAAATTGAATCATTTGGCAGTTTCCCATTTTATAGTCAATCTATTACCTGTCTTGCTAAGCTGTTTACAAATATTAAGTATCAATCACCTATGAAGGTATTAAGTCATATGTAAAATGGGAGGATCAAATTTATCGCGAATATTTTGAAAGATGCATTAATAGTTTTAAAAGATGGGTTGACAAAAAGTGTCCATTCAATGCAAGTTCTTGTTCTTACCTTATCTAAAGTAAGAATAAAAACCTGCATTGAATGGACACTTTTTTTCTGCCCATCCTTCAAAATCTTTGAGATAAATTTGCTCCTCCCATTTTACATATGACTTAATGCCTGCATAGCTAACTGATACTTAATATTTGTATTCAAAAGAGTTAGCAGCACAGCTATTAGGTCGACTAAAATAGGAGAAACATATGTGTCAAGAAGATTCTAAAGGTTGGGTGGACAATTCTAAAGGCTAGATGGACAAAACATCTTCATTTGATACACGTATGTATGACCTTACTCTCATAACATGTGTATGCGTGTATATGTGTGTGTATGTTTATATGTGTGTATACATTCATATATATTATGTGTATGTTTATATATGCATGTATATATATATATATATATATATATATATATATATATATATATATATATATATATATATATATATATATATATATATATATATATATATATATATATATATATAGAGAGAGAGAGAGAGAGAGAGAGAGAGAGAGAAAGAGATAGAAAATTGAAAATTATACCTTAATAGTGTTGAAATAGATACATTACTCCATCCATAACAATTTTGAAGATTGAGAATAAGTAAGCTCGCACTTAGTCGTGTCAAACGACTTCCTTCATATACTTGCTTTAGACATTCCTCTCGAAGATATTTCTCATTTTTAGAAATATCAATGCTCTCACTATCATTTTGATACCAATCTTCAATAAAATCTTCCATGCCATCATCTTCATCATTGTTGCACAAATCTTGTACTTTATCTTCTTTTGAATATAGATATTTCAACCTTGCATATTCCACAGGATCACTTTTGCATAGCCTCCTCATAGAAGCTTCTGATAAATGAGGTCTTACTGGCAATTGTGAATGGTGTGGAGGAATATCATCAACATCATACGTTGGAATCTACACATATAAATAAAATTCATTAGTATTCCATAAATGAATAAAAAGTAAACTTTAAACATAAAATTAAATATATAAGTTATTAAGTATGGATAGGAAATTTTTATTCTCTCTAGCTAAAAGGTGCTCTTGGAGGTCTACGCCATCCATAATTCACTAATAGTTCATCACCAGCATGTAATGTAGTAATAGCATTGACAACTATGTATCTTGATACATCTCGACTCATGTATGGTGATTCATGACTATTTTCACGCTCCTCAAATGTGCAATTAGTCCTTGAACTATTATGTAACCCTCGACTACTATTTAGTAAACCTACTATATTTCCATGCGTGTAAGGTCTTCCATCAATATATAATCTTTTATTTTTTGCATGTAAAATCCTTCTACTGGTAAGGGATGGTGCGTTCAAGCATATTCCATGAGTACTCATGCTTTGAACATAACATGAAAGTCAATGCCAATCTCTCCATCCATATATAGGACCACAAAATGACATAAGAGTGATTTCAGAGTTTGGAGGCACATACAAATCCTCTACAAATAAAGAGACCATGACGAGCATTAGTAATAGTGGATGGAGCAATCATATAAGGATTACCCCAAAAGTTGAAAACCTCTCCATCTAAAGGAAGTGGTCCTCTATTCCATCCTCCATATCTTCTTCTATCATATGTTTGTACTAGAGGATGATCACGAGCTGGCAATGGATAATCTCCAGCCGTTTCAGTCTCTAAACCAGGAGGTAGAGGATTTCTAGAAACCTCTACTTGTAATTGATGAATAGCAAGTCAATGACGTGTAGGAGGTATATTAACATTATGAGAAGAATTATCATCATCAAGCAAGTATTCTTGTATATCAACAGTAATTTGATTTTTTATATGGTTTTAAATAAAATAATGACATTAATTTATATAAAAAATACATACCCAAGCATTATCACGTTGACTAGGTGATGGTGCATGCTCAAAAGTACCATACTCTGCCTCATGTTCAATACATTCCAATCGCGGTCTTCGATACGTGCCATAACAAGAGTTACACCAACATATACTATGCTCTTGATAGTAAAATTCATCATTATTCCGATCGGAGGACATATGTGAAGTCGTTGCATGGGCAGGAGGTGGTGGAGTACCCTCTGATTGATTAGAATCAGAATATAATAAGAAAAAAAAAATATAAGTTATGTATCCATCAAATATATTTAAAAAATGTTTGATATACTTATAGTATATAGTCATTGCACGATGAGGAGACGGTGGTGGAGTTCCATCTGATTGATCAGAATCTACAAATAATGGTATTTGATATTAATAATCTGATTATTTACATACATAAACATTCACATATACATATTTACACATACACACATATTCACATATACACATTTACACATACACACATATTCATATATACACAAATACACATTATTATGGGTTAAATGCATGTATTTTGTATGAATGAGTGTATATGCGTGCATGTGTGTGTACGTATATATGTGGATATGTATATGTGTGTATATGTTATATGTATGTATATGTGTATATGTATGCATATATGTATGTGTATATGTTTGCATGTATATGTGTATGTGGGTATGTGTATGTGTGTGTATATATGTGTATGTTTTCTGATTTTTTTTTCTGTTTGAGATTAAATTAACAGGAGATATTGTATGGTGGAAAAAAATAAGAGGTGACCTAACATACCACCTGAGACGTGGCAGTTTTTTCATAGACAGCTACGTCTTCAGGAGTCATTTCCTCAGCAGAAGGTATACAAATTAATAGTTTATATTTATAATTTTTATATATTTTAGTAATTTTTTACATTTAATTTATGTATTTCTTTTTTCTTAAATAAACAGCTGCTACAAAGAAGAGAGTTAAGTCGGGCCACACATCGCACCTAGGCCAAATGGGTCATCATGGTTTTGTAGCTACATTTGTAAGTATATGTGTTATTGTGAGTATATTTTTTATTTTAGTTAAAATGCAAGAAACTAATCTTTTTTATTTGTTCAATGCAGCGAAAGGATTATGGCTGATATCCTACGAAACATGAGATCAAGTATGCTACACATTTTGGATATCGGCGTTTGAGCAAGTATATGCGAGATCATCCGGATGCCTTTGTGAGTATTATTAAATTTTATATAAGTATTTTATTTTTATGAATGGTTTAATTGTTTTACTTGTTTATGTTTGTTATATGTAATACAGGAGTATTATGGAGAGGCAGATATGGATGAGGTGGAGAGACAGACACAGGAGGGACGATCTCATTTGTCACAGGGTGATCATGATGATGAGGATGAGGATGATCAGGATGATCATGATGCTGCTGATGATGATGATGATCATGATGATGATGATTAGGATTCTTGATTATGACATTGGATTATATGTATTTACATTAATATATATATATATATATATATATATATATATATATTATCTATATATTTTTCATTTTGGTTATGTGTTGAATTGTGTGTATGGTATTAAGTAATGAAAAGTTTTGTTCTATTGATTGTTATTATTGTTTATATTAAGCATGTGTTTTAGTACTTTAATTATATAATTCATTCATATGTGTGTACGTAAGTGTATATGTATGTGTGTGTATATGTATGTATGTGCATGTGTATGTGTGTGTATATGTATGTATGTGCACGTGCATGTGTAAGTGTATATGTGTGTATATGAGTATGTGCATGTGCATGTGTATGTGTGTGTATATGTATGTGCATGTATATGTGTAACTCTATGTGTATATGTGTGTATGTGCATGTATATGTGTATATGTATGTATGTGCATGTGTGTGTGCATGTGTATATTATGTGTGTATATGTATGTGCATATATATGTGTATATATGTGTATGTGTGCGTATATATACATATGTGCATATGTATGTGTATGTGTATAAACATATACAAATGTATGTATATGCATGTGTATATGTATGAAACATGTATGTGCATGTGGATGCATTTCCATTTGCATCCATGTGCATGCATGTGAATGTGCATGCATGTGGATGTGCATATACATGTATTTAAGTATATGTTAATGTGTGTATGTGTATATGTATATGCAATAATGCATGCATGTAAGTCTTTTTATGTGGTTGTAGAAATGTTTGTGCATATGCATGTGTATGTGTGTGTATGTGTAAGTGTATGTGCACATGTATCTGTGTGTATATATGTGTGTGTATGTGCATGTGTATATGTGTATATGTGTGAACGTGCATCTTCATCATGTATAAGTGTATATGTGCATATCAATAAGTGCAAGTATGCTATCTAATGAAAATAACACAATTCAAATGATATACAAAGAATGGAAATTGTACTTACAGTAGCTAACCATACATTTTGCTTGGTTAGCTTCTTGAATAACCTGCAATAAAGAGAGAGAGGAGAGAGAGAGAGAGAGAATTCAAAGAGAGAAAGATGTAGAAAGAGAGAAACAGAGACAGAGAGAGACAATAAGATAGAGCTTACGCAAAACAACAATTCTGCATATACTTATTTTAGCTCGTAAGCACAATGCAATTGCGAACGTTGGAGAGCTCTTCGATCAGATGCGTGAAAATGCCGATCGAAGAGCCTCTAACATTTTAATTTTTTTCCGTCAACAGACCGTCGTGTAAGCGATGGTAACGCGTCGTAAAAACCACTGGAATTAGCGTCGCTTATGCGATGCTTTTTTAACTGGTCACGTTAGCGATGCTCTATGCGAGCGTCGCACACTTCGTCGCGCCACACATCAAAAAAAACATCATTTGGCTCGTCGTTTAATCGATGGTCCGTGCGCGACACTGCTTACGATGCATTTTGCAATTTTATAGCGACGAAATTCTGTCGCCTTAACCATCACTATGTGCTCGTATTCCTTGTAGTGAATTGTACCCTATGCTTTCCCTTATATTCTCCTTCACTTTGAGCCCTCAAGATCACTAAAAACAAGCAAATTATAAGTATCAACATCTCTGCATATACCCAAGATTAGGGACATTAAAATTTGCACCCATCAATTAAGCATGACTTTTCCAATGTCCTTACACTTGGATCCTTCCCTTAACCCGAGTATGCTTCCATCAAGATTCAATTTTTAAGAACAACCCAAACTTGTACCTAAGCTATAGAAGTCCTCTTTCACAATTCTTAGTTATTCCGTTATTTCCTGATGCCTACATCCTTGGTCCAATCTCATAAGTTTTATGCCCCAACCTTAGGCCTTGAAACCACTCAAAGAAGCTCACTTGTAATTTTTGGCGTCTTTGTCAAATACTAAATGTCTGCTCCTCAGGGACATCATGCCTTTGTTGCCCCTTTCTTTAGTACCTTAATGCCTATGTTTCGCCTATCTTATGATACCTACAATATGTGCCTCTCCAAGATGTTCCCAAGCTTCGACTTTCACTCCCCTATTGTTTCCGTCCATTCCAGCCCTTGGACCTATAAAGAGACCTTATGGCTTTGTATGTATCCACGAGCACCACATTACTAGCTTTCGTTATACCGTTATACCCACACTACTACCTTTTGTTATTGGGTTCATATTTAAAGGTTTTCCATAGTTCTTCTTCCAAAGGCCAAGTACACAAGGGTACTTAGCACACATCTTTTTGAGCTAAAACGAGTCCCTTTTTGAAATTGACCTTACGTCACACCTTTTCTTGTGTATATGTTCTCAAGAATGAGGCATTTCTAGCTTCTCAATGACCTTTTACACTTCTTTAATCCCCCCCTCCCTCTTTATGGTCTGGAGTGAAGGAAAAATGCAGAGAATACGAAGAAGATGATGGGAAAATATCCTCAAATCCTCAAATTTAATTGGATGTTTCATATGGACGTATCAATGGCAAATATTTTACTTCAAACATCTCTTTGACAATGTTCTATCATTTTGTTCTAGTGTTTTCCTTCCTATCATTGCTTATCCTTATTGCATTCTTTTTGCTGTTTGCAATTCATCATCTTCATGCGAGTTTTGATTGGAAGTCAACTTGTAGTTAGACGTGTTGCTTGGCTATGAGGTTTGCAGAACTTGCCTAGTGCAAGAGCCCCTCGCAACAGATTTTGAGTAATGGAGTGGCGAGTTCAGCCTCTGGAAACCTCATGGTTAAGCAATCGTGTGAGTGACCTCCCAAGAAGTGTGCTTCCAAGTAAAGATCCTACAAAATTAAAAATCAAGTAGACTAAATCTACACATATTGTTCAAGCCCACGTAGCCTAGTGGTTTGACGCCTTAAGTCTTTGGAAGGAAATCCTGAGTTCAAATCTTGGCTGGACATATCTATGAGTTTCTCAAAGATGGGTGCCTCTACTTACGAGATCAAGAAGTGCGTGAGTATGTTTTCAATTCATTGTACTCTCAAAAAAGTAAATAAATCTTTACATACCTCGTGCGCAATGTTATACTGCTTAGATCAATACTATTTAGATCAATAATATATAAAAAAAAAATGGAGGTTCAGCCGAAGCCTACTCCCTCAGACTTTAACTTTGAAATTGCAACTGTACAAGTGAATGGGCATAGCACCCGCGGGACCCCCCGTATCCCACAAAGCAGGGGTTAGACAAGGTTACAACTGAAGGAGACATGGTTACAACTGGGTTTAACTCGCCTAAGCCATATCATGTCCAGCCCGGGACTTGAACCTTGGACCTTCGCCTTAAGAGGCCAAAGCTCAACCAACTGTCCTACGGGACGTGGACCAATAATATTGGATATCCAACATGTATTATGTCTTGCTTTGGAGAGAGAAAATCTCTTTCTACTGTCGGAAAGACTGAAGTTTGTGTCATAATCCATATGCATGGGGAAGATCAACCCAATCTCCTGGTTATCTCTCCATATCATTATATTGCCTTTGTTTCAATCTCTGTGTGCTCGAAGTAACTTCCTCATGTGTGTCCCAGTTCGCTGGCCCGGTGGTTGGGCCTCTCGCCTCTTGAGGCGGGGGCTACGGTTCAACCCCTGGTAGCAACATGTAGGGACATTTGAATCCTGGAAACTATTGTATGTGGCTGTTGGCCACCGTTTGACCATCCCTACGGTAGTTGTGACCACCGTTTAACCCAGTCTTGTAAACCCCTGTTCTTGTGGGATAAGGGGGGTCCCATGGGTACTATGCCCTTCCTTGTACAGCTGCAATTTTAAAGTTAAAGTCCGGAGGAGTAGGCCTCGGCCGAACCTCCATTTGAAAAAAAAACTTCCTCATGTGTTTTGTGGCTGCAGAAAATTTTGGGGTCATGTGATGGAGAGAAACACAAACTTCATGAGATGCTGCTCTTTGCCAACTTGTCCATATTGTTCTCGTCACACAGTCAATGTTCACAACAAAACGAAGATCGAAGCATAGTCCTTAAGGTTTCTTCAGTTCCGATTACAATCTGTAAGCTTCTCATCCTCCTCACGGAAAGCTATTCTAACTTTCTCATTCCAGTGATGAACAATGCTAGCTTGCTCATCCACGGAGTGTGAACTGCATCATCTCGCCTTTCCTTGCATCATCTCGCCTTTCCTCGCCTGCATGACTGGAAAGTTTTTGGCCTTACGCTGGTGAGTGGGGACCAGCCTGCACGTGCGAACAATATCCAGATGGAGAATGTCTACTTCTCAGATTCTCATTCTTTAAAGAAAAGGACTCTATGTCGTCAGTTGCGCACTCTGAATATACCGTGGGTGCTAAATGTGCTGCAGGGACTCTATATAGTACTCCTGAACGCTGAGAGTGGGCGGGCTCTTCCCGCACTAGGCGTTCAAAGTCGATTCGAAACTCTGGCCCGACTAAAGGTCAATGATTAACTTTCTGGCTAGATCGCCGATGGTGCTTCTTGGCGTCAATCAGCTCATTTTGTTGCTTCCTTGAACAAGGAGACCGCACAACGTTGATATCGGCATCATGTAGTATGCATTTGGGCAGGCCACCTGTCGCTTCGCCCGCCCCTCCCTCTAGCTCTCTTTCTCTCTCGCACGCACACATGAACACTACACAGATACAGATATCGCCAATCCTGCAGATACATCGAAGGGATCATAATTCTTAAGTTGTACTGGAATTGTCTTTCTCATCGAATATGGCGCCGTAAGGAATTCTGCGCTTGGTCTGCATTGCTTAAAACTCAATGATTCATCATCGCAGTATTATGGTATCTCTCTGTTGTTTTTATTTTTGTAATATACTCTCTTAGGTACAAAGCCTCATATTTAATAACTTATCAATCCTTATGTACTTTGATGCAATGTATTCTTCGCATATAGCTGTTTCATATTATACCGCCATTCAATTTAGACGAAGTTTATTGTAATCAGAACATGGTCTCTCTTATGCAAGGTGGATGACTCGAGTGTATGATGTGCCGGATAGGCCCAGTTTGTTAAGAATGTCCCCTTATTAGATCCTGTTAGATCGTTACATATGAAATCACTGCGTTTCCTACCATTTTGATGGGTTTCTAGCAATTATTTGTTCTCAATCCGGGGGTCCTTTTCACTGGTAAATGATATTCCATTCTTGTCTATCTAGCCGACAATTGTCTTTGCGCTGTCAGTATTACCGCATTTCAGTAGCATCTGAGGAGGTAACGCAGAGAAAAAGAAGAGGCATTGGTTGATTTCTTACCCCAGAAAAGTAATATAATCATGCAGAAGAAAATTCAAAAAGATCCAAATATTTCAGGAGGAGAGGATTCTGGATACTGTGAAGCTAATGCTCAGGGAAAGGGAGATATCTGTGAAGCTTCTGAACCTTCACTATCAAAACATAGTTTTGGCGTTTTATCTCAACCAGCAGGAGTTAGTAGTAATCAAACGACTCTTTTTAGATTTAGTACGAAAGATAACTCTCAAGAATGTCTCAATAAAGATAAACAATCATGTGATGAGGTCAATCGACAATTCAATATGGATCGCAATGATCATAGCAGTTGGAAGTACGGCACAGAGGATGTGTTCACGAACTCTAGAGGTATATTTGATTCAGGAAAAAAGTTGGAGTCGTATGCAGAATACAATTCACCTTTTGTTGCCTCGGAAGTAGTACAACAGAGACCGATTCCAGGTGCAAATACATCAGTTACAGATACAGAGTCGATCCCAAGCTTTGATATGAACAGTACACGTTTTTCTGCTAACGATATGAAGCATACTCATCCTGGTGGGGAAACTCCAGAGGTCTTTGTTTTTGGTGGATCAGGTACAAAAGGAACCAGCTATGTGTCTGCCACTTCACATCAGAAAGGGCAGAAGGGCTTGTTTGGAACCTCTTCCTCTAAGCTGCAAACCAGCAAATCTGATTCACTTAGAAATGTTTTAATTTTGGAGGAAGGATTTGCTCCAAGTACACATACTGTTGGTCAGCAAGTTGCATCTGCATCCACCAGCAATGGCTCATCTTGGTCAAATTATCCCCTTGGTTTGGTTGCCGAGTCTTCTCACCCTGAAAGTGGTGTTGGTGGAAGCCTTAAATCGAGCCTTCCAAGTAAGGTGCTAGTCAAAGAGTCAACACAAAGTACCTGTGGGGCCAGTCCAGCAACAGACCCCAGTGTGAGTGAACTTAGAAAACCTTGTGGTGTTGACACACTTCATGGACAACAAGTCCAAGCAGATGAGTGCAGGAAAACAGTTGTGGGAGATTTGGGCGTCTTTTCAACTACTCTGACTATGGAGAATGAAGCCACACAATTTAGTGATGAGAGTTTTACTACAAGCTCCAATACTTTCAAAGATGATGAATCTGCCACGTTCTCTTTTGCAAATACTTGGAACACAGGCCTTGACAAGAAGCCTGTTTATATGGAAAATGAATCTTATTCGCAACTTCCCAGATTTTTCACTGATGGACTTGCTGAAAAATCTACTCAAAGTACATATTTTTTGAAAGATTTGGGTTCGTCCTCAAGCATGCATGAGGATGAACCTTCAACTGGACAATTTTCTGGTTACTTTTCTCCGATGTCTTCAGTCTCAGAGGGACTACCTTTAAGAACTGATTCAGGGTCATCCAGTGGCAAACAACAGAATTTGAGTCAGACATTCGATTTCCAGGGCAATTTAGAAAACATGAATCTGCCACCCATGGAATTGAAGAAGTCAAGAAATGTGAGAAGGCAGAATGGAGTAAAACATAAAGCAAGGAATCTCAAACAGTCCACATCTCAAAAGACGAAAGATATTCCCTTAGGTTCCTCCATTATTACAGATGATACTTTTTTGAGATCGGGGTCGACAAACTTGAACCAGATTCTCTCTAAAACAAATAGTGCCAAACATCCAGAAGATAAGAACCTACTGAGACAATCCCCAAAGGTTGAGAACATTCAAGAGGTATCAATTGTTATGGATATGCAAAATACAGAAGGTGATCAAGGTGTAATTGAACAGGTGAATGAAGGTGGAAATGATTGGACTGATTGGATTCTTTCAGGTAAAAGAAATAGAGTTGGGAAAGGAAGGGGTATAGATGAAGGGCCTTCTCCGTGTCATGAAAATTTTTGGTCGCCCATGATTTCAGGGGAACAAACTACCAATCTGAAGGAAGTCAGTAACTATGAACTCCCATTTAGATTTGGTGCACGTTCATCTGAGAACTCATCTCTTGTGCATCATATACTGCCAAGTGAGACTTTTAAGACTCTTATCCCTGGCTTAATAACAAATAGTGGTGATTTGCAATCCCATAATCAAGACATGAAGTCTCAGCCAAAACCAAAACATGCGTTTATCTTCCCTACTTCAGATGATAGGAGCTCCCTGTCTGAAGCTTCAGGGGGATCAACCTTCAGAAACAACGAGAATTATTCTAATGTGAGTTCTGAAGGATCTAATTCGATAAATACCAGCTTCACTCATGGCCTTATGATAGCAAGTTCTGAAGGTACATCTGAATTAAGAAGTGCTACTGCAGAACAAGAATGTGAGCGTTGGCGTTTAAGGTCAGTATGATGGTCCATTATCATTCTAAATGCATATTCATCTTTATCAAACACGACTCATGGTTCTTCTCTCAGAATTTACAGTCACTGTCATGTCAATATGGATAAATTGTATTATTAGGGGAAACCAGGCATATGCTGATGGAGACTTCTCAAGGGCTGAGGAATATTACTCTCGAGGTGCAAGGAGTGTTTCTCTAGATGAAAGTTCTCATAGTTGCATTCGGGCTTTGATGCTATGCTTTAGCAGCCGAGCAGTTACTCGTATCGCACTTGGCAGAATGAGGGAGGCACTTGCTGATTGTAAGCGTGCTATAGGCATGGATCCTGGCTTTTTCCGTGTGAGGCTTCGTGCTGCAAGGTGTCACTTAGCAATAATCTTTTTTGGTGAATGTGGAGAGAAATTTTTGCATATTCTTCAATGGTACAATTTTCCCCTTCTACAGTTGTCATTTAGCTCTTGGTGAAACTGAGGCAGCTGCAAATATGTATAAGGCGTGCATGGAATATGGAAATGAAAATGGTACCCTTGATTCCAAGATCTTATCAGAAGCTTCTGAAGGACTGGAGAAGTCACAGGTTTTGTCTGCTTCTTGTGGGATTTCCTGTCAAGAAAAAAGCTAGACTAGTTAATCAGTTCGAAAAATACTAATGTTTTGCATTAATAATCACTTAAACTTCATTAAAAAGTGTATGGCATTTGAGATTGCCGAATTCTTATTGCTGTGCATATCAAGGCAACTAGGGGTTCGAGGCTGTAAGAAATCTTTAAATAGAGATTGATGCATTTTTCTTAGCTTGTTTTAAGTCCAATCTTTTATGGAGACTTATGCTGCCTGATGCCATGCAAAGTAGATTTTGATCCACATAAAGCTATCATTTTTCTATCTAGTATCTTGATCTTCTTTTTGTTCCCTCTCTTGAAGGATGTAGTGCTCCTGATCATCCACAATTTGCTTTCATGTGGGAGATCTAAATGCAGATCCCCATGAGAAACCCTCTACTAGCAGGGGAGGTGGGACATCTATTAGGACTTTGATGCATCTAACGAAAAGTCCCACATTATATTGCTCAAGTATCTCCTCCAGACTACTTGAATGTGTATATAGTGATCCAGCACAATTCCAAAGTGCAATTTGTAATGCAATGTTGGTCTCATGGATTTTTGCTGAGGAGGATGCTGTTAATGATAGTGATGATGATGATGGTCATTGATGGAAGATGGATCACTTTATCATGATTCACTTGTGAGTTGGGACTTCTCTATGGTATATGCAATAATGCAAGATGGTACATCGCGTATATTATACAAAGGTTACTCATATTCATTTTATCTTTGCTCTTACTTCAATTGAGAATAAAACTTTACATAATCCTGCGTGGAAGAAAACAATGCAAGCAGAGATTGATTCTATCCACAAAAATCAAACTTGGAAGCTTTGTGAGTTACCAAAAGGTATTAAGTGGATATTCAAGATCAAAAGGAAAGTTGATGGTACTATTAACAATTACAAAGCAAGGTTAGAAGTCAAAGGATATGCAAAAAAAGAAAGGTAATGACTATGATAAAACTTTTCCACCTACCTCTAGAGAATGATTATAATCAGAGTTTTTCTTTCTTTAGCTACATTCTTTCGTTGGAGTATTTATCAATTAGATATGAAGTCAACATTTATTTTTGAAGATCTACATGAGGGTGTCTACATAGAACAACCAGAAGGCTTTGTAGTCAAAGATAAAGAACATCTTGTTTACAAATTGATCAAAGCACTTTATGGTTTGATGCAGGCACCAAAAGCATGGTATGAAAAGATACACTTATATCTTATAGCTATTGGTTTTAAAAACTCAAGAGACTTCACCTACCCTCTATGTTAAGTTCGAGGAAGATGTATTGATTATAGTCATTACTTATGTTGATGATATGATCATGACAATTCATAGAGATTCAAATCTTCAGTTTTTAAGTCAAAACTTAAGAAAGTTTTTTATGTTAATGATCTTGGTTCTCTACATTATTATCTTTGCTTTGAATTCATTCACAATGATAATTGCATATTCATGACTAAACAAAATACATTGAGAAACTTCTAAAAATTTTTGGAATGCAAGATTAAAAACCTATGCAAACTCCTATGGATATTAATGTATCTTTATCGATAGAAGCTAATTCAGAATCTTTTGATGTTCCTATATATAGTAAAGCCATAGGTTGCTTAAAATATCTCTCTCTTTATAATACATGTCCAAATATAAAATTTTTGCTTTCTCAAGTATCAAGTTCCATGCATAAAGCTCTTAAAATTCATTAAAAAGTAGTAAGAAGATGTTTCAAATATTTTTACAAAAGTATTATGAAGGGAAAAACATCACAAATTATGCAAATTATTAAATTTTACCCCAATATGACATTGCGGAGAGGATTGTTGGAAACAATATCACATTGTGAGCTATTAACCCTGATTTCCAACAAACCCTAATTTCTTGTCACCATTTTTAAGAAATGGTTTTGATAAAAAAAAATTGTAAAAATTTTATTCACTCAATGGGAACTATCTACTGATATATAGCACTTATGCATATCAGCTCTCTTAAGTCCCTCATAATTAAAACCCTAACTTCCAGCATTTAATATGCTTTTCATATGCCGCTTGTCGAAATCCTGTTAGGCACAGATAAATCTAAATCAATGCTGAGATTAAACACAGATAAAGCTAGTAAAGACTGCTTTTAATTGAATTTCTACTCAACAACTTTGGGGCTATAAAAAGAAGTCTTGAGCTCTTCCCAAGTGGTAAACTTCCCTTCTTTGTGCAAACTATACCACTTGTTTGCTAGTCCATCTAAGGTAGATGAGAATAGGGTCAAGGGAGCATCTTCCCTATGTTGTAAACTTCTCCCACAATATAAAGGGATGAACCTCCTTACATGATCATTGGCATCCTCCTTCACCAAACCTTTAAAGGTAGGAAACTTAATGTTAATTTTGAATAGTAGGTTGGTTCCGTCCTCCATGTTGAATTATGCATCCTCCAAGGATGTGTTGAAAGTAAAGTTTGGTCATGTCATGCCTTTTCTTGCTAGCTCAAGCATATGATTACTTGAGCTACTTTCAAAAAATTTAGCGGGTATCCTTAAAGGTAAAGGAGAAGATGGGAGTATACTGATGAGCTCTTTTTCTATGATAAACTTTTAATGGTCTCTTAAGAGGACTAAGGAGAGTTTCTTTTGAAGAATAGGTATGGGTCATAGACTTGTACCCACCCAAACTCTACTCCAAATTTTATA